>OY998142.1:322611-922611 GCA_963921925.1 Sphagnum tenellum
AAGGAACGTGGTTAAACGGAATGGTTGTTTTGTTTGGGTCGACTATAATGTTTGGCCAGGTGGTGATATTTAAATAGTCTCTCACGTATTATTTTTGTCCACTTTTTCATGTTTATGGGTGAGGTTAGCACATGTAGTTGGCCCATGTAAAGGGGTATGGGTGGAGATGGTCCAAAAAAAGAACATCCCCACCGGTGGTTCTCCATATGTGATCCTGAACATTGAATTCAGAACAAAGAAAAAGTCAAAATGTGCTGGTTTAGCTCAGGAAATTGGTTTCGCTCCGGTGCTTGGTTTGCTGAGCTGTTAAAAGGCCCAGCAAACCTGTGCACCTGCTAGAGAAGAGTGTACTAAATAATGATCTGACTGTTATCTCCCTGTCTTTGATTGCCCAAACATAATAATGATTGGTACAGGTGGTTTGCTATTGGTAGTTAGTTCCCACCAATTTGTAGTCCTTAGTTTCAGTTTATGGGTGGGGTTGCAAAAAGGTAAATAACTGAACTTGCTTGGATGGGTTTAGGGTTTAGGGTTTAGGGTCACATAGTGAGCACTTGTGGTGAGGATATTTGTTGTTGTACTTCCTTTGTTTCATCTTGATCTTTTTTTTGACTTGTGCATTCCTCTACCACTTAATAAGTACACTCTTTCATCTAAGTGTTTATTGGCCTTGGCCTTACTAACCAAGAAAGCAAGGATATAGTGTTTAGATTCATTATAGAGTATAGTAGCTTAAGGGATTTTTATAGGCCCCTAGGTACATAATAATAGGTCTATTTTCATATGAGGATTTCTGAAAGAAAGATGATATTTTGGGTTGTGTTCAAACTTGAGATTAGTTATTATAGAGTTCTAATATCTTGAAGGATTTTGTTTTCTTTTAGAAGATTTTTTTGAAGATTATAATTTTTGCATGGTGAAATATTTGAGTTTCCATAATTCTTCTTCTTTTGCCTTAAAATACATATTTTCATGTAAATGGCAAGGCCACGGTGTGACACACACCCCCTTGTTCTCAGTGACAAACAAATGTCATTAAAAATTTATCTCATGAGAGGGAGTGGCACGACTTAGCAACCCATGTCGGGTGGGTAAGTCTGTTACCCTGATATAACCGTGAGCATATAAACCATTAATACCTCTGAGTGCATTACCTTTACCCAGCTGATATATATATATATATATATATATATATAATTTTTTTAAATTTTTTATAAATATTCAAATATTGACAATTTATGTTTGCCCTTACTTGGGTGATATGTTCAATGTGATATACCCGCCCAGTGTCGGGCCAGTTATTTGAAACAGGAACAGACACCCAAAGGTTGTCGGGGAGGTTCTTAGGATTCATAACCATGGTTCTCTCGATAAATCATAGACCCAATTTTGGTACACAATCACAATTTTCAATTTAAAAAAATAATAATAATAATAATCGGCCATAAAATTGCAAGGTACATTATTGCTGCTTCTTTTTATATATTAAATCACCGGTTCTTTCAAGCAAGCCTGTTTTGAAATGATTTTTAAAAATCCAAAAGTAGCTAACGGTTCTGTATGAATTCAAATAACCGCACGACATGAGGGTGGATAGATAGATATCCGTATGAGTGGCCTGGCATATATATCCTCCATATATTAAGATTTAGGCAAAAAGTATGACTGTTATTTTTTTTTTAAAAAGGGTATGAAAGTAAAATAAATAAAAAATTAATTTAAAAAAATCTATATTTTTGGCTACCACCCATGGGTGGGTTCTCAGGTTAGGGTTTAGGGTTGAGGTTAGGTTTTCCCATGCAATTAATTATAAACTATTTTCTTAACTTTATTTGTTTTTAAAAATATTTTGATACTTTCATTACTTACAATTTCCAAAATTTGCAAGCTCAA
This sequence comes from Sphagnum tenellum, assembly GCA_963921925.1. Taxonomy (NCBI): domain Eukaryota; kingdom Viridiplantae; phylum Streptophyta; class Sphagnopsida; order Sphagnales; family Sphagnaceae; genus Sphagnum; species Sphagnum tenellum. The sequence continues at coordinate 324,505 of OY998142.1, forward strand.
AGAATAAAAGCATTAAAAAAATTGCCCATTGCCTTGGTAGTTGTGTGTGAGGGGTGGGGTGGGGTGGCGAGGTAAAGAGGGTGGGTGAACTTAAAGGGAGTTTAAGGTTTAGGTGAACCCAAGGAGGCAACCACAAGCTTGCAAGTTACAACCTCCAATTTAAATAAATAAATAAATAAACAAACTTCAATTCAACTCAAAACAATCATATGACAATCTTTCACAAAAAGATTTTCATCATACATACAAATTTTTTTAAATTATCCAACACAATACCTTGCAAGAGTACTATTATTACATTATATTTGTTAACAACATTTTTAATTCCATTGGACAAGTTGTAAAATAAGGAGATAAATGACTCAAATGTTTTTTTTTTTTGGTTCTACAATGCTCTAATTCATTCAATATGTATTAATAATTTTTTGAAGCTTTCAACTCGAGTCCTTTTTTTTTTCCATCTCCTTTTCCGAGTATGAAGAACAAACCACTTTGAGCTATGGAAAGTGCAAGCTCATTCCCCAAAACCCTAAACCCTATTTGAAAACAAAATACCCAAATGTTCTTCAAGTGGGCTAGGTACACATAAAAGAAAGGGTACAAAAACCCTCTTTCATTAGGTTGGAGGAATGAGATTCTTATCATTGGCTTTTACTTATCTCCCCCCCATATGTCCCATGTCCTATGTCCCATTTCCTACATGTCCCCATGTCAATAAAGACAATGATAAGCAATCTCAATGGGAACACATGCTTGGTGATGTAATCATGGGTGTCTTGACCCATGAGGTTATTCACATGGTCTCCATGTTGCGCCTCCAATATTTTTAATTTTTTTAAAATTTAAATAAAAAACCTATTTCTTCAAATACAAATTCCCTTCCTTAATAATCATTCAATGGATTGTGGTGGGTGGGTTATTTTAGGTTTGGCAAAATTTTACACTTGTCTTCAATGCTCTCTATGTACAAGCAAGCACTTGGTATTAAATTTATTTAGTCCTTGCCCAAAATTAGTGCTTCCTATTTTGAAAATCACTTAAACTCACATGTTGTGAAATACCCCAACTTTTTTTTGGGAAGCCCCTTACTTTGGGAATGTACCTACCATGGGGATGTTGTACACTACATAAGCACAAATTGCTAAAGCTCATTTTTGATTTGGAGGAGAAAAATGAACTTGAAAAACACACAATTTAATGACCGAGTGTGCATGTTTTGTGTGAAGTGCAAAAAGAAAATTAAAAACCTATTTATTTATTTATTTATTTATTTATTTATTTATTTATTTATTGTTTATTTAGGGCTTGCTCTTGGTGCATTTGCAGCTCCATGATTCATATGATTGTTGATTAAATTAGGGCAAAAGCAATTTGCATAGCTGCTCTCTCTCTCATTCATTGAACTGAGCTGACATGAGGGCTACCTCCTCGAGTACTCTCAAAGTGGTTTGATTACTCCAATAACATTCATTTCATCTGGTGGCAAACAAAAATCCCCCTTAATTTCTCAATTCATACGTATGTACACCCATACCGTGTTGCCAATCATATACACGACATCAAGTTACTACATGACCATAAAGGAATTATCATGATTATGATATCCTTTTAGTTGTAAGAACGGATGGTGTAAGTGTGGAGTTTTGAGAAGTCGGAAAAAAAGTAGAAATTAATCTTCAAATTTTACCTATATCTTAATTAAACCCATTAATTAAAACCATTAATTAACCCATATAAACTTAATTAATGGGTTATTGGGTTTATACTTAACTCATTTGGACAAATAGTTGATGGGTTTAAAAAAATTCTATTACCCATTATCTTCTTTTGTTCCATAAACCAAAGATAACCAACCCTTTGGACGGTGTAAGCATAGAGTTTTGGAAAGTTGGGAAAAAAGTATAAATTCATCTTCAAATTTTTACCTATTCCTTAACTAAACCCATTAACTAACCCATATAAAATTAGTGGGTTAATTGAACTCAATTAACATTTAATAGGTTATTGGGTTTAATTTAACTCATTTGGACAAATAGTTGATGGGTTAAAATTTCAAGTGCTCATTAACTCTTTTTTGTTGTTCAATAACCATAACCAAAGATAACCCTTTGGTTATCAAACGAAAGTGTTCCATAGCCCATTTATTTATTCAAGTATATTGGATGAAACTTTAACTTCATTAGGGGACTTAAATCTAGGGATTTCTAATAATCTGACACCATTTATCATAATTGGTGAATTCTTTCGTATGGCGGTTTGCCAATGAATTATTCCTTACCAAAGATACAACATAATGTTATTATTACCTTACGTCCTTTTTCAAAAAATTGTAGTTAAGAAGCCCACCTCAATGGTTTGTGTTATGCACCTTGCCGCTTCATGAGCACGGATTTCACCTCATGTCAAAGTAAAAAAAACTAAGTCGGTAGGTGGTGAAAGAGCCTTTGTGTGTACTTACATGTTGTTGGGACTATGCACAATCCCACGATATATACCAACAACACCTAAAGCTTTAGGGGGTAGCTCCAAAACTAGATAATGAAATGCAAATTGTCGTGGTACCTCTAACTCATCCGCCCCCCCTATCTTGGGTTCTCATCCGAAGCTCATTGGAGAGCCCCATGGTGTATATCGTATTTTGTATAGGTTCTCTCGAACGTAAATGCAATGGGTTGTATAACAACCCTACTCATACGTGCGATTAGGTGATGACGATGCAAACCATGAATGGTGAATGCAAATCGCGTGATTCATAAAAGATCTAACTACTCTTCATTATTCCACCCTAAAACAACTAGTTATAGCTCCCCCCCACACCAAGATTGCTCACTCTTTCCTCCTTTGCAGCTATCTATCAAGCCATGCCTAACCTAGCGAAAAACCCTAGCTTTGTAATAGCTTTTACCAGAAACCCTAACTCTAGCTCTGTATAGTTTACCTACTTCAATGATTTTTTCTTCACCCATTTCTAGCAATGGGAATCATGTTTTGGGTGGGTTGGTTAGGGTTAGTAACACCCATTTGTACTTGTGGGGATGGGGTTTCTTGAGGGGCCAAAAGGTGGTGGGCATAGCTGAATTATATAAATTTATAAGTCCGAAGCAATCAAAAGCATGACCACCCCAAGTTTCCCCTGACATAATAATCTTAAATTTTCTTTCAAAACTTCAAAAGGCTTACTTCTAGGTAAATCTCACTTTCCTTCACTCCGAATCCCCTCTCCATAATAGATCCTATGGTAATAATACCATGAGCAATAAGTCTTTTGAAGTGGTGTTAACCGTATGCAATGGTTGAAGTTCTTCAAGCTTCACGGTATGGCCAAGCATATGAAACCTCGTACATGGATGATGTGTTAAGTATGTAGTGTGATGGTATGCCCGGTATGGCCACGGTGGTGAAGCATACAAAAGTAGGTATATGGAAACTCTTTGTTGAGATCATGTGTACATTACACACACACACACGCACACACACACTCTCTCTCTCTCTCCAAGCAAGCCTTCAAATTCAATAAACCAACTACAAGACACATTGTGTCATTTGCTTGTGGGGGCATTGATGAGGTACATAAGTAGTTCGTTTGAAACACACCTTAGTTTGTTCCCCCCCACAATTTTCTATTTGACATATTTTGTTGTTGTTTGTGGGCATTGATTGTTGCGGGGTGTAAGTTGTATGTGAACACATAGCTTAATTTTTTCTCTTCCTTTGTGGAATGGAACATGGGAGAACTTCTATATGGAAAATGTGGGGGTGTTGATGAAGGACATCTTGGGTTCTTTTTCCCCTTCTTTGTGAAAATATGAGTTAGTGGAAGCTAAGAGAAAACTTTGAGTTTAGGGTTTAGGATTTTGATTAAATGTGTGGCCATTGATGGACATGTTTAGTTCCTTCTTTCTTTTTTTTGGTGGAAAAGAAAAAGTGGAAAGCCAAGGAAAGCTTCTCTATGAAGTATAGTGGATGTTTACTATCTATCTCTTTCATTTGAGAGGTAGGGGAATCTCATGACTTTTTTTTGGACAAATTATGTAGATTTTTTTGACAAAACAATTGTAATTTTCAAAGAAAGATGGGGTTTTCCTGTGTAAATTAGATTTATTTTAACTTTTTTGGGGGAAAGATTCACCAATTTTGCAATATCACCACCCAAAAAACAAACCTAATGGGAATGGGCATACTTGATATAATTAAATGGCAAAACTCAAGGCAACTAATCCTTCTCCAAGGATTTATGTGGCCACTATGTTAGGTGTGGAGTTTGGACACTTTCAAATACTTGCCTTGCTAAACCCTAAACCCACATTATGCATGGGTTGAGTTGAGTTCACTAACTTGTGGTTTTGGAGCAAAGAGAACATAAGCCCCAATTTTCCCAAAGAGGGGGAAGAAGAACCCACTGCGCCCAAGTGGCTCACAGTTCCCTTCTTCCCAATGCGCATGCATTAGAGGAGCATGATCTGTTGACAGAAAGCTGTGAAATCCCATTAGTGTATCATGTTGAAAAGACATACAAAAAGCTTAGTGGTAAAAACTAAAAACATACCATATCTAAAAACATACTATACCGTACATACAAAGGATATGTCAAAGATGGTGTTATTGTCCATGACAATATCACCAAGACCAACAACCACAATATGCAAATCATGCATGCACATGTTCTTAGTTCAATCACAATGTAGCATATTGTGCATGGCGCGTGCCTGATTTGGGTGGCAAAAAATGGTAGGTCCCTACCATATCTATGCATAGATTTGTAGGGAGAGAGAGAGATTTTGAGTAGCTACTCATTACCATTTTCGTTGCTTCCATAGGTCTCTCCCCTTTTGTGTCCATTCATGTGACATAGCATGAAAACTGACAAACCTGTACTCTCTCTCTCTCATCAATCCCTCAACTTTCACATGCTCTCCTACCTCAATTGACTCCATCATCCAAGCTCTTCTCCAAACTCCTCTCTGCCAGTAGTAAGAGTGTGACAGTATTTACTACTGGCACAATGAATTGCAACAATTTCAAATGTACAAAACAATCTGCATCTTTGCACTCAGGAAGATACTGAGCAGCTGGTCCAAGCCCAACAAAAAGAGAACACAAATCCATGTTCTGCTCCTTTGTTCTTTTCGGCAGGAATGTCCGCATTCTCTATAAACAAAGATGCAGCAAATAATAAAACAGAGCCTGCTGCATGACTTGAATAAAAACTCACAACCGTCTTGTTCAACCTATTATGTCAATCTAACAGCCGACTTCAACCAGATTGGTTTAGGCTTGCAAAACTCAGATAACATCAAAACCTTCTTTCTAGAGGATTGGCACTGGCTGAAAAGAGCCATTGAACAGCACATTCCAACGATTGCTTCATATTGTTGTAATTAATCAGCCTTGCTATTGTCTCTTGCACTATATAACAACCTCCAAAATTCCCTCGTGCTCTTAGTAGCATTCCTAAGCACTATTTATACATATGTACCTGAATTTCACATACAAATGCAACCAACAGAAGCAAAAGAAAAATGGGGTTTTTGCTTGATAATATTGACCATAGTGTCTCCATTTACAAAAGAAAAATCAGCACGCCCTTTTCATGGTAAGAGCTACTCAAACACAAAAACTTCAACATACTGGTGGTTGACCATGATTCAGGTATGTTGTAGTGACAGGCTCCCTGGTATAATGATATACCCTCTACATATGAAGACAAGGAAAAACTGTCTTTACGACCATATATATTCTTCTACCAAAACTTCTGTCTATAACATTTTCACAAAGTAGGAACCCAATTGAGAAAATTTAACAGTGGAAAAGAATTTGTATCAGGAAAAATAAAACCATACCAACTGAGAACACTGTGACTACAGCATATCACCTTTTTGTTAGAGAACAGTTTTCCAGGCCTCCCTCCCAAGTTTTCAAATTTGTCAGGTAGCTCATTTCCAAGCACTGGCCTTCCTGTGTAAACCCTAAACCCTAAACCTGTGAAACACACACCAAGAATGTTAATTATGCATTAGTTAAACAAACTGATTTTGTTTCACAGCTGCCTTTTAGCCCCCAACCTTTGAAAACAAGAAGAAACATTGGCCTCTGAAGGCTACTACACCCTGCACAATTGAGAATCATGTCACCTGGTTCCTCAAAGTGTGCAGATGCAAAGACTGGAACTCATGTAGTAAGACTAGAGAACCTAAAAGTAGACCAAGACAGTATAAAGAGGGTGAAGAAGAGAAGCATGATGGACCTACATGTTAAGAAGAGCTTGAAGAGTATAACACATAGTTGGTGATCAAATGGTGCTGGGATGATTGATGACCTCCTAGCAAGGTGGGTGCCACAACTGAAAAGAGTCTACCTTTTTGGTTCTACAAATACATAGAAAGCAGCAATAGCAGTAGCAAAGGAAGTAGGCTCTTAGCAATATTGGCTCCCTGTTAGTGTCAAAACTTTGAATTTATGCCCTCTTTCGCTTGTTCTCTTTCTCTCAACTGACTACACCACAATACCATTTCCAAACATTCTGCCTCAATTTCTTACATTTGGAGTCAGTCTATCTTGCAAGCTTCTCTATGTCTATGTAACAGAGACAGTGAAACCTTTCAAATGCCTTCCAGACAGCTCTGCTGAGAAAGTATCATCATCGTCATCCTCACACATTCAACACTGTATTCAGGAAGTGTTTTCACAGGAGGTACAAATCTCAGATGGGCATGACTGACTTGTAGAAGGAATATTTATGCAAAATTGCATGCTTTGGGAAACCAGGAATACACTATCAAACAAGGAGCTAATGAAAAACCTAATCTAACCTCAAACTTTTTTCCCTCAATTCTGTAATATATATCTTGCAGACTGCCAAAATGAAAGATCTCCACTACCTGCCAAAAATCCTTGAATTCATTTCCTATATTTTAACCTATCTCTTGTCATCAATCTCATTACCCAATCATCATAGCATTTGACATTCACCTGTATGAGTCACTCTGCCATAGCATAAACATTCACTTTAGATGAAGAGATTTTTCCACATAATCCCAACTCTTTTCACAGTTGTTGATCTAATTCACATCTACAAGCACACTCACTCATGGCATCTAGGTTTCACTCAACAATCTACTTAAAGACCATGTCAACGACATACAAATATATCTAGTTTGGAGATTTCTCTGCAAAATTATTAGAATTTTTTCTCTATCAAATTTGCAGAGAAAAATAACACTAAAGACATTTTGAAATTTAAGTATTATTATGTTGTGAGTGTTCCGGCCAAACCCTAAGCCAACACAACAAGAATGAGTTACAGCAGTCGTAACATTGTCAGTGGCACTTGCAAAGAAATCATCATCAGATTATTATCTTGATCATGACTGGCAATTTGATTAGCTGCCATTAGTTCCTAACGGAGGAGACTATAGATAGGTAGATTAAAAAAAGGTTTTGCACAGAATTTGAGGAAGAGGAATACCTGGAGGGAAGAAACGTGGATAAAGATCACAGCAGGAGTGAAGAAAGAACCGATGCCATGGAGCCGAACACTCTTGCATTTGCTCTGTGTCTCTCTCCCTCTCACTCTTTGTCTCTCTCTCTCTCTCTCTTCTTCTCGTCGCTTTGTCGCAGCAACGGACATGGCGACGGTTCGGAATCAGGAGGGATTAGGGTTAGGGTTTCCGAAGGGGTATCGCTATCCGGGTACCCGGAAGCAGGGTATATTGTTCTTCCCCCCCGCCCCCCGACCCCTGGGGGGGATCCTTTAAATTATTTTATTAAAACAAACTCCAACAGGAATATGTATTTACCATCACAGGTTGAATTGGAATTGGGGGGTGTCAAGTAAAATAAGCCCAAAAAGGGGGAAAAAAACAGAAAAAAAAAGGGTGTGATATTTTTTTAATCAAAATTTGAAGGATCGAGTTACCCTCAGTTAATGAGAGGCTTTTATTTTTTTGAATTCTTTTATTATCATATTCCAACACAAGTGACTTACAAACCACAAAGTAGTACGAAGTTACAACAAATGCAAAAATAAACCATTGGCATTGGATTGTGCAAAAAGGGTAAAAAATGCCAACATCATGCAAAAAAAGTTGTATGGCTTGCAAAATAATCATTCAATTTAGCAAATATATAATGTAGTCAACACATCTTTTGCTTTTGCAAAATCGATAAAACAATCACACAAAGTATGTATTGCTTATCCATCATAACAATGTTGATGAGGAGCTTCTTACCGTTAATCAATGTAGTCTACATACATGAAATTTTACATAGTATATAATTGTTGTGCAAACATGCACATAACAAATGGCAAGTGGGTAATGAGCCTATTGTGAAACTTTGATTTGATAAAAGCTAGAGTAGAAAAACATTTTTCATCCTCCATGTTACCTACTATCTGTACCATGGTTAATGTAGCCAATTTCACATACTTTGGGAAGATGGAAACAAGTATTCAAAATGTCATCACAAGGTGTCACATTTTGGTTAAAGGATTGAATTCAAAAGGGGGCAACACATGTTATCACATTTGATTTCATTAGGAGTTCGGACATGCTTTCCTAGCAATTGACTCAGTCAATAACATTGAGCGCCTCACCCATTGTCACATCTTGTTGATTTGCCTTATAGGTTTTGCCATAATAGAAAACTACTTTAATAACTTGAAGGTGTTTGGCAAATGATGCATCACATTTCAGTTGCAACTAATATTGGGATACATGACCCCTAGAGCATCCATGACACCATCATGGGATGGAAACCTAGTTTTCAGTTTTCAAATCGAAGCTTTCCCAACCCCTACCAAAACAAACAAAAAAAAGGACTAGATGCTTACATGAACATGAAAACAAAACAAAAGAATGAAAAAATAAATGGGGATGAAAGGAAAAAAGGAAAAAAATGAGGGCTTACCTTTGCACTAGTTTTTCATTAGTGATTCAACCACAATAAATATTGTGACATCTTCTTTCACCATCATGGTCTCCAAATCTTGATGAATTGCCCACACATGCTAGACATTTATTTAATTCAAAGCCAAATTTGAAATTCTAGAGTTCAAATTAGGTATCCAACACATTTGAATGTTCTTATGTTTGAATTCTAACATTGATTTGAAGGCCTAGAAATTATCTACAATGAACCTAATACTCTAATCACAATACATATTCTAAATGTCTCTTGGATAAACCTTGGTGGCTGTGACAAGGTCACACACAAACAAATTTTTAGATTGTGCAAACTTGATGAAAACATGCAAGATTCATGGCAAAATGCAAGCAAGCCCAAGCAAAAGTCGAAGGTCACAAAGGTGTTCATAATTTAACATAGCTTGTTGGTTTGTAAAGTTATCTAAGGCCATCTTCACAAGGAGAGCTTTATATTCTACCATAATTTTCTTGGTGGGGCTCAACATTCTTGTCTTAACATTCTAGAGAATTTTGTTCCCTTTTGTTGCTATGATCTTCATAAATTTTGTGAATTCCAAATGCCTTTTAGGTGAATGTGATCACAAGAACAATTCTAATAAAAAAAATCATTTCACCATTATTTTAATAATCAAGTCAATTAGGTATTAAGATTTTATTATATCAAAACACCATATGACTTAGGGAATCATTAGAAACCCAAAGCACCCTACCTCTAACTATAGGACTTGTAATACATGTGTTCCATTACATAAATGATCTAGAGGTAAAGGTGTTACATTTATTTGATTTTCCTTTTATTCATACTAGTTCAAAGTTGTGTGCAAAACAAAACAATCATTTTGAAAGGATTTAGACAAATATATGAAATGTCAAGCCAATATGAACATCCACCAAGTCACATGGTGTAGGACCAATGAATATCAATCACACCAAAAATACCTTCTCACAAAAGATTACAAATCATGAAAAATTTATGGAAATGTGATTAATGATACAAAAAATTTAAAAACAAAAAAAAGAAAAATATCAATGTAGGGGGTATTAGCTTCTTGATTTGTATTATGAGACATATTTTGGGTGTAAAAATCATTACAAATAATAGGTAACAACAACTTACACACAAAATATTGTTCCATGGGCATGTTATCAAATTTTAATTATTTTCTAAAATGCACAAAAGAAAAAAAAACATATCAAAACTTGTTTTCTCTATATCCACACTTGGACTCTGCATTGCTATGCACTACCAATGACAATAACTTCTATGTGTATTTGGAATTGTGAATATGATAACAAAATTACAATAAATCAAAAAGAAAGAAAAAATTGTCAAATTCTTCAAAATAAAATGTGTTTTCATCTCTTGCATTATATAAGTAAAGATGAAAAGAAAGGCTATGAATGTTGTCAAAAAAATAAAAATAAAAAGATAGCAAGCTTCCAATAGAAAGAAAATAAAAAGATTTCACAAGATGCATGCAACAAAAATTTGAAAAAAGAAGAAATCCAAAAGGTTGCAACCATAGAAACAATTGTTATATAAATATGTCATTCTAGATAGTTATATAACAAATTTTTGAGTTCGAATAATTCATTTCAGCATATTATGGGAGGAAACATGGTAGGATGAAATACTATGGGAACTTATTTTCATCCTACTTAAACCATCTCCAATGAATATTCATCATCGTTGGAATAACACCTTCGAAATTGCACAACACTAGAATTAGTCCAACACAACCCAAACCTACAACTACAAACTTAGAATGAAACCTTCCATCGTTTGATCATTTGAAGATTTTTAAAAAGGATAATAAATTCAAGACAAAAGGTAGTTGTTTACCTAATGGCTTTTATGGAAAATCAACACCTAAACCTTAAATTTGACATATACACAAAATATCATTCCATGGGCACATCATCAAATTTTGATTGTCTTTTAGAATGAATAAAATAAAAAGAATGATGCTAAAAAAATCTCATTTGGAATTGCACAACGTCAAAATTGGTTCAAGCATCTAAACCTATGATTATACCTCCAATCGAAGCTTCAATGGTTTGAAGATAAAAAAGAGACAAAAAACTTAAGACAGAAGGCAATTGCTTACCTCATGCCTTTTGTTGAAAATTGATGGTAATCTAAGTAAATAGTGTAATGGATATTCTTGGGATTTTGTTACATTAAAATGCGATTATACTCTCCAATAAATCTTATCCAGTTCAATTTGAACAAATCCATCACATAATGCACACAATGCTTATAACTTGAGAGACCATCATCCCCCATATTGCAATGAAACACAAGCATGCCTTGAGATTTTGATATCCACTACAAACAAGAATTAAACGCATTAGGCATTGTCAAAAAAATACTCCCTTTTGTTGGTGGGAGACCTTGGAAGCTCTTCAACGAACTCTTTGTGAAGCACTTTTGATCAAGCTAAATAAACTCAACTTAGTAATCCTAAAAAAATTTGGTGACCACAAATGAAATCACAATGTTGTCTAGCAAGGAGAGAAACACAAAGCTCATCAAATGGAGAGGTGATCAACAATAAACACAAGTTCATTGGGTAATGACAAGACAAAACACATAGGAATGAAGCTATGATGACCTTCAATAGACACTAAGCAAAAGAAATATTAGAGTTTCACACAAACAGGCTATGTGGATGGTTGAATTATGGCATTTAGGGGAGATCTATGGTTCCCCTCTATGGGTCTTTGGGTATTTGAATTTGAAAGGTTCAATTCCCCCACAAAAGTGCTTATGTAAGTTCATATGTAAATGTGTTTCTTGTTTAATTGTGCTTGCAATTTGAACTTTGCATTATGTGTGCAATAATACAATTTGCTAAAAGTAGTTGCCAAATTTCAACAATTTTTTTAACAGATAAATTTTAAAAAATTAGTTACAAAAAAATAGCCAAAAAATTAAAACCTAATTCCAAGTATAACCAAAAGAGTTTACTTTTAAATTTAGAATTTGAATCAATTTTTTAACCTTTACATTTCAAGTCATAGCCATCTTGCCAATGGGGCCAAAGAAAGCTCCCAACACATAATAGTTTTAGTCACATCAACACCATATGCATTTAGATGTACTCCCATTGGCTACTTTGCAAAAAATAAAAAATTGTTCCCAATATGTGAACTTGGCTATCACCTTGTCCTAGGTCACTAATTTCCAAAATATCCCCATCCCATGGCTTGCCTTAGTTGAACTAAGGCTTACATTATTACCATGGTAAAACCCCCCCAAAAAATTGGGTTACATCTAAACCTTAAACCCTAAAACATTATAGATATTCAAGCCCTAGGCTAAATGATGTTCTCTAAGTTAAAATGTAACATTTCCTTAGTTAAATATTAGCTCTAATATTGTTGTCATTAAACTTAACATTAAGCCCCATATTGTTAAATCATTTAATATTCAAATAACATCACATTTTAAAAAAAAGACCTATATAATTAACATTGATCTAAAAATTAACTTTTTACACTCATCCAAATCTAGGAAAATCATTAAAAGAACATTTTATTAATTTAACATTGACCTAAAACATTTTTTATGAGCTATTACCTAACATTGTGCTTTTATAATATAAATTTTATTTAGGGATCATCCACTTAACATCAAGTCAACACTCAATTAACATTGTGTGCCATCTAAGATTTTATGTTGGCTAACATCCTTGGTATGAATGCAAATAAATAAATAAATAAATAAATAATAAATAAAGATGAGACTACTTTCATGCCTCACATTCAAGCATGTGGATATACATAACTCTCATGAGAATCTAGAAAAACCTTCATCCAAAAAGCCATAAGGAAATATGGCTAAAAAAACACACTTTTCAAAGCTTTCCTTGAAGGACTTGGAGATAAGGACTTTGAGAGCCACATATCTAGTAGTGATGCACACATCCAATCCCAATACCATTTTGAGCTTCCAAAATCTTGGCATTCAAATCCTAAAATTGGCTAGTTTTGTTTGTGAATTGAGTGAACTTTAATAAACTTACTTCCCTAGAAATGACTTCTTCTAAAATCCACTTTTTTTTGTTTCAAGTGTAAAGTGGACAAATTTGGCTATTTTTTGGAATATTTTCCAATTTTGTGATATCACAAAACTGGAAAAAAAAAAAGAAAAAAAAGAAGCCCTTTTAGGCTACCAGATTTTGCTTTTTTTTTTTCAATTTTGTGATGTTGATGAAGTGAGAGTATCATCCATAAGAATATTTAGCCAAATATAGCGATATTTCAAAATATAAAACTAAATAAAACTAAATTCGCACTTTCACTTTTGTAGCATGTAGGCAGTCTGTGGTGATATTTGGTAATTTTTTTTATAAAAAAAAAATTCTTGGCGAGTACTTTTTCTCAGAAAAAAGAGGGAATTTGTTACAACATGTTCTTTTTTTTCCAAAAAATATTTCCCGCAACAAAATGGCGAAAACTCGCCACAAAACAAGACACTACCAAACTCAAAATCAGAGTCCAATTTTGGTGAATTTTTTTTTTTCCCAAAATCAAATTGATTTTAAAAATTGGAAAAAAAAATTCAGGAAAAAAAGGGCGTAATTATGAGAGAGTATTTTCCTTTTTTATTTTTAATTTTTACATTATGGCGAAATTTCACACCCAAACAAAATAAATAATAAAAAATACTGGCACTGAGAAAGGCTCTCTATCTCTCACACATACACGCACTCACTGACCTACTCACTAACCCCACTCACTAACTCAGCCTTATCTCACTACTATTCGCGGTGTCCACAGACCCACCAATGAGTGGAGAAGAATGTGGCAGCTGGCAGATGAGAGAGTTTTGTCGGCGATAGAGGAGGGCGAGAACGAACGAACGATGGCGATTCTTGGCGAGCTCTTCAGTACAGTAGCATTGCTTTCTTCCTCTCCTCGTCCTTTTTTTGTTGTTGCTCTTCTTCTCTTGCGAGCTGCATTGCCTTCGTCGTTCTCGTCCTCGCGGTGCGTGTTTGTTGCCTTTGCTCTTTTCCGTTTGTTATCTGTGAGTTTGCTCGGTCGTCGTCATGGCAGGTGCACTTGCAGTAAACATGGTGGTGGTGCCGCCCATGGCCGTTTCTTGTTCCTCTTCTCTGAGGCAGCACAGCAGTAGCAGTAGCTGCACGTTGAGGAGCTCCAAAGTGGCGGTGAACAAAGTGTTCGGGTTGAGTAGTCGGGGGAATATGGGGCGGGTCACAGCCTTCAAAGTCAAGTTTGTCACCCCCGACGGTGAGCAGGAAGTGGAAGTCGACGGAGATACTTACCTCCTGGACGCTGCTGAAGAGGCGGGACTCGACTTGCCGTATTCTTGTCGTGCTGGGGCTTGCTCCTCATGCGCCGGGATAATCAAGTCCGGCTCTGTCGACCAGTCCGATGGCTCCTTCTTGGATGACGACCAGGTTGGTGCCGGCTTTGTGCTCACGTGCGCCGCGTATCCAACTTCCGATCTGGTCGTCGAGACGCACAAGGAGGAGGATTTGAACTGAGGAAGAGAGAAGACGAAGCACCAGCTGGAGGAGGAGGAGAAGAAGAAGGTGGATGATGATATTAGCCTCCTGCTGCTGGACTGTAAAGTTTTCAGGCTCTACAGTTTTATGAGAGAGAGTTGTGGCCGCTTGCTCAAGGCTATATACGCTGCTTTCTTGTGGTTGTTGAACGCTATTTTTCCTCCCTCTTTCCTTGCTGCTGTAAAACGTTCTCTCAAGTGAGACAGGTCAAGATTGTGGCATCGTTGTGCATTGTCTTTCTTTTTAGCATAGGTCTTTTTTTTCCTTTTCAGGATATATCTCTCTGGGGGGGGACCACGGCTTACTTCCCAGTTCATCTATTCCGGATAAATAAAGAGAGGAGTTAAACTGGCTCAACCCTTACATTGTTGCTTCTTTCTTCTTGGCAAGGAGGATTGTGTACATGTCTCCATGTAGCAGGCAAGTCAGGCTATGGTTCAAATTTCATGTGTTGTTGAGTATTGCAGACCCTATGTATTCCAGTTGCTAAAGCAGACTACATTCTGCATCCTAAGTAATCATCAGTGGGTATGGCTTTAAGGACATGTTCAGGATGCAGGAAGTGGCGCGGACAACTACCCTGTATATGGCAACCTCTCTCTCTCTCTCTCTGCCTTTGGCTTACTTGCTGGCTTGTACAGGGGGCAATCTAGGATATGTTCATTCTTAGCTTGCCTTTCACAAGTTTGTTGTGGCTTTGAATGAGTCCATACTATTGACTTTTGTTTTGGCGGCTATGAATTCTTTTTGAATGCTTAGTAGCCCATATCAATGTTCCCACTGATTCTGGAAGTCCTTTTGTACAACTATTAGCCCATATGTTTGAGACATATTGTATACTTTTCTTTCTATTGTTTATAGTACGTATTTCCACCCTGATTCAGCATCAGAATAAGTTGGGACTAATGGGTGCTAGTTGCTGCTGCCATTCATGATGAAGGTACTGGTCTGATACTTTGCTGCTAGGAAGACTGATTCTTGTGTATCTTTGTTTTTCATTTGGCCCCAATTGACAAGATGATTACATTTAAAGCATTGATTGTGGATGTCTGTCTGTCTGCAACATCATGATTGTGAACATCCAGGGCTTTTGACAAGGGCATGGAAATTAGCGTCATAATGCAAGGAGTGTGCTTGAGAAGGACTTATTGACTCAGATTGGTTTTCTGCCCTCTTGTTTATCTAGTGAAATGGAATTACCTATAGTTCCATGATCTCACAATTATGTAGAGATGCAATTCTTGCAATGTAGCAGACACAGTTTATGCCTATTTTGTTACTCATTCTCATTAATGTTTTTCTGCTGGGATTTGAGAGTTCAATTTCCTGCAATGTATGGAAATCTGCACAAGTTGGTATGCACATAAAACAGAAAACTTTGCAGATATCAATTTAAGTGTTGAGAGAAGTTATTGTTCTCTAAAATATTACATCAAACAAACAGCAAACGAGGCATTTATTGACATCATACCTTGGCTCTGCACTTGGCTGTATGAAACAGTTAGTGGTGTATGGCCAAGTTCCTACTTCAGCCTAGTGAGATCTGCAGAAGTCATGAGGAGACAACTGCATCACCCAAAACAGATTTGTAAGGCCAAGAATGAACATTGTGAGGATAAGAAAGAGTGAACATCACCCAACACAGCTCTATAAGGACAGGAATGAATATTGTGAGGATAAGGAAAGAAAACAATCACCAAAAACAGATCAGTGAGGACATGCGAGGATAAGGAAGGAATGAAAGCACCAGGGGATACAGATCAATGAGGACAAGTGGGCATCACAATGATAAGGAAGGAATGAAAGCACCAGGGGATACAGATCAATGAGGACAAGTGGGCATCACAATGCATCGGCCAAAGCAAATTGCTCCTTAAACAACCACAATAAATTGATGTACCTATCCTTTCCTCGTGGAATTGGATGGGGTTGGTTTAGTGTCCATCTCCAGTTAGGATGCCTTTCACATGCTGTTGTTTTACAACACATGAGAGAGGCCAAAGGGGTCTGGATGCAGAGTCCCTGTACAACCTTGACCACATACAAATTCTCAGCAGAGAAACACTGTAAAATGAGGAGGTTCTGCATCACATTTCAAATATGACCCAAAGGGAGGCACCAAAAACAAGGAGAACAATTTAGACAACCTGAAGGCAGAAGAATACACAACCTTGGGCACATACAAATTCCAGACAGACATTGAAAAATGATGAGGTTCCACATAACATTTCAAACATAACCCAAAGGGTGGCACACAAAAAAGAAGCGCAAATTAGACAATCTGCAGGCAGGAGAATACACAACCTTGAACACATAAAATTCAGCTCAGAGACATTTAAAAATGAGAAACTCCCACATCTCACAGGGAGACACAAAAAGAAGGAGCACAATTTACACAACCTGAAGGCAGGAGAGGAGAACAATGGCCATTAGTTATAACTTTCCCCTAACAAAGTTGGTCACAAAAACAGCCTTAAACCTTGTTGCAGATTCTGTTGCTGAAATCCACAGACCACCAGGCACATGAGTAATGAAAATAACCACTCCCACAACAAAATAAACCAGTTTACCAAATCAAAAGTTTATCAACCAAGGTCTGTGTCCAATTTCCTGATATCATAATCTCAGACATTACCAGAGAAAAATGATAACAATGGTTCTGTAATTTCCCCCATGTCCTAAAAGTGTTCAGAACATGAAGAGGAGAATCTTCTATGACTATGCATCAGTAGTATCCTCAACCTTCACTTGCAATGACAAAGCATCTCTTGTGTCTCAATGAGCTATGAAACAAGAACTCAGGATATTGTAGAGGATGCAGCAAGGTAGGTGCACACTCAGGGAAGTTTTCTAGCTATAGTTTTCCTCCTTGCAGCATTGCTAACAGCTCAGAGAACTCTTCTTCTTCATTAACTCTGTCTTGTGGATGTTCATATGGCATTGCATATGATGAAGCTCCAGGTGAACTAGAATAGAAAGACTGTGATCCATGGTTGATGTTATGATTCAAAGGGTGGGGTGCAATACTCCCATTTAAGTAAGGAAGAGTTGCAGAATCAATGGGATGTGAGTTGAGGTGCAAAGCAGGGGTTGAATGAGGAAAGGAAGGAGAAGTGAATGGATGCCGAGAAAGATTTGGCCCTACAGGTTCAAGTAAAGAGCCCTGTTCTTTAACAAGAACTGAATCTAGGGAGTGACTGCTACCCTGGGGAAACAGATGTCCAAAGTTGTGAAAATAATTCCCACTATCCTGAACTGCAAAGCTACTGCTTCCAATTCTAGTCCCTGAATTTTGAGGAAGTGTTGGTGCACGTTGATGAGCTAATACATGATTACTGGAATCTGGTAGGAGATGAGAGGAATTATCAGGATTGACTTGTGGTGACACACTTTGTTCAGGAAAGAAAGTTGAGGTGCTGTGAGAAGATGCGTATATGCTATCTACAGGAGCATTATTGCTAGCCAGATTGACAGCCAAGGGCGGCAAAGACCAAGCCTGCTGTGCAACTTGGAACACCTCCTCCATTCTCTCAACTTCAGGACTGGATGGTGAAAGAGGAAGAGATCCAGAACCTGGGGCAGTGGAATGGAAAGCAGAGGAAGTTGCAGTTGGAGTAGGAAAAGTTGGAGAACTCGGCTTAGTCTCATCCCCATAATCAAAGCGTGCCATTGCCCGTTTCACCTCCACTTTCTTGCCCCGAAACGGTAAATAATGGCGCTGTACAGCTATCTCTGCAGGCTTTGGCTGGTCAAATACAACAAATCCAAAACCTCTTGATCGTGACTTCCCGTCAGCATCAATACCACAAATAACCACAGCATCAGCCACTTTCCCAAATTCTTGCTCAAAAAACTCCCACAGCTCCTCAGACTGAACAAAATGTGGAAGGCCACCCACAAAGACCTTTCTTGCACTCAAGTATTCATCCCCCTTTTCACTGGTGATACTTGACCCCTGAGAGGGAGCTGTAGATGGCCTTGACTCAGTCTTCACAATTGGTCGAATGCTAGGTGTAAAAACTGCTCCTCGGAGCTCTCCAGGACCATGTGCAAATGTGCATCTAGAACCATGCGGGCATTTCCCTGTCTTCTCATTGTGTGCACAAAGCTTTGTCTTGAAGTTTTTAAGTGATTGGTCGCCGTCACTGTCACCTTGGCTTCCCCCCATTCTATAATCTGAACTATCAATCCTATCAGCGCTCAAAAGTTCTTCCTCTGAATGTGCAAAATGGCATTTGCTTCCCCATGCACAACCCTCACTTGATGCATAGAAGCGGCACATTACTGTCTTATACTGTGGTAAGTTCACAGATTCCTTAAAGAATTCCCCTTCACTATGTCCTGCCTCTCGTCCATTAATAGAGTGTGTTTGTGCGGCTAACCAATCAAAAGGATTTCCATCTTGAGAATGAGGTCGTGAGAAAGGATACATCTGCAAGGATACAGGAGGCCTTGAAACAGACTGAGAGAATGAGAGTGAGGATGAAGGATGGGGCTGCAATGACGGCAAAGAAGATGATAATCCTGATTGAGAAAGCATTGAAGAACCCTGTGAGAACCAGGCCTGTGACAAAGAAGATGGCACAGAGGTTGCATCTGCCACTGAAGAGAATTGTGACTGTGGTTGCAGAGAGGCCAAAGAGAAAAGTGAAGAAGCCGGTGATGAAGCTTGCATCAGCATCTCTTGTAAGCTCTCCCATGACTGCTCTTTGATGATCTTGTCGTCCATCATCAGAAGCACACGCATCTCAACAGATGGAGCCAACTGCAAAGGCTTCTGATTTCGAAGGCTGGCAACATTTCGATTGGCACCATGCTTCAACAAAAGAGCAGTGCATGCAACATGGTTATTCTTGACTGCATAATGAAGAGGGGTTTCTTTGGTTGCAGCCATGATATTTACTCCCCCTGCATCCTTGTTGAGTATAAGTGAGAGTGCCTCAAAATGACCATGACCAGCTGCTGTGTGGACAGGTGTAGCACCAAGTTTGTTACCCACTGTAACACTTGCACCCGCTTCTAGAAGGCAAGTGACTACAAGTGAATTCACCGTACGCTTGTTTACTGTAGTAGCTTGCCGTAAAGCCCAATGAAGAGCAGTATTGCCATCAGCATCACGATCATTTACAGGAGCACCAGCATCTAGCAGCAGGGAGACAAAATCTTCATTGTTTGCTTGGGCAGCTCTTAAAAGTGGAGGCAGAAATGGACTCTGAGCATGTGCAGACAGCCTTGGCCGGAACACAAGTAAACATTCTAGAAGCTTTCTTGCTATCTCACAGTTAGGACTTGAATCATCTCCCATAGCTAGACTTTTATCACCAAAGAACCTAGGGTTTCCTCCACGGTCTGGTTGGGCTCCTCCAGAACTTAGGGTTTTCTTAAGCTTGCCTTCCACATCCCTAAGGTCTAGTGCTGGTGCTGACTTCTTCCTAGACTTTGATGTGACTTCTTCCCAGTCACCTGTATCTTGTCTAAGTTTAAGAGTTGTGAAGCTTTCATCCCATTTGCTAAAGTCTTTCAGGTGCTCACTACCTAAGCCACCACCTTCCCAATCTTCCAGCTGCTTATGCTTAACCTCAAACACTGCACCTCCATCAAAATCACTTGAGCTTTTTGTGTGGAGATTAGAACCTTCCATTGCAGTGTCCCCTCCTTCCTCTACATAGGATTTAGTCTTGCCAAGTTTGTCAGAAAACTTAACTGAAGGGCAAGAAGACAAGTGTGCTAAAGCCATTCCTAGAACCAAATCTACAAGGGTCCCTCCTGCTGAATCATCATAACCCTCTACCTTTTTTACAAGGCCACTTACAGATGTGGGTTCTACCTTTTTAGCTGATGGATTGTTAACCATGGTATCTAGCTTCTTCACCCCTTGATCTGCCGCCTTTTTTGCCACAGCATTCAGCACTGCACCTCTGCCAACCAGCAGCAATGCCACCAAGGGTATGACCTTCAGGCCTCTTGCAAGTTTAAATGCAAGAGGGACCATCTGATCCTTGCATTTTGATTCCAGTGCTTGTATTTCACTCAGATCCTTTTCTCGTAGTTTGGCAACAATATCAGCTGCAGGAGTCGATAAGTCCCACGCCACCTTGAGCTTGCTGCTCATGAGCAATTCTTCTAGCTTTGCCGCCATGTCTAATACTCTTGAAGCCTTTTGAGGTCCCTGCTGATTTACTCCATTCTAGTTTGGATCTGTTCCCACCCTCTATGTTTTTACACATGTTAGGGTAAACTCAGATGCTCAAAAATCATGCACTCTGCCCATAACCCCCCTTGTCTCTCAAAGCTTGATTGACATAGAGAGTGTTTTGCTTTACCTCAATCGTGGCCAAAACAATTTCAATGTAGGTTTTAGATATATTCTATCACCTGAAATTCCTCTTGCCACCACCGTACACAAAAGATGGTTCCCACTTTAACAACCACTTCTTCCTCCTCTCTGAGCTACTAAGACTTTAATCTCACTCTTAACCCTACCTCTTTTTGTATTCACTTGTTACCAAAATAGACTGCCATGCTTCATCTCTTCTGGTCTGAGGCTCAATTAACAAGCATGCTCACTGATTGTAGAAACATCCGGCTATACTCCGCTCCTAACACACTAGAAAAACATCTAGCTTGTTCCTCCAATCTTACTAAGAAGACCATGCAAAAACACATACACACACATACACATACTCTCTGTATCTCCCAACTCTCTCTATGCCTTCACACTCCTGTTTCCTTCTGGATCTCTATAGTGATCTGCTAGCGATCTGCGCATTCTATAAGTAAGCAGTGTCATACCTTTCTACAGTGCTTCGACTCCCAGGCAGTGCGGCTTACTAGCCAAGCTTGCCCCGACACAAAGTACCTTTGATTCTGGCGCACAAAAACCAACCCAAAAAAAAATTGAATCTAACCCTCACTCACTCACTCACTCTAATTTTTGCAAAAGACATACATAGGTACATCCCCCAAAACTATGCATATATTTTTCTTGCTTCAGCTTGCTTCCTTGTAAATCCATTCCCGACTAGGTATGCAAACTAAGACTTTTCTTCGCCTTGTAGAAGACTCTTCTTACTGTCATTTCTCTCTGTCTCTTCTGTCTCTTTCTCTCTCTCTCCCGCTCTTTCCTCTCTCTCTCTCTCGTGCTCTTTCTATCTCCTGCAGTATTCCGCACTGTATTCAACTCGGCGTGGGAAGGAAAAGGTCCAAAAAAAAAGAAAAAAAAATAGAAAAAGAAAAACGTACCTAGCTCCACGGCCTGAGTCGAACTTTCATGCATCTCCCCCCGAAGCTCCCCGTAGCAAAGAAAGACGAATCCCAGAGAAAAGACACAAACGCGGCGCGTAAGAAGCGAAGCGTGCCAACGGGGGAAACAACACGCCATAGCCAAACCAGCCAGCCAGCAGCAACGCAGAAGAAACAGGCAGCCCAGGTCGTCGTCGGCAATGGCCGGTCCCCCGCCGGTTCCTGGGGTCAACCCACGGATACAAAGGGTGGTTCATTATGTACCTGTCATGTGCCCAGCTAGCTAGCTACCTACTACCTACCTATCTACCTACCTATCTACCTACTTGGCTATTTTCTAATTTACTTTAAATAATGGAGTCCCAGATGGCAAGGGAGGGGCCATGCTGAACCAGGTACCTACTACTCTGGTAGGTACCTACCTACCTTCCCCTTCTTGAGTGAGGCCTCTTTTATTGACTCTATTTGACCCAGGAAATGTTAAATAATGAAATTTGAAGAACCTGATTTTAGTCTAGCTACACTAGCAAGTTGTGCCAAGTAACATTAATTATCTTATATTTTCATAAATGTTCAAATTTTCATCCTAAAAAAATAAAATTAAAGAATTTTGTTTTGTGAAGGAATTTTTAAAAATCTTTTGGAAGAATTTGTAATACTTTATTTCCAAGAATAAAAATCTTCCAAATGAAATTATTTTCGACTTTGAAAATTCGTTGGACTTGCCAAGATGTTATCATAGTATTCATATTAGATAAATATGTAAAGTTATTCAAACAAGAGGTCAAAACACATGTTGAAATATAAAAATTAACACATAAAAAAGTACAATACCATGCATTCTTTTTATGCCTTTTTTAAAAAACCTACCTTTGAAATCATTTGAACTTTGTCCTTGATTTTTTTTTTTCTTTTTTTTTTTCCCAAATTTTGCACACCTTATAAATAACCATCGCTTGGGGATGAATCATGGATAAAGGGTAAAATTGAGGTTTAAAAACAAGGTGATTTTATAGATTTTTCTATTGTTAAAAAAACAATGAAAATTGATAATCAAGGTTTTTACCAAGGTAGTTTTGTAAGGTTTTTAGGGTTTAGGGTTGAAAAACTAGTTTCTTTGGTTAGTTTTTTTTTATTATGAATGATTTTAATGTTAGCAATTTTGTAAGACCTATTGGGTCCTTATTTGGGCAAGATGTGATGTAAGTTTTTGAAGTTTTCAGTAGTGGCAAAATTAGACTTAATATTTAAATGGCAATCTTGTGTGACTTCAATTGTAAACAATCCAAAATTCAAAATCGCAACATAAATCATAAAATATACATTTAAATTGCATCATAATCTAGCAATGTATATTTTGTAATTTCATCTAATGTGATTAAACAATTTATCCAAATGTAACATTTTTTTTTAAAATTACCTTTTCTACAGTTGCACGTAGGGAGTGTGGATTAAGCTTAATATTTAAGGTCTAAGAACAAGGTAAAATTTAGAAAGAATGAGTTTTATAACACATCTTTTTGTGTCATCATCTTTGAATTATAGTCATGATTTTGTGTTTATAGCATTAGATTTAAAACTTTTTCATGGACTCACCAAAAAACACACTTGCACACTTATGTCAATTAGGTCATGTAGCTTTTTGAAATAGGCAAAATAAAAGAAGTTCTTCGAGGTTGAAACCTTTTGTGAAAAAAATTAATGTTTGTTAATTACCCAAAAATCATGTGGATGTTGGTGCAAACTAAGTGAAGGAGGTTGAGATTTGAAATGTTTATCTTTTGGTTTAACAACAAAACAAATATAGTTCTTACGAGGTGTTGTGCATTGTTGTTGTTTATGAAGTGTTACTTGCATTGTTATGAGGTGTTGAATTATTTTTATGGTAATTCATTCATTTTAGTTATCAACGACCAACCATTCGAGTTTTTTATGGAATATGATCAATTCATAGGAAAGTTGGTTAAATGGGTTTTTATCTTACATGAATATGATTTTAATATTGTTCACATGGCTAGTAAAGTTAATCATGATGCTAATAGCCTAAGTTAGAACCCAAATTCCAATGAATAGGATATTGTAATGACTTGTTGGCATGGGATGATGGGTTGGCAAAATTCAAACTCCATTAGTGATTAAGCCCCATGGTTGGCAATGGCTGAAGATGAAGTATGTGTTGATTATGAATCGAACATTTTTTGAATTGGCTAAAGTATTAGTCATCATGTTGTCTAATAGTCAAATATTTTATTTCCACATGGAATGCCACATCATCATGTTGTGAAACTAGAAGTTGTTATTCGAGTCACAAAATTTAGGGTATTTTGAATTAACTAATTTTCATTTATTTAAAACATCTTATTACAATTTCAAATATAATAATATATCTATCCAAAAAAACCCACTAGTTAACATAGTCGAAAAACTATGACATCACATGACATCTTAATGGCCTTTGTAACTACATAATGATTTATGTGACCAAGTATATATATTTGTAATTGAAAAAGACAATAGTCAATTTTTTGACCAGTCCAAAAACCTATAATGTGTTGTTGTGTTAAAATTCCACATATTTTAAGGTACAAATGTTTTTTCAATGTGGTTAATGGATTTTCATCCTCTTAATGTTTTTTCCATCAATTTTTTTTTATTGTATGAATTATTATGATAGTCCTTTGGAAAATTGATTCCTTTTGACACATATGTGTTCACTTTCAAAGGTCCAAAATTAAAATTTAAACTTAATATTTTATCAGATAAATCTTTGATTTAAATTTTTGACATTCATATAAATGAAAAAATAACAACTTGCCATGATTTCGATAGTTTCAAATGATAAAACATAAACATTTATCTAATTTTCATTATTATTATTTCTAGTATGACGCCCTTTTTGGCTCATTGGATTGTGATTGCACACATGATCATATCCAAAAAAATCTAAAAAGGTCCCAAGTTGAAAAAAGAAATCATTGACAAATCATGAAAAATAAGTTACACATTGTCCACAATAATATTATTTTATAGAGGTCCCAAGTTCAACACAAATGCATCATTGATCGCCTATTGAGGCTAACAAACATAGTGACACAAAAAGTTAATTTTCATAAGTGTTCCAACATGAATGAATCCCTAAAAATAACAAACACAAACACCAAGACATAATTGATATACAAAGGTTACAAATTCAACAAAAATGCATCATTGGTCACCTACTAATGTTGCCAAACACAAGCACTCCAAAAAATAAATTTTAAAATGTTCCAAATTATCATTAATGGATGATTAAAACTACTAAGCATAAATATAACATGAAATTTTAACATCAACAAATAGTAGGCTTGTTCAACAACATGATTAACAATATTAGACCTTTAATTTACAATTGAGAAAGGAATTTGAACAAAATATTGCACTTAAAATTCCATGGGTTACTAGGTCTTGATATAAGATTATTAATTTGAATGGACACAAAAGCATAAACTTGTGATCCATTTTCAAAGTGAGCTTGCTTTTAGAACTCATTTTTTTGTTCACCACACAATTTTGTCTTTTGCAAAAAAATAAATCAATGACACCTTGTTTGATCAAAGGATAATTTTGGTTCACATTGTTAAGAATTTTTTTGTAGATCATGATGAATGCATCCAAGTTATCAAACATAATTGGTAGTTATTTAAGCTAATCAAAATATCAACAATGTTAAAATGTATTTGGATTTTTGAAATTCCAAGGATTTGTTGTGTGAATTAGAATCTATTATTGGTAATCATGTTTTTTCCACCAAGCAAGAGGACTTTTCATGCCTGAACCTCTAATAATAATACGACAAAATGAAACCATTTATATTTTGACAAGCCTTCACCTACTTGTTTTTTGGATGTAAGAACACCAAACAATCAATCATATGCAACAAATGGCTTTCAAGAAGGAGTATTTACATGACCATGATTAAGAGACTTGAAACCATCACCAAAAATATAATTAAATTTTTCATGTCATGTTTTTTCCATTTCAACCCAATTAGTTACATCCTTCCTAATTAGGTCTATGACACACATTAAAAACTGGTCTATAAGTTTTAACATGAGCACCAATTACATGTTACATGCCATATCAAATTGAACAAAAAATGCACAAAAAAATTACAAGACATGCATGGTTTCAACAACCACCTTAACATGTAGGATTTTCAATTTTCCATAAAATTCTCCACATGTTAGAAGAGGAATAATGGCTACCTTGGAATTGTACTCAACTTGATACTTCATGCTAATGCAATTACATCATAGAATACATTAAATAATAACTAATACATCCTTATAGTATGATTTGAAACACATTACTTAGATATAAGTTGGTTTGAAATTTTAGTCACTAACTATGTGATAATTCATTTAGCACAAATGGGAACTTTAACCTATAAATGCAAGGATTGGTGATGATATCAAATTGTTATTGCATAAACATGTACCCAATGTGTCATAGACATGAAAAACCACAAAAACAAAAGTTATGGGAAAGGTCTAAGTTTTACTTTCAAACAAAGAACAAAACAAGAATATGTGATTCAAAAACAAGAACACGAGAATTAAGAACAAGAACATAAGATGTGCAAGACAACATGAAAACATATTTTTATTGTGTTAACATATGCAAACATGAACATGAATAAAACATGACAAGGCTATGGTGTAAAATTGTGCCTGAAATTAGTGTTGAACATGTTGAAAGAAATGAGGGGTCCTACTTCTTTTTACACCCCTTTGGAGACATAAACAACTTTCAAGGAATTTTTTATGTGTTTTAAGTAAATTTTTTTTTTGAAAACCTTTGTAATTGAAAGTCGATTATGAGTTAATTGAAACTTAATTGAAAATTAAGTATGACTTAATTAGGAATCAATTAGGAGTTAACTAAAGTTTAACAATAACTAGGATTTAATTGGGAAATAATTATGAATTAATTTTGAGTTAACTGGTAATTAATTGGGATTTTATTCAAAGTTGACTGGAAATTAATTGGTAGTTAATTGGGACTTAATTTGAAGTTGACTGGGAGTTAACTAGTAGTTAATTGGGACTTAATTCAAAGTTGTCTAGGAGTTAAATGGGACTTAACTTGGACTTAACTAAAATTTAATTAAGATTTAATTAAAGTGAATTAAAAGTTAACTTGAAGTGAACTAAAATTAAATTAAAAGTTAAGTACATGGATGAACATTAAAATGAATGAACTTCATGGCATTAACATTTGTGACACAATGTTTCTTGGCAAAAACACAACTTTTGAGGCAAACTTGGTTTGCACAAGGGTTTCAATTTTGTGTGGCAACAAACTAACTTCAACTCATGCAATTTCTTAATCGTGCTTCCTTTTGCCCAATTTTTTCATCCATATGACGGTCTTTTGAAAGGCATAATGATTTTAAGAATAAACTTTCTTTATGTTTTAACAAATTGTTTGGATTCATTTTTAGCATATTTGTAGACTTTGGACATCACACATACAAAATATGTGCTATATTAAGGTTTCTCCAATTGAAAAACATCACACAAGCCAACCAAAAAATAGGGAGAATTTAAGGTGGCCAAATTTTTTTCAACATCTTTCACACAAACAAAAAGTTATTTAGTCAAATGGAACTCAACCAAAAGGGGTTTCATAAGCTTTTCCAAGGCAATTGCACTCTAATATTTACAACCTCGAATAAACCAATAGTAACATGGCAAATTGCTTAGAATCTTAATTCAAAAAGTTCACAACTAACACATAGGTGTCAAATCCAATTTGACACATCCATGAGTCAACTTGATGAAACTAGTTGTATTACATTGTGCCAAAGCAAGTAGAATATAATGATCCATCCAATTAGCAAGCATGAAAGGAATGTGTTCTTTAACAAGTTGTTTTCGATGTTGTCGCATGACAAAACACCATGGGCAAGGACACTCCATTGTGAACAAAACTCATATCCCTTTGTAAAGAACAACAATAGGTTTTCGATGAAGTACATACATGTTGAATATGAATTCTTGTGTAGTTGCTAGGTTGAAAAAAATCAATTACGGTAGGAAGCATAACTACTTTTCAAATCCAATATGACTAACATCATGGATAATTTTGTTTTTACATGCAAAATATACTTGGCAATGATGACTTTGTGTTTGTTATCAATGTGTTTTTTCATGAGAATGATGTGGTGTGGGCAATTTAAGTGACCAAGCCATTATAAGATCAAATGATGTTGTTTAAGGTATGAAGTTGCTGGTGAGGTGTTTGGCAATCACCTCATGTTTTATGATGCCCTTACCACAATTTGCCTAGGACAAGTAGAAACATAACTAAAGGACTTAAGGATGCCAAGGTTAAAGTGTTTTTTAAAGGATTGGGTTTAACCACATCTAACACATTTTGTCATGAAAACTTTATTTTTTCATTCAATTTTCTCCAACGATATCCACTTGTAAATTCATTAATGAATATCAAGTATATGAAATTGAACGTGCATACAAATTGACTCTTTTATAAGTACAATTTCAACACAAGATATAGATCCCAACGTTGTATGTTAAATTTTCCTTTACATTATTTGGAATACATTTTATCACATAAAATTACCTTTTACATATATAAACTAGGAGAATTAAACCTAATTTAGGCATTTCTTTAAGTAACTTGCTAGAAATCAATGAGGAATTAATTTAATTAACCTTATACCCTCCATAAAATTTATCCATGATCTACATCCCATTAAAAAAAAATAAAAATTTTAAAGGCCAAAAACATGTTTGAACCAAATGTGATAATATGTGTAGTATATTTGAAATCCCATTTCCTTTCATTCTTTTAATCATTAACATGAATATGTTCTCCAATATTGGGAATGCATTGCAAATTTGATTATTGAAAACAATGTTTGAAATTAAATAAACAATGTTCACTTTAGTGTTTTAACATTTTTGACCGTTATAAAAAACTTTTGAAACATGATGGATTTACATGAAAACTTTGTAGTTGAAAGTTGAAAGTTGAAAATTTGCAAGTAATGGGACCCATTTCAAAACACAAATTAACATTTTGAATTATAATGTTCCCCATTGTGTTAGTTCAAAAATATTAAAATACATAAAAAATAACATCCATACCCTTTAATGGCTCCTTTGATTATGTTTGGGCCGAAATGGTTGTTGACCACGAAGAAACCTAAAAGCCCACACCATGACAATGCGATGATAGGCAAATCACAACTTTCACTTGGTCTCTAGTTGTTATAGTTACATTATCCAAATAAATGTATAAAAAATTGTTGTAGTTACATTTTCTAAATAACTTCATTAAAAAAGAAAGGCTTTTGCTCAAGTTTCAAAAGTTTACAACATAACATCCTTTGAATGCAATATGTCCACCTTCTCAACATCTTACAAATTCTTAGTAATGTTGAATTTCATGGTAGGTTTTTGAATTACCTACATTAGGTCTCCCGTTCCATAATTTCATCAAAGACAAATAATCAATTACAAATTTTAATCATGTAACAAAATGCCTAAACTTGATTTGTAAACTCTCCTCCTAAGAACACTGAAAAAGAAATAAAAAAAAATCATAGTTTATAGATCACACATAACACAATTTTTTACCATCTTTTCTCAACTACTAAACACTAAAAGACTCAAGACATAAAGCATCATAAGATACAAAAATCACCAAGGTAGTCAATAAACATCACAATATTGACACCAATCACCATCCACCAATCGCCATATTTTAATTAGTAGTATTATTGGTATTAAGTTATTTTTGGCTATTGAAACACGCCAAAATCACTTCATTTCTTATTTAAAAAGAATCACATTCTCTTTTTTGGCGAAAATTTCGCCACTTTCCTTTAGTACTCATTTTGAAACATGCACTTGCGAACAAAAAGCTTGTTCCAAAATTGCATTTGCTTCTCCCCTTTTCTTTTTCTAAGAGAAGGGCGTTCAAGGAAGGAAGCGGGGGAAGCGAAGGAGTGAGAGGAAGGGAGGGAGGGAGGGAGGGAGAGAGGGCAGGGAGCAAACGGAGTTTGTGAGCATGGCGATCGGAGTGCGGGACAGAGTTCTATGGCAAGCTGCGGTTGCACTAGTGGCGCTTGTGGTGGGCGTGGTAGTGGCGGATGCCGCAGCGGTAGTGGAGGTTTACCGCATGATTCAATACGACTTGCGTGGTGTGCCTTTAGGATCCAGGCGTGCTGCGATGAATCATCATGCCTCTTCAAACCTGGCGGTTCCCGGCTCTGACCTCTCGCGCACCGTCATCATCCTCCCCATCGCTGAAGCTAATATCACTATGCTTAATGGTGCGTATGCACTTGCCTCTGAAGCCAGCTCTGCTGTAGTAATAAGCAGTTCCCCCCCCCCCCCCCGCCCCCTCTCTCTCTCTCTTCGTGGCATCCATTTTAGGTTTTATCAAGCTGGTAGCTCCCCCTTCCTCTTCTACCACTGTGTTAGGGTTTATGGCTATTTTGCAGAAGTTGTTGTGGTTATGGCTGTTCCAGGTGCATGCTAGATTCAGTTTTCGTAGTTGATTGAGCTACCATGGGGTGGTGTTGACATCAGTAACTTAGAGGCTGCTGAATGCTCAGAGGGCTTTTTGACAAAGTGCGGTGCTGTATTTATTATGCCCTGCTAGATTCCACCTCCTGCTCCTGCAAGGAAGCTCTGATCCTACAGCAGGCACCCTAGTTATCAGCCACAATCCAAATGCCATCAGTCCTCTTTCTAAAGGTGTTGTATTGTATGATGTATCATAGATCTTCTGTTTTTGAAGGTGGGCAGGTGTTGTTGGTGATGTATGTTTGATGTCTGGATTTTTATGTGTGCAGAGTATCTGCAAACCAAGCGCTTGCTAGGGGGGCTGTTGCTGTTGTTCCCTCATGATTACGGTAGTCCAACTGACTCAGACAGTGAAGGGGATGGTGACGACGACTACGCTGTGGTCAGGAAACACATTGCAGAAGTGGAGCAGTGGCTTATCCATAATAACCTCCCGGTATGCACACTGGAAGAAACCGTGAGAGAGGTTTTAGGGCATAGTAGAAATTGCTGTCTTTGACATTCTGATGTATCTTAGTTCAAAGAGACATAACTGTTTCACTGTCTCTTGATTTGTGGATTTGTTGGAGCTGCAGAAGATTGTGAATTAGGAAGGTGATTGATGTGGGTTTGGGGTTTGGGGGGAGTTTGATGCAGTACCCCGTGTATTTTGCCTATGAGGATGAGAACCTCATCAATATATTGAAGGAAGTTGTGGTGAATGATGCTGCTGGTAGACCTGCAACAGCTATGACTGGAGGGTAGGTTGTCTTGGTTTGTTTGAGGACTTGTGTTATTGAATACTGTTTCTGGCATCATATTCTGCCTCAATGGAATTGGTCCATTCATAGGAGGATCCAAAGGGCCTCAGCCTGCACTCTTTGGTGTTCTTGAGCAGTATATGTGATTGGTGGTGCCTTGTAGTGACTGTACGATTTCTTCGTTATCCTGTGCAGCTATAAGTTAGTTATACCGGTTGCTGATGCAAAAAAGTTACCACCACCAACAATCACAAACATCCAGGTATGTGCCAACCTTTGCTCAATGCAAGCAGCTGCAAGTTGACATAATGAGCCTTGAACCTAGGGTTTTAGGTCTCTGGGTTTAGCAGTTCTTTGAATGCTTGTGATATTGAATGTGTTCTAATTTGTGTCAGGGTTTATGTTGTCTGACTACTCTTGTTGGTGAGTATGTGATAGGAGATAATGAGCTCTTATGCTATGTTGTGTCCTTTGATTTTAGTTTACAGAAATAGCCAATTGGATTGGTCTGCAGGGGTGGCTTCCAGGATTGCGTGCAGAGGGAGACAATTCAATTCTACCCACCATTGCAATTGTGGCATCCTATGATACTTTTGGGGCAGCACCTGTAAGAGACTGTGTGCTTGTTTCCTGATGTAACATAACAAAACTTCATGAGTTGAGGTCCCTGGTAGCAGTTAACCAACTGTTGTCAGCAGTTTGTTTCATCTTGCACTGTGGGACTCAATGGTCACAAAGATATGAAATTGCTCGTGATTTTGAAGTCTTAAGAAAGTTTCCAAGCTTTTGTTGAAGTTTCTCTTTGTCAAAATTCACATTCCTTGTTGTGGATGGCACTTTGCAGTAGACTGACTGCAATCCTCCAAGGATCATAAAATGAGGCATTTGATAATCAACACAAATAAAGAGGCAACCAGTGGCATGTGCTGTAGTGATACTGCATAGGATAGGCTTTTATGATGCTGAGATTTGATGGAGAATATGAAAGACAGAACAAGTTGGCATGAAGTAAGAATATTAAGAGGCTTGAAAACAAGAGTACACTGGGTGGAAATGATTAATAGTTCAGGTCGTGATGAAGGAAATGAAAAATTGGGTGGGCTAATTGTAATAAGCTGCTGAAGGAGTCTGCATGATTCTCACTAGAGGTGCATTTATTGATGGATGAGGAGCATATGCCATTGTTAATTGATTTTCCAATCCAGTCTCCGTATGTGATGTATACCAAGAAGGTAACAGTCATCTTTCTCCTTTGTTGCTAGCAAGACGTAGTCAGCTGTCAGTGCCTGTGCTTTGCAATTGAAGGATTGCTGGTTTGTTGACAGGCTCTATCAGTTGGTAGTGACAACAGTGGAAGTGGAGTAACAGCTTTGCTGGAGTTGGCCCGTTTGTTTTCTCGACTCTATGCAAACCCCAAAACAAGAGGACCTTATAATCTGCTTTTTGGGTTGACTGCAGGAGGGCCTTACAATTATAATGGCACAAACAAGGTATGTGATTTCTAAGTTTTGCTGTAGTGCACAGGGCCTCAAAGTTGACGAATCTCAGCTTGTGCTGCAGTAAGCATATACATGTGTGTGTACAGTAACATTGTCTGAACATTCTTGTTGGGCAATATTTAGTATGTTGTTGTTCCTGTCTAGTATATCCATGGTTTTTTTCTGGTCAAGGCCAACCTGCAGGTCTTTGATAATGCCTGCTCCAAACAAACTGTGCAGTGGCTTCGCAACTTTGATCAGCGAATCCGGGAGAGCATGGAGTATGCTTTGTGTTTGAATACTATAGGGTCTTCAAGCAATCAATTGTGGTTGCATGTCTCAAAGCCTCCTGACAATGTTTTCATCAAACAGATCCACAGTGTAAGTTGCTGAAATACTCTCCTGGAGTGATAACAATCAAAGCCATTTGGAAACAGCTCTGTGCAGTTCTGAATGTCTCCATCTTTTTGTTCAAATGAGCTGATTTGGGAAGTGTGTATAAAGTCTGGAGGCCAAAACATTCTGTAGCACTTTTGGAGATCATGATTGTCAAACAGTAAGTTGTAGATGGAAGCTGAGTAGAGATAGGTTCATGCAACTGCCACTTTGGGATGCAATAATCAAATGACCTGTTAAGTGTTGTTTGGCATTATGGCAGCATGTGATGTTGGGTTTGTGGATGTTTGGATGCAGGAATTTGTGGATGTCGCAGAAGGCCTGGATCTTTCTGTGGAACTTAGGCACAAGAAGATCAATATCTCCAACCCACGAGTATGCATTCCTTTGTCTCTGAGACCTTTGCGTGTGTTTTTACAATGTCGAACAACTATCAATGCTTCTCTGCACAACTTGTATAGTGCTAGCAATGCTAAGTTGGTATCTTTCCAAACTTTCTTAAGTTAGTTGTGTTGGGAATGCTCAAGACAGCTTGGTGAATAGAGGAGAGTTGTGCAGTTTTAGATCTTCAAAATGTGTTTCTTTTTTGTAGTTTATGTGCAAATATCTGGAGTTTTGCTATGTTATGGTAGTGTTTATCAGTCTCTTAGATACTGAGAAGAAGCTTTGGGCTAGCACGTCACAGGTGTAACATGCATGTTTGTGAATGCAGGTAGCTTGGGAGCATGAGCAGTTCTCACGGCAGCGAATCACGGCTGCCACTCTGTCTCAACTGGAGACTGCTCCTGAGTTGTTTCAACATACGGGTGGCATTTCTGATAGCCGGTACTTTCTGATGCTTTGTTTTCAAGCGTTTTTCTCCATTCAGCCAGAACATTGCATTTGTAAAGATGGCATGTGCATGTATGTTGATTGCAGATTGTGTATGTTGCATGGTTTTAGTATGACTGTGGTACTTGACTGGTGTGCAGGAGAATGGTGAATGAAACGACTGTTGGACAGAATATCAAGCTTGTAGCAGAAAGTTTAGCTGTACGTTTTACTAATCTGACTAAGAAGTGCTCTTGTTGTATCTGCTTCCATGTTGACACAACCCTCCCCAGAATCAGCTTTGGAATTTTCTACGTTTGAAGTTTGTCCAAGTAGTTAGATTGCCAGAGGAAATTAAAGCTTCCCTGTCCTATAATACAGCGAAGGGTTGGTGTTGAGCTTGCACATCTCGTCCTTCTGGTTCAGTATTAGCTCTTCAGAACTGGGTCCGTGACATTGTTTTTCTCTTGCCTGACGTAGATATAGTAGTGTGACACTGAATCAGTTGAAATGTTGCCTACTCTCTTACTGTGTGTTTTAGTTATGATCATGGTGTCCTTGATACTCACAATTCAGATGGCAATGCATTAATCTTGGTTTTTGCTTTAACAGAGACATATTTATAAGCAGCAAGGGAAGCAGATTGAGGTCTTTGCTGAAGGAAGCAGCCTGGCTGTTAACCCTGCCTACGTGCGTGCTTGGCTTGACTTGCTCTCTCGCACACCTCGTGTTGCACCTTTCTTGGGCAAGAATGCACCCATTGTATCTGCATTTTACAAGGTGGGATTTTTTTTACATAACTACTTTGGTCTTTTGTGAATCCTATAAATTTTAGGAATCTGCAAAGGCACACATGGTGTACAGGAAAGCAGGGGAATATCTGAAATTATATATTTATTGGGTGAAATATGGTGTTGCAGGAATTGGCAGAGCATACCATGGATGTTAGTTATCACCATGATACACTGGATTCTACATTTGTTTTTTATGATTTGACAAAAGCACAACTCAGTGTACATCAGGTTAGACAGGGTGCACACATTTCATGACTTCATTCAATCTTACAAACCTAATCCCTTGCCTTGGAAATCTCACATTTGATTTCTTTCGGAGCTTTAGAGTGGCTTGTAGGCTGTTGATGTTACAAAAGCATCATTCAGCCGTTCTAACAACGTACATGATGGATGACAGGTGGCAAGTGTAACCTTTGATTTGTTTGTAATGCTTGCTGTTGGAGTATATCTTGGGCTCTTATTCCTCATCCTCTTGGTGACGACCAAGGTACTGGCAACTTGGCATTCATGTTGATTTCCTTTGTTGCACTTGAAGTGAGCTTGCTTTTGTTCCAGTAAGAAAATTATGCACAGCTGGAACTGGTGGACAGATTTGTTTTGGATTGCTGGACAACTCACAAGCAAGCATTTCAACCATTTGGGGTGCAGGGATTTGATGATCTGATTGGAGCACTACGCAGACCACCTTCACGCAAGGTTAAATCTACTTAACTTCATGCTTGACTCTTCATTGATGCAGACCTTTTGACCTCTAGTAGGTGTAATAATGCCCTGTGTATCATCTACTTTGTAGGACAATTTTGTAGTCACCCTAGTTGACTGCTTCGATGTTGCTGGGCATAACTTTCTTTTTCAACAGTTAGTAATGGGGGCCTTGAAGTTCTTAAAAATCAGTGCCTTAGGCATCGAGCTCTTGTTGTATTTGTGGGAATGGAAATGGCACTGATGAAGCTTGCCAAGCTGTGGATTCTCAAACCTGTCAGTACTCAGCACTTGTTTTGAGGAACCTACTGTGGAATGTTCTTGCTTGGCTGTGTAATCATGCAATTAGGTAATATACCAAACATCCATCATAGTCACTGTGGTCATTTGTGTCGAACATGTAGTTACAGCAAATGGTTGTATTTGAAATGGTTAGGTTTTTTGATTGAAATGAGGTTTGACTTGCATGAAAAAAAATAACTATTAAAGTTTTTCTTTTTGGTCTGATGATGTCTCCACTCTAGGAGCATTTCCTCTCCATCTTCTACATCTGCTCCTATTCTATATTCAGAAGTGGGTGATCTTTGGTTTCATCATCCTCATGAATCTCAGCTGCATAGGAATCATTCTTGCATGTCAGAAAGCCTCTGAATGTAGCAACTCATAAAGGTCTTCCTCACCTCAATCTAGTAACCATTGAGATGCCAGTAATATCTGGATTAACTTGTCTAGCTTTACCACTATTCATGCTTTTCAACTATCTGTAGGTTTGTAGCTGCACACACAAGTCACTCCAATAAATTGTTGTTTTTTTTCTTCTGAATCAAGGAGAATGTACTCCAATTCTTCTGAAGGTGAGGCACTGCAATCATGGAGATGACTCAAATTACCCCCTTATGCTTCAGCAACCATGACATGCATTAACTTGTTGACTTGAATTGACTTGTACATGCTTCTCTTCCCCTGTGTTGAAGATCTCAATAAGATTTTCTGAATGGCTTTTATATGGACTCAATATCTTTGCTTGCAATGTGCAGCAGGTGTAAATTGGGTCTGACTAATGCTCCTCTCTTCATTTGGTTGCAATGGTAGTTTGACTCTCATACCTCCTCTGCTCCCACCAAGTTGCTGTGTTGTATGTTGAATGTAAGTGGGAATTATGGTAATAGGGATGATTAGGTCATGAGAGGAAATCGGGGAAAAAGAGGAAGCTTGAGTAGGAGATGCAAGATATATGAATGCAGCTCATGCAGTTAGCTGCTGGAGAGTAGAATTGTGCAATGAATGACCATTTCCTGTTGTTCTGTGCAATGTACTTGCTGATTGGGTTTGATCGGGGGTTGACACACCTGATTATATTGTGTCAACACTACTTGCATTGTCATTGTTGGTGTATCGGCCTCATTTTATCAGTACACTCTCTGGCAGTTCCTCAACTAACAAGTTGAAGTTAAATGTTTCACCCACTTGTGACTCGATTATTCAGTTGATCTCATGGGACTCGGTAGACCATCCTCTTGGGATTAAGATTGAGGAGCCATGTCCACATGAGATTACAAGGTGTGTCTAGATTGGAATTTCTTGATCTTTTGCATAGTATGGTAATCTTTTCCTACTGGCATGCTTGTGCACCCCTCTCATATTGTAGATCTAGCCTGCATAAATATCCGGGTGCTGTAGAGATGTATAATTTAGATGGAATTTTGTGGTTGTTTGTCACTTTGGGAAACACATATGCAACATTTTCTTGTGCTGATTCTTAGGGTCTGTGGACTTCACATGTAGCCACATTTATTTTGCCAAAATCCTGTTGCTCATTGAGTTAGGTGATTAAGCTACACAGGGTTGACATTTCAGTATTGTGGTTTGAGATCCTATTGCTGAGGATGAAAAGTATGCCAAAATCGAGTTGTGGCAATAATGCAAAACAATCCAGATGCAATGGTAACTGGACTGACTGGCATCTGTGTGGATCTCAATAAGCATGCTTCTCACAGCAACTCCATAGATGCAAGTTCTCATGTCATCAGCTCCACATGCAAGTTATACTTTTCACCTTATGAGCTCCTGATTGATCGATATTTGTGGACTCAAAAGCATGGAGGAAGCCTGCACCATTTCCATTGCTGTAAAGCCTCTAGGGTGGGCACATGTTTGAGATCTTTGGAAATGTAAACATCTTGGTTGTTTAATTGAACTTTACTGCTCCTAAAGATGGTACAATGCTCTACAATGCTGCTTGGAAATTCCATCTGATCTTGTGACTTCCATAGTTTAGAACTGAAAAATGTAACTATTCTCACCCTTACATATTTCAGCTCATGAATCAGCACTTGGAGGTTGAATGTCCATACATTTGTAACCACACCTTTGGATTTCCCTCATATTGAAAAGGGATTTGCTCTATCTTGATGCACACATGGTAACCATCTTGTTCCACTTTTTTTGCGACTCTTGCTTGTGCAGCCAAAAGGTCTCAAGATTGCACTGGTAGTGTCTGTAGATTGGAACACCTTGGAAGTATGATGTCAGTGTCATGATGGACCTCCTAAAGAGGCCATTTTGAAACACCAGCTCCATGACATCAACATATACATGATATCTTGCACCCTTAACTTATTCCAGTCCACTGAGCTCAACCCTATGTGAGATCAAATCAGTGTCCATTACAACAATGCCAATCCACTGCCCATTCATAACAGATGGTGTTGCTGCCAACTTGGTCGCACAACTGTCTTTTATCTTTGGAGCTAATGAAAGACCATAGAGAACTCAAGAAGCTGAAATTTCAACATCTTCCGATGTGCAGAAAGAGTCATCCTGAGTCTTGGCAGGATAGTTTTAATGCCAAAAAAAGGCTAGTCACCAGTGACCTTCATCCTTTTCAATTCTCCAAAAGCCACCCACAAAAGAGGCCACATCCACACATGCTTGCTGTATCAGGATGGGCAAAATTGTGAAGAAAGATGGGTGTTTTGAAGTTGCTGCATCAAACTGCAGAACAAGCAGAAGGATATGGAGAGCACTCATTGCTGCATTACTGAGTAATCATCTCCTGTGAACTCCATGCTGCGTATGGTCACCTCTGCTTGTAACAGCAGAAATTCTTGGAGTTGTCTCTGGCTAAAGAGGCCATACAAAGCTGTCTCTCTAGAAGAGACAAAATCAATTAGTTTGTGGTCCTCCTCCAACCTATCCTCATATGCTGCAAGAAACACTCTGAGTTGCAGACAGCGCAGGATGAGTTCAGGTAGACAACAGCGACGGCAAAGGCCTTGCAAGATATAAACAGCAGGTAATCTTTTCACAAAGCTGTTGTCCCAATACCAAGCATCCATTGTGACCACTTCCAGTATAAGCCCTGCTTGAAAATGAGGCAATTCACCTTTGGCTGCTAAAGCCAGTATGGATCCAAGTAGGCCCCCATCATGAGCAATTACTGTCCCAACTCCATCGCCTTCTATAGACACACAACGTAATTGCACGTCCACACAGCTCCCATCTTTGGTGCTTTTCTGTACGTCCACAGTCAGCTGTCTTTGCACACCAGAGTCTCCACCACACTCGTACAATGAACTGCTCAAGGCAGTACACAATGTGGCCTCAGGAGCTAGATATGCACCTGTGTCTGACATCAGCACTGCAGTTACATGGACCTCCAGCCACTCAACATCTGTAAGCTCATTGGCATCAGAACTGACCATTCCTGCAAGCCAAAAGCCATTACTTTCATATAGCAAGGCAGAACCTTGGTCAAGTGCTTCTTGGGCAGCAGAAATGGCTCTCTGTTTCTCTTCAATTGAAAGAAGTTCTGGAGGCACTTCTGCATTTTCCTGTTCCATTTTTAACCAGCTTCGATACAGAGCATCACACTCATAGTAAGTTTTCCAATCTTCAAACTCTTGGAGATTGTCCTTGACATTATGGGCATCATCAAGGGAGAGAAGGACATCTGTAGGCTGCTTCAAAGGTCCTGCAAGGTGGCTAAGAAGATTGTGGGGTCCTGCTGGAACTGTAGGTGTACGCCAGAGCGAGATCAATGCAAACTCACGGAACAATAGGTTGCAATGTTCAAGGGCTCGTGCTACAAGCTCTGCCTGCAAAAGCTCCCCATCTGCCACAGAGGGAGGAGGGCTGAAACACAACCATTGCACAGCTTGAGCTTTTAAAGAGCTTTGAAAAAGCTGGTGTGGCTCAATCGTGACTTCCTGGTCCCTTTCTTCCTTCACTGGTTGTTGGAAGCCTGCCTTTACTTCCCGAGACTTGATCAAGACCCTGCTTTCCATCACAACCAACCCCATAGGAATGTAATTATTTCTCCACACATTCTGCACAGCATAAGCTGAATGAACCTCAGTCTCATGATTCATGTATATGTTGCAGTTCCTAACATAATGCATTACATACCTGTCAAGAATGTCAGATACACACCCTGTGTGGGTATCATCAGAGAAGAAAGGAAGGAACTCGATGGCAGAGCAAAAGATCTTGTACTTGACAGCCAGATTGTCATTCTGTCGAAGATCCATGAAGTTTGCATACAGCTCAACACACAGGTGAGGAGCCAGTTGCGATGCATACAGACCCAAGTATTCTTCCTGATGCTCAGTAAAGAGGAAAATGAGATAGGCATTAAGTATAAGGTCCCCCACAAGCTGTAATTTCTCCATGATGATTTTGTCAGCTGTCTCTATAAGAATGTTACGGAGAACTATTACCAAATGTGCTCCAAATCGAACCATTTGAGGGTGGCCATGGGGCCCTGCAGTACTATCATGAGGAACAGTCCATTGCTTCAGTAAGTCGAGAAGGTGGGAGAAGTCACCAATCATGAGGTCCATCTGAAGAAGCCTTTGTTGCTCTTTGCAGCTGCGGTGTACACTCTCATGCACCAAATCTCCAGAATGAAGATTTTGAAACAATGCAACCAAGTCTTGAGGCTGCTGCTCAAGTACTGGTTGAGGCCAACTATGGGGTCGTTCTACAGCTCCCATGCTTGAGTCTCCTCCTTTTTCACTCACACCCTGACCATTTCCTTTTGCAGTCTGATTGCGAGGTTTCAGTGTATGCTGGGCGAAAAGCTCTGAGTCTACTAGAGTATCAAGCCATGATCGTATCATGGCCCAGCATGCAGACTCCCAATCAAAGCAAACAGGAAGCATTCGCCTTACATTCCCACATTGTGCAGCATAGACTGCAGCTTCATGCCTTGCCTCTGGTGCATTCTCTCCGATCTCCTCAGAGGCACGAAATGAAGCCCACTTCCATAAGCGGCGCTGGTTGGCAAAACCACTCTCAAGCTCCATTGCTTGTCGTACCCTGTCCTTCTTTGAATTTCGAAAAATATCAAAAGATGGAGATGGACCAAGCTCTCCACAACCTCCAATACTAGGAGCTCTCCATGTCTGGCCTGCCCTTCTACAAAGCTCCCTTGCTTCTGCTAATCTTCCAGCCCTCAATAATTTCCATACATCTTCTAACAGATCCTCTTGAAGTTCCTGGTCCTCAGGATGCAGATGTGCCCGCTCCCGTGAGGGGGCATCAGGATCGAGGTGTTTTACAAGAGTTGCCCGCCCTGTCCGTTTCCGGATTGCTTGCTGTGTTTGGTGCCATACACCAAGCTTCTGTACATAAGATCCTGCATACCATCCCTTGCGTTTTTTCTGATAGTCAAGCTCCTTGGAAGCTAAGCCTTCCAGCCACTGCACAATGCGCAAGCATTTCTGTGCTAATGGATTAGCAAGTATAAAAAGAGCAGCTTCTTGCTGTGAGGTTGGTGGAAAGACCATCGCCTCATCATAGGACATCTCTTCTGTTTCTTTGCCGTAAAGGTGCCACAGGAGAGACCATGTTCCTGCTTCTCCTTGCAACATCTGAGCCGTTTGTCTCATCAACCTTTCCTCCGTCAGGCGATGACGCTCCATGGCTTCATCCCGCACTGATTCTGCTAGCTCATGGCAGGTAACTTCAAACTGACACATGAGCTCTGGGAACACGAGCTCTTCTCGCAAAGCCGCATACAATGGCAATGCGAAACGCGCATATGTTTCTTCTGCCCTACGAGATACGTCCTCCACAATCCCAGGCTCAGGCTTGACAGTTACCAGCGCTTTGGAGCTTTGCAATGCAGCAGCTTTCGTCTCCAACTCGTCTCTACCCCGCCTATCACTATCCCAGGCTGCTGCTGCTGCTGCTGCATTGTCAAACTTTAACGCACTCCATTTCTCTCTTGCAGCTCCTTTCCCTTGCGATACTACTGGAGTCTCATCTTCTATTGCACTATCATACCTCTCGTGCGATGCCTCTTTAGGAACTGACGGCGGAGACATAAAGTCGAGTGGAGATTGACTTTCCACTCCACCTCCACTTCCTCTAGCAGGAAGCGACGACCTCCTCTTCCGGTAACGACGGAACTGCTCGCGGCTACCAAGCACACCATCTACGCTACCGTCATCCTCCATCTTCTCTCACATACACTTGCTCTCCTGCAAAGCGCTCTCTCTCTCTCCCCCCGGTGTCTCTCTCTGTGCGCTGCTGCTCTCACTGTCGTTCTGTTTCTTCTTCGTGCAATTTGCTCCAAACCCTTCATGGATTAGGGTTTAGGGTTCCGGGTGGTGGGGAGGAGGGCAGGGGGGCGGGGAAAGCACGGAAGAACATCTAGTTCAAATTTGCACACATTTGCATGAAATTTATATTAGTTTAAATTTAAATTAACATTGACATAAAATATTTATGAAAACAGAAGAAAAAATAAAAATAGTTGATTGTCGTTGGAAATGCACAGCAACGTACGTGGAGCTCAAAGGTGCCATCAGACTTGGTGTTAGGGACTTTAGTGTTGAGCTTTGCGGCGGCCAGGCCCGTCTCCGTTCTTCTGTGCATTTGTGTGGGCTTGGAAGATCGCGCTTCTTTTGAATTCAGTCTCATGTAAAGGGGACTGGAGGGAAGTGGAGAGAGAGAGAGAGAGAGAGAGAGAGAGGATTTTGGCCATGTTGGGATTCCACGAGCAGATGGTGAGTGAGCTCGTGGAGGCAGATGGGGTCACGGTTCTCGCCGCGGGTTTAGGGTTAACAAAGGTTTTGGCCTCGTTGCTGCGACTGCATGTGCAAGAGAAATCCGATGAACTCGTGTTGCTGCTGTCGACTTCCGACGAGCAGCGACAGGCGTTGCGGGAAGAGCTTCAGGATCAAGATGCCACCGCTGCTCTGCCTTTGGAGATTAATAACGAGTATACGAGCTTGGAACGCATGCAATGCTATGCCAAGGGTGGTGTATTTTTCATCACCTCTCGGATTCTCATCGTGGATATGTTGAATGAGCGTGTGCCGCTTAGTAAGGTGGCAGGTGTTGTGGTTAACAACGCGCATCGGCTGTCGGAGTCTTGTGCGGAAGCTTTCATTGTGAGGCTTTTTAGGCATGCCAACAAAGTAGGGTTTGTCCGGGCTTTCTCTGATAAACCCCAGGCCATGGTCTCTGGCTTCTCGAAGACTGAGAGGGTTATGAAGTCATTGTTTGTGAAGCGGTTGTACTTGTGGCCGCGGTTTCATCTGTCTGTTAGCCATGCTCTTGAGGAGGCACCCCCTGAAGTGGTCGACATTCGAATGCCCTTGACTTCTGCCATGGCGGGTATCCAAAATGCCATCATCGAGGTCATGGATGCGTGCCTCAAGGAGCTCCGGAAGACCAACAAAGTTGACGTTGAGGATCTCACTGTCGACAACGGCCTCTTCAAATCCTTTGATGAGATTGTCAGACGGCAGCTAGATCCCATGTGGCACACAGTGGGTTGGAAAACAAAACAATTGGTTGGGGATCTTAAAACCCTAAGGAAGCTGTCCGAGTATCTTCTCAGGTACGATGCCGTCACGTTCCTGAAATACTTGGACACTCTGAGAGCTTCTGAGGGTGTGAGGTCAGTGTGGATTTTTGCAAACCCCACGCATAAAATCTTCGAGCTCACAAAGAGACGAGTTTATCAATTGATCAGAACGGATGGCACACGAATTGGACAAGGAAAAATCACTCAATCTGGAAGGGGCCGAGGAAACCCAAAGTGGAAATCCAGCAGTGGTAGGGGGATGAACCAGGAACAAGTTTTGAATAGTAACCCTAACAGTCTCCACCCTTCAGGTTATTCAGGTAGCAAGGATGCTGTGTCGGAGCTTTCAGAGTATGCAGCTACAGCTGGAAGTAAAAGGATGAGAGTTGATGAGATTTCAGGTCTTGGTGCAACTGATAATAAGGGAGGTTTAAATCCAAATGGAGCAACAGAGAAAATCCATGAAACTGATCGAGGAGTTGAGCTTGAAGTGGTTGTAGAAGAAATGCCGAAGTGGAAGGTTTTACGGGTAGATTCCTCAATTCTTCTTATGCTCTCCTTTCTGCAGATGACAACTGCTGGTTGAGAGAGAATTGCTTTCCTAGGACAGAAGAGGATTCTTGTTGTCAATAACCAAATGGAGACTCTTGCCACTGTTACTCTTGCTTCATGATTTGGGGCAGCTGAACGGGGAATGTCTTTGCGTCTTGCTTTTCCTCTGAAGGGGGAATGTGGGTTTTGGGGTGGGGGGGGGGTGATGCCCATGTTATTCTTGCATGTCTATGTAAGAGTTGCATAAACTATCTGAACGGATCACTCAGTTCCTCACTTTCAGATGCCTATATGCTTTTAGTTTGGCACTGAAAGCAAGCAAACCTCATACCCAGACAACTCTTTGGCAAGCAAATTGCTTCTGAAGAGTTGTGGTGGGATCATGTCTACTCGTGGGATATACAACCCTCAATGCCAGGCAGTTTTGTGGCTAATAAAATTACTTCCAGCATATCACATTTCATGATTCCCATAATCTTGTTGAATAGTGGATGACAGAGATAGGGCTCTTTGAAATCCATATTCTTCTTAAGAGACCCATAAGGTCAGTCTTATTGTCCTTCTGAAAAATAAATGCTACCCTC
This sequence comes from Sphagnum tenellum, assembly GCA_963921925.1. Classification (NCBI taxonomy): domain Eukaryota; kingdom Viridiplantae; phylum Streptophyta; class Sphagnopsida; order Sphagnales; family Sphagnaceae; genus Sphagnum; species Sphagnum tenellum. The sequence goes on from OY998142.1 coordinate 368,677, forward strand.
TGAAGATTCTCTTAAAGAGGACTAGAGGGTTGCTCGGTAAAGAAGAAGTGTTAATCTTGCTTTACTTTTTCTTCATTGTGAGAACGGAGATTTCTTGATTCTTATGAGAGATATCTTCTTAAGAAACCCAAGTCTGGTGTGAGGGGATAGAGGTATCTGAAATGAATGGTTTTGTGATCAAAGTATTTTGGTCATGGTGGCAGGAAGTGTTGGAAGAAATCGAGGAGGAGCGGCAAGGCTTAAAACCAGAGGGTTCTCAGAATGCTTGGGGAGAAGGTGGAGCTGCAGTTTTAGTGGCTTGCAAAGATGATCGCATGTGCCTTCAATTACAGGATGTGCTTGCCCGTGGACCTCAGAAAGTAACACTCTTCACATTTGTTTGTTTACTGGTCCACCCCCTTTGGTTGCTGTCTACCTAAGCACATTATTTTCCTTTTGTCTTGACAAATTTGTCTGGAATCAGCAGCAGACATTCTGATTTCAATTCTTGTTTCTGTGTTCTTTTAAGTTCTGTAGTGCTGGTCTATGCTACTGCTAATTATTCAAATGAAGATGATGCTGGAGATTTGAACCATAGGTTCCAAAGAAATTCATTCTGAATGCTCCCATGATGTGCTGTTGAACTGTGGGTTTATGATCTGCTACTGTTTATGTGTTCCTTTTGAGCTCTGCAGTGTTAATCCAAGCAATCGATAATTCCTTTAAATGTATTAGGAACCTAGCCCTTGAATACAAAAGAAACCTGTGAAGAAGCTGCAGTGGAACAATTTGACCTGGGATATTACTGTTACCTGTATGGGAGGAGGGTAAAAGTGAGATATTGTGTTGCCACCTGCAGTTGATGCAAGATGAATGGACAAAGTACCTGTTGAGTAAAGCAGAGCTTCATGGCATGCGGACCCGCAACAAAAGGAAGCCAGCTGGTTATAGAGGGGTGTCCGTGACTGGAAGGGGAGGTTCAAGAGTACCCTGGGAGGGTGAGGGGAATCAGTCTTGGGTGCAAAGTGAGCAGAGACAGGAGCAAGATGCTATAATGGCTGCTGCTGCAGAGGTGGCCTCCCTTGATAGGGAGGTGATTAATGTTGGGGAGGATATTTCACATACTAGGGGGTTGAGAGCACGAGGAAGAGGGAGAGGGAGGTCAAAAGCCAGAGATGCTACTACTCAAGCAGGCCCAAAAAAGGGTAGATTGTTGAAATGCCCTTCCATTTTCAGAAACTGAGAAGTTGTATTTGTTTGTGTTGTTGGAAACCAACGTATAACCTTCATGTGCAGAATGTAGAAAGGTCCTTTATCCAGTGAGGGAAGTGATGCCATTTGGAGATTGAACAAGCTGGATGACTCACTTTTATATTTCCTGTTTTCATCTGTGCAGCTGTGATCAGCCTATTCACTATCATCTAAATAGTGTTGACAGTCAAGCTTCTCTCTACTTAATCAACTGACAGAATGTGACTTGTGCTAGCCAGGGAGGGGAGCGGTTCGTGGCCGAGGGATTTCATGTGCCAAGGAAGACACACTCACATCATCTGGAAAGTGTAACATTGAGGTAACTGAATCAGTGATTGAAAATCAGGACAATTTGAATGTTGGGATCAACAATCCGAATCCTCAAGTCCCAGATATGGATGGTTTGATGAATGCCAATGGGGATATGGGCTTGGAGGAAGAGCAGAGGAAGAATAAGCCCATACCCCCAGTGCATTTTTATGCTCTAGAAAGTGAGCAACGCATTCTGGAGGTTGTAAGGCCAGTATATGTGGTCGTCTATGATCCTGACATGAGTTTCGTGAGAGAAATGGAGGTGTATAAGTCAGAGAATCCAGGTCGCCATCTCAAAGTCTATTTCCTGTTTTATGAGGACTCTACAGAAGGGCGTAAGTTTGAGGCCAGCATTCGGAGAGAAAATAGCGCTTTTGAGAATCTTATACGTCAGAAGGCATCTATGATGATTCCTGTTGATCAGGTATTGAAGGCCACTCATAGAAAGTTGGCTTGCTGTGTGATCATTGTCTCTTAGATAACACCTATTTGATTTGATTTTATGTAGAGGCAACATTATCTCATAAAACATATGTGATACCTTCCTGGTGGTTTACACTATTTCCACCCTAATGCAGGATGGGAGGATGCTGGATGCCACGCCACCAAAGCAATCAGCCACAGGTGTTAATCTAAATGCTGTCACTAGAAAAGCTGGAGGTCGGAAGCAAGTTGAGAAGCAAATGCAGGTAATTGGTTTCTTAATAGAAAGTCATAACCATAATTGATTGCTCAATTAGAGAATTCCATCCTGAATGGAACTTCTAGGTTGATGTTTGACAAGTTATAATGTGGAAACCCTCTGATATAATGATTTGGGAAATTTATCATTGCAGGTGGTTGTAGACATGCGGGAGTTTGGAAGCAGTCTTCCATGTGTGCTCCACCAACAGGGCATCAAAATCTTGCCTGTGACTTTGGAAGTGGGAGATTACATTCTCTCTCCAGACATCTGTGTTGAGCGAAAGAGCATTGCTGATCTCTTCTCCAGTTTTTCATCAGGACGGCTATACCATCAAGCAGAAACCATGTCTCGTTACTACCGCCTTCCTGTGCTGCTCATTGAATTCTCCCAGGACAAAAGCTTCTCTTTTCAGGTCTGCCATCTTTGAAACAACTCTCTCAGGCATATTCCATTTCTTGTCTCGGGTGCCCTATTTGGGCATCATAGCCCATTGATTGGATTTCATTACTTATTTCCTTTTGGTGTTGACGAGCTTATTAACTGGCCAGAATGTAAGTTGTCTTTTGGAAAAGATAGATACTATCCAGAGTCCTTATGGTTCCAAATCTTCCATGCTAAAGAGCAGGAATCCATCAACTTGCTTATTTCAGGCTCATTAATATATGTGTGGGTAAAGTAAAGATGTTGCAGTCATTCCCAGTGGTGAAGCTAACTTCTTGAGTTTTGGTCTTAACAGTCAGCAAATGATGTTGGGGATGAGATAGCACCAAGCAACATCGTCTCTAAATTATCACTTCTAGTACTCCATTTTCCACGTCTTCGCATTGTGTGGTCCCGCAGTTTGCATGCAACTGCCGACATCTTTGTGACTTTGAAGGCCAACCAGGATGAACCAGACCTTGACAGAGCAATGCGTGTTGGGGTACCCACTGAAGATGGTCTTATTGAAGGAGACCTCAGGTGTGAGTCTCCCCATCTGATACAATAATAGGTTTTGCAGCATTCATTGAGGACTTCAAAAGGCCTTGCAACCTTCAGGGAACTGGAATTTGAGGTTCAGGATTTAGGGCTCTTGGAGTTTTGTATTTATTTATTCATGTGCTTGAAGGCTAAGTGTTGTTATTTCTGCTCCTTTTATATTGGCAAAAATGGTTATAAATCCATGGATTTGCAGAGCGGAGAACTACAACACAAGTGCTATAGAGTTGCTGCGACGGCTGCCAGGGGTGACAGATGCCAATTATCGCTCGCTTATGGATGAGTGCAAGAGTCTTGCGGAAGTTGCATTGCTGCCAGCTGAACGACTAGCTGAAGTCATGGGTGGAAAACAGCCTGCCCGCATGCTTCGTGACTTTCTTGATGCCAAGTGTCCCATATTAGCATGAGCCTGGTTTTTAAAACTCCCTGTGTCATGCCAAATTATTTACGCTGTGTTACTCACTGTCGAGTTTAAATGCCAACCCTAACCTTTGATTGTTAGGCTTGGAACTTAGAAGCTGTGAATTTGGTTCTGGTTAGGACTTGATTATTTTGGGACCCAGTTTTGTTTCTTAGGCAGGGATGCCCTTATATGGAAAATAACTTAGTCTTCCCTGAATGGGCTAGACTATGGTACTTGTCCCAGTGCCTGGGACAGTGAAGTCTACACAAGGTTTGCATAATTTGTGAGGTAACAGTCCTCCCAACTAGGGGTTTGACATCTGAGGATGTGGCCATGAGGCCAACCCAAACATGTCACAGTTTACACATTCTTGTAGGAGGGAGTCTCATGTGTGTTACTTCAAAGTCAAATTCTGTGCTTTTAGAGCCTCAAGTATCAGGATTTAGTATGGAGATTTTCCTCTGGACTGGCAGATTGTTTCAAAGATTTGATGATGTGCAATAGCTAAATTGGCAGTATGCAGTCAAATGATTGCATCCATGACCCATGGTAGCATTACTGCATTATTGTGGGATGATTTGCGTACAGTTGAAGGAAACATAGCCTTGAATTTAACTGTTTTGCCTCAGCTAAGCTATCACAAATTGTGCAACATGAGCCCCTGATTTGTCATGGTTCCAAATAATTGATGGATCATAGTTGTAGAGTTCATAAAAGTTTCTCCAAGTTGTGGAGATTATATAAATCCCTTGGCCCTAGTCACCTCCAAGGCTTGAGCCACCTTTAAGATGCACAACATGGAACATTATGGTGGGAGATGCTAAAATATAAAACACAAAGACACTGGAAGCCACCAAAGGAATGCTGATGTCGTCATAAAACCAAAACCTTAGAACTATCCTTAAGATACACCTTATGTAGCTCAAATGGTTGTTTTGTTTTGTTCTTAAGGTGAACAAGTGTCATACATCATACGACTAAACAAAGTGTAGAGTCTCTTGGATGTACCTAATGGATGCAAATTGGGTTGGTCTTTGTTCAAAACGAATGTGACAAAACTCTCTCTCAAGAGAAAAGTGACGAATCCTCATAGCACCTCGAAACATGGAAGGGCCCATAGAGCTACCCTTCTCTTATTGACTTGACTTTAGCATAATGGGAAAAATACCCTAGTGTTAAAAGACGGCACCAAATACCCTCCAGGTATCAGTCTGGGTAGCAGAGATGATATTCACGATTATCAAAAATTAGCATTTAACCATGTTTCTCAATTCATAAAAAAAGTCAAACAACTGCCTAGAAAATGGCTGGTTCTTTCATGAAACCCGAGGGTTTTTTGAGATTTCTGAGAAAAAAACTGGAACTAGAGGTTCTTGGATTTTGATTGTTTTTTCCAAATACTCAGAACTGGTGGATCTTTGACTCTGACTTTTTTTTCCCAAATAACCAGACCTGGCGGTTCTTTGATTCTGACTTTTTTCAAATAAGTGGAACCGGAGGTTATTTTAAAAATGAAATACCTGCCCAACACCATGAATCAATACCAATGTCATCAGCGTTAAGGCTTCAAGGCTTCAATGTCACTAGGAGGATGGGTATTTCATCACCTTGGGAAAAAGAAAAGAACCAAGTTATAGGTGTCCTTTGTTAAGCTTCTAAGTGTTCATTTACTAACCGTCGATTCAGTTCAAGTACTTAATCTAGTAGTTTCACATGGTTTCACCCTTCTGTTCCCCTTTGCACTAGCAATGCTAGTCCACTCATCTCTTTGATAGTTTTTCTCTACATTGTGTTGAGCTTGTTTGCAGATGTAAAGCTTGTTGTTGCATTTGTAAGTTGTGCGTGCATCCATATGCGTTGGAGGTTTCTTGAAAAGGGTCTCGTGTGTCTTGTTCTGTGTGGACCAGTTTTTGGCCATTGGTCAGCAATACTCGAGCTTCAAGGAGCTTCATGAAAATAATGGTGAATGTTATGTTTAGTGTGAATCTTATCAGTATAATTAGTGTGTTGTTTCCAAAACAATAACATCCAAGAGACACGCATATAGGGTAACTACATCTATCTATCACCAAACACCTTCTTATCACCAAACGGGGGGAATAGTTAGCTTGCCACCTTATGGCCAAACAACTAATCATTTGTCACAGATCATCAATGACTCTATGATCAAATATTCAATGAGAAAAAAAGTTGTCTGGCTTAATATTGTAGTTATGTTCAACCATAGATGCAATTCATTATGGTTTTAAAATGGTGTGTTTAAAAACATAAAATATGTGTTTGGTGATAAGGTGGGAGTTCTCACATAGTATGCACATAAGTGCACATAGATTCACAAAAAACTGTTTTGAGGAGGCTTACAAGCGTTTGGGAAAAGGGGTGGTTTGGGGAGGGGGTGTTCCAAATTTGTGGGCTCAATATTGTGGAGGGCTCTGGGGAGAGGGTAGAGAAGTTGACCTCAAAAGGAAGTGCAAGTCCTCTCTATGTTGGAGTTTCGGGCACGGGTGGAGTTGGGAAAACTCTTTTTTCTTCAAATAGTCTATGGGATGCCAAGTGTGCAACACCTTCTTTAATCTAATTTGAAATTTGTGAAGTCCAAATTTGTGGTGAGTATTATGATTGGTGGAGATATGTCAAAAACTTGAAAATATTTAACTGTTTGGGTCTTGATGTTCACATCGAATGGAACCCTTGATGAACATGACCTTGATGATGGAAAAATAAAAAAAAATCTTAAATTGATGTCAAGTCATGAAAATTATTCAAAATTTAATAACTCCCCTCCCCCCCCCCCCCCCCCCCCCCAATAGGTCAAAAAATTAGAAAAATCAGCTCTAAGAAATCTCACTCATCAAAAGCTTGCAACCAGTACCAAGAGCTTGAACTAATTTATCTAAAATGTTTAATTTTGTTAAATTTTATTTGACAAATTAATGCAATATTCAATAATTCTATAATCATGATCATGGGTCTGAACATTACCAAACCACCTCAATGAACCCCCTTCTCATCAATGGCTTTCCAACAGTACCAAGAGCATAGTGGTGCTGTGGTTTGGGAGATCCCCTTGTGACAAAAGGGGACAAACAAACAATGTTCCTTAATAGACAGATTGCAAGTGCTCAATTTGAACCTTTACACTTCTAAGACTATTAGGAAGCTTGCCCAACTAAAATGAAAATTTGTGCCACAACCATACAACAACAACCCATGGGAAAAAAATTATGGAACGATTTCACAATCATGTTCATGTTTTGTAGAATTACCTGGACCAAAAAAAAAAAAAAAAAAAAAAAAAAAAAAAAAAAAAAACAGAAGTAGATGAGATTTTCTTTTTGGGTTTCAGTGAAGGGAAGAATTTGTTGCAGTGATGTTTTTTTTCAATTTTTTTTGATGTTGTGTTGTTGGCTAGCATCCAAAGAGAGATGTAGTATTAAATGGTGACATGTTTTTAGAACCTATCTAAATAGTTTAAAAATTGCTACCAAACTCAAATAAGAATACTTCAACTAGTGAATGAGTTGTGAAAGTTTGATCATGGGGATCATCATGCATACTTGGAAGGATTTTAAGCATTTTCAAACCTACCCAAAGCTGGCAAGACAATCCCAATCCAAAAGGACTACCTATCTACCCATTGTGGTTGAATCAAAGATTGCGCGTTTCACAATTGAAAGCATCCCAACAGCAAATCATTACTTCTCTCGTGCTGTTTATCAGATTGAATTTTTGTCACACCAATGAAAATCCCTCTTGAAAACAAGGTGTTGCAATTGAAGGGTGATTCTGTCAATTGGAACTGGCTGAACCTTCAAAGTGCTTGCCTCTAAGAAAATCAAATTGGAATGGAACGTTTCTGGTGTAGCATATGCATGTGGTGGATGATGCAAGGAAGAGAGAGTTTAAACATCCTGTATTGTCTGATTGTGCACATGCATCAACATTGTTGGGTCTAAATATTACATGTAGACTACTAGTTAGCAGTACTAGTATGATATGAATGGTATATGTAATCACTGGATCTGAACCAGTTTGTGAATCCAAGCTCCAGCCAAAGCGCCTATGGTTGGTGCAAGCATGTAGATCCAAATCCCGTGATACGAATTGGCAACTATAGCAGCACCCAAGCTTCTTGCTGGGTTCATGGAGGCTCCAGATACAGGCCTGTACACAAACATGAAATTGGCACGACACAGTACCCACAAAGGTTTCATGATCAATAGAATGGACACAATGACCAAAAAAAAGAAAAAAAACAGAAACCCAAAGGGTTTGATATATTTGATATATAGTTGAAGGAGAATATGAGACCATAATTTTAGGGCTTGATGATCAATGGAAGGACACTCAAGATAATAACCTGAAGGTTTTGATGTAAATATAGAAGGAGAGGACAATGTAAACAAGCCATATCCATACTTTGAACAAAGCTGCAAAATCTGGAAATTATGATGATATAGCTGAAACAGACTTGAGTGTATCAGGCTTGAACTGTATGTAAAGCAGTTTGTTTTCCGGTGAAGCAGAAAATGGTGTAGCTTAATTAACCCAAGTTTACTTTCACAAAACACATTTGTTGTCTATGAAACTAGCTTCCAGTACTCAATCAAACAAGACCTCTTCGATTTTCTGCAAAATAAATCTTTGGATGTGATAAGCATTGGGGTTCATAGTTCATACCCAGCAAAGAGTATGTTGATTATGACAGTTGCAGCTACTGCAATACCAGCCAGCTCTCCACTCTGTTTCACAACCAGAAACATAGACATGAATCCCCAGCTGGTGCTGAAACCTTATCATGATCATCGTCTTCTTCTTCTTTTGTTTTTCCCATCTTTTTTTTGTTCTAAGGGAGGAAAGGTGGATGGAGCCCCCTGAGTTTCTAAGTCCAGAAAATGGGGGAGGAAAGAAATTTCTCTTGGATAATGCACATGGAGAATACAGGTGAATTACATGGGAATAAATCACAAGAGCATTTTACAAGTCCTGTAGGTGCCATGGGTGCAAGAACTCTTTGATCCAAGTTGTAGACAACAATACTTTCAACAATTTTCACCAGGAGCTGCAGATGCTTATTTTGCTCATAGCAGATGAACAAGAACTGCAATAGTACATATCAAGGAGAAAACAAGAGATATTCTGCAAGCAATACTGCAAAAGAGAGAAAAAGAGATCCGATTCTTACAGTGTAAAAACCTGTGGTAACAGCAGTTGCCACATATGCCAGATTGAATCCAGAAATTGCCTCCACAATAAAAGCTTTGCCAGAGCCCATGTATGGAAATGTTATCAATGCTTGAGGATCATTGAACAAACCTTTCAGAAGTGCAGCTGCAGTTGTGGATCCAAGCACTTGCGCGAATGCGTAGATAGGCACCTGTACAAACAAAAGTTCTGATAAAATTTCTGTGTGACATATGCAACAACCTGAGGTTTGAGAGCTGATGCATCCATGGTTCAGCCACAGTATGGATCACAAAATTGTATACTACTGCTTCCAGCTTCCCTTCCAAGCATCTCCAGGGACCATGTCATTCTCACTATTGTGCACAACACACAGCCGATGATCTTGTTGTTGCAAATGGAAGGAATCTGATCAAATAGAAGATGGAGAAATCAGGTTCAAGACAAGTAGTGTGCGCAGTACGTACCATTGCAAATGGAAAGACGCCTTTTGATGCAAACGCAAGACTGACAGCAGGATTCATATGTGCACCAGAGATGCCACCGATTGCATAGATCATAAGCATCACAGGGATACCTCCAGCAATGGCCAGACCCATCAAGGTGAGATCTCCATTGATCTGTGTGTTCACAATCGTCGTCCCACCCGCCATGAAGACTACCAGAAACACTGCCATGAACTCAGCTCCAGCCTGCAATCAGTCACGTCTTTCGGAAGAAGGTCAGTCAGTCAATCACTGCAGAAGAAGGTCACATATACACTACTGTTGTCGACTTTGTAACTTCAATGATCTGCAGATCCTTGCAATATTGTCTGTGTGAAGAAGAAGAAGAAGAAGAAGAAGAAGAAGAAGAAGACGAAGGGTTTTAGGAGCTGCTCTCGCCAGAACAATTTGTTCTTTGTACCCGTTTGAGAATGTTGAGATATGACGTAATTACTGCGGGAGTAGTTGCAGGAATATGATCGGCTTCCGCCATAGTTGAGCACAGCAGCTTGTCGAACGGCCGGCCGCGAGAGGCAGTTAGGAGAGGCGCCCGCAGCATGCTCGAGTAAGCAGCAATCTGATCGTAAACCTGCAAGCCACCGGTGCTGTGATCACCACGACTACTGATCAAGCTAGTGCCGAGTTTTGAGTTCAATGGATTTGTACATTGTGAGATTTCTACCGTCTTCTGATCCATTATGGCAACAAAAGTCTTTTCTGTACTCTGAGACTGCACGAAGTCCTGCACTAGAGGACTGCACGACTGCACTAGCTACTAGAGAGAGGGAGGACGTAGTAGACCGTTCATACACGCAGGAAGCCTTTCGACAACGTCTGAGCGCATGAAGTACTACCTCGACGTACATAAAACTGATTGCAACATGACCAAGCTTTGATCCACCACAAACCCTTAATTCAGAGTCAAAACAATGTAAGGACTTGGGATTGAATTGCTGTGCTCATGTCATGATCTTCCGACACTCTCAAATTACAGACAACACTTGATCGCACGAGCTGATTATAGCACTGACCTTCATAGCTGATCAGCATTTGGAACACAAGAAGCCGGAATCAGCCCCTTAAAGCTCTCTACATTCCACCTTAGCAGCTAGCGACTCTCCGAATCCAAACTTAACTAGGAGCATCTCTAGCAAAGAATCAAATCCTACAAAGTTCTCATCGCATGAGTCATGACCTGTGATGACGACAAATATTGTATTTCCAATCATCATTAGCACATGGAATTGATGTATTCGAAGCTCGCAAAGTAAATTGCTCTGCAATAAGTCTGATCTGTCGTAAGTTGTAAAACCACTTACTAATATCCTAGCCGGACTCGCAAGCAATGTTTGTGGAAGCTTGGAGAAGATCACGCTTAATGCTCTACAATCAAGGTTCCAAAATGCTCACCGATCAGAAGAAGAAGAAGAAGAAGAAATCATCTTGATTTGCAAAAGCTTGATTCTCTGTCACTCCATTGATCTCCAAGCATAATGTAATCAGCTTTGTAACTTCCATTGGTGGATTTCTAGTAGCAGCATTAACAGCAGCAGCTAGCGTACATTATCAGGCAGATAAGAGTCTCTGGTGACCTAGTCCTAATCTATCTTAAGTGGGACCGGCTGTCAAGCACGAGAGCTCGATCAGCGTCAAAGCTCGATCACCATCAATTAGCTCCTTCAAGACACGATTTGCTCAATGGCTACAACTTCATGGCACATGGATCATGATCAAGAGCGAAATCATCATGGCGATTAGAAAAGCTTCTTTTTTGTGCAAAACCTCTGTGCAGATAATTGGGTTTCTTCATCCACAGCTGCGCCTATCATGTTGAATGCAAAAACCACGAGTTCTTGCTGTGATTAATTACTGACCAGAAAAAAAGGAGTAGCGGCCACTAGAATCCAAATTATGCCCAGCCAGGGCCCATGATCAGAATCAAGCTCCAATGTGATGATGCTGATGATGATGATGATGATGATGATTGTGCTGGCCTACCACAAAACACCGTTTGTATGGGATCAGGTTCATCGACCAGAAAATGATCATAGTTCTGGAGTCTTGACCTCTAAACTCTATAATCCCATCATAATATTCTTCATTATTTGTATGATCTCTTGAGAATTCTGATTTTCACTCCACTAAAGAAATTTGTCACCGATCAATTTTTTATCAAAAAATCATCATCTGAATCCTTGAACTCAATCCTTCATCTGAGTCCTCCTGAAATCAAAATTGCTTAAATTGAATCATCATGGCAGTAATCCTTCTTCATTACCGGCTGTGCAATTGTAGTCTCCATGAGTGCTTCATCTTCAACTAATCAGAATTTCTTGTGAATATTTCTTCATCTCAATTCTGTTCCAAGGTAAGTAAGCATTTTAGCAAATTTACTCATGATGCAGCAAACTCCAGATGCATCAGAAGTTGTTGGTAGAACTAGATTAGAGAATACGTTTTATTGCAAATTAACACATGGTTACAGCCTTGATCAGAGTGGGGACCATGATATCTCAAGCTTCTTGTCAATTGGAAATTTTATCCAGGATAAGACCAGAAAAATGTGAACAGTTCTGAGTTTTTACAGCAATTATTAGAATGGCACTGCCCTCAAATATTACTACTACTCCACCTACCAGATAAAGCTGCTTACCATGAACCTTTTTCTTCTTCCTCATGCCCTTGCTGTGACCCCGACGTCATGACTGGGGGGGAAGTCACAATCCCAGTGCTTTGAAATGTGATGGGTCAACCATTCTTCACAAACACAACAGTACCAAGACCGTGATGGGTCAACAATTCTCAAGTACTCTTTTCTAGAAGAAGCCTAACAACAATTCTCAAAACCTTACTCTTTTCTACAAATTAACCTCACTTTGCACCCTAAAACAAATCTATGATGGTGGTTTGTGATGGTGGTTGCAACTCCTCAGTACACTAATGTATGTGTTTTCTGGACTAATACAAAGCATGTGCACTTGAAAATGGTGGAGTTGATCAACTATCAGGGATTTGTTTACATGGTTCTGAGATTAGTGCCAAAACAAAGCACAAAAGATTCCCAAGCCTACACCATGGCCATAACACCTGAGGAAGAAATTTGGGTAAGGATGGATTGGCCACCACACACCCAGAGGACATGTTAAATGCCATGTGCCTGTGGATGGTGGAGCTGCTGATGCCATTGAAAAATATACCATAACCAAGAGGCCAGCTTTAACTAAGATGATATAATTCAACCCTGACATCCAAAGCATATTGCTGTGTCGTTGTACATTTCTTACAAATATCAGTACAACATGAAGAATAACACAAAAGCCCAAAAACCTAAACCATTCTGACAGCAGCAATCTGCCCATCACAGTTCGGGATCCTTACTAAGCATGGTGTGATTGAAGGAGCTTGGGCATTAAAACTTTACAGAAATCACAGTACAAAAACTGCTGCTAAATATGAATTCATGGTGGGCATGTACACAAGTACTGCACATTTAAACATGATTGAACAGTGAAGGAGGTTATTCGTTCCACAATGTCAAATATGACATCTACAGCAGCTTGCCCTTCTGGATGTATTAGGGATAAATAATTGATGATGCCGTACATACACTCTATTGCCCGTCTGATTTCTCTGGAGGATTCTTAACCCTAACACCAAATATCTACAAACAAGCAGTTGAAGTAAGTCCCTACAAACATATTTTAACAGACAAAAAAAGTCTACCTACCCTGTAATTATCCTACAAGAGCACACTCTTCATCTTATTTTCTACCAGGCCACTACTTTCGTCAATGCTTTATGCCATTAAATCTGCCTGGGGCAACTCAATGACAGGCTTTGGTTGCTCTCTCAACTTGGCCCATGCAATAACATGAGGGCAAGGCATTGCTGGGCACACCCCAATCTTGCAGCACACTGCCTTCGAGTCCAGCATTTGATCCAGGTTTTCCAGGATAAAGGGACCATACTGTTCCACTATTCCCTTGCACTGCATACCACAGAAAACAAAGAGTCCTCAATTAACCAACATCACATCATCAAATCTCTTGTATATGCCATTCCTCGTACCCATATAACAAGCCTATTTCTGAAGGGGCTGCTAGTAAAAGCTCCAGCAAAGATTAGAACACAAACTAAGCCTCAAAACCACCTCTACGGTCACCATGACTAAGTGAAATTGGAAGGCTCACAACAGCTTCTTCACAGCAGTTGTTGACTCACCTGCTGCTATTCTTGCAAAGTCAGCAAGATCCAAATTGGTTTAAACCTATAACCATGTACATAAAGGACACAAGCTGCCAAGAAGGCCTTCCTTGTGGTAGCAGTTGCTATGACAAAGAATTGCACAAGGTTGCAAATGCTAGTACTACCTTCCTCATGTCAACACAAGCAACAACAATTGATGGGATTCAGTAGGGATTTATGAAAAGCTGTGTCAGAATTTTGAATGCCCTTCTTGCCTGATGATGTTTCATTTTGAGTTTTCTTTAGGAGGGTCAGTAATACAGACAAAGTAGAACCACTAGCATCAACCAAATCTTCCAACAAGCCTCTTAATGCCTCCAAATTGAAATCCTTTCAAGTTTCAACATCAGATTGAGATGTTTTGGCAATTCCTTGCAAGTGATGCTCTAAAGATCTCTTTAACACCACTGAAGACCAAACATTCAAGTCCCCATGAGTTGAATGAAGGACTCATGGGAGAACTTGGAGCAGGATATCCAAAATTCAGGTCATAAGAGGCCAGGCCTACTTTTTCATGCTAGTGGAATGGGTGGATCCAGTCCAGAACAGCTAACTTAGAATTGAAAAAGGTGATACAGGAGCAAAAATTCTCCCAACACTCCAGAACTTACAAGTTTCACATATTGAGGGCAAGAGAGAGGGAATTGCTGAACTAACCTCTTCAACGTGGTTAGTGACTCTGTTGCACCCTTTAAGAAGGACCTCAAGCAGCTTTGCCTGCAAAACAATCCACACAACGATGCACAATACAAGAAGGAACTGTTTTGCAACTAAATGTGAGACAGACACAGAGTGATCGATTGCCAAGAACACAGATGAAAGCTGCAAGCATGTTGTCTTTGACTTATGGAAATGTCAAGAACACAAACCTGTACTTTGGGGTCCTGAAGCTTGAGCTTGATTTCTAGGATAACAAACTGGCAGGTTGCACAGTCATTGCGTTTCCATGTCAGCTTGGGTGGTTTGCAGAGCTTGGTCATTTCACAGAACTCCTGGGGTGTGATGTTGTTCAGCTGTTGCATCATGCGTGGGGTGTATAGATCCACAAGGAGATCACACTGCTTCCAATTCCAAATCCACAGTCATCAGGAGCTTACATGCATGATCTAGTTCTACATCTGTAAGCTATCTTGAAAAGAAGAAAAGGGAAACACAACAGAACCAGAGTAGCAACACACCTGCTTGCTGAGGTCTTGAAGGCGAGAGCATGCAAGATGAAGAGCTATGATAATCTCTTCCCGGGTTTTATTCTTTTCCAAGTAGGTCAGTGCATCTGTGGCAAAATCCTGGCATACTGTACAAGCCTTCTTATTGCCCATGGCAGCTTCCACAGCAGTGGAAGTGCAAAGGCCTGTTTCAAAGCAAAGTTTGTCAGGTCCCAATTCTGCCTCTAGCTCCAAAAGCATTGCAGGCACATATGCCTCAGCCATATTCTCACACTGCAAAAACACCACAGCCAAAAAAGACAAAACTCATGAGGCCCTAAACCTCTCTGCAAAGATGACACCTGCAAAAAAACACATACAGAATAATCTACATCCTCTTCTCCCTTTCAAGACAGGGATAGTGAAAAATGAGACATGTGTTATGACCTTGGTCTGCAGGCCTGGTTGAAGGGGCCTGCACATATGGTCCTCCACCAAGCTGATCACCTCCTGCACTGTGTCAGGGTTTGCTAGTACCAACTGTGCTTTCTGTGAAAGCTGCATGCATGTGTCGCACACATAGTTCTTCACATCCTTGGCTACAAAGCCTAATTCCTTCCCCGCAGATCTCCCCAAGGTGGAAACTATGCCTTGAAAAACACATCCCAAACACCAAAACACCTAAAAGTGAGTGATTTAACCTCATCATTCACAAATGAAGAATTCTCCCAACTATCAAACCCTGGTACAAAGATTATCCAAAATCCACTTCCCTGCTGCCAATTCTCCCACTCTCAAAGCTAAAGCTCTCACATCTCAAAACAGAACAAAATTTGACACGCACACACACACCAAAAAAAAGAAAAAAAAAGACAACATCTGAACAGCAACAAAGCACAAACCCTAATTCCATCCATGACAATATCTAGCTAGACAAGCAACCCCAAGATAAAATAAAAGAAAATCAATACAAACTACCAAAATTTGCCCCCTCCACAAACCCTAGCAACCTTGAGATGTCAATCAATCAAGACAAATGAATTGAATAAAGTTGATTGTTTGAGAGAGAGAGAGAGAGAGAGAGAGAGAGAGAGAGAGATTTCCAACTCATACATACCGGGTGGTTTCACCTTAAGGCCTTCCACGGAAACAAGCAAGAGCGTGGCCAGAAAGAGAAACAGCGGCAAACTCCACACATGTTGACGATCATTCTTATGCAACGAAGAAGCAGCCATGGCTACAAATTTTTGGCCGCGAGGAAAACCGAGAGAGAGAGAGAGAGAGAGAGAGAGAGAACTTGGAATTTCTTTTCAGGACCAAAGTGTGATGCGTTTGTTGGAATTGCACGTAGGCTTTACTTGCTACGGCTCCTGCTGCTGCCGCCGCTGAGCTCTCCAACGACAACGGTCGGTCTCTGACGAAACACGAATAGACAAGTGCGCAGCACCGTCCTTTGGCACCTTCCTGTTGTGCTCTCTTTTCCCCCACGCAATCCAAGAGGCTAGTCGTCCCTTTCCCTAGCCATGATGGACACTAAACTAATGGCCAAGTGCATGGATTGCGGGGACATAATCGACAAGTGGGCCACTCAGGTAAAAGAATTGAGCCAATTTCAGATCATAACCGGTTCGAGGGGGGTTTTTTCCGGTGATATGGCGTCACTCCCATTCGTTCAGAGCGGGCGGGCGGGTTAAGTCACAAGTCTCGCCACTCATGCGGATCATTTGGGTCCTCCTTCCTTCATTCCTTCCTTCCTTACTCATGGAGGGTTTGTTCCGCGGTGGGGCTTCTTGTTTTCTTCCCTCACAACACCACCGCCCCCCCGGCCCCAAGAGGCTAGCTAGCCCTAAACCCTTTTTCCCTGTGGGGACACAGTCTACAAGTGGGTCACTCATTGTTTTCTTTTGCTTGAAAAAATATTGGACTCCAAACTCCAAACTTGGATCCTTGGCTGGCTGCAGAACAATGTACACCCCCCCCTAATTCAGTGTTTAAAAAAAAAAAATTTGCCACAGCTTTTTGTCTTTTATTCAACATAAAGGGAAAATTTTGGACTTCTTTTTCCTAGCATATATTCAAATAATTCTAATTTTAAAAATAAAAAAATCAATATCCCGAAATTGAGAAAAAAAACCTGGTACACTAGTTTTCATTTGGTCTCACATTTTGTGGAATTTTCACTAGGTGTTACCTATTTTGAAGTATGAGTTCTTATGAGTTCTTATTTATGGGATTTTCATCGATCTTGTTTTTCTCATGAGAAAAATAATTTCACTTATCGTTGGTGGTTTTCTTTTTTCAAATTTGCGATGTAGCCAAGGTGGCAATCGTTCCATACGCTGATTTAGCCAAATTTGCTATTAACAAAATATGAAAGGTAAAATTTTAACATACTTGTATGTTTTTGACTATCTACTTGAACCATGTATACAAATGTGGAGATTTTCAAAGATTTTCTGAGTTTTTCGACTTTTGGCGAAAAAAATCATTGAGTTTACAACATTTTTTTTCAAATTTTGCAATATGGTGAAATTCCACACAAAAAGAATGCTGGTCTTTGTACATTGATATTCATAATTTAAGGTTTCACATTTGCCAATTTCATATCCATATGAAAAGGTTTGCATTAATCTCAAGGTTCCGGGTGTGTTAAGGTCATGATATTAAGTTTTTGAATCCTATAGAAAAAGGCGAGGTAATTAAAGGTAAGATTGTGATATGGAGTTTTATTGCATTGGTTAAAAAATTTCCTAAATAGCTTTCACAAGAACATGTGCATGGTGCATCCTATTTTTCTACCAAGGAGCTAATGGACCATTTGTTTTCTTATAAACATGTAATAGTGTGAGAATTCCAAAATCCATTCTCATCCATTCTCATCCATTTCCCAAATATTCATGGTCCAATGCTAAATGACACATGCAAATTGATGCAAATGTCTTTGGACAATTTCAATGAATCTATCCTATTGTCTCTTAGAGTTCCTAATTAGTCCTCTTCTTTTCTTGGGCATCTTTGATAGACATCCCTTCCCCAATTGGAGGTAACACTGAAAGCTCTCCTCCACGAGTGAACTTTACCACACTGAAACCATGCATTTTGTTGTTGGGATGAGGCTTGACATTGACGACGGCTTGAGTCGATGAGTTTTGTTTGGATTGCTTGGAAGAACGGTGTGGTGTGTCCGAAGATTTTAATGACCTGCAATAGACCAGCAATATTCCAAGGTTCCTCCAGCTTTTTCGAAGATGAATGTAGGTGTCAATGAGTTGAGGCTTTGGAGAGGTCAAGAGAGGAGGAGGAGGAGCTCATGATGAGGGGGTTGGGGGAGTGGAAGGAAGGGACTTGCCTTCTTTTGGTGGTGTCTTGATTTGAAGGTCGAAGTGGAGACCTTTGTGGAGTCACGGGTGAGGCAGCCTACAAACAAAAGTTGGAAAGCTCGGATTGTTAAGAAGAGACCCAACAAAACATTTATACACTACATTCACTTATTTTAAAGTAGCTAAAACTTAGCTCAAAACCCGTGTGTTCAACATACATATGAAATCATCATGTTTTGAGCTTTTGACAAACATTTTGTTTACAAAGATGTGTAGTTTTTCAAAGATACATATTATTTTAATTTCTGAAAAGGCTTGGGGGACAACATTTTTTTCACAAGGTTGTGCGTTTTTCATAATATTTTATTTTATTTTTAAAAAATGAATTTTAAGGGTTGGTACTATTCAAGTCTAGAAGTGATATATATACTCACCCCAACAATCCATGAATGTTGCATGAGTTCATCTGGACTCAATCGCTGATTTTTGTCCCACCGCAAGCAACCTTCTAAAAAGTTGACAAATGTGGGATCGTTGCAACCAATTGCAACTGAAATGTCCTTCGTCCCCGGCCAATGTTTCTTGCCCCATGAATTTGCCACTATCCTTGGGCTGTTGTTACTATCTGATGAGACAACGAAATATGTTAAATGCCACAACCCATATTGGACTTGGTTTCAAGAGAACAACAACATTGGAAGGGGTTTGGTTTTGCTTGATCATTGTAAAGAAAAATTCAATTATTGTTGCAAGAAACATATGCTTACCAAAGAACATTTTTTTCCTTGTGGCATTCTCAAGGACTGCATTTGGAGGGACACCAAGAACTTCCATCATACAGGCCAATTGTTCAACCTCATTCTCCCCAGGAAATAATGGGTAGCCTGCTACCCCCTGTCTTGTGTGAGTTAGAGGAGACTTCAAACATTCAGAGGTGATTTCTAAAAGACCCATAAACATAATCCCTTTCACATTTTCCATTGGAGATTAATGGTGGTGGGAATTCTTCAATTAGCAACAAAATATACATCAAAATAGATAAGATTCTTCTCAAGTAGTTTAAACAAAATGTTAGTCATTTTCATCTCAAAATTTGATAGATTTATCTTAGACACTCAAATACACAACACAATTCCTAGTATACAAAGTGTTTGTTGTACCTGAAAATAATTCTGCAAGGATGCAGCCAAAACTCCAAATGTCAATCATCATGTCATATGGCAACCCTGTGAACATAAGCCAATCTAGTCTTGTAATTCCCCTTTTCAAATCAAATATTTAACTAATTTCAATAACAAACTTGCTGGGAAGCAGTATTGCATATTGTTTTGGTGATGACAGATTATTTTTTAATGACATTTTAACATATATACATGCTATATATGCTTCAATGGTCAATTTCAAAATCCTTTTTGAAATTATCCATTGATATGTTTCCAAGTTGTGTTTACTTGACTTAGAACAACTTGAAAACTACATTGAACTTTAAAGGGTCGCTATCCATTTATGGTTAATAATACTCACCTAGGATCACTTCGGGAGAACGGTAAAAGCGACTTTGTATATACGTGTAAACTACAACCCAAACATTCAAATCAACCACACATTTAGGTGTTCTTCAAAGTTTGAGAAAGGATATGTAGGAATGTCACATTGAGGTTGTTCATACATGACTTCAAATCTTTTTGTGCAAGCTTTTGGACATCATGTGTTGCAAGTGATCACATTTGACAGCACTACTGATTGATGAATCCACACTTTGGTAATGCAAAGTCTTTAAAAGAAAGTAAGTTGGGTGGGGACTTTAATATTTTTATTTCATTGCATAATGCATGTAGTCGTGTATGATTATTTCATGTGCAAATTGTTCAATATTTATTTGTATGTGAACTTCCATAGTAACATTTTAGCACTCAACAACAACAAAAAACCCCATATTTAAATGTTTGATGTTCACTTTATTTGACATCACCAATATCATTTCAATAGTCAAAAGGAAATTTTACCCATATTTTATTGTTTAGAGTCCATTTTATTTGCTCTTCAAGACCTATGTTGGTAAAGTTTTCCATTCCAAAAGGGTGTCTTGGGTTATTTCAAATAGAGGAACTTACTTCTTTCATGGTTGAAACAACTAGACCCAAAATCAATGACTTTGATTTTAGACATAGCAGGGTGTTGCAACAATATATTCTCAGGCTTCAAATCACAATGTATAACATGTAACTTTTTAAGGAATCGAAGTGTGGACAAAAGTTGGCTCGCAAAGCTCTTAATAACAATTGGGCTAATACCCTGCACAATAGTAGATTGTGACCACAAATGAACCTACTAATTGACCAAATGTGATTAAGAACATCTTCATGAACAAGTAAATTTCAAAGGATACAGGGACAAAAAAAAAACCCAAGTTATATTTATTTCCTTTTGAAAGGAAGGTATCAATTGAAGAACTAAAATAAAATAATGTTTAAATTGTAAAACTTTGTGTAATCCCATGTGATATGTATTAAATGTGCATATATGTAGTAGGTCTTGGAATGAACCTGAAAATTGTTTCGTTTGATCAATTCATAGAGGGATATGTCATGCAAAGCAAAGGTAATGCAAAGATGGCCTCTAAAGTAAAATGATTCATAGATGGTGACAATGTTTGTGCTAGTTGCCTCCATCGTCGCCTGTCACACCTCACCTTCCCTTCCCCACGTCATTGGCTACTTTCAGCTCCACCTTCTTGGAACAACCATCTGGTTTAATAGATCTCTTTTCATCAAGTTTCATAACCTTGTTACTTAAGCCAATGTAAACACAATGTAAAAAACATTTATTATAACTCTTGGTTGAGCTTAATAACCTTTTAAGTTTTACTTAAAAAATCATCACAATTAAAATTGGCATCACATAAATTATTAATAGAATAATATCCTTGATTATTCTGATTGTGTAGGTGGAAATGGACAAGCATGTCTGTCATCTCATAACCATGCAAGGTGATGGCACTACAAAGATTCATGAAGCCCACCTTTCAAAGTAGGCAATGCTTGTAACATAGCATGGAGGAAGTTTTAAGTTTTTCAATTATACTAATAATTGTAATCAACATCACATTTATTTATTTTCTACACTTGAAGGATCAAACAACCTCAATCAATCAAAGCCCTAATCAATAAAAATTTCCAAAAAAAAACACAAGAAGTTTGAAAAGCAAGAAGAACCTTGTTGCGCAAATGTTCCAAGATTTTGACTTCAACTAATGCTTGTTGATGAAAACGTCGTTTGTTTCGTATCATTTTGACTGCTCGTAACACCTTGTACTTGTGGTCACTACATTTTAAAACTTGCCCAAAACTCCCTTTCCCTAAAATTCCTAAGACCTCATACCGATAGGCCAAGTGATCATGTTCCACCACATTATAATCACCTCTCTCATCATCAAAACCTACACGGGTCACCAACAACCACCAAAGTCATCATAATTACCTCTTCAAATCCCTAGTTTTATAAAGTGAATCACACATTATTATGTATGTTTATATATATTGGTTTTATGATGTGACTAACCAAAATTGCAATTGCCAGGGGTACTTGAAGGACGAATTTTTTGACAATCTAAACCAAGGAAGAAAATGTCGATGTATGGTAAGATTTCTTGTTGCTCAAATTCTGTCATGTTTGATGCACATTGCTTCAATACAACTGCACCCACATATAGATTCATGAAGTCAAGTTCCATTTTGTTAAAATAAAATTGTAATGTTATGGTCAATTAGACCTAACATGCATGTACATTCATATTGGTTATCTGACTATTTCAACAATTGTTTCATATATTTCCATATTAATTGACATGCATTACAATTTTTGTTTTGGGAAAAAAAGATGTTCAATTGACATCCCTAACAAAAATAAGGTGTATATGTACTTTCAGAGGTGGTTGGGGTAGTAGGAAAACATTGAGTAGGAAGTGTCATTGGATCTATTTTCTGCAT
Source organism: Sphagnum tenellum (assembly GCA_963921925.1). NCBI lineage: Eukaryota > Viridiplantae > Streptophyta > Sphagnopsida > Sphagnales > Sphagnaceae > Sphagnum > Sphagnum tenellum. Next base: position 390,653 of record OY998142.1, read on the forward strand.
ATCAAGAATCACAAAGTTCAATTGTGTTTACACTAATTTTAAATTACAACTCAAAATCAAATATCAATTGAGGAGAAACAAATGGCATTAATAAGTGTATTCATGCACATTTAAGTTCTAGAAGTAAACATCGGGTTGAATATAATTACATAGTACATAATGTAAAAGGATCAATCAACATTGGAGAATATTAGGGGAAACTAGACATAAGATGATGAAATGGACAAGGATTTTCACCTCACACTTTTGGTATGTTGATACAATTGCATTTTTCTTGGATGAGCCCCTCTCCGTTAATGCTAATCTAGGGCTATTCTCACCTACGACTTGCTAAACCATAACATATGCAAGTGATCATTGAAATGACACGAAACCAATGCCAATAATATATTTCATGTGTGGAAATCCTTTGAAATTCTCAATTGTTTGTCCAACATTCAAATGAGATTTTTAATTGTTTGTGCACATTTCATGTTCAATTTGGTAAAATATTTTTCAATTTTAATAGGATAAAAAATTGTGATAAATGGAATCAAGATCTTCAAATAATGACAAACAAAATCTTAACACACCAAAAACATATTGACCATTAAAATCATAAACTTGGAAAAGGTAAAAATTCAAATTCAGATTCAAGAATTGTTTTCAGAACAAATGATCAATGTAAACTCACAGTGTTTGAAATTCGGGAAGTTTGGATGGTTTCAATTGGGTTTCCACCAAATCCTGGAAAATCTTAGTTCAAACTTGTGTAAACACACCAACATTCATTTGTTGAACTTTTGATATTAATGGAATATTATATTTAAACAAATTGTTTCAAAAACCATGTCAGGAAGTGCCTTCTAATCCAATGTTGATTACTTTTTTTTCACTCACCAAAAATGTTAAAAAATATCCACTTCCTACAATTGTCCATCTCATTGTTCCCAAGGAATTGAATCCCTATATTTGGCCACTTTTAGATAATGTTTTCAAACAACTTACTACAACAAATTGCATGTCACATTTAAAAAAAAATTCCAAGTTCAAATTATTCACATTCAAAGGAATTTATTCATGTTCTCCAATAGTTTGTTTAAAGTTATCTCTGTAATTTGAACGACAAAAGTATGCTGACACAAAATATTTCATAAAACTTTTGATACATGTTCATCATGTGAAAACAACCTTGAAATATGTTTCTTCCAATATGGTCATTAAATTGGCAAAATGTGTGGAGCGAAAATTTTAGACATTGTTATTAAGATTACAATCAAATCATCATATTAAATACCCGAGACAATTTTTTTTGTTAACAAACATTAATGTGCACATAAGAAAAATGTGACATTGTGGATGCATACATTTGATGGAAATGGGACGTATGGAAGAGATATTAGGAAGACAAATGGGCATTACCAAGAGGAAGAGAGGTTTCGCAAAAACCAAGATTAAGTTTAGGTGGTTTTATTTTGTTTGTTTGCACTTGGTTGTTAATTTCAAGTCCTTTATGTGCATTGACCACAATGCCATTGTTTTCATGACTTTCATCATTAACATATCTGCAAGATTGCAATGCCAAATTCTCATATTGCACATTTGATTCTATATGTAGATGGCATGTAATAAAACTTTGATAAAACTAGACATTCAACAAAAGAGAAACAATTTGATTTGCAGAGCCCTAAATGTGGTTGATTGAGATTGTCCAAAGTAGGGTTACCAAATAAAAATACAAAATGATACAAAATATCCAAGAGTCATGAAAACATTGCCTGTGGTTAATTTCAGATTCCACATTTGTTTCAAGTTGTACTTGTCCTGTCATTTTGATCTTTTGTTCATTTTTTTCTGAAGTTGGAAGTACCCTTGTCATTTGATTTCCAATACTCATTATGCAATCTTGTACGTTTTTACCCCTTACATGTGAGTCCGACTTGGAATAATTGTTGGTTTGATGGGAATGGACAATTTTCTTATAATCGCATGGACTTGAATTTGACTTCATTGATCCCTCTGAACTTTCAAGATTTTGAGGATCACATGATGGATTTAACTTGTTGATCAAAGTTGAACCAACACTTAGCCCTATGTCATTTGATCCTTCTATTATGTTTTTCATAACATTGTTGATGTTTGTTTTTCTTGGGGTTGTTACACCCCTACATGTGAAGGTCACATTCTTGTTCCTATTTTGGTTGAGGGCTTGTGTATCAACTTTTTGCATTTGCTTGGAATTTTGTTTAGATGGTGAAACCAAATGGGTTGCAAGAACAATGGGATGTGAGTTTTTTGAATGTCTTCTCACATTATTCTTTTCGCGATTTAAACCATGATGTGGTCTTGGAGTGGCTTCACTTAGAATATCACCTTTATTTTTTAACACCCTTGTTTCTCCTCCAAGAGATGCATGCATGGTATTAAGACCTCCATTTCTTTGAGTCCTCTCTGATAGGAGTATATTCTTCACCTTATCAATTCTACTCTCTAACCCACATCCAAACCTTGCAGAAACAAGAGCTTGAACTCCAGCAACATCAAAAGATATGTCATCTTTTTTGTTTATCGAGGGGCCTACTTCATCATAGATACTTGTGGCAAGCTCTGCTTGTTCCTCAAGGTTTCGGCGGACTTTTGTGAGATTGAGAGTAGGAAGATCTGACCTACCAATTTCAATTCTTCTAGGTCGATCACTACTTTGATGTGTTCCCACAACTTTGTTGATTGAAGGAGTTGCCTTTGAATGAATATTTTTACGAATGTTGTTTGTCAAATTCCCATTGCTATTGAAATCTTGATTCATGAAAGACACATAATCTGACAACTTCAATGTTTCTATGTCTTTTTGCCCCATTAGTTGCAGCTTGATTTTTTGGATTGTTGCATATCACTTGTTGCTATATTCAGGCCTTCAATTCTTCACTCTGGAGCCTTAGGCACCATTTGAGCATGTTTGACTACACCCAGTCCACTTTTTTTTCCGCAAGGATGGATATCGTAATTTTTTCCCACTTGTCAATTGTCACCCTTGATCAATGCTCTGGAGAGAACAAGTGTGATGACTTTGTGAAACTCTATTATGAGAGATATTGTGGACAAATCTGACAAAATGGGTTGTGTGCCTCAAAAACCCATAGAAACCTAATTTCCTTACAAAAATCCATTATCCCAAAACCCATGAATACTCCTTGATTTGAGAAGACATAAAATCAGACATTGATCTGAACATGAAGAATGATGATGCATTATAGGGTTTGGAGGTTAATATTGAAAACAGATGGATCAAATGATCATATGAAAGTAGATTCAGACAAGATTCAGAAGCAAACTCAAACAACAGAATTGTAATGACAACTAGCACATTCAAATGCCAACAAATCTGAACTGCATCCATCATGTTGTGCACTTGCTACTACAATTCTGAAACTAACACATAGTTTGTATCAGCCCAAAATGGATTCTAGAAATATGACTTCACAACAACCAACATTGAAATGTGGCAATCCCCATAAACTGGTCATGCCAAAGTCTGTTAGATAGGAAAAATTTCCTTCCAAATAGAAAACAGATAGATAGCAGAGACCCCTCACATTCACCCCCTGCTCAAAGCTAGAGATTGCAACGCCTGGACTTGTCTAGGAGACACCAAAGCAGTGGGTCCCTTAGTACCTCTCAATATGGCATTGTCAGAATCTTGACTACTTAGAAAATGCATCACTTTGTGCTTTGAGCAAGGTGCATGAGGAAATCTGTGCTTTGAGGAAATTTCGGAAACAACTTCCAGTCTTGATCATGGGCACTCAGATCAGACAGGAAACTCGAGGGGGTATTCTTATACATTGGTGATGGAGGACTTCAGGAAGCTGCTTGTGACATTTGCAAAATTTAGCTGCTGGTGGGTGTAAGAGTTGTTCAGGGTTAGAGAAGGAGCAAGACAAGGGGAGTTGCAAAGAGCATGCAACAGAAGATAACATGGGGAGGAGCGGTTAGTGGAGCCGACAACAGTAATACCGGTCAATCCTTTCACCAAGTTCCCCATGACGACCGACCTCACAAACAATAAATTTCCGCTAGACTTTTGTTAACCCCTTGAATATCCTTCAAGCTTGCTTGCTTCTCCCCTAGTTTAAATGCTCTTTGAATCTCAACAGCAACCTCTCTCCTCTCTGAGTCCGGATTATCCTAGTCATGCGGCCAGGGAACTTGCAATGCTGTGGATGGTGGATGACTCAGGGTTGAAAAGATAGCTAGCTACCTGGCTGTGCCGCTCCATATCTCCTTACTTTAAGGGAATTACTACACCATTGAGCCTCTTCTCTGAAACTGATCCATTGGACCTTGGATCCTTGGACCTTAGAGGAGGGTACAAGGTCCAAGGACCATTGAATTCAAGCAATCTTATTGCTCGAAAGCTTTTAAATTGGTCCCAAGGCCTTTAAACAAGGGTCCAAGACCAAAAAGTGGCAAATTGAGGCTAAACCCACATGGCACCTCTTTCATGGCACCTGTTTTAGAGGGAAAATCAATTGGTTCAGACCAAAAAACAGTGCTAGAAAGGACATCTCCAAGGTATAGATAGTCCAACTCAAGGATTCAAAAGAGTTTTGCTTCAAATCAGTCCAAATTGGTTCCTAGGAAATTGGACCCTGGACCCTCGTCTAGAGTGGGCCTTAGTATCTGTGCCAAAAGTGTGTAGCTCAACTGAAAGCTTAAATTTGCTTGATGGGTTTGTATTTGAATGGATATTTTCTCGTGCGCAGTCGTTTTGCAGTGTGCTCAAACCATCTTCGGTTGATGCCCAGAAAAAAAGGGTTTCCTTCCCCTCCCCCCCAAGAAGGTCTTCCGTTCGTCATCTCCTCTTGGGGTCATGTTTCTGAGTTTGGATTTGATATGTTCGTACGCTGTTATGAGCGCATGTGGGTCAGCTATTATGTTGGTGATCTTTTGTTCTATTCAGAAAAATTCCCCAAATACCTAAAAGAAAAAGAATCATAGAAAATGTTAAATATTTTACTAAATCCATAATAAGAGTCTCTTTTTTGAAAGCCAACTCAATTTCAAGTCAAGCACACGCCGATTCCTTAGCCAATCAATATTGCTTCGCTCTTATATGGCAAGGACGATACGAGGCAGAACAACCACATAAAGGGCAATAAAAAAGCCATCATTAGTAACCATTAATTACTTACTAACTTCATCTATGACCTCCAGTGTGGATAACGAGGCCACCTTCACAACCTTCCTCCTTCTTTCCCCTAGGCAATTTGCCTCACTTGAGTTGCCCGACAAACTGCCTTTTGCCCGGTGCTTATGACGCGAAAGTTGCCTCCACACGCCACCCGTGCCAGGGAACAAGCAGGACATAGCTAGCGGCATAGGATACGCCGACTCGGCGTCAGCGGCTTCGTGTCGCACTGAAGTAATCCGATATGCGGTTCTGGAAAAGGCCGCAGATCTTCGAGGTCTAATGATTACATAACTTCAAGTTCCAATTTGTACGGATAGAGGGACTCGAACCCCCACGAACATTATGGTCACCAGAACCTAAACCTGGCATGTCTACCAATTCCATCATATCCGCCAAAACTTGATTTAATCTGCGGAAATCTTTTTTTTATTTTTTAGTTATCAGACCTTCATGGCCTAAATACTATTTCAAATGATGATGATAGCTCAACAGCCCTTGTATTACCAAGCCAATCTATAATTACAGTCATATGGGCCTTTGGCCCTCTTATCAAACTATAATCAAAGTTACACCATATTTGGGCCAAAGGCCTTGTAGGTTATGTTGTGCTTTGCAGTTTTTTAATTGTGCCTGTAGGTAAAGTCGTTTTTCGTAGTTCATCATTAGAGAGATACAATAGACTAAATTTGCTTATTAATGGTCTACAAGTCATATTTTTATTTTTCGTTTGCAGGTGCGACACTATCTAAGCATCATATCTCTTCGCTCGCATATTTGAATTGAAAGCACTTTGCGCAAAGCAACGCGCCCTTCCTTCTCTATCTTTATTAGTATGTCCCTCAATCGAAATGCATCCTGACGTTGAGGTGCGAAAGCATGGGGAGCAAACAGGATTAGATAGATCCGGCCGGGCTCTAAATAAAAGACGGCCAAAGGTGTCCTCTCCGATTGCGAGGTCAGAGTGTGTATTCAGCTATTTTGGGGAAGGCTAGAGACATAAAATAGGACATAATTGCTTTATCCAAGGAACCGAGCATTAAAGTAAGTGTGGTGGGACTTTGGTAGGCAGGAATATCCTTTTCTTTTGTAGTTTTTCTGTTATCATTTTCATTGAAGTTAGGATCTACATGGGTAACACTCTATAGCTTCCTGCCGTTTTCGTTTTTATTTTCACAAATTTTATTTCTTTTTTTTTGCTCGTCAACTCATCGTCTAAGTACTTTTCTAAAAGCCTTGTCAGATGTTTATGGGCCTGCAGGATTTCTTCTGGAATTTCCATCCAAGAAGATATGTTCAGAAAAACCTCTTTGGACAAGAGGCACTAAACTGATTGCCTGGTTTCATTTTTTTCGACTCCTCTAAAGACAAAAGACTTAGTGACCTTTTGTGCTTTTGTGAACATGACTTGTTTTGCTGCTTTTGAAGACGAGCAGTGTAACAACTTTGGATTGCAGCTACAACCAGGGTTTTGATTTGTGATGTAGCCGCACTGGTGATCATGCACAAGAGGAATTTGCCAAACTTGGGTACAGGTCAGAGAGGAAAGTGAAAACAATTTAAGAATCTGGCTATAGTTTGGTGACTTGTTGGAAACTATTGTCTTTAATATGGTGATTTTGAATCCATAGTCTAAAAAGTAGCCCTAACTACAGAAAAAACATACATTACCAATGGAAAGAAAATAATATGTTTGTGTTTTCATAATTGATGATATTAGGCAAGTTTAGTATTTGTACATCCATGTTAGAGAATGTTATTATAGATTCATCCATTTGGAAAGAATTATGTTACCACATTTAAAAAAAGAAGTAAATATGGTATTGGAGCAATATATATTACAAGATTTTAATGCACATCTGGTTGTGGGAATTCCATCTTTCTCCATCTTTTGGCAAAACATTCTTGCAAAAGTATTCAAATGATGTCAATTCATTGAGTTTCAGGATCTAATGGTTTTTAATACATAACAAATGTGAAAAAAATGAAGACATCAAATATGCTCAGTTGCTCAATAATTTATAGAAGAATAGAATTGTTGAAAATGATTTTTCATTATTCAAGTCTTGATTTCTATCAAAATGACAAATTAATTTGTTTCAGCACTATTGGGATGAAGTTACATACATTGTTCCCTGCAATGACTTAAAAGAAATGATTAACACCCACATTCAAAAAAGAAATGTTGTTTGTGTTATACAATTGTTGCAAAGGATAAATATAAAAACAAAATTTTACATGAAGTTATACAATTCAATATAAAGAAATATATTCCAAACTCTAACATTAATAAATTATATACATTCTTAAAATTATACAAAGACATGAAGGTTATGTTAATAAATAATTTATACCTTAAATTTGGACTCATAAATGGGACAACAAGCATCATTCATAAAATTGTGATAAAAACAAACAACTCAACTTTTACAAACCCTCTTCTATATGTATTTGTAAATTTCAACACATTCATTATTAATCATTCTATTTTAAAGAACATAACTCGTAATGGCTTCCCTAAGAATATCATTCCTATTCCCTCAATTTCTTACAATTTCAATTATCGATATGACACATACGGACTTTAAAATATTAGAATATTTTTTATCAAGCATGAACAAATTTTGTTAAATTTAGCTTTTTGTTTTGACAAATTAGAAAAGACAAGGTCAAACCTTTGATAAGCTAATTGTCGATTTATATAAACCATCTGAACATATTACAATTACAATGCACAATATGTATTGACTCTTTTTTGTTCACAATTCAATTGAAGGGGTTATAATTCAATGAGATATTCAAAATGAAGACATTCAAAACACATCCCTCAAATATAGAAAAAATTAGTCTCCACATAATTAAAAAAACAAAAAAACATTGATTGTTCAACTTTTTTCTAACAATAAAAGAAAATCAAAATTGGCATGAAGGCCTTAAGAATTTTGGAGCTCAGTCAAGAGTGTTATGATCAAGAGTGCTTAGACAAGAGTTTTGAATTTACATGTTTGAAACGTTATGTATTTTCCATGGTGGCAATAGGAAGCAGCTAAAAGACAAGGCAGGAAACAGCAGCAATAATTTCCAGCAAAGAACCCTTAAACTGCCTCTGCCCTCATATGCAATTGGGTATCTCTAGTAACTCCATGTGAATACACCAGATGGATCACATCAACAAGCTCATGTTTTATATGTTCAGTTGCCCATCACTATCCTAGTTCTAATGGTTTTCATGCTCCTCATCTAACTAGTCATCTTGCAGCAAAAATATGGAGGTACTTTCAGTGTGTAAGCCATGGTTATTTATATATATATAGATTATACATGGCTTGATATATGATGTTGATCATTTAGTTGTGAAGCCTTAAATAAGTTTGTGGTTGTAAGGCTTTGGGGATTTTTTTTCCATTTTGCTATCTTGATCCCCTTTCATCTTCAAACGAAGTGCAAAAACATTTGGGTTTGGAAGGAAAAATCAATTGAGCCCATTAATAATATACACATTGCTGAATTTAGAAATTTTTTATTCTGAAAATGTGAAAGATAAAGCATGTGTTCACGCTTGTGGCAATGGCAGAGGCTACACTAGTATGTTATGAACTAATGAAAGCTGGGCAAGTGGCTTCAGAAGGTATACTGTTAATGACAATTTGAAACCTCGAGCATCTCCAGCAATGCCCTTCGTTTGAGCTGTTATCAGTATCCAACATAGTGATAAGTGTTCCGCCACCTACAGTCAAATTTCACACTACTGTATCACTTTTCTTTCTCCATTTTATTGACACATTGCTATAGTCCACATTTACTGTTCTTTTACAAAATACATTCCTTGCTTGCTTCGCCTCTAGTTGTAAAACCCAGGCAAGAGAGACAAAAGAGGGAGCTATAAAAAGGCAGAGCATTTTCAGAGCACCGCTGGCTGCTCAAATATATTGATACTAGTTTGAACCCCGTGCCTGATGCACAGGTGTGTGTGTATTTGACGGTACACAGTACAAAATTACAACTACAAACTACATTTCCAAAACCTCTCTATATACCACATTGCTAGGTTCTTTTTGGGCGAATTTATTTTCATTTTTTCAACCTGAAATTTATTTTTTCTACAAATTCTAACATTCTTCTGTGAAAAGGAATGGCCCTAATCACCAAATTCAGAAAAAATAATTTAAATTCGCCAATTACATATAAAGCATAAATATTCTTAAGTGTTTTATTCACTGTCATTTATATGGTCTATAGCCTAATTTGGCTAAATCCTCTTTGTGGGATAACTAATCACAAAAATTGAAAGACAGTAAACCTTGTATAGTAGGGTTTGTTTTTTTCAAATTCCTTAGGTAGGTGCAATGGCGAGGATTTCCAGCTTTAATATAGCAGCGTTTGTTTTTTTTCGGCAAAATTTCGTCAACTGGCGACAAAAAAAACCCAGTGTGACCTCTGGGAAGGAATTTTAAAAAACAACTTCCAGAACATTCGCCATATTTCTTAGAAAAAAAAAGAAAAAAAAGGAAGAATTTGCCAGATTTAGACAATGAGTCCGTGTAGCTGGCCTAGATTTAGGCAGGATTGCAGAAAAAACTCTACTGTCCGCCTAGGACAGTCGTCATTTAATGTAAATGGATGGATGGAAAGCTTCATTTCGTCCCGACGTCCTTTACTATATGTAATAGTCCACCACTGCAAACAAACGCTCTTTTGCAACAGCATTCCTTGCACTGCTGTGAGCCCATACAAGAGAGAAGAACAGGGTGCTAAAAAGAGCAGAGAAAGTAGTGCGCCGCTGCCGGGGATCGAACCCGGGTCACCCGCGTGACAGGCGGGAATACTTACCACTATACTACAACGACTAGCAAGAACCCTGCTCGTGCAAGCGGATTCTCGAGCTGTAATATTTATCTAAAACTAAAATTTGGTTCAAGGTTTTTTTTCCAGTTTTCTTCCTTCCTGTTTTTCGAATTTTAGGGTGCACTGACGAATTCTTTGGACGATTTCAACAGAAATATAAAAGAATTCAAGAATGCACAAGGAAATGGAAGTCTTGATAACTTGTGGTAGTAGTATCAGCTTTTTGTGTAAGAATTGAGAATTAGAATTCCTAGCTGTAGGCTTCAAAATGCCTTGGTGAACCACCAGAACCCACATTGGTATCTTCAGCTTTTTGACTGAGTCCTTTTAGTGGTCATGTTGAGCCCCAAAAATGTTAGAATTGAGCTCTGAGTCTGTGATTTAGTCTATGCATGGGATATTTGCAATATTTAGAAATAATGTAAGCAAAATGGGATAAAAAGTGGGGTTATTGGAAGAACATGGGAACCACATTTGGAACACCAACACAAAGTATCAGGGCATTGAGAACATTATTGGGAAAGATGTGATGAACAAAACCAGTATTGATTGGTTCTGGTTAAGCCAAATTTTCTTCATGCGGGAAAACCTTCAGTTCCACTTCTTTAATTTAAACAAAAAAATTTGAAACCATCAGTTTCTGGTTGATGGTTTTGTTGGCCTTGCCTACCAAGAAGGCAAGGATATTGTGTTTAGATTCATTATAGAGTATGGTAGCTTAAGGGATTTCGGCCCCTAGGTCATAATAGGCTTACTTTTATATGAGGATTTTTGAAAGATGATATTTTGGTTTGTGTTGAAACTTTGAGATTAGTTATAGAGTTATAATATCTTGAAGGATTTTGATTTCTTTTAGAGGATTTTTTGGAGACTATTTTTGCATGGTGAAATATTTGAGTTTTTTCTTTTGCCTTATGATACTTTTTAATGTGAATGGCAAGGCCACAGTGTGATACACCCCTTCTTTCTAATGGGGGCAGGACAGGGCCAGGTTCAGCCAGTTCTTGAGCCAGTTATGTTATTGTTCAAGGGGCCGATTCCAATGTGTAGTCTATTTCAGTTTTTTCTCATGTGGCAGCTTTACAAACACACAGACATGATGAAGTTTTGAAATTTTCTTAACTTTCTAAACAACCTTATATTGCATAGGTTAAAAAGATACCAAGGAAAGTCATTGTTTCCCATGGGATTTGAGCTTCCCCTCCAACAAAGATGTTGCTGCCAGTGTTTTTTGCAGATGAGAAAAATGCAAGCCCAAGACTTGGAATTTCTCCCAGGAAAAATGTGGCCTTTTGCTTGTCCTGATTTCAGTTTTCAAATGCAATGAAATACAAAATCACACACAATCTCAATTCCCAATGTCACTTCTTAAAGTAAATACAAATAGCAATCAACTCTGCTACATTCTTACTTCTTACAAATCTACCTTCTGCCATCCATTTAAAATATTTCTAATTTCATAGGGTGTCAACACAATACTTTAGTTACATTTTCAATGGAGTATCCTGGCTGCACAACACCTCTTACTGAGTTGTCAAATGTTCCACTCAATGAGGAAAAACATAAAAGGACTCACAACAACAACTTAGAGAAGTAGTGTGACCGAACAGGGAGTAACCGAACAAGTGATCTTTGAGTACTGTTGTACTGTGAACGCCAATTTCATTTTAAGGGTTTAAGAGTTAAGCTCGCTGTCAACTTTCTGAATGAAAGCGGCGGGATTTATGATTTTCAGGAGGAGGACAGTAACGGTGCATGGGAAGCTTCTGGAAGGAGGCTTGGGAAGGAAGCTGAAGGGGAGAGTGGCAGAGGATGGGAGAGCAGGAGGTAGACAGGAGAATGTAAGAAGTTTTTGGGCAGAGAAGGCATGGGAGCTTGGAGGATAACTAGTTGCTGGACTTTCTTCCGTTGCGTTAGTAACTAGGAGATGGCCAACTCCATGATCTGGTGAGAGTGGGGACTAAACAGGGGTCGATGCTGAAAACTGAGGTAGTTTGAAGGTGGTCTGAGTTGTAGGAATGCAAGTAGAAGCTGTACCAGTGGATGCTCTGGGTGGGGGAAGAGACCTTGTCTACATTGTTCAGTGGGCAGCTCATAACATCTGAATCGGGGCCAAAACCCTCTGTCCTTTTTTTTTGTTTTTGGAACTAATCAAGGGGCGCTACCAGAGTGCACCTTGGATCAATTGATCTGTGCATCTCTTTGGGAGTCAACAGAGCTGGGAGGATACGAGCTGTGCACTTCAAATAGGACTGCTGTGATTCTATCTACTTAATATATGAGGAGTCATTCACATTCTAACAGAGTGGATTCATGAGAGGAGTCGAGGTGTTGTATTGACTCTTTCTTTTGGTGACAGTAGTTCCTTAGAACCACCAAGACAATTTCACAATGGTCTGCACACTCAAAGGAAGATTGTTTCAACTAACCCATTGACATTAAAAAGTTGATGATCAAAACTTGCTAAACCTCATTACAAATCGATAATAACTTGAATATTACACAAAGTTGTTGGCCAACAAGGAAGGGGAGAAAAGGACACATGGGTTCAAACATGACAATAGGAGCCAATGTCACTTCCATGGGTGATTTCCTATTCCAAAATATTTCATTTATATTTTATTTTTAAAAATATAATCAAAAAATATGTTGCAATATATTATTATATAAATAGATGTTTAAAGAATCTTCCCCAAAATATGTTATGTTCAAAAACATCTTTGCAATTTTATTTTTTCAAATAGTGTTTAAAAGCATTGGTGTTTAACTAACAATTCCATTTGCTTCCCATTTAATTGCAATCCATTGTTTCATAAATGATTACCTTGGGTTATTTCATTAAAGAGACATCTGAAAAATAGGTATTTAGGAGAAAAATATTACCTTAGAATCGCTCTCTTGTTATTACAACCTTTATTCTGAAAGTAAAGAATGATTGCTTTCAAGTTTCACAAATCTAGTGTGACAAAAAACTTGGGCACACAATAATCAAAACAAGGAACACATATATTAAACAATAGAGCCATTCTCTGAATTACCCACTGCCTTTGAACCTATGGCCACCTAAATTCCTACCATCACCAACAAAGAAAGGCTTGAGGTCTCTAAGGGGTCAAATCTTTCGATCTTTCTCTCTTGAGCCCACTAGCCTTCTTTCTTTTCTGAATTTCTTTAGACCACATAAACCTAGAACAAAATTAAACTTCCAAAAGAACCCAAGTCCTAGATTACATTTTATAACATAGACCCCTATAGATTGCATAAACCAGTAATCATGACACCACCCTTCAAATTGACAACATATAAAAAAACGAAACAACACATTTTAACTCCCCATTAACTATTTCACAAGTTTTACAAAGAACCATAGTCCCGTTATTCATGACACCACCTTTCAAATTGACAACACATAGTTTTTTGTAAAAAAAACACATTTTAATTCCCCATTGATTGTTTCACAAATTTTACAAAAGACCATAGCCCCCTTACATAATCCACCTTGTAAAATTCGACAAAATGTGACGGTTTTTTTAAGTTCCTAATAATTAAAGTGCCTTTTCATGATATGTAGATCAACAACATTCACACACAAATCAACCCGACACACACACACATTGAGAAGATTCCAAGTTGCTCTTAAAACCCTTACGATCTTCATCATCCCCTTTGTCATCAACCTTCAAATCCACCTCCTAAACTAAATTCATGTTTCTCAAAATACATTGCATGATGGATTTTTTTGTACTTTTGTTGGAGCCCAGAAATTTCACCTACTTCACTTTTCTTCTCTCCTCTTTATCATTCCCCCCCCCCTAAAAACCTTTAGAAAAAATCCATCCCCATCCCCCACTTATCTGTCTTGCTGTTTTTATTTCTTCAACTCCATAGTGAGAATTCTGCCAACTCCCCATCGCTTAGCAACTCCCTTGCCTCACATTCAACCAATGTCTAATAATATCCACTCCAGTTCACTCATCCCAAATAAAAGAAAAAGACACAAAAACATCAAAGCCATAAACATTAGTGCATCTCCATCACTCTTTTTCCTTGTCTCCATTGTCGTCATGCGTAAACACCCCCAACCGAAAACAAGAAAAAATGTTCTTCCTTGAAACTCTAAGACTTCTTCCAATTCACATCCAAACCCTAAAGTTAAAAATTTGTTACACATGTGACACCTCCTTCCTTAATTTATTTGTGTTTATCTGTGTTCACACATATTTCAAAATGATTGAACTTAGTTGAACACTTATAAATCATGCCTAACATGTTCCCATTGCTTGCCATCAATCCCTTTTATGATGCAAACTTGGTTGTCGTCATCAAATTCTTTGCAACCCTTCTCGTTCTTGTATTTCATAAAGGCATATGGACCTTCCCAATTAGCAAGTAACGCCCTCCTTTTTCATGGTTTTCTCATCTTTACAATGGTTTTTCCTTCCTCAAATCGTACAAACTCTTGTTTGTTTTTTTGCACAACATAGTTTCTATGTTGCCTCTTTTGTGTTTGGTCCACATTCTCCAACACAAATGAATGTGTATTGGAAATGAGTTTGAGTTTCTCCACCATTAATTGTGCCATCTCCTCTAAGGTGAGTTCTTCCTCTTCCACATTAGTGAATGCAACAAGGCTATTGTCACATGTGAGCCTTGGGGTTCTTCCAATCGGCACCATGAAAGGAGAAAATTTGGTGTTAGCATGAACACCACTTCTATAGCCAAACAAAATCTAGGATAAATGCAAATCCCAATTATCCAAATTAGTAGATGACACAATAGATAATCCACTCTTCAAGGTATTAATCATCCTTTCCACCATCTCGTTGCATTGAGGCCATTGTGGAGCTATGAACTAATTGAATGATCCCATATTTCTTACACATCATGTCAAATTTAGCCATCCATTCATCTCCATTATCAATGAGAATGAACTTGGGCACACTAAATTTTCATATGATTTCTTTTTCCAGAAATCTTGCGACGGTAATAGCATCATGATCCTTGATAGGCCTTGCTTCACACCATTTTGAGTAGTGGTCAATGGTGACTAGAACATACATGTTTCCATCTTTAGTTTCAGGCACAAGCCCAGTAGTATCCAATGCCACCATGTAGAATAGGTCATAAACAAGAATGTTCTTCATCTCCTTAACACCTGACTTGATACTTCATGAATTTTTGGCAAGCTAACAATGTTGGCATTGTCTTACCACTGTTCTCATAGTTTCAATTTTGTCATGCTAGAATAATCTCTTCTTAACCTCAACTAGTGTTCCTCCTTCATCTAAATCCCCAATTTCTTCATGTATGTCTCTAATTAACGCCTTTCTTTCTTCGAGCTTCGACACCACGAGATTCTTGAAAAACAATGTATCTTCTCCCTAATGGTAATTCAACAATCTTCTTTTGGTTCGGTCAACCTTAATAACATCATCCAACACTTGGTTTAGAGTGCCTCTAGACAGCAGGGTTGTGCAGATTTCATCCTTTCAGATGTCCATTTGTTTTTATGTTTCTTCTATTTCAATGTCTTCTTCACTGCTACTCACATCAATGGGGTTTATTTCTACATCCGCTAGCACTTGGGCTTCACAAATTAATCCCCAATAATCAATGTTTGGTGTTGAAATCCTACTCGCCTTCCTTTTTGGGGGAGGTACCTTAGCCAAGATATTAAAATTCTCTTCTACAAATTCCCCAAATTGATTAATTTCTTCATTTTCTTCCCTTTGCATTAGTTCAACACCAACATCTTGGGAAATAGTAAGGATATGTGGACTCAAGGTGGTGGATTTCCAAACTTGTGCCACACAAACATTCTTCTTTTCATCTTGTATTTCCACCCCAAAATCCTCATCTTCATCATGTGAACCAACAAGATTGCAGTTCAAAACATCAACATTTGCATGCCTAGCTCCTACCCTATGGACAATTTTGAAATTGAAATCTTGGAACATGGATATCCACCTGCCTTTCCTACCAAATGGATCAAATATTGTTGCAAGCCACTCTAATGGCTTGTGGTCAATCTTGACAACAAAGGAGGCTTGATATAAATACTCCTAGAAATGCATTACCCCCCATACTAAAGCATAGCACTCACCTTCTATAGGATGGAACTTCCTCTGTGGAGGTGTGAAACCTTTATTTACATATGCAATAACTCATTCATGTTTATTTTGCTTGCAAGATAGAACTGACCCTACCCCTTTTACAGACTAGTTTACACCAAGTATGAAGGGCCTCTCAAAGTCAAGTCTTATAAGGATGGTTGCCTCAATCAACCTTAGCTTGAGTGTGTTAAAAGCTTCTTGACAAGCAAGGGTCCAAAGGAAACTCTGATCCTTCTTGGTCAAATTAAAAAGTGACATAACAATTTTAGGATATCCACATACAAAATTCTTATAATATTTTATCAAACCTAAAAAGGCCCACACATTAATTATAGTCTTAGGTATTGGAGAACCCTTAACAACTTGTACCTTCTTTCTATTAGGATATGAGCCCTATCTGGTCACAACGTGTCCCATAAATACAATATGTTGTGCACCAAAATAACATTCCCAAGGGTTTAGCTTCAGATTCACCTTCCACAATTGTGTAAGAACATCCTTCATGTGTGTAAGGTGTTCTTCCCATATTTGGTTGTGTATATTGACATCATCAACAAAGGCTTTCAAAAATTGGTTTGTCCAATCCCTAAACATTTCCCCCATGGTTATAGAGAACGTCCTTGTTGCATTCTTTAATCTAAATGACATCACATTCTAATCATAGAGACTAGACTTTGTGATTATAACTATTTGTTTAATGCCATCTAAGCACATTCGGATTTGCCATAAGCCATATTGTAAATCCAATGCACTAAACCATTGGCTGCTTCCCATTTGAGAGAAAACATTGTCAATTAAGGGCATTGGAAATGAGTCCCTTTTCGTCTACATGTTCAACAATCTTTAATCACCACATAACTGCCTACTACATCCCTTTTAACAAGTAGATTGACCTTACAAGTATATTTAAAGTCATTATTTTTCATCTTGCCAAGTTTGATCAAAGGTTAAATCTGTCTATTCACTTCAGCTTTTTCCCAATAAAATAACCTCCTAGGTGTTGTGTGACATGGGGGAAAGCCTTGTGTGTCAATTGCATGTTCCCCTATTGTGCAGTACCCCAACTCCTTTTTGTGCCAAACAAAAACATCCTTGAAGTCCTCCAACAAAGTCCATAGTCCTTTAGCTCGATTTTCATTGAAGGTTTAGTCAAACTTTACCCTATTTCATATTTCATCCCACCTTTCATCTCCAAACAGAACACCTTGCTGCATGTTTCATGATTCAGATGCATTAGATTAAGCACATGCACATTAACAAAACATCCTTTGAGGTTTTCTGTTTCTTCAGCAATTGCCCACTAAAGCCAATTAGCATAATCATCTCCTTCTATTATATACCACTCCCATAGTGTGCAGTGCTGATCTTGTAAAATCATATTCACAATTTGATTGGTAAACTCATGTTGAAGAAAATGGTTCAGCCCCTAGTCCTTCAAATCATCTTCAAGTGCCACATCATTTTCTTACATTATCAAGCTTACCTAAGCATTTTCCTCATCATCTTCACTCCCAAATTCAGTCATGTTGTCATGAGATGATCCCTTGTCATTACAATAGTTTGGGCTTGAAGAGCATTTGCCTTTCCAAGACAAACCTTTCTCATGTAGGTCCTCCATTTGGAGTTGTTGGAACACCTTGTCAAGACTCTTAATATGCTCCATTGAAGAGGTAGGCCATGTCTCCCCATACTATACAATGTTCACAACATTCAAAAGGTAGCATTTCCACATCAACCCTAGGTCCATGCCTAACTTGTATGGTGCCTTTTCCTACATCGACCACTACCCCAATCTTCATGAAGAAGTCTAAACCCAATAGTAGGTTGTATGTGTCTGTATCCACCACCAGAAACACCATACTGCAAACCACATTGTTGACACACATAAGTATGTCATCTAGCCTCGCCAAAGCAATGGTAATAGTTCCAAATGTCGTCTTGTATGTCTCATGACCCAAAACCAAATTCATGATTCCAAACTCATATTATACTGGTTGTCATTATTGACATAGATGCACCAATATCCACAAGTCCCTCAATCACCCCATTGTTGATCTCTATAGGCAAGTGCATGGTTTTCCCTTAATAAGTTTTGTTCACATAAATCCTTTTGATAACATGGGTATTGTTGATAGTTGTAACCTGATTCCTTTTAGTCTTTTCATTTTTCTTTCTTTTGGCCAGTTTAACCAATCCTTCAAGATACTCAAATTCTCCAAGGACCTTCATGATTGTCTCCATGGGGGTGAGGGAAATTCGGCCCTTCATGAAATGTAGAGGAATTTTTAATCTTGTTCTAGAATCAAACATTCCTTCCCTAATTCTATCTCTTGCCTTAACACCTTCGGCTTGTTCAGCAATTCCCTCTGCTTCATTAGCTTGCATTGGAAGCCTTCTCTTGGGAATCTTATTTCCAGATGACAAATGGTGATTTGCAGCACAAATCTTGTTTAGTTCTGTCAGTGCGATTTGTTCATCATTGACTTACACTTCAACATAGTTAGTAGTGGAGTTAGAAGGTTTAATGTCTTTTTTCTTCCAACAACGATCCTTCAAGTGTCCTAAGCCATTGCACAATGAACACCTTATGCCATAGTTTTCAACCCTATGTCCTCCACCTCATTTGCCATATTTGGGCCCCATATCATTGTGCTTTAGAAAAGCCACTATAGTGTGGTCATGAACTTGGCATAATTGATACCTAGATGTACTCCCATAAGAACTGGCACTAGCTCCATTCCTATTGTCAAATTCCCTAAAAAAATGTATCAAGGTCTCATTCAACACTTACGATTATTTATTTGTAGATGATTTTCCAGTTGCGTCTTCATCCTTCTCTTCCTTGAGGGGATCATATAGTGTTTCCCCTAGGTCTCCTAGCACCTTCTTAATCTCTATTGCTATAATCACCATTTTTTCATTGTGTGTGTAGGTTTTTACCACACAAAATCTTATAAATTCTGGCCTTAATCGAGCTAAAAATCTTTTCCTTTGCTTAGCATTTTTTATCTTCCTTCTTTGAAAAAACTTATCTAGCCTTTCAAAATACTTTCAACCCATTCTCTAGGTTCTTATTTAATTACATCAAGTTTGACATGAATTTCATTTACATCAACATCACTAAACTTTTGAACAATTATAGTCCTTAGAATAGTTTAATATGCCAGTGGTAGATTAAGTTTTTTGAACCATTCATTAGTTTGGCCGCGTAAGTTCAATTTGGCTATTTTAAACAACTTGTCATCAATTGAGATCTTTGACCTTAGTTGCCATAGTCAGATGTTTGGCCCAATCATTCACATCTTCATGGTCCTTGCCCCAAAACAATTCATCCACACCTTGAGGATTAATCATCATGATTTGTTGGATTCAAGTCAAATGGTGAAAATTGTTGGGACCGATTAGCTAAAGAAAATCTTTGCAAGTGTAGAAATTTTCATGATCCCAAGCCTTACTAATCCATTTCCCCCCTTTGGGTTTACTTAATACATAGAGTATTCCTTCTCTCTATGTTGTCATTACATGATTAAAGGATAAGGTTTAGGTGTGGTATTTGTGCTTGAAATCTTGTTCATGTCACCACATCAAGCAACCATACCTCTATTTCATGTAGTGTGCAAGTATTGAGCGTTAACAAGAAAAAGACATTGCATGACAAATTTGTTTCCACATTTGGCCTTCATTCAAGTTGCCACCTTCATGAAGAATTTAGAATCACTCTAATAACCAAGCCTCAACTTTCAAGAATTTGAGGACAAAGTCCAAATAAGGTTACTAATGCAAATTAATTAGTCTAATAATTATAGACCCTGCATTATGTTCTTGGGAAAATATAATCTCATTAAAGGATATGACTCCCATTGGGTTTAAAAAATTCATGACCTCTTCCTAAACATAACTTAAATTCTATCTTGCACATTTCTATTCACAGAACTCATGCTGCACTCCTTTAGTTATCGAAACAAAATCTTGAAAAGTTTTTGGCAAAGGTGATAAAATTTGTTCATTTGAGCTATTTAAATGCCATGATTGCTAAAATTCAACATTCTGCCAAAGCTTCCAGCACACTAATTGTAAATATAGACTTGATGTTTAAATGTTGGAAATAATGTCACGTGCATGGAATAAGACCTCAATTTTGGGTATGAAAAATTTGGTGAAATGATCAAGAGATCTTGCAATGAGGTATTTAGACATCTCCAACCCTAGGAATTTCTTTGGTTTTATTTGACACAATGTGAGTAGATCCATGCAAAGTACAAGGTGAAGTGGAGTTGTTGTTGCAATTCTACATTTGTGCACTGTTCGCTTGCTCCATCATGTGCGTTCACCCACACTCTTACCTTAGACACACACCCATTATGTGTGATTTTGATGGCAATATTTCCAACTTGTGCTTTTGTAGGGTTGAATCCTACTGTAGTCACCACCCAAAATCCAACCAACTTTAAAACCACTAATTTAACTTGAAGAAATGGTTGATTGGAAGGGTTGTTAAAACTATTAGCTATTTGTTGATCATGGATTGTGACGCACTCCCAAGTCCCGGGGTGAACCCACTTGAGGGTTCACCAAAGTGTAGTTGCGGAAAGTTAAGACTCGGAAAGCGCTCCCGGCTTCTAACTCGAGAAAGGGGTAGAGGGTCAAATTGGGAGCCCAGGGATTAGACTAGGAAGAAGGTTTAGTAGATCAAGCTTGAATCTGCATCAAAACAAACCACAAAGTGGTTTGTTCACATTTCCGGGACACCCTTGGGTGTTGGGACAAGCCACAGGCATTTTGGACCACAAGACACACCACGGCCTGGACTCGGGGGAAGCCACCACCTTCCCCCATATAGTATTCTCTGCGACGCCCCGCCGAGACTACATCCAAATGGCTCTTTTTCCCGAGACTCCCAAGTTGGAATCCCGAAATTGTCCCGGTTGGAGTCCTGGGACTTTGGGAGCTCATAACTCCCGACTGTGAGGTCTAATCGCAACGAAGTCAACCAAACTTGTAACCCTTGTCGAGATCTTTCCAACGACGTATCGCACTCTCAATTCGGAGGTCAGCAAGAGGTCGATTCCAGACTTTTAGTGGTCGGGAGTCAAACTGTCAATTTGACTCCCGGCCTTTCTTTTGCCCATAACTTGGGCTACAGATGTTCAAATGACCAATGTGAGGCCATTTTCGATATTTACGCTTCAAGACCTTTCCAATGACATCTAAAACACGTCAATGCAAGGTGTTTTGGGCCTTGCTGTTGAGCTTTAAACATTTGGGAGTCCTAGAGGACTCCAAATCCTCACTTTTTCCAAGTGTTGGGCTTCACCCCCACACTTGGCTAAAGTAAGGTTGCGACAGATTGCATGAAGATTAGTAACAAATTGGTTAGAATCAAAATTTGACATGGCTTTCTGAGGCATAAAACTTGTCACTGCACATAATGTTGACCCCAATTCATAGATTGTGTGCCTAAGTCGACCTACTTTGATACCAAAAACTTGGCGCACACAATAATCAAAACAAGGAACACATATATTAAATGGTAAAACCACTCTTTAAATTACCCACTAGCTTTGAGCCTCTGGCCACCTAAATTCTTGCCATTACAAACAAAGAAAGGCTTGAGGTTTCTAACGGGTTAGATCTTTTTGATCTTTCTTTCTTGAGCCCATTGGCCTTCCTTTTCTTTTCAATTTCTTTAGACAACATAAACCCATAACAACATTAAACTTCCAAAAGAACCCAAATCCCATATTACATTTTGTAATATAGACCCTTGAGTCCAAATAGATTGCATAAACCAATACTCATGACACCACCCCTCAAGTTGACAACACAAATAAAGAAAACAATACACTTCAACTCCTCATTAACTATTTCACAAGTTTTACAAAAAACCACAACCCCTATACATGATCCACCTTGTAAAATTTGACAAAATGTGACTGTTTTTCCAAGTTCCTAATAATTAGGTTGCTCCCTCATGATTAGCAGATCAACAACATTCACACACAAATCAACCCGATACACACACATTGAGAAGATTCCAAGCTGTTCTGGAGACCCCTAAGATTTTCATCATCCCCTTTGTCATCAACCTTCAAATTTGCCTCCTAGATTAAATTCCTGCCTCTCGAAGTACATTATGTAGTGGATTTTTTAGTACTTCTATTGGAGCCCAAAAATTTAGCCTACTTCCCCTTTCTTCTTTCCTCTCTATAATCCCCCCCAAAAACCTTTAGAAAAATCCATCCTTATCCCCCACTTATTTGCCTTGTTGTTCTTTTTTTTTCGACTCCACATCGAGAATTTCGTCAATTCCCAATCACTTGGTAATTCCCTTGCCTCACATTCAGCCAATGTACAATAATATCCACTCCATTTCATTCATCCCAAATAAAAGAAAACAACACAAAAACATCAAAGCCATAAATACCATTGCATCTCCATCATTCCTTTTCCTTGTCTCCTTTGTCGTTGTGTGTAAACACCCTTAGTCGAAAATAAGGAAAAACTTTCTTCCTTGAAACCCTAAGAATTCTTTCCCTTCACATCCAAACCTTAAAATTAAAAATTTGTTACATTAGTGCATGACAAAGAATTTGTGAACATGATTCTTGTCCTTACAAATAGCATCTTCAACAAACAATTATTCCCAAATATGCATGTCGTAAATGAACACAAAAAAATGGCACCCTATCTAGTGTTCATCAACATTCACATTTAGAAATGTAGATTGATTTATTTTTCATCAACATGTACATACTTATATGGTGAAAATGGATTTACACTATTTATATTTCACAAAAACAATTGTAAACAAACAAATCTTCAACTTTTAGATTAAAAAATATGATATATGTAACACATATTGATGCTAGAGGTCCATTGGGTTGCTTTCGTCTCTTCAATCTCTTTCAAAAATAATATAAGAAATGTGGAAACATTAGTTTATTGTTGCCAAAGTTGGGGACATAATTGATAATGATGTAACAAGTCATTGAGTTTTGCCATTATTTTTTGGCCCTTGATATGATGTTCTAGAATGCCTAATCCATATTGCACAAATAAAGGTTTATTATATGTTTCATTAAAATCAATAAGAAGCCATTATAGGTTGTTAACACGATTATATATAAAGATATATCTTTAATAAACCTAACCAAAAAAATAGTACAATACAAGTAGTCTTTAAACAAGAGATGATTATAATCCCTATGTTTCCAAATGTTTTTTGCATAGTTTTTTGACAAAGAATTTTGTATCTCTTGAACATGTTTCTCTTGTCCATGTAGTACATTTGCATCACTTCATAGTAAGGCATTATATGAAAGAGGAAAGCAAAATAATAGAACTTAAATTTTAATAAAAAAGCTTCACAAAATTGGCAATAAGAGTACTCAAAGGATAACAACCACAAGAAGTGTAAAAACTACAATAAAATGCATA
Organism: Sphagnum tenellum; assembly: GCA_963921925.1. Taxonomy (NCBI): domain Eukaryota; kingdom Viridiplantae; phylum Streptophyta; class Sphagnopsida; order Sphagnales; family Sphagnaceae; genus Sphagnum; species Sphagnum tenellum. Next base: position 414,215 of record OY998142.1, read on the forward strand.
AGAACAAAAAAGGAATTTAAAAAGATAACAAAATAAGAATAATTAAAAAAATAAACCCAACAACTTATCCACAATAACCATGTTCATAGTATGTTCACATAAGGTCAAAAGGCACATGGCAACACAAGAACATTTATAATTCAAAACTAAACATATACTTAATGTCATACTCCAAGCAAGCCCCACATGTTCAACATGGAGGACAAACAATAATAAATAGGTTTTTAATTGTAAAAAAAGTCCAAAGACTCATTCGAAACGTAAGAAGGAATTAAAGAACAACCTTGTGTACTTGTAATTTTGTCTCTTGTCAAAGAATGTCAAAACTTTTTTAGAAGGCTAGGCAACCAATCAATGGACGACTAATCACTGATCCATTTGCATGTTCAACACCTTTTTTTTGTCAAGAGTCATTATGAGAAATTGTGTTTGTTGCAATTTGTCCAATGCAACAAGATTACAATTTTAAAATGTCCGATAGAATTAGATTACAACTAGATAGACAAGTTGCAATGGACATGATTTTCTCATAATGAATGTTTGTAAGCCATTCACATTCTATGACAAAACCTTCATGGTATTGTTTGAGGTTGTTGGGGGTGATGATTACATTATGCAAGAATATAAGTCACATAGTGAGGCTGTGGTTTTCAATGGACCATAATTGTTTGAGGATAGTTTTTTCCATTTGTTTCCATCAAAACATTCAAAGTTTGTTTTGGTCCTAGACATTTGTCATTTTATGGCTTAGTTTTATTTTAAGTTTCTTTTTAGATTTTTTTCACAATACTTTTGATTATGGCTATATTTGATTGGTTGGATTCATGACTAGTTGCATCTTCTAATAGATTTGTAATCAAATTTGAACCATCAGATTAGAAAATTATGTCGAGAGGTGATGCCTACATTGATTGCCAAAGAAATGTGATTTCAAGCTCTAAACTCCAAAACAATTATGACAATCACACATGTGCTTGTTGCCATATTTTGTGACCTAAACGTAAGAAGCAAGACTAGAATTACAAACCATGGTGTCAATAGCTTGAAAAATCTCTTTATCATAGAGTTCGAATGTGTCCTAATAGATTCCATTATTATAACATAAAATCACTTGTAGAAAACTAGTTTCTTACTTTTGTAATTAGTCGATCTTTACAATTCACAATATATTTCCCTATCTTCCTACCAAATAAAACCACAAAATCAAACGATTAAAGATTTGAATGCAAAAAAAGTTGACATTGGATTAATTCTCACAAAATTTGAAACCCATTTGATAAAGGCATTTAAACAAGCTCAATGAAAACGTTTGTTGGATTTCAATATGACAATGTGATGCTAATAGAATTAACACATTTTATCTTATTCATTTGCAAAAATCACAAGTTGCTAATCCCAACTTGGGAGTGAAGATAAACCTCATGTATTCACAAAGTTGGACACGGTTGAAAAAATGTTAAATTTGTTAGCATCATATAAAAATTTCAAATGTAACTCCCAATTTTTTTTCTCACTAATGTTGATAGTTGTGTGAAGCATATGAAATGAATGAATACCACATGTTTGAATTCTTTGCAATGTTGTCAATATCTTGCAAAAGGTATCATCATACCTTAAATCAAGAGAAGAAATTTCCATCATAAATAATAACAAAACACATATTTGAGTTATTAGAAATCAATTCAACAAGGTGGGATTAAAGTTTCAAGGTTCTAGAACCAAAGTTGCAATTTAAGGTTAATAGATATGATGAAAAGTAAACATTTAGGGTTTAAGGTCTAAGAGTTTTGCTTCAAGTTTAATCTCAAAGGAATTGAAAAAGAAAACGACAAAAATTTCCTACTCCTATTTGTTGTTGGCTATAAAATCATACAAATGTTGTTGCTACTATTTTGATAAATGCAATAAGGGAAAAAAAATTGAGGATTGATGGGGTTTTTAATTGGCAATTCAAACTAACAATTTTTGCTAAAGTGTTATTACAAACGTTTGGAATTCAAACTTAACCTATGATAGCACCATAATGCAAATTTGCATAAGTCTCCTCCCTTGTTAGAAGCTTCTGCATTATTATTCCAAAGGAGAAGACATCAACCTCCACACCAACACCGACAAAAACTTGAAGGCAAGAACTAATGAATCATGAACCATCCCAATGACCCCATTGGCTTGAACTTTGTCAAGTTATTTTTGTTAGAACATTATTTGTTAGACTTTTAGACTTTTAACCCATTCATTCACTTTTTTTGTGACCATGGTGCTCGTACCATTTAGTAATTTTGATGCCATCATCAAAGTGTTCCTCATACACATTGTGACACTATAGTTTGATGCTTGACTTTTGACAAACCTAGATCACCAATCTAGAAAACAACTATCCAAGCAATAATTCACAATGCCAAGAGGCACAAGAATCAATTGATTATCACATGATGAATTTAAGTAACTATGTCAATATACTAGAAAGAAACTGCAATCTACATCCAAAGAAAACCCATGTCAAATTCGCAAATGCTCCAAAGTAACTTCCATCTCATCAATTTTACCTTTTTTTTTAGCTCAAGTGAGGGTAGTTTAGAATATGATAGCATAAATACTCTCTACCTTGAAGGTAATTAAAAAAAAAAATCATATGTCAACCCTTACCCTAGAAGGCAAATCAATATTCCTACCCTCCCAACATTGGTCCCGATCACATGGGCTATTGGTTTGTGGGTTGTAATGAAATGTGAAATAAGGGATGCATGCCCAGTTGTTTTGACTTCATTTTTAGTGCACCTTCTGGTAAATTTTGATGCTCATCTTTTGGTTTTTCATGAAACTATTGTTTCAAATATGATAATTGTATAAAATTTAGCATTTTTTGGGTGTCTTTGTACCCTTGAGGTTGAATCCATAGTCTAAAGTGGCCCTAACTACACAAAAAGCATAAGCTTCCAATGGAAAGAAAATAAAATGCTTTTGTTTTTATAGTTGATGACATTATGCAACTTTAGTGTCTTCGTATCCATGTTAGAGAATTTTTCAGACTCATCCATTTGAAACACTAAAGAATTTGTTATTTTATGAAGTTTATAGAAAGAGGTGAATATGGTATTTGAGCAATATATAGCACAAGATTTTATTGCATATCTTAGCACAGGAATTCCATTTCAATGGCTGTCAATGGTTGTCAATTGTTTGAGTTTCAAGAAAAAAGAAAGAAAAGCAAAACATTGATATTAGCCTTAACTAACATTGATGATAAGATTCATTGATAAGAAAAAGAAGATGGAATAACAAGAAATGAAGGAAGTTGGTGCGACGGTGGTTTCATTAATCAAAATATTGATGAGGCCAAACTTGAAAACCCAAATGATCAGATCAGGAAAAAGAAATTTCCAGATGGAAAAATATTTTAAGAAAGATTGTATAAAATGGAGAGGCTCATCACATGAAGTGGTGAACAATCTGTGAAGACTGGGCTTCAAAACCTTGATCATGTAAATCCCATGTTTGATGTCCCTGGCGTCTGACCTTAATGCAGATTTAGGATTACAAAGAATAATTTCAACTGTAACACAGAATCAGGTCTACTTAAGCTCTTGCTCAACAAATTAATGCAGTGTTAGGTGAAGAGACCAATGAATCAACTCTGCTGATTTGTTTTGGCAGCTGGGTTTAATTCAGGAAGTAATTAAGCTTTGAGAAGGTTGTTCAGGAAGAAATGTGAGATGCTTTGTAGATGCTTCTGGAAACATCCAAAGGTGGATTCTGGCAACTATGATAAGGAGGCTAAACAAGTAAAATTGGGGGTGATTAGCAACTGGGATTTTTTTTAATGTGGAGAGGAGTTGGCTTAGGTAGGACAACTCTGAGTCTTGGTGATCTTGTATCTATCTTAGGTCTACATATGGGTAGAGTGATGAGTAAAGAGATTATTGGTTATCTGTTTTGATGGGTGATGACAATGTGCACTCATAAAACTTGCATTTTCTGCTCCATGCTCTTGAGATGTATGTCACCTTGGTTTGCCATTTTCAGAATTGATCGGGTCTGAGGTCATTGAGTTATGGTGTGAATCAATTTCTCCACCTAGTCACCCTAATATGATGTACATACAGACTATTTCCACATGATAACTGAAGTGGTTGTCATGATGAACAGGATCACTGGATCATGGGCTCTAGGCAGAGGAGAAACAGTTGCACTTTTTGGGTGCTGTCTCTTGGTTTGATGTTGGTCCTATCTTGTTGTTCATTACTTTCCCCTTCCAGATGGGTGCTTTTTCTTTTTTATAAAATTTGATAGGGTTTCACCAGAAACGTTCTGTAATGACCTGGATGTTCAGAGTGAGAGATAGAAATTTAGATTCTGGGTGTGGATGCAGATGGACACTTAACCATTGGTCAATCCAAGCTGGGTTCTAGTAACAAGTGAGAGGAAGCACGAACTGAGTGTATGTATAGAGAGAGCCTGGTAAGTCATTTGTAGAGAGTCAAAGTGATCCATCTAGCTGAGGGTGGTCAATGGGTGTATGATCAGAGAAGCCAGGCAGCAAATGCAGACACAGAGTGTAGTCCATTCAGTGAATGGATAATATTACTACTCAGAATATTAGTGGAGGAACAGTAACTGCTCACCTCCACAATTTGTTTGCTACACGACAGAAGACCTGCATAGAGATTCATGGAAGCTGTGTGATTTGTGACATCTTGAGTCAGATACGAAGTGGACTTATACACTGTTCTGTCAAAAGGCTTCCAATTTCCAAATTCCATCCCTTCCCCATCTTCATTATAAACCCAAAAAATTGCACTGCATTGCCCACAACCATATTACTATTCAATCCTTGACATGTTGTGTACTCCCTCTTTCTCCACAATTCTGGAGATGGATTCAGGACCTGGTGGGTTTTTAATGAAAGCGTCACTTGCTTTCTTCACCGTAAGGAAAAGAAAAGGTTGCATAAGCAAAAAGGGGACAATTTTTATGCGCCGCTGCCGGGGATCGAACCCGGGTCACCCGCGTGACAGGCGGGAATACTCACCACTATACTACAACGACTATCAGACACGGCTGATGCCTGACGCAAATTACAGGTTTATTATTTATACAAAACTACACTTTGGTACAGTGTTTTTTTTATTGACCTGAAAATTACGATTTCTATAAATACACAGGATTGCTTTTTGAAAAATAAAACTCTAATTCGCCAGATTTCAAAAGCCAAAAGAATTTAAAATTGCTAGATTTCTACAACAGGTTCCAGCAAGTAGCCAAAATATAAAAAGGAATCCTTTTTTTTTAAAACTTTCATATCGAGCCTGAAAAGCCAAATTTGGCTAAATCTTCTTCTGGATGAACTCGGATTTGGCTACATCACAAAATTGGAGGGAAAGAAACCACCTGCTCTGGTGTTGTTTTGATACTAAGAATCTGGTCTTTCAGTTTTACTTTCTTCTTATTTTTTGAAGATGGTAAAGGGGGGTGAAGATTGATGAATTCTTTTTGACAATTTCAACAGAAGTATCAGAGCATTGAAAGGATCCACAAGGAATTGGACTAGATAGCATATGTAAATAGTAGTCACTTCAGAATTTTGTGTGAGAATTGAGAGTTTAATTCATGGCTGCAGGGAGCTTGAAAATGATTGATGACAGATTTTGAAAATCAACAGCAGCTATAATATAGAGAGAATGATTTTAAAAAAAATGCAACCCAATTGACAAAAGCCAGTTTAGAATTGCTAGGTTTAGAGAAAGTTAGCAGGCTATGAGGAGGAGAAGAATTCAGAGTTGAATGGATAAATGGATGTCTGGACATTGAGAGTGTTAGCTTAGTTAATGCAAGAGTTGAGATTGAAGTAAGTAGAAGAAGAGGCAACAAAAAATAGGTTTTGCCAAGAAAAGAAGGAGAGTCTACTCTTCAATACATGTGGGTGGGTAGTGTGGGTAGGTTGTGTGTTGTGTGGGTGGGTAGAGTGGGTAGGTTGTGTGGGTGGGTGGGTTGTGTTGGTGGGTGGGTAGGTTGTGTTCCCCATTTCACACCAGTGTAGAGTTACAAAGTGCTGGCATTTTCCATGCCTTGCAGTGTCTCCCACAGAGGTTGGTTGAGAGTTTCAGGAAGCCACAAGGCCAGCAAAGCACCCACAAGACCAGCAGCTGCAAAGAGGCCGAAAGGAATGGCGGAATTGTAGTGATCCAGAGCAACAATTGTGGGAGCAATTACAGCTCCTATCCCTGCTGCTTGGGTCGCCAACCCTAGAGCTGCATTTCGCACCACAGTGGGAAACAACTCCAAAGTGTAGATGTAGACGAGGTTGTAAGCTCCAGCTATGCCGAAGATCCCAATCACCCCACAAAGAAGCCGAGCAAAACCCACCCAGTTCAGAGTCCAAGAAGAAGAAGAAGAAAATAAAGTATTGCTGCTCTGGTCGTAACTGTATAAGCGACCAATTGATTCAACACTTGCAGTAAAGAAAGAACTTGCTGCATCTTCCATCCTAGACTGCGAGAAAGTCTTGGACTCATGTGATCCGAATGCAGCAGAAGCTGCAGGAGTCCCTTCAAGGTTGTTTGCATGGGAGACTACTTGCAGCTGCTCATGGACAGAGAGTAAGCTTCCCATGATACAACAAACGCCAGGCAAGAGCATGGATGCGACGAGCAGCTTCCGTCTGCCAAGTCTTTGTAGAAGCAAAGCTGTAATGGCGTATGCAGGAATCTCCACCAAGCCGTTGGTGAAGACGCTTAGATACAAGTCGAAGCCGATGTTGACGACGTTGAGATTGATCCCGTAGTAGACTATAGCGCAGTTGAACCAGATCACCACCATGATGAGCATTCTGTTGCGTGTTCCTGAGCATTTCATCACATCCAAAAGCGTACCAGAAAATCTTGTAGCAGATGCAGCAGCAGCTGCTCCTGGAGCTTGATGCAGATTTGCTGCAGTACTCATGAGCGCCGTCGTCGTCGGCAGCTGATCGAGTTTGCAGGAGTTCCGCGGCAGCTCGTGTACTACTGCGGCAGCTGAGTCATGAGACTCGGAGTTTGGAAGATTTACAGCTGCTGCAGCAAAGAGTGCCATTGTCTCGACGTGATCAACAAGCTCATGATCAGTCGTCAAGCTCACCCACGAAGGCACAGACTTGCCATTCAAGGTGGCGAAGTTGCGCATAACAGCCATCGCCTCTTCCAAGCGTCCTTGGATCAGATACCAACGAGGAGACTCGCAGACGAAGGGGAGAACGATGGCGCAGTAGATAACGGCCGGGATGGAAGTCACGACGTAGAGCAACCTCCAGGAGCCAGTGTAGAATGCGAAAACCGGAAGTGCCATGACACCCAGAGAGAAGAAATAGAACGCCGACATGCCCATTTGTCCTCTCCTTGACGGGCCGACGGGCTCCGTTGCTAGCACGAAAGACGAGAGTCCGACTCCTCCGGTACTGAGACCCGTCACTCCTCGCATGATCACGTAAGCCCAGTAGTTCGGTGCTGCTGCTGTGATCAAGCCGGAGATGGCAGTCGCTGCACATGCCAATACCAAAGCTCCTTTTCTTCCCAGAACTGAGTCCGACAGGTTCCCGAAGACTCCAGCTCCTGCAAGAATCGAAGTTCAGTGCAGTACAACCAGTACGCGCAGATCATGATCTAGTGTGCAATGTTAGACAAGATCAGCAGCTAGCTAGTACTGCACAAGCTGCTGGTCATGCATGCACATGGAGAATTCATTCCGATCGACTGTGGCAAGCTTGTCATGATCTAGAACTCATGCAGTTCTATGGAGATTCGATGATCAAGGCGCGCGGCGGGGTGAGAAAGAAGTGCTCAGTGCTCACCAAACAAGCCTCCGATGAAGAAGACGGATTGCGCAAGTCCGCGTTTGTACTCGTCTCCGCAGACGAGGTTCCATTCCGACACCGTCGACACCCCTTTTCCGCCAACCCACTCCCACAAGCTCGAGTCCATGGTGCACATATCAGTTGCTGTTGGTGAACAATTCATAGGCTCCTCCTGCAGCTGCTGGAAGAAGTTGAGTACTCGCCCGCTTGCAGCAACATTTGCAAAACCTGCATGAGGAAGTCGACCCAAAATCCCATCATGCATGATCCATGAGCTGCAGCTGCGTTTCTTCTAGACCTACAATTGCAAGAAGGATCAAGCAGCAGCAGCAGCAGTACTACTTCAGGAACAAAGTCTAGCTAGCTAGCTGTTGAATTCTGCACTGATGATCAAGAAGCTTGCAGATCAGATCATGTCGAGGAGCCAGCGGTGGTGCAGTGGGGAAGTCCAGAGTTCATGTGATGATCTATCATCACCTGTAGCTGTAATGTTGAGAGCTGCATTGGAGAAGCTGGTGCTTGCAGAGGTGAGGGATTGAGAGGGAGATGACCGACACTGCCAGGAAGGTTGACGATCAGCAAACACCATAGCAAAGGTCTGAAGGCCATGAATAGTCCAAGCCAAGCTAACCAACACAAAGTGCCACAGCTGAGCTCTTCCACACTCGCCCACCCACTTCTGCAGCAAATCGTCAACCGAAAGCTTCTCGATATTAGGAACTAGTCTAAGTCTTCTCGCAGCATCTGAATCATCATGCAGAAGATCAATGTTGTGCTCCTCCTCCTCCTCCTCCTGCAGCATATTATTATGATTCTCCATATTACTGCAAGCTGCTGCTGCTGCAACTGCAGCTTCAATATCCATGATCACTGCATCTGCACTAGCAGAACTATTCACAATCAATCCTTCTTCCAAACTCAAACAATCATCCCTTCTTTCCATTCCCTAGAATTCTTGCTGCAGGCTCAAAATCCTTGTTGCCAAATTAGATTTGTTGTGGATGGCAGGAACTTGGCTACTGCACCACCCTTGCAGATGAGCTTCCACCTTCCTCCCTCCCTCCCTCCCAGGCTCCCTGCTCAGCGTTGTTGTTGGGTTGTCCAGTGATGACAAAAACAGCTGCTCCTGCAGCAGAGGTTCTCTCGCTCTTTGTGATCATCTGAAGCTAGTCTACCTTCTTCACGGACTTAATAAATTATCATATACCAAAAAACTAACAATCTCCATCTGCTTCATTCTGCACTATAGACTGAATCATCTGCTGCTCTTCTAAATCTGATTCTTCCTGCTAGTATCCTGCAAAAGTATGCAATTGGAATCCACAATCAACTCTCAGATTTATTTATTTTTAAAATTCTGTTTGCTTCTCTTCTGGTATCCAAGAGCTGAACTTGATGGGAGAACATTTCCTAATGTACTTGGAAGGCACCTTATATCTATCATTACTACCCCTCCCTACAAAGAGGAGGGCTCTTCTTCTACCTACTTTTTATATAGGCATAAGATCCATGACATCCTTAATCCCTAAACATCAGGGGTTTTGAAATTCCAAGGGAAACCAGACCAAAATGGTCCACCCTGATGGTCAGGGGTTGAGGAGTAGGTGTCAGAACCCTCCTCTCATATACCTTGTGATCTACCAATGTTTAGGTTCATGATAATAAATAGGGGGAGGCTTGCAACTCCGAATGGACTCGCCTAATTTGAACGTTGTGTAGCCTGGAGTGCAATAGCCTGTGGTGCTAGAAAATTAGGGGACACCCATGGATCTGGCTTTCCTCAGCATTAGGCACAAAAGGTTTTCTATTTGAATGGTGGAAGGTTTGCATGTGATTAGTGACAGGGTCCTGCAACTGATGAATGAATTGTCCATGTGGGGAAGGTGCTTTCAAATACAAAGGAAAAAAACCTTGAATTGATTTCCGGATAGGGGAAGGCTTACTCCTGATCTGGGAGGGCCTGCTCTAATTTGATGCTTAGCAAGCCTTCCTAGTGTAAAAGCACAAAACTTTTTCAAATACAAAGAAAGAAACCTTGGAATGCATTACTTTCAGCTTGTGCTTTATGAGTTTACTATGCTTAAGCCTAAGGCGAAGAAAGTCATTCCAAAAAGTCATTCCAAAAATGTGGGGCCCTGATGAGAGACATTTACCTTGTCCTAAGCCCCATATTTTTGGGAATTCCTGGGCCACCCAAGTGCTTTACTCCATGCATCAAGGAATACTTAGCCCGGTTAATTAATTGTAAAAGAAACTGAAAATATACTTGCTTGCCATGCTGAAAATCTGAAAGAAACTTTCAAGCACGCATTTTTCATTAATTTGTAAAATATACCTCTTCAGAGAGTTCTCTTCAGAGAGTTCAGGCCATCACTATCTTGTATCAGGCAGTTGTGGCAGCAAGAGAGGCCTCTTCTAGGCTTGGTGACCTTCCAGGTTTTTCGCCTATCTCTTTGTATGACTTGCTTCATGCTATTGGTGATGGGTTTAAGTCCTAGGTTTCATGTTTTCCCTCTTAGGGCTCTCCATTGCGCATTCTGCACTTTCGAGCTTGGTCTTTTGTTTGGACTTTGATGCTTTCGTTTTTTTTCTTTTGTTCCCTTTTGGGTGTTTTTCCTTTACTGTCAAATGCTAATGACAAAAAAAATGAAAATTATTAGTCACTTTGTTGTCTAACCACTACAAGGTACTGTGATACTGCACAGCAGATTATATGTTTAAAAAATATTATAAAACAATCATGTAGTTTCTCCTCTCTGTCATGCTTCCAAGCTCCCAAATGCCTAAAGGGTAACTTAAAAGGCATACTGGAGCTGCACCCATAGGTTGATAAGGGTTTGATGTACTTACTGTCAGTTGAGGAGCCCACACGCCAAAACAGCAACACCAGGCAGTACTAGGTGTACTAAAAAGATTCCAGTAGTAAAATTGGGTCCTTTGAAGAATAGAGTATATTGTTATCGGTTGTGCGTGCATTCAAAGTTCCAAACCTTTTCTTTTGTGACAAGGCTTGTCGATTGGGTGGCCCGTTACAAAAAAACATGTTTCAAAGCTCTTGTGGCCCACTTTAGGCGAGCGTCCAGGGTCCAATTTCGTAGGAACCAATTTAGAGACTCATTTGAAGCAAATTGAATCCTTGAGTTGGACTGTACCTTCATCTCTCTAGCCTGATTCTTGGTTCTCCAAATCAGGAGCTCTCCTTTTAGCACTGTTTTTTGGTCCAAACCAACTGATTTTGCTTCCAAAACAGGTGCCATGTATGTCTAGCCTCAATTTGCCACTTTTTGGTCTTGGACCCTCTTCTAAAAGTCTTGGGACCAATTTAAAGCTTTTGACCAATAAGATTGCTTGAATTCATTGGTCCCTGGACCTTGGACCCTCGTCTAAAGTCGCCCTTAGTCAAGTTTACCATTTGGCCTACAAAGAGTAGGACTTTGGACAAGCAAAAATGGGATGAAAAGTGGGGTTATTGTGAAGAACATGGGAACCACATAAGGAACATTTGGCAAAGCCTATGGGACAAAATTGGGAAGACGTTGGAAACATGAACACAAAGTTCTTGTAGGGAGAACATTATTGGGAACATGTAAAGAACAGCACCCCAAAACTCAATAACCCTCACTCCCTTAAAAGGAAAAAAAATGCTCTTTGGTACTATTGGAAAGCCCTAAATGAGCACAAGTGCACCAAGGTGCTTTCATAATGTTTAAACCTATGCTAGAGGAGTCATTGAGTTTTGAATAGTCTTATCATTTGAAAACTAAATATGAAATATTACAGGAAAATTAGTTTGTGCTATTTATACTCTTGGAAAGCTCTCAATGATCAGTGATGCCCGGAAGTGATTCCTAGAAATAAGAGGTGAGAGATATTGAATTTTGAGTAAATTTTCTCATATGAAATTCATTAAAATTTTTTTTAATTTAATGAAAAACTGGCCTTCACACTGAGGTCAAAAACGGTTTCCCTTTCAAAATTCATTCAATATTATGATATGTGCTCAATGGCACAAGCCACTTTTAGTAGCACTCAGCCAACTTTGACATGCAACAGGTTGATCACTCAACAACAGGTGCCCATTATTAGTGCTTCTGTGACCTCAGTGATTTTTTCTGAAAATTGCTGTCAATTTTTGACCACAAAATTTGGGAAAATCTGGAAAACCGTGTCTTTTGTAGTGTAAATTTGACTAATTTTGAAAAAATTTCCAAAAACATTATATCACAAATTTTCTTTTAAAATCTCTGTCCTGGGCATGATCAAACTGCAACCTTTCAGAATATTATATTATTACCCATCACATGATATTCACAAAAAGGCAGTGTAATGTTTTTTGCTAGTACAGTTTTGTGTAATTATCAATCTCCACTCTGTTAGAGTATATTCGAGGTCACTAGATGCATTAGAACGGAGTACAGAGAATTCTGCTATTATTTACAAGTGACAGTTCGCCCAGTAAATGCAAGTTGGTTTATGAGAATACCCAAGACTTGGTTTCATGCTAAGATTTTTAGCTTTGATAGTAAAGACATCACAAAGTTGATGATTGAGAATTTGCTTTGGAGTTATGTTTTTAAGTTGTAGTAAAAATCTTTCTTCTTGAAATTTATTTTGGGATGATTTGGCAAATGCTTGTAAAATACAGTTTTCTGGATGTACTAGAGACAACAATGCTACAAAACAACTGGATCACCCCATGAAATGGCACTTACAACTATGGGTCCAACAACACACCATCTTCATGCAGTCTGAGCAAAAACCTTGGCAGGCTTGTGAACTAGTGGAATGTTATGGTTTGATGTAAAATTTAAAGTTTTGATCTTTTATTGCCAGGATTCCAACTAGCAGTTGAAAAAATCTACACTTTCTTCCAATCTTTCATAATAAGTAGAACACTAAACTAATTAAGGATTATTTGGAAGCGATCCAATGAGGTTACACTCAACTGATGAAGGGCTTCAAGGATCATGGAGATGGGTCCAATGAGCTGCTTCCAGGTTCAGTACATAGCCAACTTTCTGGATCACCCTTTAGGAGTGAAGACTGCTGTGGCCTAAACTGACCAAAGCATCCTGTTCTTGCATGTCCATGCCACATGATATTATTTTCTATCATAACACAGAACTGGATGAAAGGGTACAATTCTTGCATAGTTGTAATATTATTGTGTTCATGACCAATGTCAATTGGTTTTGGATTTCTAGCATTTTGTTAGAACCAAACCTAACTCCAACTTTATTAATAGCAGACCTAAAAGTTTTAGAAATCCAAAGACCTGGTGTCATGACAGGACCAAAGGTTCCATCCAAAACAAAAAAAATCTCATAACTAGGATTGAAGGTCCATTTAAAATCAAGAATTGAATGTAACACTAGTCATCACCTGACGAGAACAGTTCAAGTTGTGTCATAACTAGAAGAAATTGCAGAATTCTAGCATATCCATATTACCATTTGCCAATTCTGAGTTAGAATCACAATTATGTAAACCTTTCAAAACTATTACATTGATAACCAAAAACCAACGTTTAAAAAAAAATTCCCCCCAGTTTTGTGATGTACTGAAAGAGGCAATCATCCAGAAGAAAATGAGATAAGTTTATCTCTAAACCAGATATGGAAGTTTTTTAAAAAAAGGATCCTTTGATATTCTTGACTAAACCTACTGAAACTTACTATACTGAAACCTTTGAGAAATGCACGTATTAGGTAGGGTTTGATTGTCAAGATTTACACATATTTTCAGGCATTGCAGAAATACAACTATTGGGTACTATAGTTTGATTGTCAAGATATAAGCATATTTTTGGGTATTGAAGAAATACAACTATTGAGTACTATAGTTTATTGTCAAGATATACACATATTTTCAGCCCTTGGAGAAATGCAATTCAGAGGTGGCTCGTTTAAGAGCTACTTACCACCTGACTATGCAAACTGGGCCATTGCATATGTGTGTCTGTGGTGGTGGTGGTGGTGGTGGTGGTGATGCGGAGGGGGGGGGGATGGCAGCATTAGAAGTTTCTATGATTAACTAAATAGCTCTTCATGAGCTACATAGCATGTTTGCACACTTGGAACAAACAGAACAAACACGAGGATCATGCACCTATGCTGAGCATGCAGGTGATCTAGCAGACTGCTAATCATAGAAACTTCTATTGTGACAGCAACAATCTGCATCAGCAGGGAATGGGGCATGACCATAAGGGCAAGCAAACCAGTTCCAAACAAGACTTTGCCCAAATCAAGTCAAAAGATAACCTTTAGTACAAATGACCGCATCATGTATCCTTCACGTATATAGCCAGCCAGCCTGCCTGCCTGAGACAGAAAGCGTGTATGCCCGGTGTCAAAGACTCAAGCAAATCGTACATCCAACAACAGTGTACAGCGAAGCTCAAGTTTCTATCGTTTCTGAAGAAACAAAATGCCATTTTTCCTCACACAAGAGTCAGGAAATTATTAGAAAACTGACTTGTACTCCGACCTGGACATATAACCTACTGTCTTTGTATGCAGGGACTGCTGCAAATCCAGATGAGATGATGTAGGTATCGATTTGCTGCTAAACTGTCGCGGGCTGGGCTCCCACATGTGTGACAGTTTAGAGCATATCCACCCAAAGTGGTGAAACTGACTCGAACATAATATTTTAGGTTTCGGGTTTCAGGTTCTTACTTTTTGGTCAGTTCTGGTTCTCAGGGCGAATTATTGGGTGCCTGGATCACCAGTTCTAAATTTTGAAAAGGAAAAAAGAAAAAGAAAAAAGAGATCCCAATGAATGAGACTTGGAATCAGGAACCGTCCCCAAAACTCATTTCATACCAGTTCTGATTCTTCATTTTCTTTGAAATTAATTTTTCTAATTTTTGTGGTTTTTAGTTTTTCCAATTAGGGTCAGACATGTTGTTAGTTTGAGGGAGAAAAATTCAGGTTATATACTTTTCTGAATAATGAGTTTCAGGATGGGGTGCGGTGGGATGAGTAGCAGCTTTGGAATAGTATCAGTGTAATTTTTTCCGATTTTTTTTTTATAATGTTGCTCAATTGGCAATCATGTTTAAGGAATATTTAGCTAAATTTGGTAATATTCAATATATGAAAGTAGAAAATCTTATGCACCCCCTTCATATTGTAGGCGAATGTAGTAATTTTAAAATAAAAATTAATTTTCTTCCGGATGATTTGTTTTCAAGAAAACAAAGAATTTGTGACCGAATATTCTTTTTTTTAATGAATATTTTTTCATCACCACCAGGTCTTTGATGTTTTTGAGAACCATGGTTATGAATAAATGTCCTTTCAATGGAGGTGAAAGGTTTGCCCGAGGAGTGTTTCATTTTTCAAAATGTGTCATCTTTTTGCAAAGGAAAGTTTTCACTGAACAAGGTAGACTATGAATACACCAAAAAGAACTTCTTTTGGGTGCTTTATAATGTGTGCGTATGATGGATGTGTATGTTCCTCAGTTTATAATGTCACTCACACATTAGAGTTATCCGTAAAGTAAGACAAACACAGCACCAGAACCCTGCGTTTCATCGTACACAGGGCGAGAGTTTTGGTGGTAACCTGAGTTTCATCCTGTCTTTCCTTTTTCCTGAGCGCCTCCACTGCTGCTACATATATTTTCATTGCTCTTACCTCTACAACTATTATAACTAGTCTCGAACTTTCCTTGTGCATTAAACTTTGATAATAATATAATATACGCTAGGAATGACCATTTATAATTTTTCCCATAAGGGTTATATATCATAATTACTATGACATTGCAAAAAACATTAAATAAAAAATCTTACTTTTACTAAATGAAAAAAGATTTAGTTTTTAGAAATTCATTTATTTTCATTAAACTTTTTTACAGACTTATGAGGTTAGATAGTCTACACAAATGAAAAAAAAACCACATAATTATAGCAATTTTATCCAATGTTGAAATCATTTTTGTATACTCCATTTAAAAGTTTCCATTGTTAAAAAGATGATAATCATGCTGATGACCTTTAACTTTTAAAGAAAATTTTAGATCAATTAGGATTAAAGTAATCAAATTATTACGAATTTTACTTAATTTCCTATTTTATTATCTCAGAATTCCATGCCACATAATCAATGTATTCTTAAAATTGAGTCAGTCGAAATAAGGTGAAAATATATATACAATTCTAATATTGTAAAAAAATTGCAATAGGGAGGGAAGTTGATTTTTCATAAAAATTAACATATTGTTGTCCAAATATTTCATCATTGGATTATTACCCAAATTTAAATAGCATGTGAACTATAAGTAAAAAAATAGACATTTGATAAAATAGTGGTAGTGGTTAAAAAAACATGGAAATATTTTATAATGAACATGCTTTAGTTCCTATTTAAACTTGAATTGAAAAAAGATCTAACCACGCACTTATCGGACTGGAAACTCTAGAGGAATATTTTTCATTCTTTGGTTATGTCTGGAAAAAAAAAAAAAAAAAAATCTTAATTATTTAATAAATTTAATTATAAATGATGCATTGCAAGTGATCAAATTTATATCCCAAAGGGATAACGTTCATTACAATTGATTATAACTTCAATTTTTGATTATATTACAATTTTAATGGACTTGATTTTTGAATGATGGACACATTTTTACTAAACCTTTTTTTTAACACAATTATTTTTTTGAATGAGCTAGTGAACTTATTAAATGGTTTTGGATGTACATGTTTATTCTCCTTTTTGAAAGTTGAATAAATTATGTTCATTACCCAATTACATAAATACATGTAAATTGAAAAGGAAAGGGGAAAGGTTTGAAACTTATTTAATTCATTTGCACCATATGATAACAAATAATAAACAATATTCGTAAGGGCATCATTTTCTACCTACCTTTTGGTACCTTTTCGAAATTTTATTTTGAAAATTAATAAATACATCCAATTCATAAAAATATTTTTATTTAAATTGAAAATTAATTTTAAAAATTCAAACCGTTATTTATATATGAACTATTATAAATAATACATGTCAAAACAGATGTTGATTAAAAATTTACAAATGTCACGCCAAAACAAATTGTTGAGAAATTACGATTACCAACTTGAATAAGATATTTATAGAGGGGTGAAATTCAATAAACATACACAATCATATAGTAATAGACTTTTAAAGTGGACATATAGATTTTGGTTTGGATTTGCAATTAACATTCAAATGCATTTTGTATTATGAATTCATCTCAATATTTTTTATAGGAATTCATTATATGGTACATGATGGGAAAAAAAGGATTGAAAAACCTCACAACAAAAACTTAACCACAAAATAACTATGGACTTGGGTGACAAGATTTGAACTTCTTTTTCAAAAGTCCTTGTCTTAGTCATTTTTTGTTGGATTGATATTTTTCTCCTTAACATGTATGTCAATGAGTTGTTTAAATGGGCAGGCTTTTTTATGGACTTTATTAGTTAATTAATCATCACATGGAGCTCAATGACATTGATTTTTAATTTGTTTTTAAATTTTAGTGTTAAAATATAAACTTTTGGGACTAGGACTCTTGTCACTTTTCAGCCACCATAATTTGCAACTACCCACTTCATAAGTTAATTTGAAAACCATGTTTCGTATTTTGATGTGCACTTTATTTAATTTTTTACCTATTTATATTCAATCAATGTTCACTTAAAATTAAATTGGTCATGAGGGCATTAAAGGTTTAAACAACCTCATTAAAACATGTTTTGGAATTCCAATTCAACCAAGATAAATCCTTGAATATCAATTTTGTTTCTTCTATTCAAATATTATAATGTGCTCGCCCTTTTACCCTCCCCACCTACCTTTTTCTTTCATTTTTTCTCACTCCCTTTGTCTTTCCTTCCTCCCTAGTCCTCATTCTACATTGCACACCCCTAGAACCCCCATTCAATTCATGTTCATTGTCTTCATTGAACAATATGGTCTTCACAATCCACACCCCTAGAACCCCCATTCAATTCATGTTCATTGTCTTCATTGAACAATATGGACTTCACAATCCACACCCCTAGAACCCCCATTCAATTCATGTTCATTGTCTTCATTGAACAATATGGTCTTCTCAATCCTTGAACCTTTTTCTTTCATATCAATTCATGTGAATTGTACTCTAGTATGGTACATGCCCTTTGCATGCCCTTTGATTGCATCCATTGGAATTCTATTTTTGTTTTGGTACGTGCATGTTTTGCTCATGCCTTTTGTATTTTTGTATTTTCCTTAACAATTTTCTCCCCCTCTTAGTTTTAGGTTAGTAATAAGACAAAATTTTTGTTGTGGTGGAACTTGTATGAATGTGGACTTGAGTGTGAAAGGTGTGCTCTACATACACCAAAATGTTAAAAAATATGTTCAAACATATCATGGAGATGTATTGAAATTGGTGTTAAACACTTAAGTAAATAAATTTGTTCATGGATGCAATTTGTTGCAAAGACAAACTCTAAGGAGTTCAAAGATCTAGAGATGCTATCCTTTTTTAAATGCATTAGGTTCCAAGATAATGATGTGTTTTGTTTATGGTTTAGGGCTGATTAACATGCAATTTGCCTAACTCATGTGTTTAGTTTGTAACATTAATCCTTTCCCATTAACAAGGCTTTGGATAGTTGTTGGAGTTTAAGGTAAAAAAAATCCCAAACCTTGTGGCATTGTGAAGGGGTACATAAGAATTAATAAGATGATGAGAGGGATTAACTATCTTTTCAACATAGCAGTAACATGTTATTAAATGGTTAAATTGATTTGTAGCAAACTAGCGAGAGCTTCCACACTAGGATTTCTATTTAATGGGATTGATATGGCCAAACTTTCAACTTTTAGCATTGAAATTGTAACATTTGAAGTGTGCCCTAATATAGCTTTTATGAATCTTGACATGAATTAGTAAGAAAAGCCACAACTGATCACTATTGGACATGGCCTTATATCTTATTTTTGGAATCAATGAATAATTATAATGACACAAAATCTAGCCAATTTTTAGAAGAAATTGGATCTAGAAAAACATCAAAAAAACATAGGAGAAAGAAACAATGATTTGTGTATGCATTAAATATAAAAATTAAGCTCAAATAATTTAGAGGAAAACAAAAATCTAACATATTTTGTTTTATGGCCATGAACTTTACAAAGTTGGATGTTCACATTGACCACCCATTGAATGTTTTTTTCATGTCATATTCTATTGGAAATTGATTGTAGGCATTAGCAATTGATGATTACATTAATGGTATATATTTTACATCACATGGACTACAAGCTGAGTGTTCACCTCCATTTTATTTATATTTAACATGGAATACTTTTTGCATAAATTTTTTGTTTGTTTTCATTTTTTGATATGATTTTTGTCTCATTAAATTTTTTTATTGGGGATAAAGACACAACCCTCCCATCCCATCCCATTCCATCCTTGGGTACATTCACACTTCACACATGGTTGTACACAATTGAATCTTGTGTCATTAATTAACATGACTTAATTCCAATGGAGTTTCACCATGTAAAAGTTATTGTGTTTGTGCCATTGGAGAGTTAGGGAAAATCTTACAAAGTTCACATTATGTCACACAAAACATGATGTAAAGATGTTAAACACTTGCAATACACCTAAAAGAAACATGGACCAAAGACATGGTCTTCATCTTGGGTTCTTCATGTTTCAATCAATAAAACAATGTCAAGTGTGCTAAAATCATAACGTGAATATCATGTTCATTGCACAATTATCTTGTGTAATTGCAAAGCTTTGGAGAGCACCTTTAAATATTTAAAACCAATCTTGGTTGGTTCCTTGGTTTTAAAGGACCCCTTAGTTCTAGTTCTTAACATTTTAAGAGGAAAGGTTAAGGTTTAGTTCTAATTTTTATTTATTTCAAATATGGGTCTAGTTCCAACATCCAAAATATCAAAATGGACAATGCAATTTTTTTTAAAAACTTAAATTTATCCCAAGGAAAAGAATTATATTAGGTGTGTTATGTGAATTACTTAAATAAGTCATAATTAATCTAGTGTTAAATTGGGTTAATTTAATTACTTTGGTTTATTGTTGATTAATAAGGAACCAATTTTAGTGCGAATAAGTTTTTATTATTTTATTAAGGGGGATCAAAACCTCTTTCAATGATTTGAGATTCCAACATTTTGCCCTTATTTTTCTTTTATAGTTGTTGTATGTTTATGCATGTCATAAGTTTTATGAACCTTGTGTTTGGGCTTGAATTCTTGTGCATTAGAAGTGAGTACATCTTTTGAATCACCAAAAATGATATCTAATTTTGTGTTGTAATTAATTTAGTCTTATAGGCACCAAGTTTTGTAATTTATGTTTTACATTGTAGTTATTTCTTGAAGGCTAAGTGGTTGGGTATTGTTTTTTTATTTTGGTTTCTGTTCACAACATTCCTTGAGGATTTAAATCCTAGTGGGGCCTATGTACCCAAGGTGTGGATGGAAATGTTTTGTTTATGAAAAAAAAAGGAAAAAACCTTTGTAGGAGGCAAGCAAGGAAGATGGTGCTACCATTAGTTTAGCCCCAATTCCCTTTCATCTTTTTTATGTATCTTTTTATTTTTTTATGTTTTCCTTTTCTATTTATTTTATGTTGATGTTGTTGGAAGCACAATGACCACAACAACAACAACCACACACATAAGGGAAAAATGTTTTTTTTGCATGTTGCAAAGGTTGTTGGCATCATGGTGTTGTGTGGTAACAATATGAGTTGTAATTGCAAGAGCACCATCAACTATCACAACAACATTTGCACGAAAGGAAGCAAAGTGAGAGGGGGAGATAGTAATGGAACAACAAGGTGCCATTGCCATCATTATTTGTCAATGAAGCTTTCTGAATCTCCTAGGGTCTATGAAAACTTACAGTGTTTGAAAGTTTTGGGGGAGGTTTGAGATAAAAACATCAAGGGGGTCTAATTCAAACCTCCTTTTTTATTTTTCATTTTTGGGGTAGTTTATCAAACTTAAAAATAAAAGTTTGGCACCAATATGAACTTATCACATGGTTTTTATTTTGATTTTTTCCAACATTTTTTGATTTTTTGATTTTCTAAAAATTTCAAACATTAGGTTCGAGAAAAGACAAGTTCAACATCAATTTGAACTTGCCATGTGAACAATTGGTTGACCCCAAGGCTCATTGTAACATTTGACCAGCTATTCGTTCATGAACAACTGCAAACTTGGCAAGTTATTAACCACGAATAACCCCTTGTTGGCACCTCAACATGCTCCCATGGTAACTTCCTTGGCAATGAACACTATGTCAACCATGTGATGTTTGCTAATGAACAACTTTGACAAGTATTTTTAATGTTTCTCTAACAACAAAACAATTAGTAGGAGATGTAATTGCAGATAATAATGTTATGGCTTGGGGTATTTATATGGATAAAAATGGAGAATAAAACAATGAACTTCATGGGCCTTACAATGAAAATCTTTTGACTATGGGCATTAAGGTTGATTATGAATAATTTAAATAACTATTTTGAGCTAATAATAATGGGAGGTCACGTATGTAGATTTGACAAAATCCTAGACTTTAAATTTTGTAAAACATATCCATAGAAAGATGAAAAGTTATAAGTGGCATGTGATGATTGGTTTGATACATGGGGAATAGATGTAAATGGATGTGATTGACTATTCATCCATTTATTTCCTTCAAATATATAAGGGATAAATATATAAATATAGATTGAAACTTTTGATTCATAATTTGCATTTAATAATTTCATGTTGCTATGTGACCAAAAAGAAGGACCCACAGAATAGACAGCCAATACACTGCCTTCTACAGACCCTGCTAGCTTCGTTCTACTGATCAAGCACTCAGAAGAAGACTCCTACTCTTCCTTATACTAGAGTCGATTTGTTCCACGATTGCTGATCTGTTGCACTTCTAAAGGTTGATAGACCTATACTGCTCAACATGATCCACCTCACAATGTCTCTCTACACCAACACATCACAAACTTTGAATTGTCAATTACAAGTAGAGCATGTACACTCCGACAGCACAAGCATGCCTGAATGAGTCTGATCAATCCCAAAACTCAGATTCCCTCTTCTACTAGCTCTATCCTCATGTAGCCTGAATTTGACTGTCTACCAGACGCAACGGAAAAATCAAAGACACAGCCCAAGCTCTCAACTACAGAGTTCTCTCTCAGCATCTCCTTATGTCCTCCAAAATTACTTTCGATCTAGAACCAAAAACCAGAGCTTTGTAGCTTTCTTACTACCGGTCTAATATCTATCTGCCTCACTATCATCTTCGTCTCCAAAAATTGTCCTCAAACGGTCCTCCGATCCTCCTCCTTGAACGTCCGTAGCTTCTTCCACACGCTCCTCCAAAACGTTCATTGCCGATCCAATCCGATCTAAGATCCGCCGTCTTGCCATCAGCCTTCATCAATACAAGCCGCCATACCCATTCCAATGCACAGCTCAAAGGAAGAGCCATGCAAATCCATGCAGTCCATTATGGAGCGCCGCCACACTGATTTGCTTGACACAATCGAACCAAAAAACTTAGGTTCGACCAGAGTTCAGATTACCTCTTTTCACACCACAGCTAGTTGCTATTGAGACTTGTAAAAGTATCATATGTGAATAGGAAGCTTTGAAAAAATAAAATGAGGAGGTTATTATGAACACCATTGTGGAAACTTTATAGTCTTTGACGAGTGATTTGCACAAAGGAAAATCTTTAAACACATGTGATGAATTTCCTTCGGATATAGTTGTCACATAAAGATTCAACTTTAAGCATGATGATGATCTTATTTCAAAAGAGTGTAAAATCTCATGTTGGGAATCGTGTGAATGATGAATATTGCAAGTGTTGTGTTGAAATATGTTTGATAGTCTATCTATGTGCTAGAAAAGATTAATACAAAATTAATCTTATAGTTTTGAATCCCCCTTAGATTGCATTCCCACCATTGAGAGGGTGTCCATCAACAAATAATGTCATCATTGTTTTTGCTCTTGAACAAGTGTTTGTTTTTGTCCTTGAATAAGTGTTTGCCAGTGAACAGCTTTGACTCTTTTAGTTGTTTGCTAACAAACATGTTAACTCTTCACACTGTTGTTTCCTGGGGAAACTACCTCCAAGAAGTTTTTTAACAATGGACATGTGACAAGTTTGGATGGGTGCAAAACTTGTTTCCTTACGAACATCAAGTTTGAGAAACTTGAAAAAATGTTATTGAAAAAAATTGAACCCCAACAGATGCCACTATCCCAAACCTGAGTTTTTTTTCACAATGGACACATGATTGGTTTGGATTGGAGCCTTGGGGTTGCTCCAACTTAAGCTTCCCTAAAAAATGAAGAAGAAGTTTCAATTTTTTCAAAAAGTATAAAACTCCTTGAACCCTAAAATCGAAACTAGATTTTTAAAAAAATCTCAATCTAGATCTGACTCTCAAATGAGTTTGAAATTCAACCAATTGTCCAATTCGGATTAACTCAATGCCATAATGGGGGGGTGGTTCCAACCCTGTTCAGGCTTTGATTCCGATCCCATTTGGTTCTAAAAATGGGACCCAATTTCAATTCCCATACGAAACCTGACTGGAACCAGGCTCAGATAACCAAGTCCATGCAAGTAACTGGCCAAGGCGGTCTAAATTGTCAAAACAACAAACAAAATGTGCATTTCATGGGATTGCTTTAAAAAAGAAACACCTAAGAGCATCTCCATCCCCACATGGGCCAAAAAAACTCCTCTATTTTAGAATGGAATATGGTTTAATGATCTCTGTCCCCACCCACAAACGGCATAAAAGTCCCTTTAAACACTCAAAGACCATTTATGTCTTCACATCTGTATGAGTAATAGTCACTCTCCATATCCATAGTAGAAAAAAGCTTTTAAAAGGGATCTAAATGACCACTGCAAAATGGACCATCAGTACCGGAGAGAAGCAGGATTTGCACCATCCTGCTGCAAGATTTAATGAAAAGGGGCGTTTGCTGGTGTGGGGTGGACATGCTCAAAAAATGTGATACATGGAGGGGTTGGCTTGCATATGTAGATAGGGCATTTGAAACCACTAAGATGTAAGTGAACATGTGCTTAGCATGGTGACATTGCCAGTTCCACAATTTTCTTTGCCAGGTCCATACTTCACTTAATCATGTCTGAAATTTAAAGGACTGAAAGGTCAGGGTTTGAGCTTTGCCAGGTGCCCCCCATTGAACTTCTTGAACTTTGTGTTTGTTGTGTGCAAAATCAAATGTGAACTTGCATGCAAGTTTTGTTTTGCACCTGATGTCACCTCTTGGTTTGTACACACTAGGCCTGACTGCAAATATTGAGCTTTACCATATGTCCAACCAACATGTTACAAAGATGGGTTGGATTCTTTGATCCACCCATCTTGTAACATTATTCACAAATCACTGATATAGGTTTGCACTTACAAAATCTATTATTATTTTTTGTAACCCATTCATCAAGATTCAACAATCCTTTTGGCTAAGGCCAGACAAAAATTAGAGCTGCCAAGGTTAATATGCAAGGCACATGTATCTTGCACAAGTGTATGTGCAAGTTGGACATGCAAAAGAACATAAAAAGCATGGTCAAAGTGCACATTTTGTTAAAATGCTGTTACGAAACAAGTAACTAGTGGTGTAACATCTATTGTGTGTTGTTCTGTGAACACCCAACATCATCCAAACTAACAAAATCACACACACAAGATGTGCACACCAAAATGAGATAGGGGAAACAAACCTTCAAAATAAACCAATGTTGGCCAGTTATGAACTTTTGATGGACCCATTATCAAGCTGGTTATTAATAACCTACTAACCGGTTAGTAGACAATAAACCTTTGTATGTGACACCCAATAGGTTCTTTAAAGTGTGTTATTGCTAGTAATCAAATAAATTGATTATTTTATTTGCTAAATTGTTGTGACAATTTTTTAATCTTCTATCTAGTACTCTTTTTTTTTTTAGTGTTGATATTGATAATCTATGTGATTCCAAAAAAAAATTCATAAGAAAACCTACCTAATCACTATTGGATAATACAATAACCAACCAACACTCGAATAAAGGGTTTCCCTGAACATGAAAAAGTCATGAAAAAGTTGAAACCCTGTTCACTTTGAAATGGATTCCAACAACAAATAAATCTTATGAAAAAAATTAGCTGTTATGCAAAAATATTGAACATTTCTACATCATTGCACATGGATTTTCAGCGATGCCAACACATAAGAGCTTTATTGAACACATGAGAACTTTATTGGTCTTGCCTACCAAGGCAAGGATATCGTGTTCAGATTCAGTAGCTTAAGGGATTTTGACCCCTAGGTAATAGGTCTATTTTTATAGGAGGATTTTTGAAAGATGATACCTTGGATTGTGTTGAAACTTGAGAATAGTTATAGAGTTATAAAAATATCTTGAAGGATTTTGGTTTCCTTTAGAGGATTTTTTTGAAGCTTATATTTTTGGATGGTGAAACATTTAAGTTTTCATTATTCTTCTTTTTCCTTAAGATACTTCTTAATGTAAATGGCAAGGCCACACACAGTGTATGACACACCCCTTGTAGGTAGGCGAGGATGTTGTGTTCAGATTCATTATAATGTATAGTAGCTTAATGGATTTTGGCCCCTAGGTAATAAGTCTATTTTTTTAGGAGGATTCTGAAAAGATGATATCTTGGATTGTGTTGAAACTTGAGATTAACATAACCTAAGCTCAACTTTCACATTGACAGATTGAATTTTTTTTTTTCAAACAAGTATTAAAATCTTAAAATATTAAATTATTTCATTTTCCATGATCTACGACGATATTGTCATATGAGTAACGAAATTATATAATGTGTAACCTATCATAATTATGATGATTTTCAACAAGTCAAGTTCTTATTTTCATAAAAATTAGGTTCAATTGTTTGAGGATTATTTAATGAAGAAACCGGCATTAGGGTAAGGTAGTTATAGAGTTATAATATCTTGAAGGATTTTTGGTTCTCTTGTAGAGGATTTTTTGAAGATTATATTTTTGGATGGTGAAATATTTGAGTTTTCATAATTGTTCTTTTGCATTAAAATACTTTCTTAATGTAAATGGCAAAGCCCCAGTGTGACACACTCCCTTGTTGGGCCTTGAAACGGACTATTGCATTGGATCCAACTTTTGAAAGTTTTACCTTATTGAACCGGTTTCACATTAGGTGAACGGGTTTCTTTGATGAAGGTGTTTAGACTATTTAGATTGGAAGGGATTTTTTGGGGTGTTCAGAGTGTGGTTCACTGTGAAGCAAGTGGTTTGTCAGTTTCTTCACAATCCCATTCACAATCCCATTCACAATCTTGATCACAATCTTCTTCGGCCATGGACATAGAAATAATGACAGAGCAACGGAGGAAGAGAACTCAAGTGCCGGAATGTGAGGGAGAAAGTTAGGCAAACAACATCAACATTGCAGATGGGGAGAAAAAGAGTTCAGAGAATCTGGAGTCAGAGGCAGCGATGATGGATCAAATGAAGAGGGTACAGGGTGTCGAGGTAGAGGCTAATTTTGCCTAGGCTGAGGAGAGTGCCATGGCAAAACACATTAAATCTTTGATCTAAATAAGTAAGTGCATTTGTTGTATCTTAAGGAAAATTGGGTATGAGGACTTATCTGTCATAGTCAATCAACTTTTTTTTCTATTTCCAATTATGAATGTGATGATGAGACTTGTGTCTGTTTCAGCTTTCTCCCATGTGGGTGTTCTGTGGTTTTGTCAATTGTCAAACCTGTGTCTCTTTGTATCTCTGGGAAATTCAGTTTTGAGGAGGTCCAATTACAGTGGCTGAACACATGGAAAAGGTGCTGACAAACCCTATTGCAGGCTTCTACGTGAATTGAGATGTTTTTGGTGCTGCAGGGGAGTTTGTCACATTGCCTGACATCAGTCAAATGTTTGGTGAGGTGCATCTACACAGCTTGATTGCATCAAGTTTTATGACAAAAGGATTTTACAGAAGTCCAGTGGATCTTTATTTACATCTAGTGGAAATTGGCACACAGATCTATTTGGATGCAGTTGCATTTTTTGCGGGTATTTGGTTAGTTCTTTTGGTTTTTCTTTTGCCACAAATTCTGCTTTTAGTGATTTCTAAACCTCTTGGGCATGGGAGTGTTGGCTAGCAGATGGTGGGTGTATGGTGCATGTGTTTGTGGCATCAGATGGGTCAGCCCAACCATGTGCACCTGGTTGAGCTTGGACCTGGCCGGGGCACCCTCTGGGCACCCTCATGGCTGATCTTCTCTGAGTAAGCTGGAGTTGACAATACAAAACTCTCTGTTGCCTGCTGCAATGTCACCTTATGTCTAAATTGTCTCAAATCATCTTATTCAATTTTTTTAATTTATTTATCTTGTATTTGGCAGGGGACTGCCAAGTTTGAAGTTTTTTCACAGACCCTATCAGTGCATATGGTGGAATGTAGCCCTGCTCTGAAGAGCATTCAACAACAGACATTGAAATGTCACCCCAAGGACCAAGCAGATTCAACCTGTGCAGTAGATGGCCAGGAAGGCAAGCCTACTGAGGATCAAATCAGTCAAATTTCAGGAGCTGCAATATCATGGCACCTAGATCTTGAGCATGTTCCACGAGGAGGTTGATCCTCTCAAGCTTGAGTTATAGGGTTTAGGGTTTAGTGTTTGGTACTAGAAACTTGTTCAATATCTATGCATATAACCTTTTTGCTTTCTAATCTCTACTTACATGCCACTCAAGGCAGGTGGGCACCTTCCTCATCAGCATTATTGAGCAAAAAGAAGAGAACTTTAGGCAGTTATATAAGACTCCTTGGTTCATGTGGCAGTGATTTGGAGATGCATTGTTGAATATAGTCCATGAGAAGTATCTTGAACTTAAAACTTACTGTCAAGCTGTGCCATCTGATTGATTTGTATGGGTTGTTTCAATGGCTACAGTTCCAACAATCATAATTGCTCATGAGTTCTATGATGCACTGCCTATTCAGCGATTTCAGGTAATCCTCTCTCCCTCTCTTTTCCTCAAGGCTACAGTCCTGAATTGCAGGGCCATCTGAGTCTCTCAGTCTTGGCTGCACTCCAGTTTAAATGTACCCTTTGTCCTTGGTTCTGGTTTTATCTCTGAGTTCCTTGTCCTACTGCTGTGGGATGTATGCAAGCAGGCAGAGGACACCTCAAGGATGGTGTGAAAAGCTAGTTGATGTTGCTGAAGGCTCTGGGTATTATTTGCTAGCCTGCAACTTTTCTTGTTGTATCCAGTAGCTTCAGAACTCACATTCATCTGCAAGTGCCTTCTTCATGGGTACAACCTTATGAAGTACTGTGGATCTTGCTAGTGGGGCTTACAAAGAGCAGTACAGAATTGATCACAAAAGGCTTCAAGTGGCTGCTCAAAGGCAGGCAAGTATTTTGTGAGATACTGCAAGAACCCTTGCCATCAACAAAACAAAGGAGTTTTGCTCAAGCAATACCCAGAAGCAGGAGCTGCTTCAATGTTGCAAGGACATTCAGAGCACAATGTTCAGTGGAGGCTTTGACGCCATATTCTATGTGTGCGTCTAACATATTGGTTTTGTTCAGGCCAGGTTTCTGGTTTGTCCTATCACCAGGACCCACAACAGCTAGTAGTCTATACCTAGCAAAACGGATGAAGTGGGCATCACTGGAGGAAAAGGCCAAGATTGAACATGTGGAAGTTTGTTCAAGTGCCCTCAAACTGACAGCTGAGATTGCCCGAAGAGTTGGAGAGGATGGAGGTGGTGCCCTTGTTGTTGATTATGGTGACAATGTCATGGTATTAGACAGCTTACAGGTTAGTGCAACCTCTATCCGGTGATTTCCTTATTTCTGTTGCTTTTTCTTGAAACATTTCAGGCAACATAGACATGATTTGCATGGATAGGTAGTTGATTCATTGCATGGTATGGTCAGGTCCAGCATTTGTGAAGAATACCGCTGATACTGTTTAGGACATTGTGGCAGGCAATAAGAAAGCATGAGTTTGTAAAGGTACTCCTAGACCCAGGCTCAGCAGACCTGAGTGCTTATGTGGACTTTGCAGCCATCAAACATGCAGTGGAAGATGCAGCAGGTAAGTTTTCTTTGTGGAAATCCCTGCACTGCTCATCACATTTGAATGGTCATACCAAATTTCATGTTAGTGAGCATCTTTGAGGACTGAAGAAGGGGGAAGAAGCCACCTTCTTGATCCTGCACTTCTTTGAAGTGGATAGCACAAAATGTGGGACACCTTATTCAACATGAAAGAATGTTCAAAAAGAAAAGTTGTGTTTACAATTGTCTTATCAAAGTCAACACATCTTGGACAAAAATAATAATGAGAAGATTTCAAGCATGAACAAGTTCCCAATTTGCCACAGGATTCTCTGTGGCAGTGTCTGCTAGGGCTATTTTCGAAAAATAGCAGATATGGATTATTCTTCGCATGACCAATGTGCTGTCTTCTTGTTCATTCTTATGCCCGGGGGATGCTTGTCAGAGTGAATTGGAAATACTTAGATGGTGCAAATGTGAAATGAAGATGAGTTGAAATGTGGGCAGGTGGGTTTGCATGGTGGGTTGGGCAATAGCGGGGTCTTCTGCCTTTGGCCCAGTTTGTCAGTTGCAGTTTCTGGGTGCATTTGGGGATCGATTTTCAACTGGAAGCTCTGCTGCAGAATGCAACTGAGGAGCAAGCAGAGGCTCTGCAACTTGGGTATTGGAGTTTAGTGGGAGATGGTCCACACCCTGGCTAGACAAGGATGATGACCCAAAAAGTTCTCTGAGTGGAATGGGGTACCAATACAAGGCCCTAGCCATGTGGAGCACCTATTGGTTTCGAGTAACAAATAATACACGTCACTTTTACGAGATTCTCAACATGTATTTCCCTCAAGCCTCCCATTTTTAAAATTCAAATTTTGCATATATTTTCATAAAAAAGAGTAGAAACGTTGTGGAACAATCACCTCTCTTACTGCAACGAAAAAATAAAAGTTGAAAACAAGTTAGATGATATTTGCTAAAGGGATTACTTTAAAGATCTAAAAGAGTCATACACATGGGATGATCAATGTACCATGTGAATCTAATTATGTTTGTAATTAGTTAGATATCATGAATAACAACAAACTTGGGCCAAGTGGTAGCCATACTAATGGCTTTCACAGAAAATGACGAATAATTATTGCAAAGGCCACTGTGAAATATGGATATTAAGAGTCATATTGTGGAATTTTTAAACCATACCTTGTAGGTCGCCACAACTTGGTGAAATTCTCTTAAGAAATTTGATGGGCATAATTTGAGTGGTTTTCTTCCATGATTGTGTCTTGCATAAACTGATTTACTTTTTTTTTCAGTTTGGCACATTACTAGAATAAAGGTCTAGGTATCTAACCCATTAGCAACAATCCTCCAACTTTGAAGATTTACAAAATAGAATTAAACATGTATGTAGTGTTTAAATAAAGAAATGAATAAATGTTTGTTATAGGTAAAACTCAATCTCTAATATGTTCTAGAAGTTGGATGAATTCAAATAGATTTATTAGTTTAGTTTATGGCCCTTTTGACTCATATGCTTAGAGTTTTTGAGCATAAAAAAATGAGGACATAGCACACGCCTTTGTGCCTAGGATATTGTGAATCCTTTAACTCCCTAATTCTCCAATGTGAAAATTCAAAAATTAAGTGTACCAATCAATCAGATTCCTTCTATACCTAACATATTTAAAAAGTCCCTCGTTTCCTTCAATCTTATTTGAATTCAAAAAGTTATGTCTAATACATAATCTTTAATCATCACTAAATCCCTCGTCCATTTTTACTGACAAAGAGTTACAATGATGTTATTAAACCTTAACAATAAAACTTGTTTTTTCTAGTAACCGGAATCCTTTGACTGTAAGGTCTAAAGCCTAAATCCTCAACCTAAAACCATAATCTTAAACCTAAAGTTTAACATTAGAACTTTAAACTCAAACCAAAAATAAATAAATCTTAATGTAATACTTTAAATCTCAACTTGAAACCCCTTATAAGATGACAATATGTTAAAATTCTATTTATAACATAACACCGCACACAAAAGACAAAAGATAGTCATTAAATTTCAATAGAAAAGATCAAATATATGACAAATGTCATATTGACACATGATATATGACATACATCATTTGACATAATTATTAAATTATCATTTGATTTTTTGGCAAAATAAACAAGGTAGGGTTCACATGCTTATCAATGCCGTGTTTCACACCCAAAGCAGACCACATGTCCACAACATATCTTCATAACATGGAAGAGAAGTGCATAGGTATAATAAATTCAAATGGTGATATTTAAGAATGCCCACATTTGGTGTTCAACTATTTGCCAAATAGTTGATAATTCTTGATACTTCATTATTTATGAAAGTTTAAAATTGAAATTTTTGTTGACTTTATACTTTCATCAAAAGCTCTCTAATCAAGCCACCCACACTTAACATTGTTATTATTGTAACACATGCCAAATAGGAGAATAATTCAATTTCATTGTTCAAAGTCTTTCTAATAATTAGTTGTTAGTAAACAAGGTTTGAAAGACAACAATGCACATGGAGTTGAGAAATTTAGGAAAATGAGGTGATGACAAAGGGTTAATGAACAAGCTCTTCCTCACTAAATAGTTTTATGTTGTTCATATGACTAACCATTTTCATTTAATAACATCTTAAAGTTAGTATTGGCAATGGGGACCTAATTGCTATTAGAACTTGAATATATATATATGTTGGTTTGTGAAATAACTATTAGTTTCTTATCATACTTAAATTAAAATCATACAAAATAAATGAACCTAGATGGGAGCTTGTCAAATTACAAAAGTTGTTTGCTGAAAATTTACTCATTAAAAAAAAACGGAACATGCCTTTTGATTCAAAATAATTGTGAAATCAAAACTCTAAAAAGAAAGAAATAGAAGGACATTTAGGGTTACACATGACACGCCAATTTGTCCAAATGCATCCTATCAATTTTGATGGTCACATCAATCTAAGGATTCATAATAATACATATCATCCATGATGGACATAAAATAATTATGCAATGTAAATTTGTTATCATAGTATTGAACTAGGATTACAAAATACTTTCAAATATAATTTTCAAGAAATGTTAAGTGAATATAAATATATGACAAAATTTTATCAGTGATACCAAAACTTAAATACAAAAAAGATACATACACTATTTTTTCAATAAGCAACCATGCAAAATATTTTAAAAAAACTTTAAACAACACTCAATTACATAAGAAACATAAAAACCCTAGCATTAAAAAAATGGTTATCACTAGATTTAATACTAAAAATTTATCTTATACACAATAAATTGAAAAAATAGAACAAGTTAACTCACCATTACCAAAATATGCATGGGGGTCCAAGCATGATAAAGTACGCCATAAAAGTAGTTTAAAAAAAATTAATTTCAAAAAAAGTTTTGTTTTAACATTCACATTCAAAAAGATATTAAAAACTTATTTAAGTTGCATTTTGAAATTGTAGAACATTTCATTGCATTTATTGTAAGTTGAACATAAAGTTTGAAAATTGATTATATAAGAAAAGTGAATATAAATTATGTTTTAAATTGGTTGGTTGTTCAAATTTTTCAAAATATTTTTCAATTAAAACTTTGATAGATTAATAATTTTAATTGATGTCTTATTTTCATGTACTTGTAACTTTATTTTGCAAAACTGTGACTCATACTTTTTAATATTTACATCTCAAAAAATGTCTTTAAATGCATATTAAAACATGTGATCTTTTAATATTATGCAATGAAGTCAAAAAAAAATTTAGTGTTGATCAATGACTTAAATAATATTCATGAATTCCATATGTTAAGGTATAGTTTTTGGATGTTCTCCAAAACAACAACAAGTGTTTCTAGCTAACATACTTCACCATGCTTATGCCTTGGGTTTGTTGCATAGCAATGACATTCGTCATTTTACACTTTAAAATTTGCGAATTTACGTGGTAAAGCACCTTGTCAAAACATTCGGCATACATTTGCGAAACATTTGCCAACATGGACATCGCGCGCGGTGACAACCTGTGCTGAACGGTAACGGTTACTGCCAGACCATTAGCACTCGGAGTCAGACTGCCGCCAATACCTGCCGACTGCGCCACTAGTGTAGTACGATGCGGCTGGGCCGCCCGGCTTGACTGAGTCTGTACAGTAGCCTGACGTCTTGCATGCCAATGCTTCGTTCTAGTTTGATCTAGCTTGAAGTTGCCAGCTTCCAAGTTCCATATGTCTCTATGCAGCAACATAATTGAAGATCTGAGGATACGGATAAGGAATCTGACAACCGCCATGGTTAAGGAAAAGGGACCAGAGCATGCCCATATTGTCCAGCAAGAGGAACCCAAGACCCCTTGGGGAAAGCACTAAGGTCAAATGCAAGTACTGTGAACTTGTCTTCACCGCCACAACAACCAGGATTCGTGCACATCTTCTAGGGTGGACTGGATCTGGTGTGCGAGCTTGTCACAAAGTCCCCCTGGTGGTTACCACTACTACATATTGTGCCTTTTTGCGAAGGGCCAGACAAAAATCCTGAAAGGTTTGCGAAGCAAAAACAAAAAACCTGAAAGGTTTACGAAGCAAAAACAATTTGCCATATTTGCGATGCGACACGCATCGCAACTTGTGGTGCACCACCCATCGCTAATTTATAATGGTCCTTTAATCATCGCAACACTTTTGCGACATATACAACAAACAAAACTTTGCGACCCGCTCAGTCTCCGTCCACCCTAGCGATATTCCACACTTCACAACGTTTAATCATATTCAAAACATCGCACATTTTACAATACACAAAGTATCGCTACAAACTTTGAGAAACACAAGACATTGCAAGCTTGCGTTATTCGGCGCCTCGCATTTTGCGTTTGAATATGTATCACAAACCTCATCACAAATTTTTACAAAACTTTTCGGTGGTGGACGTATCGCAAGTTGCAATGTGCGTTAGCTCGCAAATTACTGAAAGGGTTACTGGAGAAGGAAGTTTCGCAAAAGGTTTCGCATTGTCATTTGATTCCCAGAACGCCATACAAAAAAAAAATCTTTTAGACCAAATGGAAGCTATAAATCCACTTAACCATTATTATAATTTATTTTGCCTTGGTAAACTGAGTGAAAATATCAGTAAAGTACGCATAACAGTGCTCCTATTCTTAAAAATAAAATTACAAAATGGAACAGAATAAGTAGAAAATGACACAATGAACATTATGCAGTAATATAGAACCACAAGCCTCAATGGCAATTTGGAGTAAACCTAATTTATGGATTTGCTTGAGCAAGAGTTCTCTTTGTTTCCCTTGGTGTGATTTAGACCGTCCAAAATTCGTGCAGGTAACTACAGTCTAATTCCGACCGTCCAAATTTTGACCCGTCCATTGTGAAATCTGATCTGACGCTCTAGATTTTGAAGCGTGTTTGATTTGACGGTCCAAAATGTGACCCTTGTTGTGTGTCTTCTTGTTCCTTATCCTTTCCCCGGACTTCGCAGCTGTCGCTGTCGTCGTCGTTAGAGGAGGAGGAGCTGGTGGCGATGCTGTAGAGGATGACAACACTTTTTTTTTTTTCTTTTTCTTCTTCTTCTTGTTTTCCCTCTTCAGGTGAAGAACTTTCTGGTCAAAAGTGTGATGAGGGGTGCGAAATTTTGTTATCCTGATTAGAAAGCATTGTTGTTGTTGTACTCGTGGAGCAACAATAGCTTCGAGGGTCTAGTTGAGTTTTCCAGTTTGTGTGACGGCGAGAAAGGTATTGTTGCAAAAATTCATTCAAGAAAAAGCTAAATCCTCTGCTATGCAGATCTCCGAGAAATGAGATAAAAAGGAAAAACGCTTTGTCGGTTGTGGTGGATGGAAGCTAAGGAGTTGCAGTAAGATTCTAGTACTGATGGAATTTGAGGAGTCGTAGTAGGATTCTAGTACTGAACAAAGCAGTGCCTTTGTTCGGAAGCTGCGGTTTGGTTTTGTTGATGGGTTAGGGACGTGAATGTGAAGTAGCAGCACGGCTGGAAAATCTCTCAGAGCTTGCATGAACCACCCCAGGTACAGGGCAAGCAACATAGTCAGTGACTTTCGAGGGCCTTCTTTAGAAGACATCCAAGCTAACAACACTCGACCGGAAATGCGCATGATAATGGACTTGGCATCGCAACAAAGGGTGGCAGGCACAAGTTTGATGGATGATGGAGTTGTTGATTGGATCATGCTCTTGGACCGCACAGGCCTGTCTACGGGTGTAATACATCTGGCCACTGTAAGCTCCATTATGTTTTCCAAGAATTGCTCACAAGCTGTCATACTCTGTACCTTTGCACTAGATATTACATCGGATCCATCTGACAAACCATGTGCAAATTGTGGTAATGGTGGGACATGGCAGCATCATGTGGAGGTTCTATTTGTTCTTTGTGCTCTGTGTGGCGGTAAGAAACGGGAGCAGGTGCAAAATCAATTGGCAAAATTAGGGCTAGTGGGTGTGCTGACGCATATGTTTGATAAGTTGGACTGGAAGGCATCACAGCCTCGATCGAGCTCACGTGGTATTCATGGCATAGGCTGTGCATGCAACCCTAAATCAGTAAGTTGGGTATAGTCAATCAATATCATGATTAGAGTGTGCACAAAAAAGGCACATATTACATGCTTCATTCTTTGAGCCACTTTGGATGTTCACTACTGTTTTTTCTTGGAAAAAGTAGTAACATCCTCATATGGTTTGCTTTTTTTTTTTGGATTCTTTGCAGGCCCTCAATTTAAATTGACTTGACAATCTAAGTATTCAGTTTTCTTACTTAGAATTGTGCCTGTCTCTAACCCCAAACTATCTCTTTTTTCTATCAAATTCAACATTATATGCAAGTGTTTTGTCAATTTGTATGTTTAGCCCAAAATCTGTAAAGGTCCATTTGGCAAACCTCTCTCTAATGCTGAGTTTTGGCTTCCAGGAATTTGTGGCGTCAACAAGCCTTATGGAGCATCTTGTGGCTGAGATTCTGAAAGGGGGCTTTCGGTGTGCCACTTCATTGCAGGTCTATTCCTGACCATGTTAAAGGTCGAACCTTGATGAAGATGCCTTGCCCGATCCCCTGTTATAGCAGTTAGAAATCAGTCATGGTTTGATTGCAGACTTAGTGCAAACCTTAAACCTTGCCTTTTGCTCGTTGACAGTTTTGTTTCATTTAGCTGATGAGAATAAGACCCTCTTCAGACTTTTTGTGTGTTGTGTGAGTTGGCAGATCAATTTTAATCTTCTTGGGGAGCTCATCTAATTCAACAAAAACTTGTTCCAAAGGCTTAACAGATTGTTAGTGGGGGAAAAATTTGATAGGTTTGTGGAGGTCTGTCCTCTGAAACTTTTGCTGTATTTTTTTGTGGGCCCTTTCTTGCAGTAAGGGGCTTGTTGTTGCCATTTGGAGTTTGGAAATGTGCTATGTGCCCAGGAGAGTTTTGTTTCTAGTTATGATTAATTTCTAAAGCTTTGCATTCACAGGTCCTGGTTACAAATTTGGTGGACTCAAATGTATTTGTCCGGTCTGTGGTGCTGTCACTGGATTACTTCTGCAGACATCAGTGGTCAGGGTCGGCCTAGAATCACAGAGAATGGGAGCTGGGAAAGAACAAGATGGTGAAGGGGGCATCAAACCTCCGGCTTTTCTTCCCAAACTCTACAAAGAAAGATGCCACTGTTGGCTACAAAAATTCTCCTCATGATGCATCCGTGACCATGGATGGTCGAGTTCCTCTTTCTCCTCGAACCAACATTGCTGCTGGATCCGGTGCTCAGCAGTAACCCAAAATGGAGCTTCTAGCAACTCCGCGGGGGAAGAAAGGAGGATGAGGCCCAGGATCTTCAAGACTCTCATCTCACAAGTTCCAGCACTGCGAGAACGTGGACAGTAGCAGCAGTAGCAACATCCACTCCTGATGCCAAGCAGTTACACTTCCCTCCTCCAGCTACCCCCAAGAGCAATGTCAAGAAAAGGCTTGGCTGGAACCCAAAACAACAATTGCCAAATGAGCAGGACTAAGGTAATTCTGCTGCCATGTTTTGATCATCACAAGCTCTTTCTAGCAAGAAGATCTCATCCGGAAACTGTTCAGGGGAACTGCGCCTGAGATCGGATTTGTGAGTTTTTTTCCCTGAATGCACACAGGTGCACTGTCAAGATTTCAAGCAGAAGCAAACAACCCTGTGTCAAATTCTGCTTCCTCAACTTCCTCAGATGTTAGTACAACTGCATCTTTGAATGGGAGCAGCAACAGTTTGCAATCGGTACATGGAATAAACAACAGCAGTGCTGACAATTCTCAAAGTACCCCCCGAGCGCGGCAAGGGAATTCGACGTTGCAAGATCCTACTTTGGAGCTTCAAGCAGGTGAGTACTTATTTCTGATCATAACTTTCTGCGCTTTCACATGCAACAAATTTTATGTTTTTTAAAAATTTATTGGTTCGGTCTCTGTTTCTTTGTCTCTATGTGTTTTGTTCATGTCTTTTGAGCTTTTGAGGCCTCTCTGAACTTGCGTGGGAGAGAAGAAGTTGTTGTTTTGTAGCAACAGCAGATAGACAACATGCATGTAGTAGCATTGCTGTTTGTTTTTGTATGATTTTTATTTAATTTTTGGAAAATACTTGTAATAGAGCAATCTAACATTCTCTCAACTCCAATTGAAGAGTTCTGTGGAGAAAAAATGATTGTATAGAAATAGATGGTAGAGAGAAAGCTAGTAGTCGGGAAGCTTATGGATCGCTTTGTTTAGGGTTCGGGCAATGTGTGCTAAGGTTCTCAAAACCAACGGCTGTAAGTTCTTACCCGAGTTTCACAAGGCCATCTCCGAGAGCTTCCAAGTATGGGAGTCGAATCTTGCCAAGGGAGAGTTGAGCCAGAGCAGCTTGGGCTCAAAATATGAAATGCAATTTGACCTTAGAAGGTGGGATGTATTTTGTTCAAATCAGAAGGATTTGTGATCAATGTAGGTTGCGTATAGAGTGTGCCCAAGATATGACAGTCTTACAACACCAAGCAAAGAGAAGTATAGTTGCCAGTGTGTATGCAAGCACACAAGGCTGTTTGTTGTGTTCATGTGAAATGGCTGAAAGAGGCTGCCTGTGACAGGCATTGATGTCATGCAGGCAGAACTTGTGGCCCAGACCACTTGGAGGTGCTAAGAGAAAACAGAGATGGCTAGTTCTTCGAAGGGCAAGATTTATGACATGCACAATGTGTAGGTTGGTGTTTCTTATTTGTAGTTTTCAAGTCAGATATATGTGAACTTTTCTCGAGATAAACATGGTTTGGAAATGTGGAAGAATCAGATTAAATGATGAATGCACTGTGAGTTTTATGTACTATTATAGTGAGCTTATATTTTGGTTTCCCAAATGCATGCCAATTTGGTTCATGTATAGGTGAGTATAAGGTCTAGAAGAGTAGATGGTGTAAATCAAATGCAACAACATGTGGTTTTTTAGTTGCAATATTGCCTCATACCCTAAGATTTGGAACAATGGATGCGATTGTTGTGAGCAACCCTCTTTGTTCCTTTCCTATATCTCCTTCCTTCTTTTTTCTATTTTTTTCAAAATTGTCAAGTTCTTTTATTTACCATGTAAATGCCTTTTCTTTAGTCTTTTTAAATAATTGTAAGTTTTTGTAAATGCCATGTATGTGTAATTCTTAGTTTGTTTTTCATTTCAAAGCTATGTCATCAGATTTATTGGTTTTTTGTAATGTTTGTTGTAAAATATAATTTATAAGGAATAATTTCAGAAATTCATTTCAATATGAGCTCGCTTGCATGTATTATTTTTTATGTTCATAGATGGGGCCCCACGAACATTGTTTTTTAGCTGATTAGTTAAACAATGTTTTTGGGGGTTAGGTTTTGCCTAATGCTTGTTAATAGTTTGGTTGGCTTATTAGTCACTGAACTTGTTGGCTAGCCCTTATGTTGTGACATCATGCATGTAATTTAATCTTAACAAATTGATGCTCAGGTGAAATGGATTTCTTAAATTTTAGCAAACATTGGAACTTATAAGCATTATTAAATTTTTTGTTTAAAAAAACATATATAGAGAAAATGAATTTGTAAATGAAGTGGTGTTTTTAAATGTTTCACATGTTTATAAGTCTTCAACAGTTTATATCATAGTTTATAAAATAGAGGATAATTCATGGTAATTTTCCTTTTAGAGTAATCTTTTAATGTTTTTAAAAATTGTGGATTGACACCTCTTGACGATTCTTGACGAATTGTACGACATTATTGACCTTCTGATCAATTTTGATCGAGGTCTATATGAGTCGATTGACATTTAAGAGGTGTCCACCTTCAATGTAAAAAAATACATCATTGTATAACCTTTTTGATTTTTTTATAGCTAGCATCCTTGTTTATAAAAGAATGGAGAGGTATAATCATTTTTTTTTTAGAATAATTTTTTCATGTTTTTAAAATTATGACATGACACCTCTTTAAAAGTTATATGGCTTTATTGACTTTCGGGTTGATCTTTATCATGGTATTTGTGAGTAAATTGACTTTAAAGAAGTGTCTGCCTTTAATTCGTAAGTTAATTAATTTTTTATTTTAAGACCTTCGACTATTTAGGCATTTTATTAAAAGATTTAAAAGATAATGCGTGGTCATTTTGGTGAGCCTTAAAACCACTTGTAATGCTTACAAGTGGTTTAATTTTTAAAAAAGAGTGAAATGTTTGTAAATAACATTCACAAGACAAAGAAGTTTCATAAGTTTATTTCATTCTTTAAATAGTAATGTAATAGGTGTAGTGTCGCAACCCTACTTTGGCCAAGTGTGGGGGTGAAGCCCAACACTTGGAAAAGTTGGGATTTGGAGTCCTCCGGGACTCCCGAATGTTTAGAGCTCGACAGCAGGACCCAAAACACCTCGCATCGGGGTGTTCTTGGTGTCATTGGAAAGGTCTTGAAGCGTAGATATCGAAAATGGCCTCGCATTGGCCATTTGGACATCTGTCGCCCAAGTTATGGGCAAAAGAAGGGCCGGGAGTCAAACTGGCAGTTTGACTCCCGACCACTAAAAGTCGGGAATCGACCCCTTCCCGAAGTCCGAATTGGGAGTGCGATACGTCGTTGAAAAGATCTCGACGAGGGCTACAACTTTGGTTCAGACCTCGTCGCGATCCAACTCCGCAGTCAGGAGTTATGGCCGTTCAAAGTTCCGGGAGTCCCGCCGGGACGATTTCGGGACAACTCCGGGACTCCATTTCGGGAGTCCCGGGAATTTGTGCCATTTGGGTGTAGCCCCCACAACGTGGCGCAGAGTATACTATAGGGAGTATGGTGGTGGCATACTCCCGAGCCAAGGATGTGGTGAGTCCAAGTGAGTCCGGGTCCCCGTGGCTTGTCCCAACACCAAAAGAGTGCAAATGGATTCTAACCAACTCGTGTTGGTATTGTGATGCAGGTTCGTGTGATCTAAAAGCTTGATCTCCTCCTAGTCTAATCCCG
This sequence comes from Sphagnum tenellum, assembly GCA_963921925.1. NCBI lineage: Eukaryota > Viridiplantae > Streptophyta > Sphagnopsida > Sphagnales > Sphagnaceae > Sphagnum > Sphagnum tenellum. Next base: position 454,716 of record OY998142.1, read on the forward strand.
GGGCTCCCAACTCGACCCTCTACCCCATTCTAGAGTTGGAAGCCGGGAGCGTGCTACCAAGTCTCAATTCCGCAACTTGACTTTGGTGAGACCCTCAAGTGGGTTTCACCCCCGTGACTTGGGAGCGCGTCATGTAGTCACATGTCATCAAAGTAAACACTTCAAGAAGGTTTTAAAAATAAACTTAGAACATTCAAGATTTTTTAATTGCACTAAAATTGGAGTTGTATCTTTGTTGCCAACTAAGTTTTACAGTAAGCATTGATGATAAGGAAATCTCCAATTTACATAATAAAAAATGTAAGGATGTCTTTTAAAAGTTCATAAATAAAAAAATTTCTCCAAGTTTGTTTATACTTGTTCATTACTATTCAACGAATGTCTTTTACAAAGTTAAGAAAATGATAAGAGAATAAAAGAAAATATACTAGCACAAATTGAAAAAAATAAGAAAAATGATAGATAGAAAATAAACGAATAAAAAGAAACAAAGAAAAGAAGATGTAAAATTAAGAAATACGATAGAACAAGACAAGAAACATCGAGTAAGGAAAAAAAATGAAAAAGGAGAAAAAAGAAGGATTAAAGAAAAAGAGGGAAGGATGGAAATAAGGGGAAAAATGCCTTTAAAAAATCAGAAAAAAATAGATGAAAAAAAATACAAAAAGATCAATGAGAAGGAAAAATTTAAAATGGAATAACGTATTAAGTAGATGGTAGTAATGACATTTGAAAAGAAAGAAAAAACACTAATGAATTAAAACCCATGAGTGCCTAATATTTTGGAAATAGCCATTTTCAACCAACCCTTCCCCCCATAATAAATTTGTAAAAAAAAAAACCTACATTAATGAAGCGCCCGACTTCACAACCCTCTAACTTTGCGAAACTAACAGCATTGCACGGCCTTTGCGATGCGGGTTACAACGCAAGTTGCGATTCGGGTTACATCGCAAGCCCTGAATTGTCGAAAGTCCTTAAGTTGGAACGGAATCCCTTGAAGGTGTAGTGAAATTTTTTTGGGGGCCCCACCATCGCATCCCTCTTCGCATCTGCATATGTTACTTAAACCAAAGCCCTAAACCCTTTAACTTCCTCCTACATTAGCGAAGCGCTCGACTTCGCAACCCTCTAACTTTGTGAAACTAACAGCATTGCACGGCCTTTGCGATGCGAGTTACATCGCAAGCCTTGAATTGTCGAAAGTCCTTAAGTTGGAAGGGAATCCCTTGAAGGTGTAGTGAAATCTTTCTAGGGGTCTAGACTAGAGTAGGACGGCGAGTGAATTTGAATTCATTCTTGGCATTGCTCGAGAATTGTCGAAGGAAAGCTTGGGCAGAGAGGAGGTTGCGGATTGCAATGGCTGGGACTGGTGGAGGGGGTTCTGGGTCTAGAGGAGGTGACAACAATGAGGAAAGGTTGAGGAAGATGGTTGCTGATCACTTGAGAGCTTTAGAGTTTTTTGCAATGGATACTAGGACACCTGAAGGGTTGGCATCCTTGACAGCCATCTTAGGTCAAGCATTGTAAGCAAGGCTGACTGCTGGGGAAGCACAAAGAGAGGAGGAGGCAAGGAAGGCTGTAGAAGCCAAGGCAGTAGAGAAGAAGAAAAAGAGAGATGAGAGAGCAACAACAGGAGCTCTCTCACCTAGAACTCTCGAGAAGAAAAGGAGGAAGGATGAGAGGGATGCCATCAGAAAGGAGAAGCTCGACCTGAAGAAGGAGGAGGAGGAGAGGAAGAAGCTCCCTCTGATAACATTGGTAGAGGAAGGAATTCCAACCGAGCTGGGCATACACTGGGGCCAAGAGCACCATTAGGCACATTGTCTCCACCAACTTTGCACGAGGAGTTGAATGGGGCACTCTCTCAAAGGCAGAGCAGAAGAGAGTGATCAATCAAGTCAAGGGAGCATTTCGAAATGGAGGAGAGCTTGATTCACAGTGGATTACAGACAAGATCTCCAATTCAATGTCTCAAGCAAGATACCACGACAAGATGAAGATTCGTGCTCACCTGAGAGATTTGAATGTGTACAGGAACTTGGAGAGGCCGTTTCAGTTTTCAGAAGACGTCTGGAATGCCTTCTACCAGTCTGAGGTGCAGCTGAAAGCAACAAGGCAGCTGAAGGAGATCACAGAGCAGCTAGCCAAGGCCAAGAAGGCAAGAGAGTTGGGGAGGTCTGACCGTGACCTGAAGGCACTAGAACTTCCATTTGAAAATATGTTACACAACATGACTTCATGTGACACATCAATTTTTCCATATGTGTCTTTTCAATTTGGATGCAAATATTCCTTGCCATAAGAAATTGTACAATACATGTTGATAAAACAATTACCATAACAATCAACTAAGATTTTGAAAAATAAACCATAATATATAGCATGCAATTATATAAATATAGTGTGAATGAAACTTATACATCATAGTAGCATGACAAAAAATTAAAATTTACTTGTTAGTTTGTGAAAACCCGATGACCAAAAACTATGAGATAAAATTCATTTGTTAATGTGGGCCAAATAAATCAGTAAAATCAATAGAATGGGGGGAAGAAAAAAAGAAAAAAAAAAACCTAAGTTTAATGTGTTACCAAAAAGTTATTAGAGGTGACCAAATGTAGAAAACTGAAGATACCATTTTAATGTGTAACCAAAAAACAATACATGTCACCAAAAAGAATTCTAAAATATGATTTAATGTGTGTCTAAAAAATTAATTACAATTTTACCAAATTTACAAAGAATGGTTCACCCAATTCAAATGCTCAAAATCTATTTTCTGGTTGTATTCTCAAATTCTTCTCAATACTCAAGTTGCTTCTAAGCACTTACTCTCTAAACTTCATTCCTATCGGGGAAACATGACTATACCAAAGAGGGCTTTTGGTTAGAAAGTTGTTCATTTGTGACAAACAGACCATGGAAGCCATAAGGAACTCGATGTGGCAACTTGAGAGATGTAACTATTTCAAGAGTCGGTGACCGTGCATCTAAAACAAGGAGTTTTGATACGTTGGCAGTTTCGTTGTGGTAATATGTGAGGAGGTAGCCATCATCCTCCAAATTAGACGGATCCGTACTACGGGGTACAAAATAGGGTTCACTACAAAAACAATTTGCTGGGAATTTGTGCAAACCAACAACAGCTTGTTGTGTTACATCATTATTTTGTGAAGCTTCCAAGTCGAATTTGGCTATTCCTCCATATTTCGGGAATGGTCCTGACAATACTCCATACACATATCTTGTCTTTTTACACTTATACATCTGGTTGAATTGTCCACCATGAAAGTTTGCATTACTTGCAACCTCTTGTTTATATGCTGTTCCTGTCTTGAGGTTGAGATGAAACCTTGCTAACCGCAATTCCATTTTCTCCTGTTGGTGAAAAGTGAATTGGATTGGTGATAGTGTAGATCCAACTACAACAATCTCATCACCCTCCTCCCAAGCGTTCACATAGTGGATACATGTGCTATCCGGAAGATCAAACCACTTGATTCGTTCTTCTGTTGTGGCATCCCTTGGCAACACTCCAAACCTAGGGATCTTTTTATCATCAATGCAAACTGGTGATTTTCCATTGAACATCTCCTGCAAGAAAAATGTGGATTTTAAGACACCATAATATACTATGTCAAAAGTCTTAGATTCCCATTCACATCGACGGACTCTATTTATATTTACCTCATCTTGGCCTCGCATAAAAACATAACAAATGCATTTCCCTGAGAATGATTGGACTTATGTAAAGGTCATAATTATCTTTAACTTCAATGGAAAATAAGAAGTCTTGAATCATTTGAAACGTCATATTTTTGCAACTCAAATGTATGCTTGCATTCCAACTCAGAAAAAAATCGAGTTCATTTGGTGAGGCCATAAATACCTGTATGCGGAGCACAATTTGAGTATCTGGAATCACTATATATTTGCTAGTGATTGCAAAGTCATGTATGAGACTTGCTTCCGGAAGAGTGATGTTCACATTTGCACGCTTTTCCCCGTCAGCTGAAACTTTGAAGAGTGTTAGGTACGGAGCTTGGACAAAGTTGACAGTGTAACTGAACATCTCCCCTGTTTTGGGATCAATCTTTGGATGCGCCGTCATGTTGATAGCTTTGAGTGCTCCATTGAAATTATATCTACAACCAAAAGGTATGGGAGTCATTGATCTCTCTGTGAACCATGCCCATGTCAGTTGCAAGCACAAGATTGCATGCAATTGTCCTCAACCTCTAAATCCCACAAGTTAAAATATGTACACGCTATCGAACAGGTGTGAATAAGGTCACCTTATCTACTCCACTTGATATCCCAGGCTGCCTTCAAGGAATAAGGTATCCGAGATTGTTTGACCTAGATTTTCGACACAATCATAATTTAATGCCCTTACTCTGTGTTCTATTGTAGTTTTTGAGAATTATTTATACATTTGTGCCAAGAAGATGCGAGACTTGGAATTATATTTTCCAATGTAATTGAGTTACCCGCACCTATATTTAATCAATGAATGAAATGCCTTCAGATAATGTATAATACATCATTCACAGTCATCAGTGGGGGGGAACTTTTTGGTGATTGTTTCCATAAAGGGAACATCTAGGTCAAATCCTTCACTTTGAATGGCAGGTTGCTAGAAGCCCATTCTCCTCAAAAGAGCAAGGCAACCCTGCCTTCAAAATATTTGGCCCCAATTTTTTTTTAATTGCAATTTTTTGCCATTATTGGACCTAGATACAAAGGATTTTCAATGAAAAAAATGGGTGAAATTCACCAGATATGTATAATAAGTTCCAGGAGGTAGCCAAATAATAGAAGGATGAATATTTTTTCTTTTTAAAATCCTACTTAATTTATAGCCAAATTTGGCTAAATCCTCTTATGGGTGATCAACACTTTGGCTACATCACAAAATTGGTAAAAGAAAACACTCTACCCAATAGTCTAACAACTTATTAACATGCAAGTCTGGGATCCCAACAGCTAAGGGAAAGGTCCCATGAGGCTTAAGGACCAGAGGGCAAGAGACCAAACAAAAGCCTTTAAGGACTCGAGAGTGCAAGAGAGCAAACAAGAGACTTACGTACTCAGGAGAGCAAGACACCAAACAAGAGCCTTAAGGAAGTCTAGAGAGTCCAACAGACCCAACGCGAGACTTAAGGACTCCAGAGTGCAAGAGAGCAAACAAGCTCGACTGTGCACCAGCGAAGTCTCGGGACAAACGAGATCACGGGGTTTCGTTGGGAAGAACTCAGAAACTACCTTCCAATGGTGCGGAGGTCTCCATCGTCTGTGATATGAACGGCATAAGGTTGATCATCCTCCGACATCGCCAGCAATTTGCCATTGAAGAACTCCAAGCCTGCATTGGCGGTCCCGATACCACCAAAAGGGTCGAGCAGACCTAACATAGCTCGAAGAGCAAACAGTGCTAAGCGTGCCAACCCAACGAACCCGTGTATCTCCCCCATCATCTTCGGAAACAAAGACTTGCCTGCCTTCTCCTCTTGCATGAACCTAGTTCAGCTCAAGTTCACACCAAGTACAACACATGATTGCAATAAGTCCTTCCGAGCTTCATCATTTCTGGAGCTTCATTTAACTAGAACAATCGGGTAGAATACATCCTGTTTCTGTGGGATCCTAATCGTCTCTTTCCACTAGGCTGCTTACGGCACACTGTGTATCTGTGACCACAGCAGCCTAATGGAAAGCCATTGACATAGGGTCTTGTTTCTTACTGGACGGACAGTCACTTTCCAACTCTGATGAAAATAAGTAATCAGTCATGTTAGGAACTCTGGAAATGCATGTTCTAATGGAAAGCCCTTGATATAGCGATTTGGTGGAGGGTTAGTCGTTTTCCACTGGAGACTTGCAAATTGTGATGAAAATATGTAATTAATCATGTTAGGAACTCTTGAAACACGTGTTCTGATCGGAAGCCACTAACATAGGGTCTTGTTTCTTGCTGCGTGGACAGTGGCTATACATTGGAGAGCTGCAACTGTGATGAAAATACGTAATTAATCATGTTAGATACTCTGGAAACAAGTTCTCTTGAAAGAATACACAGATGTCATCGTATGGTGAATCACTGTTTCACTCCTAGGTCTCAGCGCTCCTGAAATTGACCGGTAGAGCACACCCAATGGATCACAGCAGCCTAACGGTAAGATGTCCTTCGTGCGTACCTGTTGGTGCGAATGTAGCGGCAGCAATAAGTGGCTTTGCCGTCGCGGAACTTGACATTGTGCAGCATACCGTCGCCATCGAAGTAATGGTAACCAAAGCCCGGCTCATGGTGAGGATTGCCACCATTTCTCAAATACACCCCGCCATTCAAGCAGCTGGGGATAGTCCCGGACTCAATCTCCACGTTCTCGTCCGGAGGGCATTCACGATCAACAGGTGCGAAATTTCCAACCGTGAACATCTCTGGGGCAGATGGGTTTATCAGAGGTGATACCGTTGTTGATCGGCCTACTTCTATCCAAGTCGCTAGTAATGTCTCGGCCGTGTTCGAAACTGCTTCGATTAAATTACCGCCAGCTACTGATGATGCTGATCTCCGAGGTGCCACTTCCGCGATCTGAGCTCGAACTTCTCTTTTTGTTGTTGCAGCAGCCTCTCTGCGCGCCGAGTTCGAGTCATCAAAAGATGTCAACTGCAACTCCCTAACTACACGATTGTTGCGAGTAATTCCAACTTGAATCTGCTTCAATTGCGCATTCATGAAAACTGCGCGAGATGGGTTATAAGTACTCCTGCTCCGTTTCCAGATGAATGCAGGTGTAGGCAGCGAGCTGGACGGTGATCTCCGATTACAAATTGCAGTATATGATATGGTTCTCTCCCGGGCTGCACCGGCTGCATAATACTGACTCGGCATGGCAATTGCAGGACTGGTACTCGACAACATAGTACTCACGTGCAACGCCATGATGCTCAATATCTTTACTACTACTGCTAATGACGTCTCCTGAAGTAGCTACTAGCTAGCTCTCTCGCCCCAGTCCCTCAACCTCAGCTGAATTATTTTTGCAACAGCTAGCTTCACTACATGAGCTTTCACACTCAAATTATCTCAGGCTCTAAATTATGAAAATTCTGTACCCCTCCAACCACTTTAAATACGAAGTGATCAACAAGGAAAAACTACCAAAATTCCACAAAGGACAGATTAAGTACATTGGGAAAGCAAAGAGCCTGCATAGGCCTGTCATTTACATGATTCTGTAGATTTACGGAACTGCAGATCGTATCCTTCCCCCCCGATCCTTCTTGACTTTTTGTGTGTGGTTCATGATTCGATTTGCACGTAGGTGCACTTTTTCCCACTAGAAGCTCCAAGTTTTCAGGAGGCTGCAGGGGTCACTCACATGGAATGGGGTCGGTGACCTTGTACATTTCAATGAAAATGAGGGGAAAAAAATTACCTGCGTTCAAGCTAAGGGATTTTGTTTGATGGTTTTACTTTTGGAAGTAAATTTTATAAAACGTTTAAGAAGTAAACCAGGCTCACCAAAAAAAATCTTTAGAATAATTATAAATTTTGAAAAAATCGAATTTCTATTAAATATATTTCTATTATTGATTAGTTATCATATTTTATCTTATTTATAAATAAAATAAGTAAGTACCAGGGATGGCCTTGCCATTTACATTAAAAAGCATCTCAAGGCAATAGAAGAATTACCGAACACTCAAATATTTCACCAGACAAGTATATAATCTTCAAAAAATCCTCTAAAAGATACCAAAATCCTTTAAGATGTTATAGCGCTGTAACGAATCTCAACTTTCAACACAAGCCAAAATATAATCTCAACTTTCAACACAAGCCAAAATATAATCTTTCAAAGATCCTCATATGCAAATAGACCTATTACCTAAGGGCCAAAATACATTAAGCTACTATTGTCTATAATGAATCTAAACACAATATTCTTGAGTTGGTAGGCAAGGCCAATAAACAACAAGAGATATTGACATTTACCTCATCTCTGGTTCAGGAGTACAATAATTCTCAAAAAGTACACGTCTCAGCCCCGTATGCCACTTGCATACGTGGTCTTTCCACTTGAAGTCCAAGCTGCTGCAATCTGCTGCCTCCCCTTGAAATTGGGACAACTTGGCAACCTTGATCTTTGTCTCTTGGCCGTCCTTGCAGTTTGTTCACTCGATAGAAATTGGGACAACTTGGCAACCTAAATTGGGACACCTTGGCAACCTAAATTGGGACACCTTAGCAACCTAAATCGGGACACCTTGGCAACCTAAATTGGGACACCTTGGCAACCTTTGTCTTTGTCTCGTGGCCGTCCTTGCAGTTTGTTCACTCCATAGAGGGATAGAGGTTCCTTTTTCCCTTGGCTGATGTTGCACAAGGACTTATATGATTCGCACATTTTGTAAGTCCCCTTCTTCTGATTGGTGCCATCATTAATAAAGTTTAGCAAGCTTACGGCAGTAAGGGATTTAAAACCCTTGTTGCGTCAATTTTTTAATTGTAGAATACACTCCATCCATGTGATAGGTCAGTTATCAGGCAAATTACTTTTTTCCCTCAAATTTGGGACAACTACATGGTCCCCCCTCCATTATCTGTGCCCAATGAGTAAGGGAGTCATAAGATTCTCTCATTTTATGCACCCCCTTCTCCCCATTGGAGCCTTCATTATAAAGTTTAGCAAGCTTACTGCACTAATGGACTTTAAGACAATGTTGTGTCAATTTCTTAGGAATATAGTACATTCCATCCATGCTATAGGTTAGTTGTAGTGAAAATTTTATTTTGATTGGCAGAAGACTGTGTACTTCCAGAGACCTGAAAACTTTGTTGCATCAATTTCTTAAGAGTAGAGTGCACGTTGGCCATGTGATAGGTCAGTTATAGTGTTAAAAAAAAAATTGGGTTGGCAGCAGACATTTTATTTATAGCTCAAGCAGGTCTTGCAGTTAAATGCAACACAATGTTCATTTACGTTTGGGCATGCTTGTTACAGATGTTGTTGCCTATAAAATATTTTGGGAAGTCTCAGGTAAGACTTTACATGACATTATTGATGTGCATAGTACAATTATTCTCACATTTGATCCATCATTTGTCACCATCTACCACGGCCTACATTCTTATCTATTGTCTTTATGGAATTTCAACTTTTTTTAACAACTTTCTGGAGCAATCTTTGTTGGATTTTCCGCCTTTACCTTTGAAGGGCCGTCAAAAAATGGGTTTCATTGGCTGTCCAGACCAATTGGTTATTGAAACCTTTCAGTACTAAGCCCAATTTCAGTGAATCCCAAAATTAGTGCATGCCTTAGGCAGAGCTGAGTGGCACTTCCAACTGGCTTTTATGCTTTAAATTTGCTTTCTCTAGCACTTTAGTAACCTTCTCTAAGCTAAACTTTCAATTGGGTTTTTCCCCATGTTCCAAAATTGTTAGTGGCCTACAAGAAGACAAAAAGAAAAGCTCCAGAGAAGTGGCATGGGAGTTTTGTAGACTGTTTTGAAGCTTTTTGAGATTTTCAGACTTTTATGGGACTTAATAACTGTTTTGGAGTTGAACATGTCGTTTGCAGGGCCCAAACTATATCTGAGATCTCACTTAATCTGAGTGCAGTAAAAAAAAAGGGGGCAAGCATCATAGCTCAGGAATGTATATGGGCCCGTGAAAAAGTGGGCTCGAAAGTTCAATTTGCTGCACGGAATGGAAACCAACGCTGTGGGTCCACTTTAGACAAGGGTCCAGGGTCCAATTTCCTAGGAACCAATTTGTACTGATTAGAAGCAAATCGAATCCTTGAGTTGGACTGTACCTTTGTCCGTATATTCGTGGTTCTTCCAAATCAGGAGCTCTCCTTTTGCACCGCTTTTGTGTCTAAACCAATTGATTTTCCCTCCATAAACAGCTGCCATGTAGGTTTAGCCTCAATTTCCCACTTTTTGGTCTTGGACCCTGTCTAAAGGCCTTAGGACCAATTTAAAGCTTTTGGCAATAAGATTGCTTGAATTCATTGGTCCCTGGACCTTGGACCCTCGTCTAAAGTCGCCCTTACAATCAAATACAGATCTTTTAAACTGATTTTTCCTCAAAAGCCCAGAATCGCTGATTCTTTGATTCTCAAAGTTTTAACCACCCAAACTCCTCGTTATTTAAAAAATCAAATAACTACACAACACTGATTGAAACCAGGAAAATATTAAATAGGCCAAAAGAAATGAATGCAGTCAGTACAAAAGTGCTCCTGCAATCTTTTCCTCCAGTCTGCCCATTTGCCCCATCCATATTTTCTCAAGTGACAGACAGGCATGTTTTGCACTCGTGACCTCATATAATATGACATGTTTTGCACTTGTAACCTCGCATAACATGCCAAGTACTATGTTACATACCCCTTTATACCCCTCATGTGTTCAACCACGACCCCATAGGTAATTGTCTTTTATTGAGCTGTGCCTTTAAGCAAGGACTGCACATTCACCTGGTGTAATACCTTGTGGACAGACATAGGTTATCTTTTAAGAAACCTGACCAGGGTCTTTTGTATAAAAATATAAAATGTGCACAAGTGGTAACAGGACATGTCTCTAATATGCCTAACTGGCTTCTTTTGACAGAGGATTACGTGCTTCTTGATCATTTGTTGAGTCAGTTTTTGCCAAACATGGATCGTTCAATATAGTCCAAAGTGGCTATTCGTGTTTTTTAGAAATAAGTTCACGTGGCACCCACAAAAAATTTCAAGTCTCATTGGCACCCCAACAAGAAAACCAGTGGAGAATGTGGCTCCATCATTGAAAAGGAAGGAGAAACAAAGACAAAAAGTGACATTGATGCATGCAAGTTCAAAAATTCAAACTTGCAAACTAATACAAATATTTTGAAGGGGAGTTGAACCCCACTCTAATATCAGACTTTGTCCAATGTAAACTCAAAGTCTCATCCATCACACCCAAATGCCAATGAATCTCATACGGAACCAAACATAATTGCAATTCATTGGACTTGTCCACGTCATGAAAACATGAACGCTTGAGGCTAGGGTTGTGAGAACAATAGAATTTGTTAAGTGGTAGCACCAAGCATGGTAATAACCTCTTAATAAAAGAAGGTATATCGAAAACATGCGAAGAGTTGTGTCCAAATTGAACCTAATCGGTTATGCAATTTATCTCTCATGAATGCAAGTGTGTGGAGAAAGTCCATTCATCTTCTATAAATCTAAGCATTGACATCATTACAATTTCAACTGACTTCAAATATTCACTTAATTGTTGAGTGATCAAGTCATTATTGTTGATTACGACCCACAACTTGGTCATTATATTAATATCAAATGGTTCAACCATGGCCTTTGGCACATGCATCTTCATGAACTTAAAGAAACAGATTTGCAAACCCAAGAGGTTGGCATTCAAAGGTTTTACAACTTGTAACCCTAATCCTTAAATACCTTCTTTGTTCCACAATAATTCTTTTTTATGATAACGAATGTAAGGGGGGAAAAATCAACATCAAGCTACATCCAAAATTATGGATACATAATGTTGAAGACATTTATCAACTCAAAATCTAAAAATTGTTAATCCAATTCATTGATGAACATTTAGCTACAACAAAACATTGACCTTCCACATGCATGATGAATGTTTCAAAAACATAATTTCACATAGGCTCATTAGCCCTTACAAGTGGATTGAAAATCTAAGTTCAATAATTGAAACCAACCATACATAAACAATTGTTTCCACACCATTGTCAGGTTAATAACCCAATCTTAGGTGATGGTGGCGAAATTGTTTTCCACATCTTAAAACACTTAGATTTAACGCTAGTAATTAGTTGTTGGATTTGAATATAGCATAAAAAGATATCCTTGGCAAATGTTTATAGCTATTACAAAGTCACAAATGAAGACCTCCCTCCTTGGGTGAAAGCATAGTTAGGTGGACTATTTGAACTGTCATAATTGTAATTTTTAAAAATTATAAATGAACTTAAAATGTAAAATCATTGTAAACATCAAAGTTTTCAATTTTTTCATTATTCATCTTATAATATAATCTACTGAAAGTATTACTAAAAATCATGGATGAGTTTCAATGAAAAAAATTGGACTCGTTGTGGACTTTTGAAATGATGACACTATGTTTGTCACACACAAAAAATGAAAAATGTGGAGTCAAAAAATATGTCATAATAATGTCAAAATTAAAATTTAAAAATAACCACCTTAAAATGAATAACTTTATTGTAAGATGCATTGAAGTTTTTCCAATATAATTTTTTTCATATTTAAAATTTTAACACGTTGTGATTTTCGTCATTTTTTACAATTGGTATTCCATTTCACATTGACATTTTTAAATTTTTTTCTAAATTTTTTTACCAATCAAATTGTCACCAAAAAGAAAGGAGAGAGAGGGAGACCAAACAGCAACAAGACTCCTCTGTTCGTACTCGCTCTGACAGAGCGCACATGGGCAATCACACATCAAAGAAATAACACAGCAACCGCCCTGGTCTAAATTCCAAGTGGGGGACTCACGCTACGGATGCAAAATCATCCCACCCGAACCTCTGCAGATGCAATTCCTACTCACACGAATCAGACAGACAGAACTTCAATGACCAAAATTCATAGCTCATATTTCACAAAGGTCCTCGACAGCACAAGCTTTCTCTCCTCTTAAATATGCTCGTCAGAAGTCTGACAGTGACACAGCCAAATATTGCGCTCTATAAACCAAAACTTGCTCTGTCTAAAACATCGGTCCTCAATTTCGACTCAACCTCACCACATGTAGGAGCTAGACATTCTCTAGTCACTAATGCAACGGAAGAAATCAGCAACTAGCAATGTTTCTAAGCTCCTCTTTTCCACTCCAAAAACAGATCTGCTTAATTGACGACTCCTTCTTGGATCTCCCAACATTCTTTTCGTCTCCGCCCCAACCTCTCTGAGTATCCACTGGACTTCCTCTTCTCCTTCCTTCCTAGCTGGTTCAATTGGCTTCTTCGACAAGCCTTCCTCTCCTCCCCTTCTCCACCGCCACTCTTTCCTCCATAATCCATCAATGCAGCACCGCTCCACTCCATCAATTGCGCCGCCATCTTCGTGCTATCCCATCCCACATAGCCAGACAACACTCCCTCCATGCATCCCATGCACATCCAGCTTTTCTCTCACACAAACGAAGATAAAATCCATCGCCACTCATCAATAGAGACGGCTAGATTAACCCTGATCAATGATTTTGGTGTGCACACAAACTGTTCACAGAGCTTTTGTTCGGTCACCCTTTGTTCGGCTACATATGTCACCCCTCCCTTTTTGAGAAAGCTGAGTCCCTTAGCTTAATCTGGAGGAGCGTAATAGATCTGCAGATCTCTTCGAGACCTCTCCCATTGACGTTCGTCTACATCTTGTACAATGCAGATCCGACAACCTTCTTCAAAGTCAGAATTGCCCTTCCCATCAGCATGTCCGACAAATTGGTATGGGTCTTCCCAACTTGCAATGAGTGCTCTCCTCTTACCTGGTTTCTTCATTTTCACCATCGACACCCCTGCAACCAAGCCTTCAAACAGATGCTTGCGTGTCCGGGTTGCATACGTGTTCCTTTGCTTCTTCTATGCTTGCTCCACGTTGAGCAAGACACTTTCATGTATACTTGCTATGAGCCTCACCTTCTCCAGGAATTGTACTGCAGTATCCTCAACATTGGCAGTATCATCAATCACGTTAGTCAAAACATTCAGATAGTTATCCGCCCTGAGACGCGGTGACCGACCAGTCAGAATCATGAATGGGGAGAACTTTGTACTTGCTTGAACCCCACACTTGTACCCGAGCAGAACCTTAGCCAGGTGCTCATCCCAACAATTTACATTATCAGGATTAGCAGCCAAAACAGTGATACCATGCTTGATGGTTTTAATCATGCGTTCTGCCATCCCGTTGCACTGGGGCCACTGTGGTGCAGTGCGCTGATGTTGTATAGCATAATCCTTTCACATGACCTCAAACTCTACACCCCACTCCCCTCCATCGTCAGTAAGCACAAATCTAGGAACTCCATACCTGCAGATCAAATCATCCTCCAGAAACCTAGCTGTAGTTCTAGCTCTATGATCAGCATCCGCCTTGGCTTCGCACCACTTGGAATAGTGGTCGATGGCCACCAGAATATATTTATTGCCTACCTTAGTCTCAGGCAATGGTCCTGCAGTATCCAATGCAACTCTGAGGAACAAGTCACAAATTGGGATGCTCTTCAGTCGCTCATCTCCAGAGCGGATGCTACCCTCACTCTTCACCAACTCGCACTGCTGGCACGTCTTAACAATCGCCTTCACGCATTCCGTTCGATTGTTCCAGAAATACCTTCGGCAAATCTCCGCCAAGGTCCTTTGTTCCCCAAAATGCCCCAGGTCTTCATGCATTTGACTCACAAGCTTCATCCTATCCTCAGGCTTAGGCACGTACAACCCCTTAAAGTAGAACCTTTCGTTCTTCCAGCAATAGTGGGTTGCTCTCTTTCTTACTCTCTTACTTTCTTGAAGATCAATTGTGTCTAGGACAACACCCTCTTTCAACAATCCCAAACAAACCTCATCCTCCCAGATGTCAGTTTTGCTTGTGTCTTCGGCACAAGTTTCTTCGTCCCCAGACCTTGCATCACCTACCTCGTGCCCATCATCTTTCAACAGCTCCTGGGCAGCCAACACCAACTCAAGCTGTTGCCGTCTATCGTAGTATTCGGTCTTCCCTTCCTTCAGGACCCGTTTGCTTTTGGAAGATCCCTCCTACTGCAGCTTCTGCTCCTTCCTCAGGTGAGTCATCCTCTTCATCTTGGCTTCTCTCAGTCAACACATCAAGCATAAACAGTTGGTGTTCTTCGGACCAACGCCAATGATTGATGCCAAAGCAGCATCCATGGTGCTCCTTCAGTCCTCCTGAATGTCTTTTCAGACCAAGCCACTCTGATTCCTTATCATGTCGGACAGAGAATATCCCTCTTGTCGTCTCAATTGAGCCACCTTGCTTAGTCCCGATGTCCTGGATTTCTTCACTGAAATCGTCATCATCCGTAGCTTCTCCCACCGGATTTTGGCTCAGTGCATCCACGTTTGTATGCTTCATACCTGGTCGATGCAATATCTTGAAACTGAAGTCCTGCAGCATGTCGATCCAGCGTCCTCTTCTCCCATGCGCATCTGATATCGTCGCCAACCATTCAAGTGGCTTGTGATCTGTCCTTAGAACAAAGTGGGTTCGGTGCAGATACTGCTTGAAATGCATGATACCCCATATCAGTGCATAACATTCTCCCTCCATGGGATGGAATTTCCTTTGCGCAAACGTCAGACCTTTGCTGGCATACGCTACAACTCTCTCCATCCTGCCTTCCTTCTGAGACAACATGGCATCGACGCCCTTTGGTGACCAATCCACATCGAGGCAAAATGGTTTCTTAAAGTCAGGTCGAATGAGCACCGGGGCAGCCACAAGCGCTCCCTTCAGAGCTTCAAATGCGCACTGACAACCCAAATCCCACACAAAAGCAACATCTTTCCTTGTTTGAATTAATAAGGGAACAACTAATCGTGAATATCCCCAAACATAGTTTCGGTAATATCTAGTCAGTCCTAGAAAAGACCTCACGTCCGTCACTGTCTTTGGCACTGGAAAATGGGCTACGGCATTAATCTTGCTAGGGTCTGGTTTAGTCCCTTCGTGACTAACCACATGACCTAGGAAAGTGATACTCCTAGCAACAAAACAACATTTGCCTGGATTCAGTTTCAAGTTCACTTCCCTTAGTTTGGAGAGTACGGCTTCCAAGTGTCGAAGATGGTCCTCCCAGTTCTCACTGTGGACATTGAGGTCGTCCACAAACACCTTCAAGAATTTATCTCCCAATTCCTTAAAAACCAAAGACATCGTCTTGGTAAAAGTACTAGCCGCATTCTTGAGGCCGAAGGGCATGACAATCCAGTCATACAATCCGCTCTTGGTGACGAGCGCCGTCTTCTTCATGTCGTCGGGAGCCATACGAATTTGCCAAAATCCTGATTGCAAGTCTAATGCAGTGAACCAAGCTAACTTTCCCAATTGGGATATTACATCCTCAACTAAGGGCATGGGGAACGAATCTCTCCTGGTCTGTAGATTGAGCGGCCTGTAGTCCCCACATAATCTCCTACTCCCATCTTTCTTCACATGCAGGGTCACCCGACAGGCGTACTCTGAATCACTAGGCCTCATTTTGCCCAGATCCACCAATACGTCAATCTGTCGCTTTACTTCGGCCTCCTCCCAGTACGACAATCGTCCAGGAGCTACCTTGCAAGGTGGGAATCCTTGTGTGTCGATGGAATGTTCTCCGACTTTGCAACAGCCTAGCTCCCCTTTATTCCGGGCAAACACATCTTGGTATCTTTCCAACATCTTCCAAAGCAGCTGCCTCTTTAGTTCGTCCAGGTTCTGATCAACTCTGAGCTCTTGGCAGATGTCCTCCCATCTTGAGCTCACCCCTGGGTTATCTGTGGACGCGATCCGGTCCTTGAAATTATTGCAGGGAGCAGCATCGTTCAGTTGCTGAACTTGCAACAGTACAGGTACTTCTGCATTAGTCACACCACCAGCAATAACCTGCTTCCTTTGCTCTGCATTCGCCACCCACTTAATCCAGTCGGCATAGTAGTCGGCATCTGCAGTCTCTTCTCTCATGAAATGATCAGCTTGTTCTTGCAATGTCAGCTACAGAGTTTGCTGAAGTCCTTCCATCAACACCAACTCTTCAAGTTTAGTGTCTCCGAATTCTGATTCGTCACTGATTGGTCTTAACCGTTGACGCTCCTCTTCAGAATCCTCAGACCTATCAGAGTCTGAGTCTGATACTCGCGCATCCAGCTGTTGGGTTTTACTGTCCTCATCCACACATGGCCTTCCCATGATCACGTCGAATCTTCCAGCAATACGTGAATCGTTTTGCATCAGGGCCTCCGAGTTTAGCACCTGCAACATATTTACCATGGTCAAAGGCAGCACTTCCACATCGGGTCCCGGACCATGTTTTACTTGGATCAGTCCACGCTCCACATCGACGATTGCCCCAATCTTGATCAGGAAGTCAAGCCCAAGCAACACATCGTAGCTGTCGGTGTCCACCACCATGAAGGTCATGGCGCATTGTACACCTCCAGCTTTGACCGACACCTCATCGATCCGTCCCATGGCCTGCATGACGATTCCAGATGCGGTTTTGTAGGACTCCGATCCAAAGACTAAGTGCATCATACCCAACTCCCTGACTACTGCAACCGCCATGACAAACATGGACGCGCCAATGTCTACAAGTCCCTCAATCAAATAGCTGTTTATCTCTATCGACAAATGCAAGGTCTTACTTCTGTGTGTCTTGTTAATGCAGATTCTCCTTAGAGTCGGAGCTACAGACACCATAGACACCTGATTACTCGCAATTTCTGCATCCTTCTTTCTTCTAGCAACTTTCACCAGATTTTCCAGTTGCTCCAACTCGCCTGGTATTGTCGCAACCCTAACTTGGCCAAGTGTGGGGGTGAAGCCCAACACTTGGAAAAGTTGGGGATTTGGAGTCCTCCGGGACTCCTGAATGTTCAGAGCTCGACAACAAGGAGCAAAACACCTTCCATTGGGCTGTTCTTAGTGTCTTCAAAAGGTCTTTAAGCGTACATATCGAAAATGCCCTTGCATTTTCCATTTGAACGTCTATAGCTCAAGTAATGGGCAAAAGAAGGGCCAGGAGTCAAACTGGCAGTTTGACTCTTGACCATTAAAACTCGGAAATCGACCAGCTTTTGATGTCCGATTCAAAAGTGCAATACAGTGTTGAAAAGATCTCGACAAGGGCTACAACTTCGGTTGAGACCTCGTTGCGATCAACGGTCAGGGCGAGGAGCTATGACCTCTCAAAGTCTCGAGAGGCCCAAATCGGGACACTTGGGTGGATTTCGGGACTCCAAGTTGGGAGTCCCGGGAAAAAAAGTCATTTGGATGTAACCTCAACGGGGCGTCGCAGAGTATACTATATGGGGGATGGTGCTGGCATCCCCCGAATCCGGGCCGTGGTGAGTCTTGTGGTCCGAAGTGCCCGTGGCTTGTCCCAACACCAAAGGGTGTCCCGAAAGATGATTTAACCACTTGGGTGGTTTGTTTTGATGCAGATTCAAGCTTGATCAACTAATACCTCTTCTTAGTCTAATCCCTGGGCTCCCAACTGGACCCTCTACCCCCTTTTTAGAGTTGGAGGCCGGGAGCGTGCATCCAAGTCTCAACTTCCGCAACTTGACTTTGTGAAACCCTCAAGTGGGTTTCACCCCGTGACTTGGGAGCGCGTCATTTCCGCGCAATCGTTAACGTCTTCATGGTCCCTTCCCCAAAACAGCTCATTCATGCCCTGAGGACTGGTCATCCTGCAATGTTGAGCTCCAAACCAAAATTGCAATGTCTGTACGCGACTTTGTGTCAAAGTTCAACGACTATGGCACCGAATTGCCTCAAAATAAATTTTGTTCGTATCGAATTTTGAAAGAAGCAAACCTCATCTGATTCAACCTACAAAGTCAGACTGAGTCCCTTCTGCTACTGGTTTCAGAGGTTCAAAATTTGATGGGAAGTTAAAGAAATATTGCTCATCCGTCGACTCTTGCTGGAATCTCCATTCTCCTTCCTGGCTTCGCCATATCCTCCAGCTAATGAGGCGGGATCTGGATCCGCCATGCTCCACCCGAAGCAAGCGATCTCCCTCCTAGAATAAATCCTCCACACCAGGGATATACAATCTCACAAAATGGTCACGTGATACCTCCGACTTAGGAATCCAAATGTCTCCTAGTCTTGGTACACTGCACTGCCTCTTTGCGAATTCAGGAGTCACCCTACGCAAGGTAGGAGGTGAAGTAAAAATTGGTTTGTAGCTCTGAGGTCGATGCCCACCCCCTTGCTCCATCGACTACTTTCAACCAAACTTGTGCACGAGTGTAGAAACCACTGTGAGCTACTTCTACAGCAATGTCTCCTACTCGAGCTTGGTCAGGATCTATACCTACAAGCCTAACCACACCAAAGCCTAGAAAACGCAAAATCGCTCCTCCCCTCTGTGGTCCGTTCTGAACAGTAAAAAAATCAAATCTACGAACACTTCGGTGAACAACAAACATTGGTAGAAGTTCGACGTAGGTAATTCTGGCACAGTTGAACTACAGATGTGAAAGCAATGGTCAGAGGCTGCCAATAATGCCAATTGGTGAGAAGCTCAGGGAGTATACGATCAGGGGACGAACAACTAAAGAGTATTCATGTTTATGATCTTTTTCATCGAGTTGCGCTGGATACTGCAGGATCGTTGCTTAAGACACGGTCAGGCAACAAGTACATCTTAGTGGCCATTGACCACTATTCCAAGTGGTGTGAGGCAAAGGTTGTGGCCGATCATGGAGCCAAAACAGTAGCCAGGTTTTTAGAGGATGACATCATCTATAGGTTCGGGGTACCAAAGTTCGTACTAACTGATAATGGGGGAGAGTGGGCTGTAGAGTTCGATATGATGTGTAAGGACTATGTAATCCAGCACCAACGCACCGCACCCCAATGGCCCCAGTGTAATGGGATGGCCGAGCGTATGATCAAGACCATCAAGCATGGTATCATCGTGCTTGCAACTACTCCTGCCAACACAGAATGTTGGGATGAGCAGTTGGCCAAAGTTTTATTTGGATACCGATGTGGAATCCAAGCAAGTACAAAATTTTCTCCGTTTATGATTCTTACTGGTCGCACACCCCATCTACGAGCAGATAACTACTTGCAAGCTTTGACTGCTGAGACTGACGAAGAAGGCAGCATCGAAGATGCTGCAGCGCAGTTTCTGAAGAAGGTCGAACTTATTGGAAGTATCCACAACAATGTCCTGTGCAATGTGGAACAAACACAAAGACAGCAAAAAAGGGCCTATGCTACCAGAAGAGGTAAGCATTTGTTTGAAGGGTTGGTTGCAGGTCAAACCATGGTTAAGATGAAGAGGCCAGGGAAAAGAAGGGCTTTGAGTGCAAGTTGGGAGGGACCCTACCAGTTTGTGGGACACTCAGATGGGAAAAGGAACCTCGATTTTGAAGAAGGATGTCGATTGTGCATTGTACAAGATGGTGAGGGTCATCAATGGGAGAGGTCTCGTCGGGACCTCCAAATCTTCTATATCCCACCCAACTAGTCTGAGCTGAGGGACTCAGCCGATTAAAAAGGGAGGGGTTACATATGTAATGCGAAAGGAGGTGGTTTGAACTCTGATCTAATTTAGGGTTCGGAGTATGATTGCATCAACTGACTTAGCGTGACGGCGCCCCATCAGTATTGCATGAAGATTGCATGGCTTTCTTTTGAACTGTGTGCAGGATGGAGATGACAACGGCTAGCATTGATGGAGCATGCTCAATTAAGATGGCGGGACGACGGATCGGAGATCGGATTGGATCGTCACTGGACGTTTTGGAGAAGCTTCTGGAAGAAGCATCGGACCTTTGGAGGAAAAAGATCAGAAGATGGAAACATAATTTTTTGGGGGGGGAAGAAGATAATTTTTGGAGAACACAACAGAGAGAAGATAGAACAGATGATAGAAGGACTAGAGAGGAGAAGATAGGACAGATAGCAAAAAGAGGAGAGACAGCTGGGAAGGCTGCAAGTTTTGAGGAAGAAGGTATGTAGGTGTGAAGGATCTGTCAGGAGAGCTTTACTAGGCTGGTTTTCTTCCGCTGCGTCTGGCCCATGTAAAGTTTCTGCTACAGGAACGAAGGAGAGAGGAAGTAGGATGAGAGAAAGACAGACATTGAGAGGCAATCAGGCTGCTCTTTTGTTGGAGAATCTATGAATGGCAGAATTTGCTTGTGCTTTCGGAGATGTACATATTTGGCGAACAAAATACAAGAGTTTCCTTTCGAATTGCATCGATGTGCAAGTGATTGCAAGGAATGCTGTGTGGATTGTGTCTGTTGGTCTTTAGATTGTGGTAGATCAGGGAGAGAATGCAGACAGTTAGTGTTTCGGAGATGATAAGAGGGTCAGTGGTTGTGAGATCAAGTTGCAGAGTGTGAACGCCAAGGTGCCTCGGGAGGCAGCGCGTGCTTTGTCTGTTTTCCTGGGTCCCTCTCTTTTTGGTTACACACTAAGGATTCATTCCTAAGACATTCAAATTCACCTTTTTCTTCATTTTTCCTATAACTTGTTTTAGATTTTTTTTTTCAATGTCAAATGAAACAATTTTGTTTTAAATTTTATATAGGCATTTAGAATATCTACTGTTTTCACTTATGAAACACTACATCAAAACTTGACATCTATGACTATGAAAAATATGATTAGTGACCATTTCTAATCATATAGTCATATATGCCATGCTTTTGTGCCTAGTCATATTTTTGTAACCATGGATATGACAACATGATTAAAAGTCTTCATGGATAGGAATAATACACGACTAAAAATCTTCTTCATGAACACCATATAATTATTTAATAATATACAATTTCAAACATTAAAAACAAGTAAAAGGGGAAAAACTAAAAGGTAGACACATGTACCTAATAAACATATTATAAACTTATAGATGATCAAACACATAATTGTTGGACAAGTAAATAACTAATACCTTATAATTCTTAGAATTTTTGCCTTAAAGTCACCAATTATTTAATGTGAATTTCTAGATAGTGGTTAAAACAAAATTTGAGGAATTTTTAATTTTTTAAAAAATTGCACAAAAATGGAAAACAAATTGCCAAAGTTCTTGAAACATAAAATTAAATAAAAAATTAATGCTTATAATATAAATAAAAAATTTAAGTTGAGACTATTGTTCAAAGGTTTATTTAAATGTATATATATAGATTATATTTTGACATTAAATAATGAAATAGATTTTTATTTGTGATATCCAATGAATTTCAAAAGAAATCCACAAGCCCCAAAATGGCATTGTTTTCCATGTTTCCATGTGATGGGTAACAAATAATATAAAACTTGATCTAAATTAATAATTTATCAAAATATCTGGTCATACAACTTTGAATTTTAAATATTATATGTATATTAAATCACATTTAATGATTGAAAATTTTAAAATAATATTAGAACTTACTACTCATAATAAAATGTGATAAAAATTTATTATATTAAAAAAATAAAAAATAAAAAATTATGAAATTTAAATAATTTAAATACTTTGTATAAAATTTTCAAACATTGAAATTAATACCATATGTTTCATAGATAACATATTTTATTTATAAGTACTTTTTAAAATTAAAAATAAATATAACGCATGGTAATAAATATTTAGCAACCACTCCCATCAGGCCAAGCCATAGGTGCCATTCGGCTTAAAAATGAATTAAGAATACTTGGATTGGAATTTTGTGCTTTTTGGAATTTGGCATTGCAAAATTTCTTGACTTCATTAACCGCCATCACTTGGTAAATATCCTCAAAACTAAGAAGACCAACATCTAATGGACCTAATTTACAAGATATTTAATGTCAGTCTCGTAGGAGGCGATAAAGGAAAAGGAGGTCTATCTGGAAATGAAAGAGTTCCCCAATAAAACAGTTTATTTTCTTTGTTTTATAACACATATTGGAACTCGTCAAATAAGAGGGTCCAATGTATACAATAAGAGTATCGTAAAACGGCAAAAAGTCCTAGGTCTTTGTTAAGGCCACTAAAATAACCTTACTTGAAAAGTGTCGTTTAGATTACGATCTCTAAAAGATCGCTAGCCAACCTCCGCAAGAGTAAAAAGCGAGAGGCCAGACTTGCGGGCATTTTTGACTACCTGGACCCTGACTTCATCAAGATTAAGTACGTCTGCTATGCAAATAACTTTCTACTAGGAATCACTGAATTCGAAAAAAAAAAAGAAAAAATCGAAACGTGTCATCTCTTTTTTAGAATATAACCTACAATCGAAAATAAGGCAAGACGACATGGTATATACAACCTCCACTAAGGTTTAGTTCTTAGGCATCTACATCAAAACTGTAATTGTCTTGAAATGGTGGCGTCCTTCCTCTCATGTCTTTAAAAAGAGAGGCCATGTCAGAGGCTAATTATCATGTGCGAGCAGCGACAGAAGGCTCGATAAAACCAAGTAGGGCAGCTGGGCATGGTCTCGTGGTTATCTATTGGCCTTCAAGTCAAAACCAAAGGCAAGAAAGGCAATGTTTGATAAAGCTATGGAACTTGGCAACAAAATTGCCTTAGACTTATAGTCCTTACTACAAAAGGGTGACCTCAAGAAGCTCATAACACAAAAAAGAGACCTCCTTTATTACCAAGGTTGAAAATAGGTATCCTCTGTCAATGAAAACTGCCTATAAAAATATTATCCGTACCATGGATAAGGCACGCAAAGACTTTAATTTTCATGCCAAACTTCAGTAAACGCATAAAAGTAACTAGGTATCAATTTGTAGAATAAAGGGCTCTTTACCTATAATGCTATAGACACCCATCTTCGAAATCCTATAAAATTTTGTAAAGACAGAATAATGGACTTGGCTAACCGCCTGGCATCAGTAAATAAACTGATACCGACCACAAAGGAAGCCATCCATAATCGAGTACTTTTATAGGTGACAAAGGACAATGTGAAATAATGTTGTAAATTTATCTCATATCTTTTGTGAACAAGTACAACTTTGGAAACTATAAAAGTAGGTGAAAAAGTATTGGTTTCCACACAATTTATGCACCAAATATATTCAAAGTGCAAATTTTACTTGTGATGAGCCAATAAAAAAAGGCTTGTCACTAAAAAAAAAAAGATCCTACTTACCTACCTACCAAATGGTTAGGTTAAATATATATATATATAATATGTAATATATATAATATTATATATATTGATGACATTTACAACTATGATAAAAATACAACTAGTGGATAAGCGACATGTCCATATGGACTACATAGTCATGTAGTCATATTTGGCATCACTTACACAAAATGCATCCTAATTCACTTTGGGTTTCATTAATTTTTGAGTGAATTTGGACATTTTTACTTAATGAAATTGTTTAACCCCTTAGTGAATAGGGATCAGTTGCTACAGACAATGATTTGTTTCCCTAGTAGCTAGTGAAACAAACTTACTCTTAAGTGAAATACAAATTTATTAAACCATTCACTTGTTTGTTAATTAACTAACCGACATGGAAATCAATTAAAATTTAATTATTTAATATATAACATTATTGATAATTTCATGATTTAAAAGCCTATTATTTATTGACACGTGTCACTACCTACATTAGGTTAAAAACCTAGCCTAAATAGGTAGGTAGGTCATGTAATTAACCTAGGCACCTATTTTGGGAATTTGATAAGAGAATATCCGGTCAACGTACCGTTGTTGACCACACACAACACCACCCATGAGATTTGATCCCTAAACTTTTGAAGTGGAGGCAAACACCCCTACTATCAAGCCACCCCATTTATTATTATAATATATTACATTACATTGTATTTATCAAATACTTCATTTTAATCATTACAAAAACATAAACTTGAAGAATTCATATCTTATTGAGATTTTGTTCAAATGAAATGATTCGAATTTAAATTAAAAAAAAACTCAATAATGTACATAATTACATTTATTTCCTTTTGAAAGTTTAAAATCATTTGAATAAAAAAAAGTTGAATATCATTATTCAATAACATTTCAATGACCATTCTTTTGAAATTTTTTTTTTAATAAATGGATATTGTTTTATATAATAATAATACTTATGTTAAGCTATTTTCAATCATTATATGACTATTTTTAATTAATTTAAATTATTTCACCCTACATTGTTTATGGCTATTTATGGATATTCTCAATTACTTTTGGTTATTTTTGGTTATTTCACCTTAGGCTATTTTTGGTTATTCTAAATTATTTTTGGCTATTTTAACTTATTTCACCTTAGGCTATTTTTAGCTGTTGTAAGATTTTTTTAGCTATTTTATATTTTTTTGGTTATTATAATTTATTTAAGTTTAGACTACTCATAGCTATTATACATTACTTTTGGCTATTGAAGGCTATTTCACCTTGAGTTATTTTTGTCTATTATAAATTATTTCAGCCTAGATTATTTAGGCCAATCCTAAACAATTATAATATATGGCTATTGATTGTTCTTTTATTACTGTTATTCGTGGTTATTAATGACTACAAGTACCTATTTTATTTGTGGCTATTGATGTTTTTAATGGCTATTTTATTAATAATTACTAATGGTTATTTTACTAATGGCCATTAATAATTATTGTATTGGTGGTTATTCTATTAATGGCTATTGGTGATTATTCCCTTGTAAGCCATTAGTGGTTATTTTATTAGTGGTTATTGATGGTTATTTTATTAATAGTTATTAATGGTTATTGTATTATAAGTAATTGTTGGTTATTATATGTTATATTACAGCTATTAATGATTATTATATTATAAATTATTGTTTGATATTATATGTTATAATATCATTGGCTATTGATAATTATTATATTGTAGGGTATTGAAAATTATTTTTCATAGGTTATTATTTTATATTTTAAATTATTTTTACCTTAGGTCATTATATTTTGTTTTAGATTATCTAAAGTTATTATACTTAAAATAAAATAACCTAAGATATAGCCTAAAGTTAGTTGAATAATTTAATTTATAATAACGTAAAAATTCATAATAAATTAGTTAAGATACCTTAAGGTAAAATAACATATAATAATTTATGGTACAATAACTTTATAATAGCTTATAATAACATAAAATATAAATTAGAATAACTAAAATAGCTCAAGATAATATTGGGTATACCATAAAATAACATAGATAAAATATTTTAAAAAACATAGAAATAAACTTATTTAGTATAGTAAATTGTAATAGAAAATTATGTGAACTAGTAACGAAACATGATGTCTACATAATGATATTATAGTGAAATAACTTTCACCAAGGTGAAATCAGTAAAATGTAATGAAGTTATTTCACTTTTAAGGTCTCATAGTGATTTAAGCTAGTAAATTGCACCCCACTTTGGTAGTAGTGCATGTTTTGGAGTAGTGAAAGTAAAAATAATAAAATTTATCCAATGTGGGTCATGTTCTATCAATGGCCCAAAATTCTTAAAAATTTCAATTTCTGAAACTTTTACATTGCAATAAGGCACTTTGGTTTTTGTCACATTTAGACATTTTATGTACGTTATTACTTAAGGTGTTTGTGATAAGAATCTTGGGCCAAAAAAATTTGTTTAAACATTCTTTATGAGTCTTGAATTTTTTTTAAGAAGATAGTCTTAGATTTTTTTTAAAGACTTGGTCCTAAAAATCCTTGAACTTATTCAAATTTGAAATGCAATGCATAGAGTACTACCTTAGTAATGTATTTATTCATGAAAAAAAATCAATCTTTTAATATGAATGTGATATTAAATTGCATGTTTTAAGTGAGGGGGTCCATTGGGTATAAAGGAACTGGTCCTTTTTGGTACCCCAACCATGCTTTGACCCTTTAAAGAAAAATATTTTCTTTACATGATGTGACAACATTGCATTGTCCATAAGATGAATCTTGTTATTCAAATTTGTGTATGGTGACTAAGTTGGAATTTGTTGTAGTCATTGCATTCTTACTTTTTTAGCTTTCTTGAACAACATTTGGAATTCATTAAACTTGTTGAAATCATGGTAGATATAGGGGCCCAAGGATTTGGCAAAATGTGAAAACTTAGTGGATAAACATGTTGAAGCCTTTGAAATGTGTGATGGCAAAGTATAGGACATTGATTATGATCAAGATGTCATAAGATAATGTATTTGTTGTTCAAACAAGGTTGAATTTAAACCTTTTTTGTGATCTCCACACATTGCTAGGTTTGTTTTGTTTGCTACCATTATTAAAAAACAATCAATGGTTTATCAAGTTTGAGTAAAAGGGGTAAAACCATGGTTAGGTGGCTCACGTTTGACATTTTGAAGAGTCCACACCTTACATTAGCTATAAATCCTATGTTTAAAATAATTATCATATTATAAATCCTATAATAATCCCCTTTATCTTTCTCTTACGCTTGAAGCTGCTTATGTCTTGCATATTTCTAGTTAGCTTTGTGTCTCCTTGTTTATTTTCTTTCCCTTTCCTCTGCATATTTCTTGGGTACCTTGCATGAAATTATTGTGAAGTATACTCCCATTCATGTACTCATGGTTTCATGAAAATTTCCATAGCAGCCAAGAGTTGGCTGCAATGTCTAGTTCTCCCCCACATGATGATTTTGATTCTGTACTTGAATTTCTTGCTTATCTTTTGGAAAGGAATATGCTGTTAGCTTCCTAGCCGAACCTGTTCTCCATAGATGCACAATGCCATAAAGATGTTAAACAGCCGCATCAGAATTCTACACGACCATCTTGTGTCTATTCAGAAAGGTATGTGACTCACCTTGTGTCACCCCATATGCATTCATCCATTCAAGTGTTGTACGACATTATGCCATTAGCATGTGGCCTTTTGGAGATAGACTGCTTAATTCCTTTCATCAGTAGACAATTGAGCTTTCGTACTGATTATGAAGATTGTTTATACAGGAAAAGCTCCATATGGCCATTCACTTCTACGGCAAGTTTGTAGCCTAATTCGCACACTACCTGCAATTGATTCTTCAAGATTTCAGGATGATTTTCTCATGGTATGTACTCATTTGAGGTGGGTTGAGCATTGGTTGCTCTGAGTAAATTCCCTGAGGAGAAAAAGACTAATCCTTCTGGACCCATTGTTGTGATTGCTGAAGTCCTAAAAGTCTCTATTTTGCAATTATATTCCGCATTTAACTACTCAACAGGCTTGTTTGACTGGTAGGAGCATTTTTCTCCTGCTCTTGTTTTGCCCTCCTCAAGCCAGGTCTGAACTTTGAACCTCCTTCATTTGTGTGTTTGGAAATTGCAATGGTTTTATTTGGGTTTAGGGTTTAGGTTTAGGGTGATGAAGTTGTCAATGCCTCCAACATGATTTTATATCAAGCTTTGTGATGTAAAGGTAAGTCTTCATGTTTATGGACTTGTTTGGAACCGAAATGTGTGTTGGCACTCATACATCTGAATGGGGATGTATGTTTGCTCCTAAATGGCGATATTTTATTTGTGCAAGGTTATTCATGTAGGAAGGAGAATTTGCATTTCAACCCTAAGGATTCAACTATGGAGCCTAAGGTGTCTCAAAACATGCGAATTGCAGCCACATCAACTCCAACAAGTTGTTGGTGCCATCATTGTGTTTATATGTGGATCATCTAATTATTCAAGTTAAGTTTTGTTGATTACATTAAGGTAGGAACCCATGTTCAATACAAAACATTCTTCGTTCTTTGCAAAACTTAAGGTGAGTGTGCTCACTAAGATTTTATTAGCTCAATGGAAACCATTTTCCATGTCCATTTTGTGTGTGATTAGTGAGCCATGGTAACCTTAACCCTAGAACATTATTAATTAAACCCTAAAATGCTAACCTCAATTCATAATGTTAAACTAGGGTCCATTATTCCTTTTCAATAAAAAATGTTTTACAAATTATTTAACATCGCCATGTGGCAAGTTTCTATTCTACGATCTTTAAAAGATGTGGCAAATTTGAAATTTCCAATCAAATAATAATTCGACACGTGTTAAGATCCTCATTCTTTACATTTGATGAATGGGATACATCTAAGGTTTTTTTAATAAATATGTAAATGCCATAATGCTCATATTGAGACATGTGGCACATTTCGATTAGCCAAACACAAAAGACGTGGCCATTTCTTGGCCATTTGATTTAGAAAATTCAAGATCACAATTTGGTTTCCCAAATATTAGAAACCATGCCATGTGGCAACAACCCATTAGTTAATCGGAAAAAACATGGCCACTCTTTACCCACATGATCAGGAAAAACTTGAACATGTGACAATCCCAATGTGTTGAATCCAACGACCTAGATAAATGTAGAAGGATTTAAGGAAATATAATTGAAGTATTTCAATAGTTGACATGTGTCTCCACATGGTTGGAGTTTGGATCCACCAAAATAATTGCAAATTATAGTCGCAAAATGATGCCTTGTATACATTATGTATATACTGGCCCCATCGGATGAAACCGTATATATTACATTTAGGCTCCATCCACCATCTGATGACGTCATTCTGATGTAATTGTCGTTTGCAACTATTTGTCGTTTGCGACTTGTCTTAAGCAACTATTAGCAAAATAGTCGTAAAATGTTGCTTTCGACTAAAAATCAGTCGTAAACACTAGTCGTAAATCAAAGGATTTCTACTAATGGTAGGTAAATAGATTAATAATGAGTAAAATACATTCAATACACAATTGTGGACCCCTTATGCCTAAAGTATGTATAATACATTTGGAATATTCATAGGGCTATGACTCATTTGGTGACATTTGCAACTAATGGTAGGTAGAGGGGTCTTCTTGGATGGAAATTGTAATGAAAGATATCCAAATGAAAGATGAAATTATCCATTAGTCGTAAGTTAGTCATAGAGTAGTTGCAAACAACTTCAAATGCAAACAGTAGTTGTAGATATACCCAACAATAGTTGTAAATGTCAAATAGTCGCAATTAGTCGCAAATTCGTTGGTTACAAAATCACAGATTTCTACTAGTGAAATAAGATGTAATTAAGTAGATTATAGGTAAGTAGGTAGTTTAGTAGGCATATCAAGTAGGCTAACTAACCAAATTAATCTAGGTAATTTGACTAATCATTACCATTCATTATGGCCAATTTGTTTACGCCATGGAAATCTTGACGGACCTTTTAAAAAATTTGTCCTTCTTGATTAAATATACAATTTAACATTTGGTCAATATGATCTCTTTACTCAAAAGAACTAATTAAAAGAACCATGTGTCTTTCAAGCCCCAGCCTTTAGTCAAAGTGAACATTTTTTTAGTTAATGTAAACATTTTGGTCAAGTTGAACCTTTTGGAACCATGATTTCTTGTAGTGTAATCAAAATGAACTAAAAATGAAAAAGATATAAGACTACAACTAGCAAAAGCTTAAAGCCATTTTTTCAATTTTTTGAAGCAAACTATCATTGATCTTTTTCATTTGTTTTTAGTGTTGTTTCTTTGTTTTTGATGCTCAAAAAACATTTGAACCTTCCAATTTGCATGTCCAATGACACAAAAATGGCTCCATTTGGTTAAGGAATGAAGAAAATATTGAAAATTGTTCGATGATAAATAAATGTTTGATGATGAATGATTTTACCATATTTTGTTGTAGTAGGCAACAAACCCAAGGCATAAGCATGGTAAAGTATGCTAGTTAGAGACGCATGTTGTTTTGGAAAATATCCAAAAACTATACCTTAACATATGGAATTCATGAATATTTTTTAAATCAATGATCAACACTAAGAAGTTTTTTGGCTTCATTGCATAATATTAAAGAATCACATGTTTTAATATGCATTTAAAGACATTTTTTGAAATGCAAATATTAAAAAGTATGAGTCATAGTTTTGCAAAATAATATTACAAGTACATGAAAATAAGACATCAATTAAAATTATTATACTTTCAAGTTGATAATATAGTTTTAACTTTTCATATTATAGTCACAATCTATCAAAGTTTTAATGAAGAAAAATTTTGAAAAATTTGAACAACCAACCAATTTAAACATAATTTGGACATCGGTTATAATCTAGGTAATTTGACTAATCATTACCATTCATTATGTCCATTAAATAAGTTTTTAATATCTTTTTGAATGTGAATGTTAAAACAAGACTTTTTTTGAATTTTTTTTTTAAAGACTACTTTTTTGGCATACTTTATCATGCTTGGACCCCACGCATATTTTGGTAATGGTTGGTTAACTTGTTCTATTTTTTCAATTTATTGTGTATAAGATAAATTTTTAGTATTAAATCTAGTGATAACCATTGTTTTTTAAAGCTAGGGTTTTTATGTTTCTTATGTAATTGAGTGTTGTTTAAAGTTTTTTAAAAATATTTTGAATGGTTGCTTATTGAAAAAATAGTGTATGTATCTTCTTTGCATTTAAGTTTTGGTATCACTTATAAAATTTTGTCATATATTTATATTCACTTAACATTTCTTGTAAATTATATTTGAAAATATTTTGTAATCCTAGCTCAATACTATGATAACAAATTTACCTTGCATAATTCTTTTATGTCCATCATGGATGATATGTATTATTATAAATCCTTAGATTTATGTGACCATCAAAATTGATAGGATGCATTTGGACAAATTGGCGTGTCATGTGTAACCCTAAATGTCCTTCTATTTCTTTCTTTTTAGAGTTTTGATTTCACAATTATTTTGAAACAAAAGGCATGTTCCCTTTCTTTTTAATGAGTAAATTTTCAGTAAACAACTTTTGTAATTTGACAAGCTCCCATCTAAGTTCATTTATTTTGTATGATTTTAATTTAAGTATGATAAGAAACTAATCGTTATTTCACAAACCAATATATATATATATTCAAGTTCTAATAGCAATTAGTTCCCCATTGCCAATACTAACTTTAAGATGTTATTACATGAAAATGGTTAGAGTCATATGAACAACATAAAACTATTTAGTGAGGAAGAGCTTGTTCATTAACCTTTTGTCATCACCTCATTTTCCTAAATTTCTCAACTCCATTTGCATTGTTGTTTTTCAAACATTGTTTACTGACAACTAATTATTAGAAAGACTTTGAACAACGAAATTGAATTATTTTCCTATTTGGCATGTGTTACAATATTAACAATGTTAAGTGTGGGTGGCTTGATTAGAGAGCTTTTGATGAAAGTATTAAAGTCAACAGAAATTTCAATTTAAAACTTTCATAAATAATGAAGTATCAAGAGTTATCAACTATTTGGCAAATAGTTCAACACCAAATGTGGGCATTCAAGTTTTTCATTAAATATCAGCATTTGAATTTATTGTACCTATGCACTTCTCTTCCATGTTATGAAGATATGTTGACATGTGGTTTGCTTTGGGTGTGAAACAAAGCATTGATAAGCATGTAAACCCTACCTTGTTTATTTTAGTCAAAAGCTCAAATGATAATTTAATAAATATTTCAAATGATGTATGTCATATGTCATGTGTCAATATGACATTTGTCATATATTTGATCTTTTCTATTGAAATTGAATGATTATCTATTGTCTTTTGTCTGCGGTGTTATGTTATAAATAGAATTTTTAACATATTGTATTCTTACGAGGGGTTTCAAGTAGAGATTTAAAGTATTACATTAAGATTTATTTATTTTTGGTTTGAGTTTAAAGTTCTAATGTTAGACTTTAGGTTTAAGATTATGGTTTTAGGTTGAGGGTTTAGGCTTTAGACCTTACAGTCAAAGGATTCAGGTTACTAAAAAAAACAAGTTTTATTGTTAAGGTTTAATAACATCATTGTAACTCTTTGTCAGTAAAAATGGACGAGGGATTTAGTGATGATTAAAGATTTTGTAATAGACATAACTTTTTGAATTCAAATAAGATTGAAGGAAACGATGGACTTTTTAAATATGTTAGGTATAGAAGGAATCTGATTGATTGGTAGACTTAATTTTTGAGTTTTCACATTGGAGAATTAGGGAGTTAAAGGATTCACAATATCCTAGACACAAAGGCGTGTGCTATGTCCTCATTTTTTATGCTCAAAAACTCTAAGCATATGAGTCAAAAGGGCCATAAACTAAACTAATAAATCTATTTGAATTCATCCAACTTCTAGAACATATTAGAGATTGAGTTTTACCTATAACAAACATTTATTCATTTCCTTATTTAAACACTACATACATGTTTAATTCTATTTTGTAAATCTTCAAAGTTGGAGGATTGTTGCTAATGGGTTAGATACCTAGACCTTTATTCTAGTAATGTGCCAAACTAAAAAAAAAAGTAAATCAGTTATGCAAGAAACAATCATGGAAGAAAACCACTCGAATTATGCCCATCAAATTTCTTAAGAGAACTTCACCAAGTTGTGGCGACCTCCAAGGTATGGTTTAAAAATTCCACAATATGACTCTTAATATCCATATTTCACGGTGGCCTTTGCAATAATTATTCATCATTTTCTGTGAAAGCCATTACTATGGCTACCACTTGGCCCAAGTTTGTTGTTATTCATGATATCTAACTAATTACAAACATCACATGGTACATTGATCATCCCATGTGTGTGACTCTTTTAGATCTTTAAAGTAATCCCTTTAGCAAATATCATCTAACTTGTTTTCAACTTTTACTTTTTCGTTGCAGTAAGAGAGGTGATTGTTCCACAACGTTCCTACACTTTTTTATGAAAATACATGCAAAATTTGAATTTTAAAAATGGTAGGCTTGAGGGAATTACATGTTGAGAATCTTGTAAAAGTGATGTGTATTATTTGTTACTGGAAACCAATAGGTGCTCCACATGGCTAGGGCCTTGTATTGGGACCCCATTCCACTCAGAGAACTTTTTTGGTCATCATCCTTGTCTAGCCAGGGTGGTGGACCATCTCCCACTAAACTCCAATAGCCAAGTTGCAGAGCCTCTGCTTGCTCCTCAGTTGCATTCTGCAGCAGAGCTTCCAATTGAAAATTGATCCCCAAATGCACCCAAAAATTGCAACTGACAAACTGGGCCAAAGGCAGAAGACCCCACTATTACCCAACCCACCATGCAAACCCACCTGCCCACATTTCAACTCATCTTCATTTCACATTTGCACCATCTAAGTATTTCCAATTCACTCTGACAAGCATCCCCCGGGCATAAGAATGAACAAGAAGACAGCACATTGGTCATACAAAGAAGAATCCATATCTACTATTTTTCAAAAATAGCCCTAGCAGACACTGCCACAGAGAATCCTGTGGCAAATTGGGAACTTGTTCATTATTGAAATCTTCTCATTATTATTTTTGTCCAAGATGTGTTGACTTTGATAAGACAGTCATAAACACAACTTTTCTTTTCGAACATTCTTTCATGTTGAATAAGGTGTCCCACATTTTGTGCTATCCACTTCAAAGAAGTGCATGATCAAGAAGGTGGCTTCTTCCCCCTTCTTCAGTCCTCAAAGATGCTCAGTAACATGAAAATTTGGTATGACCATTCAAATGTGATGAGCAGTGCAGGGATTTCCACAAAGAGAACTTACCTGCTGCATCTTCCATTGCATGTTTGATGGCTGCAAAGTCCACATAAGCACTCAGGTCTGCTGAGCCTGGGTCTAGGAGTACCTTTACAAACTCATGTTTTCTTATTGCCTGCCACAATGTCCTAAACAGTATCAACGGTATTCTTCACAAATGCTGGACCTGACCATACCATGCAATGAATCAACTACCTATCCATGCAAATCATGTCTATGTTGCCTGAAATGTTTCAAGAAAAAGCAACAGAAATAAGGAAATCACCGGATAGAGGTTGCACTAACCTGTAAGCTGTCTGATACCATGACATTGTCACCATAATCAACAACAAGGGCACCACCTCCATCCTCTCCAACTCTTCGGGCAATCTCAGCTGGCAGTTTGAGGGCACTTTAACAAACTTCCACATGTTCAATCCAGTGATGCCCACTTCATCCGTTTTGCTAGGTATAGACTACTAGCTGTTGTGGGTGCTGGTGATAGGACAACCAGAAACCTGGCCTGAACAAAACCAATATGTTAGAACCAGTCACATTAAGAATTTGCAAAGAAGCACACATAAAATATGGCTTCAAAGCCTCCACTGAACATTGTGCTCTAAATGTCCTTGCAACATTGAAGCAGCTTTTGGGTATTGCTTGAGGCTATAAAACAAGATTGCACATTTTTAGTCGCAAATGACTTGCAACTAAAAAGTTTATCCCATATGTTTTGGCTTTCATTCTCATCTTGAAAAGTATATAATTAAATAGGTTAGTGACAACTAACTAGCTAACTAATTAACTAAGAAAATTACTAATTATTTAATGAATAAAATAAAGAACAAATCAATTAATAAGTTAATTAATTAATTACTTAAAAAATAAATGAGAAATTAACTAATTCATTTTATAAATTGTTCAACTAATTAATTATTTATAATAATAATCATTAATATATTATGACTATTAGATTAATTATATTATTAGTTATTATTAAATATTATTAATTAATTAGCTAGATAAACATTATTAATATATGAACTGTAGTGATCTATTAACCAATTTCATTAACCAATAATTGGTTAATATTGAAATAATTAACTAATTATTCATAATTAATTAATTATTATATCATAGCCAAATAAATTAATATAATAACTCAAAATATTCATAAATTAATAATTAATGATTATAAAAATTGAGTAGTAGTTTTTTTAATCTAATAATATAATTAAAACCTAATGTGGGCTAACTATTTTTTTACAACTATTCCCATTATTATATACTATTATGTCATTTGTTAGATCTTTTATGATTTTTTTATTTTTTTAATGAATAAAAAATCAGATTTTAATAAGTACATTATTCATTTGAAAATAATTTAATAAAATATAACAGTATGTTATATTATATAATTATTTTAATAATTATATAATAGTTTTCCTATCATTCTAATATCATCATCATTATGATCATTATGTAATAAAATATTACTTTTCTAGAAAAATAAATGGAAGATAATATTGAATTCTTTTATTACATGTAATTTATATAAACATATAATATTAATATTAATAAATATCATTTGTAATAATTTGAAGAAGTATAATAAGATGGTTTGGATAAACTTGTAATATGGGCATAATATATTTAGTAAATATGTTAAATAAAATTTTAATATACTCAAAATATACACCAATTAATGTAACCATTATATTGAGGCCATTTATGCTAATAATATTACTTGAATACACATGGAATATGGTTGTTCATATACATTCAAAATATACATTTATAAATATTTATACACCCAATTATATTCCCTAGAATTCACAAAATACACCTTTGTATATTCATAGGGTTGCAACTAAATTGGTGACATTTGCAACTAATGGGATATAAATAGTTATGCTTGGATGAAAACCAATCTCAACGTTGTTCACATGGAAGGATTAACAGTAATGTAGTTACAAATATGACTAAAACAAGAAATAGTTGCAAAAATGTCCAAATGTAGTTACAAATAACTAATAATTGCATGTAATTGTAAATAGAGTGGTTACATTTTGGCCAATTTCTACTAGTGATTCATGTGCACATGAAATTCCAATTCCTAATTTGCAGGTATTAGAATTGGTGCTTGCATGTATTTTTATTTAATCTAATCCTAAGTTTTTTGAAACTTTGTGGTTTAGATAAAAGGTTTTGTTTTCCTCATCAACTTTGTGATTAGTGCCATGATAAAGGTAAAGTTTTTAATGAAACATCTATAAAATTGAGCCATACCATTAAAGACCTAAATTTGGTATGGGTTTTTAGGTACTGGCATATTTAGTATTGCTTAAACCTTTATAGGGTCTTGTATTTTTCCTTCCTTGGAAACTATGAACCCTAAAATCATTTCTGAAAATACCAAAAAGGCACATTCCTTTGGGTTAAGATTGATTTTATGTTTTTTACATTTCTAAAAGCAAACACTATGAGAAAAAGGGGTGTTTTACAACTAGCCTTATAATTTAATTTTTGAGTTGCAACGAACATTTGTAACTCATTGCATATACAAAGCAATTCATTGTAAGTCAATTGCAATTTAGTCAACACAATTCATTTTCAACTACTATTCAACTCCATTATAACTACATTTATGATGTCATGTTGACATCATTAATCATGATCCATCTATAAAATTTAATACATGGCATTATGAAAAGTCCCTTCCCATCAGCATGTCCGACAAATTGGTATGGGTCTTCCCAACTTGCAATGAGTGCTCTCCTCTTACCTGGTTTCTTCATTTTCACCATCGACACCCCTGCAACCAAGCCTTCAAACAGATGCTTGCGTGTCCGGGTTGCATACGTGTTCCTTTGCTTCTTCTGTGCTTGCTCCACGTTGAGCAAGACACTTTCATGTATACTTGCTATGAGCCTCACCTTCTCCACGAATTATACTGCAGTATCCTCAACATTGGCAGTATCATCAATCACGTTAGTCAGAACATTCAGATAGTTATCCGCCCTGAGATGTGGTGACCGACCAGTCAAAATCATGAATGGGGAGAACTTTGTACTTGCTTGAACCCCACACTTGTACCCGAGCAAAACCTTAGCCATGTGCTCATCCCAACAATTTACATTATCAAGATTAGCAGCCAAAACAGTGATACCATGCTTGATGGTTTTAATCATGCATTCTGCCATCCCGTTGCATTGGGGCCACTGTGGTGCAGTGCGCTGATGTTGTATAGCATAACCCTTTCACATGACATCAAACTCTACACCCCACTCCCCTCCATTGTCAGTAAGCACAAATCTAGGAACTCCATACCTGCAGATCAAATCATCCTCCAGAAACCTAGCTGTAGTTCTAGCTCTATGATCAGCAACCGCCTTGGCTTCGCACCACTTGGAATAGTGGTCGATGGCCACCAGAATATATTTATTGCCTGCCTTAGTCTCAGGCAATGGTCCTGCAGTATCCAATGCAACTCTGAGGAACAAGTCACAAATTGGGATGCTCTTTAGTCGCTCATCTCTAGAGCGGATGCTACCCTCACTTTTCACCAACTCGCACTGTTGGCACGTCTTAATAATCGCCTTCACGCATTCCATTCGATTGTTCCAGAAATACCTTCGGCAAATCTCCGCCAAGGTCCTTTGTTCCCCAAAATGCCCCAGGTCTTCATGCATTTGACTCACAAGCTTCATCCTATCCTCACGCTTAGGCACGTACAACCCCTTAAAGTAGAGCCTTTCGTTCTTCCAGCAATAGTGGGTTGCTTTCTTTCTTACTCTCTTACTTTCTTGAAGATCAACTGTGTCTAGGACAACACCCTCTTTCAACAATCCCAAACAAACCTCATCCTCCCAGATGTCAGTTTTGCTTGTGTCTTCGGCACAGGTTTCTTCGTCCCCAGACCTTGCATCACCTACCTCGTGCCCATCATCTTTCAACAGCTCCTAGGCAGCCAACACCAACTCAAGCTGTTGCCGTCTATCGTAGTATTCGGTCTTCCCTTCCTTCAGGACCCGTTTGCTTTTGGAAGATCCCGAATTCCGAGCTTCCTCTCCTACTGCAGCTTCTGCTCCTTCCTCAGGTGAGTCATCCTCTTCATCTTGGCTTGTCTCAGTCAACACATCAAGCATAAACAGTTGGTGTTCTTCGCACCAGCGCCAATGATTGATGCCAAAGCAGCATCCATGGTGCTCCTTCAGTCCTCCTGAATGTCTTTTCAGACCAAGCCACTCTGATTCCTTATCATGTCGGACAGAGAATATCCCTCTTGTCGTCTCAATTGAGCCACCTTGCTTAGTCCCGATGTCCTGGATTTCTTCACTGAAATCGTCATCATCCGTAGCTTCTCCCACTGGATTTTGGCTCAGTGCATCCACGTTTGTATGCTTCATACCTGGTCGATGCAATATCTTGAAACTGAAGTCCTGCAGCATGTCGATCCAGCGTCCTCTTCTCCCATGCGCATCTGATATCGTCGCCAACCATTCAAGTGGCTTGTGATCTGTCCTTAGAACAAAGTGGGTTCGGTGCAGATACTGCTTGAAATGCATGATACCCCATATCAGTGCATAACATTCTCCCTCCATGGGATGGAATTTCCTTTGCGCAAACGTCAGACCTTTGCTGGCATATGCTACAACTCTCTCCATCCTGCCTTCCTTCTGAGACAACATGGCATCGACGCCCTTTGGTGACCAATCCACATCGAGGCAAAATGGTTTCTTAAAGTCAGGTCGAATGAGCACCGGGGCAGCCACAAGCGCTCCCTTCAGAGCTTCAAACGCGCACTGACAACCCAAATCCCACACAAAAGCAACATCTTTCCTTGTTTGAATTAATAAAGGAACAACTAATTGTGAATATCCCCAAACATAGTTTCGGTAATATCCAGTCACTCCTAGAAAAAACCTCACGTCCGTCACTGTCATTGGCACTGGAAAATGGGCTACGGCATTAATCTTGCTAGGGTCTGGCTTAGTCCCTTCGTGACTAACCACATGACCTAGGAAAGTGATACTCCTAGCAACAAAACAACATTTGCCTGGATTCAGTTTCAAGTTCACTTCCCTTAGTTTGGAGAGTACGGCTTCCAAGTGTTGAAGATGGTCCTCCCAGTTCTCACTGTGGACATTGAGGTCGTCCACAAACACCTTCAGGAATTTATCTCCCAATTCCTTAAAAACCAAAGACATCGTCTTGGTAAAAGTACTAGCCGCATTCTTGAGGCCAAAGGGCATGAGAGTCCAGTCATACAATCCGCTCTTGGTGACCAGCGCCGTCTTCTTCATGTCGTCGGGAGCCATACGAATTTGCCAAAATCCTGATTGCAAGTCTAATGCAGTGAACCAAGCTAACTTTCCCAGTTGGGATATTACATCCTCAACTAAGGGCATGGGGAACGAATCTCTCCTGGTTTGTAGATTGAGCGGCCTGTAGTCCCCACATAATCTCTTACTCCCATCTTTCTTCACAGGCAGGGTCACCCGACAGGCGTACTCTGAATCACTAGGCCTCATTTTGCCCAGATCCACCAATACGTCAATCTGTCGCTTTACTTCGGCCTCCTCCCAGTACGATAATCGTCTAGGAGCTACCTTGCAAGGTGGGAATCCTTGTGTGTCGATGGAATGTTTTCCGACTGTGCAACAGCCTAGCTCCCCTTTATTCTGGGCAAACACATCCTGGTATCTTTCCAACATCTTCCAAAGCAGCTGCCTCTTTAGTTCGTCCAGGTTCTGATCAACTCTGAGCTCTTGGCAGATGTCCTCCCATCTTGAGCTCACCCCTGGGTTATCTGTGGACGCGATCCGGTCCTTGAAATTATTGCAGGGAGCAGCATCGTTCAGTTGCTGAACTTGCAACAGTACAGGTACTTCTGCATTAGTCACACCACCAGCAATAACCTGCTTCCTTTGCTCTGCATCCGCCACCCACTTAATCCAGTCGGCATAGTAGTCGGCATCTGCAGTCTCTTCTCTCATGAAATGATCAGCTTGTTCTTGCAATGTCAGCTACAGAATTTGCTGAAGTCCTTCCATCAACACCAACTCTTCAAGTTTAGTGTCTCCGAATTCTGATTCGTCACTGATTGGTCTTAATCGTTGACGCTCCTCTTGAGAATCCTCAGACGTATCAGAGTCTGAGTCTGAGTCTGATACTCGCGCATCCAGCTGTTGGGTTTTACTGTCCTCATCCACACATGGCCTTCCCATGATCACGTCGAATCTTCCAGCAATACGTGAATCGTTTTGCATCAGGGCCTCCGAGTTTAGCACCTGCAACATATTTACCATGGTCAAAGGCAGCACTTCCACATCGGGTCCCGGACCATGTTTTACTTGGATCAGTCCACGCTCCACATCGACGATTGCCCCAATCTTGATCAGGAAGTCAAGCCCAAGCAACACATCGTAGCTGTCGGTGTCCACCACCATGAAGGTCATGGCGCATTGTACACCTCCAGCTTTGACCGACACCTCATCGATCCGTCCCATGGCCTGCATGACGATTCTAGATGCGGTTTTGTAGGTCTCCGATCCAAAGACTAAGTGCATCATACCCAACTCTCTGACTACTGCAACCGCCATGACAAACATGGACGCGCCAATGTTTACAAGTCCCTCAATTAGATAGCTGTTTATCTCTATCGACAAATGCAAGGTCTTACTTCTGTGTGTCTTGTTAATGCAGATTCTCCTTAGAGTCGGAGCTATAGACACCATAGACAAGGAGCAAAACACCTCGCATTGGGGTGTTCTTAGTGTCATTCAAAAGGTCTTAAAGCGTAAATATCGAAAATGCAAGGGCATTTTCGATTTGAACGTCTATAGCTCAAGTAATGGGCAAAAGAAGGGCCAGGAGTCAAACTGGCAGTTTGACTCCCGACCATTAAAAATCGGAAATCGACCAGCTTTTGATGTCCGATTCAAAAGTGCAATACGGTGTTGAAAAGATCTCGACAAGGGCTACAACTTCGGTTGAGACCTCTTTGCGATCAAAGGTCAGGGCGAGGAGCTATGACCTCTCAAAGTCCCAAGAGGCCCAAACCGGGACACTTGGGTGGATTTCGGGACTCCAACTTGGGAGTCCTGGGAAAAAAAGTCATTTGGATGTAACCTCAGCGGGGCGTCGCAGAGTATACTATATGGGGGATGGTGGTGGCATCCCCCGAGTCCGGGCCGTGGTGAGTCTTGTGGTCCGAAGTGCCCGTGGCTTGTCCCAACATTAAAAGGTGTCCCGAAAGATGATTTAACCACTTGGGTGGGTTGTTTTGATGCAGATTCAAGCTTGATCAACTAATACCTCTTCCTAGTCTAATCCCTGGGCTCCCAACTGGACCCTCTACCCCCTTTTTAGAGTTGGAAGCCGGGAGCGTGCGTCCAAGTCTCAACTTCCGCAACTTGACTTTGTGAAACCCTCAAGTGGGTTTCACCCCGTGACTTGGGAGCGCGTCATTTCCGCGCAATCGTTAACGTCTTCATGGTCCCTTCCCCAAAACAGCTCATCCATGCCCTGAGGACTGGTCATCCTGCAATGTTGAGCTCCAAACCAAAATTGCAATGTCTGTACGCGACTTTGTGTCAAAGTTCAACGACTATAGCACCGAATTGCCTCAAAATAAATTTTGTTCGTATTGAATTTTGAAAGAAGCAAACCTCATCTGATTCAACCTACAAATTCAGACTGAGTCCCTTCTGCTACTGGTTTCAGAGGTTCAAAATTTGATGGGAAGTTAAAGAAATATTGCTCATCCGTCGACTCCTGCTGGAATCTCCATTCTCCTTCCTGGCTTCGCCATATCCTCCAGCTAATGAGGCGGGATCTGGATCCGCCATGCTC
The DNA here is from genome assembly GCA_963921925.1 of Sphagnum tenellum. Taxonomy (NCBI): domain Eukaryota; kingdom Viridiplantae; phylum Streptophyta; class Sphagnopsida; order Sphagnales; family Sphagnaceae; genus Sphagnum; species Sphagnum tenellum. The sequence continues at coordinate 496,858 of OY998142.1, forward strand.
CACCCGAAGCAAGCAATCTCCCTCCTAGAATAAATCCTCCACACCAGGGATATACAATCTCACAAAATGGTCATGTGATACCTCCGACTTAGGAATCCAAATGTCTCCTAGTCTTGGTACACTGCACTGCCTCTTTGCGAATTCAGGAGTCACCCTACGCAAGGTAGGAGGTGAAGTAAAAATTGGTTTGTAGCTCTGAAGTCGATGCCCACCCCTTTGCTCCATCGACTACTTTCAACCAAACTTGTGCACGAGTGTAGAAACCACTGTGAGCTACTTCTACAGTAATGTCTCCTACTCGAGCTTGGTCAGTATCTATACCTACAAGCCTAACCACACCAAAGCCTAGAAAACGCAAAATCACTCCTCCCCTCTGTGGTCCGTTCTGAACAGTAAAGAAATCAAATCTATGAACAAGTTGTTGCTCATGAATCTCCTCGGTCACTTGTTCTACAGGAATTCCCTCACCGCTAGATGAAGACATGATCCTCAACTATCATTCTACCTAAACATCCACAGGTTCTACCAGGTTTACAAACACGGAACCATGCTCTGATACCAAAAAAAAAGGAGAGAGAAGGAGACCAAACAGCAACCGGACTCCTCTATTCGTACTCGCTCTGACAGAGCGCACATGGGCAATCACACATCAAAGAAATAAGACAACAACCGCCCTGGTCTAAATTCCAAGTGGGGGACTCACGCTACGGACGCAAAATCATCCCACCCGAACCTCTGCAGATGCAATTCCTACTCACACGAATCAGACAGACAGAACTTCAATGACCAAAATTCATAGCTCATATTTCACAAAGGTCCTCGACAGCACGAGCTTTCTCTCCTCTCCAAAATGCTCGTCAGACGTCTGACAGTGACACAGCCAAATATTGCGCTCTATAAACCAAAACTTGCTCTGTCTACAGCATTGGTCCTCAATTTCAACTCAACCTCACCACATGTAGGAGCTAGATATTCTCTAATCACTAACGCAGCAGAAGAAATCAGCAACTAGCAATGTTTCTAAGCTCCTCTTTTCCACTCCAAAAACAAATCTGCCTAATTGACGACTCCTTCCTGGAATCCCCAACACTCTTTTCGTCTCCGCCCCAACCTCTACTTCCTCTTCTCCTTCCTTCCTAGCTGGTTCAATTGGCTTCCTCGACAAACCTTCCTCTCCTCCCCTTCTCCACCGCCACTCTTTCCTCCATAATCCATCAATGTAGCGCCGCTCCACTCCATCAATTGCGCCGCCATCTTCCTGCTATCCCATCCCACACAGCCAGACAGCACTCCCTCCATGCATCCCATGCACATCCAGCTTTTCTCTCACACAAACGAAGATAAAATCCGCCGCCACTCATCAATAGAGGCGGCTAGATTAACCCTGATCAGTGATTTTGGTGTTCACACAAACTGCACGACCACAAAACTTTTGTTCGGTCACCCTTTATTCGGCTACAACATGTTTAGGGATATTTATAAGGTGGTCTATTAACATTTGTGACCAAAACCATAGGGGATTATTATAGGATTTATAGTTTGATAATTATTTTCAATATAGGATTTATAGCTAGTGTAAGGTGTGGACTTTTCAAAATGTCAAACGTGAGCCACCTAACCATGGTTTTACCCCTTTTACTCAAACTTGATAAAGCATTGATTGTCTCTAATAATGGTAGCAAATAAGACAAACCTAGCAATGTGTGGAGATCACAAAAAAGGTTTACATTAAACCTTGTTTGAACAACAAATACATTATCTTATGACATCTTGATCATAATCAATGTCTTATACTTTGCCATCACACATTTCAAAAGCTACAACATGTTTATCCACTAAGTTTTCACATTTCACCAAATCTTTGGGCCCCTATATCTACCATGATTTCAACAAGTTTAATGAATTCCAAATGTTGTTCAAAAAAGCTGAAACAATAAGAATATAATGACTACAACAAATCCCAACTTAGTCACCATACACAAAATTGAAGAACAAGATTCATCCTATGGGCAATGCAATGTTGTCACATCATGTAAGGAAAGTATTTCTCTTTAAAGGGTCAAAGCATGCTTGGGGTACCAAAAAGGACCAGTTCCTTTATACCCAATGGACCCCCTCACTGAAAACATGTAATTTAATATCACATTCATATTAAAAGTTTGATTTTTTTTTCATGAATAAATGCATTACTAAAGTACTGTTTTATGCATTGCATGTCAAATTTGAATAAGTTTAAGGATTCCTAAGACCAAGTCCTAAAAAAATCTAAGACTATCTTTTTAAAAAAAGTTCAGGACTCATAAAGAATGTTTAAACAAATTTTTTTGGCCCAAGATTCTTACCACAAACACTTTACGTAATAATATACATAAAATGTCTAAATGTGACAAAAACCAAAGTGCCTTATTGCTATGCAAAAGTTTCAAAAATTGAAATTTTTAAGAATTTTGGGCCATTAATAGAACATGTCCCACATTGGATAAATTTTATTATTTTTACTTTCACTACACCAAAACATGCACTACTACCAAAATGGGGTGCAATTTATTAGCTTAAATCACTATGGGACCTTAAAAATGAAATAACTTCATTACATTTTATTGATTTCACCTTCGTGAAAGTTATTTCACTATAATATCATTATGTAGACATTATGTTTCATTACTAATTAACATAATTCACTATTATAATTTATTACAGTAAATAATTTTATTTCAATGTTTTATTAAATATTATATTTATGTTATTTTATGGTATACCCAATATTATTTTAAGCTATTTTGGTTATTTTAATTTATATTTTATGTTACTATAGGTTATTATAAATTATTGTACCTTAAATTATTTTATTTTATTTTACCTTAAGGTATCTTAACTAGTTTATTATAAACTTTTAAGTTATTCTAAATCAAATTATTCAACTAACTTTAGGCTCTACCTTAAGTTATTTTAATTTAAATTAATATATGTTATTTTAAGTTATACTAAGTCATTTAAGGTCATTCTACTTTATGTTAATATAAATTATTTTATTTTAAGTATAATAACTTAAAATAATCTTAAACAAAATATAATGACCTAAGGTAAAAATAACTTAAAATATAAAATAATAGCCTATGAAAAATAATTTTCAATACCCTACAATATAATAACTACCAATAGCCAATGATATTATAACATAAAATATTTTTAAGAAAATTATAATACAATAATCATCAATAGTTGTAATATAACATATAATAAATGATAATAGCTTATAATAAAATAACCATCAATAACCATTAATAAAATAACCACTAATGGCTTATTAGGGAATAACCACCAATGACATTAATAAAAGAACAACCAACAGCCATATATTAGAATCGCTTAGGATTGGTAAAAAATCTAAAGTGAAATAATTTATAATAGACAAAAATAACTTAAGGTGTAATAGCCTTCAATAGCCAAAAGTAATTTATAATAACTACAAATAGTCTAAATTAAAATAATTTATAATAACCAAAAAAATATAGAATAGCCAAAACAAACTTACAATAGCTGAAAATAGCCTAAGGTGAAATAAATTAAAATAGCCAAAACTAACTTAGAATAACCAAAAATAGCCTAAGGTGAAATAACAAAAAATAAACAAAAGTAATTGAGAATAACCATAAATAGCCGTAAACAATGTAGGGTGAAATAATTTAAATTAATGAAAAAATTCATAAAATGATTGAAACTAACTTAACAGAGGTATTATTATTATATTAACAAAACAATACCCATTTATTAATTTTTTCTTTTCAAAAGAATGGTCATTGAAATGTTATTGAATAATGATATTCAACTTTTTTTTTGTTCAAATGATTTTAAACTTTCAAAAGGAAATAAATGTAATTATGTATATTATTGAAATTTTTTAAAAATTAAACTTGAATCATTTCATTTGAACGAAATTTCAATAAGATATGAATTTTCGAAATTTATGTTTTTGTAATGTTTAAAATGAAGTATTTGATAAATACAATGTAATGTAACATATTATAACAACAAATGGGGTGGCTTGATGGTAGGGGTGTTTACCTCCATTTCAAAAGTCTAAGGATCAAACCTCATGGGTGGTGTTATGTGTGAACAACAATGGTATGTTGACGGAATATTATCTTATCAAATTTCTTAAATAGGTGCCTAGGTTGATTACATGACCTACCTACCTAGGCTAGGTTTTTAACCTAGCAGAGGTAATGACACGTGTCAATAAATAATAGATTTTAAAAATCATGACATTATTAATAATTTTATATATTAAATAATTAAAATTTAATTGAAATCCATGTCGGTTAGTTTATTAACAACAAGTGAATGGTTTAATAAATTTGTATTTCAGTTTAAAGTAATTTTGTTTCACTAGGTACTATGGAAACAAATCATTATTTGTACCAACTGGTCCCTATTCACTAGGGGGTTAAACAATTTCACTAAGTAAAAATGTCCAAATTCATTCAAAATTTAATGAAACCCAAAGTGAACTAGGATGCATTTTGTAGTAGTGATGCCAAATATGACTACACTCATGATTAGGTTTATAGTTGTATATGCCATCCATGACTACATGACTATGTAGTCCATATGGACATGTCGCTTATCCACTAGTCGTATTTTTATCATATCATAGTTGTAAATGCCATCAATATATATAATATTATATATATATTACATATTATATATTTATATATCAAATTAACCTAACCATTTGGTAGGTAGGTGAGTAGGATCCTTTTTTTTTTTAATGACAAGCCTTTTTTATTAGCTCATCACAAGTAAAATTTGCACTTTGAATATATTTGGTGCATATATTGTGTGGAAACCAATACTTTTTCACCTACTTATATAGTTTCCAAAGTTGAATTTGTTCACAAAGGATATGAGATAAATTTACAACATTATTTCACATCGTCCTTTGTCACCTACAAAAGTACCCAACTTTGACCATTATTATCTTTTCACATTTTGTCCAAATGAAAAGAAATAAATTTCATTTGTAAAGATGTTTTCAAGATCTACACATCTATAAAAAGAAATTTAAGAAAGTATTAAGTGATTTGACTAAAAATGCATTTGAATCTTCACTATTTCATACATTTTAACAAAAATGACATCTACAAGATTATTATTTTTTTTTTTTCATAATACAACTTGTAAACAAACATATTTAAAATTTACATGGTTTTTTGGTATGTATATATATGAGTCCTACCTACCTACCTACCTACTTGTAAATAAGTAAGATAGGTAACATGATAAGTAAGTAATATGATAGGTAGGTAAGGTTATGAATAAGGTATGAATATATATATATAATTTTCCCACCTTTAAAACATATAATGAATCAATGAAAATGGTACAAATGTTGTATTTATTACCATATGTTATATTTATTTGTAATTATTAAAAATACTTAGAAATAAAATATGTTATCTATGAAACGTGTGGTATCACTTTCAATGTTTGAAAATTTTATACAAAGTATTTAAATTATTTAAATTTCACAATTTTTAATTTATACAATTTTTAATTTAATATTTTGTTCTCACATTTTATTATGAGTATTAAGAAAAATTTTAATCTTAATTTTTTTCAATTCACTAAATGTGATTTAATATACATATAATATTTTAAATTCCAAGTTGTATGACCAAATATTTTGATAAATTATTAATTTAAATCAAATTTTATATTATTTGTTACCCATCACATGGAAACATGGAAAACAATGCCATTTTGGGGCATGTGGATTTCTTTTGAAATTCATTGGATATCACAAATAAAAATCTATTTCATTATTTAATGTCAAAATATAGAAAAATATATATTCATTTAAATAAACCTTTGAACAACACTCTCAACTTAAATTTTTAGTTACATTATAAGCATCAATTTTTTACTTAATTTTGTGTTTCAAGAACTTTGGCAATTTGTTTTCCATTTTGGTGCGATTTTTTTAAAATTAAAAAATTCCCCAAATTTTGTTTTAGCCGCTATCTAGAAATTCACATTAAATAATTAGTGGATTTAAGGCAAAAGTTTTAAAAATCATAAGGTATTAGTTATTTACTTGTCCAATAATTATGTGTTTGATAATCTATAAGTTTATAATATGTTTATTAGGTACATGTGTCTACCTTTTAGTTTTTTCCCCTTTTACTTGTTTTTAATGTTTGGAATTGTATATTATTAAATAACTATTTGGTGTTCATGAAGAAGATTTTTAGTAGTGCATTATTCCTATCCATGAAGACTTTTAATCATGTCGTCATATCCATGGTTACAAAAATATGACTAGGCACAAAAGCATGGCATATACGGCTATATCATTAGAACTAGTCATATTTTTCATAGTCATAGATGTCAAGTTTTGATGTAGCGTTTCATAAATGAAAACAATAGATATTCTAAATGCCTATATAAAATTTAAAACAAAATTATTTCATTTGACATGAAAAAAAAAATAATCTAAAACAAGTCATAGGAAAAATGAAGAAAAAGGTGAATTTGAATGTCTTAGGAGTGTGTCCTTAGTGTTCCAAATGGGGTACCCCAATCATGCTTAGACTTTAAATTGAAATATCATTTCGATGTGGTAACCTTGGAAAAGTGTGGGCCCATCAACACCAAAACATATGAGCCTTGTGGTTGTTTTTTAATCAAACCCTTTTTTTACATGAGGGATTGACTAATCACAACAATAAGATTTTTCCACCTCCAACCACATGAAGTGTGAGAAAAATCAAAATTATTTTCCATCCATGCATCACATAAACATATATTTAGAGCCAAGATTGATTATCAATAGTAATAACTTCATCTAACATTCAAAGAAAGAAAGCTTGCTTCGATCACATGAATTTGAGTTATTTTCAAAACATGTTCACATGTGAATATGCCATCTCCCACCCAAACCCATCAAACCAATGTTTCATGTAGGATTGTCAAGAACATTTGGGTACACAAATAAGTTATGGAATTTACATTGCTATATATGTATTATATCATGGGGAAGCCATGATTGAAGTGAAAAATCAAGGAAAATTACACAATATTCTTCTTCATGTTAAGAATTCAAATTGCACCATGAGTGACTTGTTGCAACATAGTTGTGATGATGTTAATGGAGTATATTACTCATGGTAATAGTTAGTATATTTTTACTTACCTAGTTATTATTTTAGGATTACATAGTTTTTGTCACCATTTCAATTTGAATAGAACATAGGATTGTTACTTTGATGAATATCTTTCGGGAAAAGGAAGAAAAGGTGGCATTGTAGAACATTGAACTTTGATGGAGCATGAAACAAGAGCACTTCGTTTTTTGGAAAAGTTTGAATTCCATAGCCAAATTAACTGTTTTGATGTTTTTCTCATACTTTCATTATTTGATTTTAATTTTGAAACTAGATATGAATAAATTTGAATGAGAAAATTTTATTAGTATTAGTTTTATGATATGTTTTAGTCTAGATTTAGATCAAAATATAGGATCAAGAATTATGTATTTACCATTTGGCGACCATCCCAGGGCTTAAATTCAAAGTGAAATTCAAAATGTTCTTTATGTCTTGTTGTTGGGATTTTTGTTTCTAAGAATTGATAATGAACTTTAGTTTTAATTTTTGCATGTTTTTTCAAATCTTGATCATAAGTTTTTGTTCAAGAAGTAAATCTAAACAAAATAACTAACTATGAGGATTTTGTTTTAATGCATAAATTTGTTCTTATTTGAATTAGAATGTGGAAAAACAAAAAATAAAATTATAACTAAGAGTTTGAAGAGACAATTAAATCAAGTTATAGTACATGAATAAATAGAAAATGGTGTTGCCATCAACAATAATTTGTGTGAAAATCAAATAAATTAGCAATTTGTAACACCTAAAAGAGTTTTTGAATTGAAACTTAAACATTTGTGGATAAAAGGGAAACCTACATGCCACAAAACCCTTCAGGTAGAACCGATTATTCTTCATGAAGTGCAAACTAGTGAAGCACAAAAATGCACCAACAATTTGCAACAAAATTCCAAGAGAAAAGAATGTCAAATTGAAAATGTAAACTCACAAGTTGAGTTTAGATGAAGGAGTCAAAAATCTGAACTTCGACAAAAAGTTGCATTGGAATCAATGGGTCTACTAATGTAACTACATAATTTTGATGATTTGATTCATGATGAAGACCAAAAACTTAACAACTCAAAAAAGGAGGAAGTAGTACCAAGTTATAGATTTGCTTCACCTCGTTATTATCAAGAGGACCATGAAATAGAAAGAGTTTGAACAAAAAACTCAGAATTTTGAACTTCCAATTCATTATATGGTTGAACAAGAAGCCACAACTCAGGGTATTAAAATGTCCAGAAGAGTTGAACTATTACTTATAATTAAACAAGAAACTATAGTCTTACCAAAAGCAAAACCAATAGTAGTAGAAGGTGTACTTGTGGCTGTCAAAATGAAGTATAGTGAACATAGATTTAATCAATAGAATGAAAGCATTGTTAGTGGAGTTCCAAGGGATTGGCATAAAAGGATTCACAGTGTGAACAAAGTTCTAATACCTAATTCTCCACGTTGCGCATACTACCATAAAATTGGACATCAAATTATTGAATGTTCATTTATTAAAGAAAATGTGAGGCAAAGATTTGTTGAACATTTCCATAATTTGAATCTAGAACCTACAAGAGCACATCATCATGGACAAGTTGAACTGAAGGATTTGTACCATGAGAGGGTCAAAATTCCAAAATAAACTTTAAAACCAGATTTAGAGAAATAACATAATGGAAATGAAAGCTTAGACTATGGCAGATGTAGTACGTATTTATGTATCTCCTACACCAAATCTATTACATCACAACAATGTTGGAGTTACCTATGAAGGAACTTCCAATTTCAAATTGAACCAATAAGATCTGTACCATTATATTTTGTGGCAATGTCTAATTCTAGGATTATAGTTACTGAAGTTCCATTTATAATAGCACCAATCCATACTATTGTTGGTATGAGGTTTAGACCACAAACTCCAAGGGAACAGAACTTGCGAAAATGCATGAAAAGATGTTTAAAAAGGTGAACAATTTTTTCACAAGGTAATCATCAGACCTACACGACCTTTAAGGTATTTTGGATTGCTAATGGTGAATCTAGGCATGCCACCATTAACACCAAATAGGCCTTATCATCGGCCACTTAACTGTCCTGAATATGTGAAGGATTTTGACCCAGATGCTCACGTTAGAATTTTTAAAGCTGCCATTAGAGCAAATGGTGAAACAAAAGACGCAAAAATTATTAATCCATTTAGTTTTACCTTCAAAGATATTATGTTTGATTGGTGTAACATTTATATTGAAGATTACCTAGATTATACTTTTGCAGAATTGCAGTTAGCTTTTTATAAAAGGTATAGAAAAGTTCAGAATGATGAACAAGTCTGTTTATAGTTGAAGAACATGAAGTAGTAGAAAAATGAAAGAGTGGAAGTCTATTATGAGAACTTATTGAAGTTGGCCAATAGTTTTCAACATAAGACAACAAATAGTTTTTTAATTATAATACCTTAAATGCAACTTTCAATGCAAATGTGACTTCACATATGTGTAATAGAAATAACCTTCAAAATTTACCATTTGATACCATAACATGATATGTGACCAAAAAAATTTTTTTGAACAAAATCAATTTGGCCACAAAACTTTTTTAAGTAATGACATATTAACATTCGACTAACAATGTTTGTTGCATATGAATGTATGCAAGGAAGACAAAACTCTGACTAAGTTTAATTCACAATAGCAAAAAAGAGGTTGTGAAAGGTATCTATAAGATGACCAAATTGACATTGAGTTTCTTGCAACAAAAAGTAAATTGGAGCCCACCCTTACCTCACACCATGGGTATAGAAAAGCAAGATATGACTATCAAACATGATATTCATATATCTTTGTGAGATTTGGGTGGACAAGATGAATTTCATTCTCTACATGACCTTGTGATTTGAAATAGAAACATCCAAGGAATTGTTTCATCTTTCTTCTTACTTTGCAAACTTACTTGCAACAAAAAAGAATGTAAAGATCAATTGGATGAATATTGTGCTAAAATCATGAATGAATTCGAATATTGGATTAGATTCATTGCTTCTAATACAAGACCATCAATTAATTCGCACCTCATATAATCATCATCTTGACATTTTGCGACAAAGTCTACCAAGACTTGAAGCGAATCCAAACCAACTTACAACAAATAATCAAAAACTTGGAAAAAAATACAAAGAGTTGGTGAATATATATGATTTCATCCCTTCATTTTGGGTTGATGCTAGATCAACTTCATCTATTCAACCTCTTGCAAGGTTTGTAACAATGAAATAAAACATATTTTGGATCATTTACCAAAAGTATTAGAGGTGAGTTTACAAATGGGAAAGGTGATCACACAGTGGAATGAAGAACACCCCAACAAACCCATGGTCTCATGGGAAACTTTTGAAAAGTTGTGTGCAAAGAACACAAATTTGAAATGTTTCCTTGGTGATCAAAGCAAGATGAAGAAACATTGTCAAGTTGTGGCTCAAACATTATATGAAGGTGGAAATGTCTTATATTTTGAAAGTTTGGAATTTGTGGTGATGGATCCAAATTGGTTTTGCCATGAAATATTGGGTTCCCTGTTGGCCTTTGATGAATCTTATCATGTGGCCTTGGGGTATGATGTGTCAATAAACATGGAGGGTTTTGTCAACTACACTAATGTTGAATTTTTATTCCAAAAATCACTTTCTAGTGAATATTTTCATGTGGGCCATAATTGTAAGGAGGATGTTCAAAAGATTCAAAAAATACAAGGTGTCCAAGTGGAAGATTTGATTAAAATGATGATGGAATTGAACCAATGTTATCAAGACACTGATAACATTGGTTCATTTAATGAAAAAGGTGGAATTTTCATTCCAGCTATTCTCAAAGATGCATATGGTGATGTACATCGAGGTGAACGCCAATTAAGTTGGGTGTATTTTGGCAAAAAGCTAAAGCCATGGCCAAATGTTGTGTACCTAGGATCACAAATTGAATGTGGTGATCCTGAACACACATTTATTACTGTTGGGTTTTTCCCAAGACGACATGTATATATCAAACTCGTTGCTAATTAATATATGCGAACACTTATTTTCTTTATGTTTTGGATGATTATTTTCCATGAGTAGAATTGATAAATCTTATCATTGTATATGTTGTTGTAGGTGAAGTTTAAAAAAATGTTCAAGCTACAAAAAAAAAGTTGCAATATTTAAACTTGAAAAAAACATTATTATGTTCACATGGAAAGGATTCAATTCTTTTTGGAGTATAGTGGTCAAGTGAATTCTTTCATTAATATTATTGCTCGTTCAAGTTGAGATTTTGAGGCGACCAAGATGATCATTATTGATGATGTGATAGCACCTCTTCATGAATTTTGTGCCTCTTCCAACATTGGATGCCAAGGTGTTAAATTAGTGGAAAGCATTTTGTGCCCTTTATCTTTGAAAACACCTTGGTTATGTAAAGTACAAAAAGACCAAGCTGTGAAGGTTGAGACATTAACACGAAATGCAAATAAACCATGGATCTAGATTATCAACATGATTGGAACATGGGATTCGATGGTTTTCCTCCAAGTGGACCACCTGACAAAGCTATAGCTCTTTCTTGGAGCCCAACAATGGAATGATGTGGTCAATTTCATCCTTTCCAATGTAGAGGAATTGAGGATTGACATTGAGGAAGCTATCGAGGTTGCTAGTCACAATTCATCAAACGAGTGTCTTGATATGCATGGCAAGATTGCTTTGAATTCCTTGGATGAACGTGGGTGTTCAGCTCAAATCGGTGACTTTCGAAAGGAGGTCATGATGTGATTTGATGTCTTGGACAACAAACTTGATTCTTTGCAAACCAAAATCAACCACATTCACAAATTGCAAAAGGAGCTATTGTCACAAGTTTGCACAAAACTTATCAAATTCCACAATTTTTAGGAGAGCTACAACGACATCAAGTGCCTTGTCTTTATTTTTCTCGAATAAAGGTTTGGGGATCTTTCAAAAGATGATTGATTCATGTGTCTCAAATGCACTTATGCAACTTGTGCAATTGCATTTTTGGTGCGAACATAGAGACAACATTCACAAAGTGGAAGGACAGGAGGGTTGTTCGTTGAGTTTGGAAACCAAATAGCTAGAAAGATTTGACATTATGCAATTTGGGGTTTGAGAATTGCAACCATGTTGATGAAGGCGAGAGCACACATTACATTAGCATTCAGGTACATTTGGGGATCAATTTTCAACTGGAAGCTCTCCTGCAGAATGCAACTGAGGAGCAAGGAGAGGCTCTGCAACTTGGCTATTGGAGTTTAGTGGGGAGATGGTCCACCACCCTGGCTAGACAAGGATGATGACCCAAAAAGTGCTCCGACTAGAATGGGGTCCCAATACAAGGCCCTAGCCATAGTTTCAGATGCATGTGGAGCACCTATTGGTTTCCAGTAACAAATAATACACATCACTTTTACAAGATTCCCAACATGTATCTCCCTCAAGCCTCCCATTTTTTAATTTCAAATTTTGCATATATTTTCATAAAAAAATGTAAAAACGTTGTGGAACAATCACATGTATTATTGCAATGAAAAAGCAAAAGTTGAAAACAAGTCAGATCATATTTGCTCAAGGGATTACTTTAAAGATCTAAAAGAGTCACACACATGGGATGATCAATGTACCATGTGAATCTAATTATGTTTGTAATTAGTTAGGTATCATGAATAACAACCAACTTGGGCCGAGTGGTAGCCATACTAATGGCTTTCACAGAAAATGATATATAATTATTGCAAAGGCCACTGTGAAATGTGGATATTAAGAGTCATATTGTGGAATTTTTAAACCATACCTTGTACGGCACCACAACTTGGACAACTAGTTTACCAAGTTAATATCCACATTTAACCTTAAAGTTAAGGTGATTGCTACAACAGCTTTGGTATATCAAAAATGGGTTTTAACAATTGGTTTATATATTTCCTAACACTTGTTGGATATACCCTTTAAATGGTTGCCAAAATCCCCTAAAATGGCCAATTAAAGTCTCAAAGTGGCATTTCATCCTATAGCCGGTTCTGAGGACATTTGGTCATCTTGTGTAAATTTTGTATGATTAATTTGAAGATTTTGCATAATTGAGGGGTAACCTCTTTTGTTCAAACTATTTCACAACTAGGGCTTGGCTATTGTGTGCACAATGTTTTCATATGTCTCTTTTGAGACATCACTTCAATCCAACTATTGTTTGGATGCCATTTCTATCAATGGATTGACCTTGAATTGGTGAAATTCTCTTAAGAAATTTGATGAGCATAATTTGAGTGGTTTTCTTCCATGATTGTTTCTGGCATAAACTGATTTACTTATTTTTTTGGTTTGGCACATTAGTGGAATAAAGGTAAAGGTGTCTACCCATTAGCAACAATTCTCCAACTTTTGTAAGATTTACAAAATAGAATTAAACATGTGTGTAGTGTTTAAATAAAGGAATGAATAAATGTTTGTTTATAGGTAAAACTCAATCTCTAATATGTTCTAAAAGTTGGATGAATTCAAATAGATTTATTAGTTTGGTTTATAGCCCTTTTGATTCATATACTTAGAGTTTTTGAGCATAAAAAAATGAGGACATAGCAAAGGCCTTTTGTGTCTAGGATATTTTGAATCCTTTAACCCGCTAAATCTCCAATGTGAAAAATAAAAAATTATTGTAAAACCCGCGCCGCCAGTGTAGTACGGTGCGGCTGGGCCGCCAGGCTTGACTAAGTCTGTACGGTAGCCTGACGTCTTGCATGCCAATGCTTCGTTCTAGTTTGATCTAGCTTGAAGTTGCCAGCTTCCAAGTTCCATATGTCTCTATGCAGCAGCATAGTTGAAGATCTGAGGATAAGGATAAGGAATTTGACAGCCGCCATGGTCAAGGAAAAGGGACCAGAGCATGCCCACATTGTCCAGCAAGAGGAACCCAAGACCCTTGGGGAAAGCACTAAGGTCAAATGCAAGTATTGTGAACTTGTCTTGACCGCCACAACAACCAGGATTCGTGCACATCTTCTAGGGTGGACTGGATCTGGTGTGCGAACTTGTGACAAAGTCCCCCTGGTGGTTACCACTACTACATATTGTGCCTTTTTGCGAAGGGCCAAACGAAAAACCTGAAGGGTTTGCGAAGCAAAAACAAAAAACCTGAAAGGTTTGCGAAGCAAAAACAATTTGCCATATTTGCAATGCGACACGCATCGCAACTTGTGGTGCACCACCCATCGCTAATTTATAGTGTACCTTTAATCATCGCAACACTTTTGCGACATATACAACAAACAAAACTTTGCGACCCGCTCAGTCTCCGTCCACCCTAGCGATATCCCACACTGTTCAACAATGTCAATTCACAGATGGTTGGAAATGACCTACAATTTCATTTCTATGGGGGCATTGCTGATATTTCTAGGTTTGGGGTGGGGAGCAGGAGAGCAGTTGGTTATCCAAACCAACAGGAGACATGAAGGATGAAGGCGTAATGTTCAAAATACTCAAAATTTTTATCAATGAGCCGACGGACTCTCTCTACCAGTCTGTCACTCTCAATTTATGTTTTATATTTTTACCTTCCCCAGCTTTGCAAAAATATGTTTCCAGTGACTTCTGTAATTCTTTGCTCATTGCAACTTGGGGAGGGTCATGGAGACCTTATAAAACCAACCTCTGAAGCTTTGGTCACTCCAGGATCTGGTCTTTCTTAACACAATGGAGGTGTGTTGGGCACTGATAGGTTCTGGCTGGCCTCATGTGTGGAAGCCTTCTTGGGAGGTGCAGATCCAAAAAATCAGGTATGCCTGTAGCCCAGTTCCACCAGAAAAATAGCTCTGGTTGCTGTAAAACTCAGTCCACAAAAGATGAACTTTGCAGCTGGGAATGAGATGTGCAGGTCAGACCTCTTTGAAAGATTTGGGTCAATTAAATTGACTTGACAATCTAAGTATTCAGTTTTCTTACTTAGAATTGTGCCTGTCTCTAACCCTAAACTGTATCTTTTTTCTTTCAACTTCAACATTATATGCAAGTGTTTTGTCACTTTGTATGTGAGGGTCCATTTGGCAAACCTCTTTCTAATGCTGAGTTTTGGCTTCCAGGAATTTGTGGCGTCAACAGGCCTTATGGAGCATCTTGTGGCTGAGATTCTGAAAGGGGGCTTTCGGTGTGCCACTTCATTGCAGGTCTATTCCTGACCATGTTAAAGGTCGAACCTTGATGAAGATGCCTTGCCCGATCCCCTGTTATAGCAATTAGAAATCAATCATGGTTTGATTGGAGACTTAGTGCAAACCTTAAACCCTGTCTTTTGCTGGTTGACAGTTTTGTTTCATTTAGCTGATGAGAATAAGACCCTCTTCAGACTTTTTGTGTGTTGTGTGAGTTGGCAGATCAATTTTGATCTTCTTGGGGAGCTCATCTAATTCAACAAAAACTTGTTCCAAAGGCTTAACAAATTGTTAGTGGGGGAGAAGTTTGATAGGTTTGTGGAGGTCTGTCCTTTGAAACTTTTGCTGTATTTTTTTGTGGGCCCTTTCTTGCAGTAAGGGGCTTGTTGTTGCCATTTGGAGTTTGGAAATGTGCTATGTGCCCAGGAGAGTTTTGTTTCTAGTTATGACTAATTTCTGAAGCTCTGCAGTCACAGGTCCTGGTTACAAATTTGGTGGACTCAAATGTATTTGTCCGGTCTGTGGTGCTGTCACTGGATTACTTCTGCAGACATCAGTGGTGAGGGTCGGCCTAGAATCACAGAGAGTGGGAGCTGGGAAAGAACAAGATGGTGAAGGGGGCATCAAACCTCCGGCTTTTCTTCCCAAACTCTACAAAGAAAGATGCCACTGCTGGCTACAAAAATTCTCCTCATGATGCATCCGTGACCATGGATGGTCGAGTTCCTCTTTCTCCTCGAACCAACATTGCTGCTGGATCCGGCGTTTAGCAGTAACCCAAAATGGAGCTTCTAGCAACTCCGCGGGGGAAGAAAGGAGGATGAGGCCCAGGATCTTCAGGACTCTCATCTCACAAGTTCCAGCACTGCGAGAACGTGGACACTAGCAGCAGCAGTAGCATCCACTCCTGATGCCAAGCAGTTACACTTCCCTCCTCCAGCTACCCCCAAGAGCAATGTCAAGAACAGGCTTGGCTGGAACCCAAAACAACAATTGCCAAATGAGCAGGACTAAGGTAATTCTGCTGCCATGTTTTGATCATCACAAGCTCTTTCTAGCAAGAAGATCTCATCCGGAAACTGTTCAGGGGAACTGCGCCGGAGATCTGATTTGTGAGTTTTTTTCCCTGAATGCACACAGGTGCACTGTCAAGATTTCAAGCAGAAGCAAACAACCTTGTGTCAGATTCTGCTTCCTCAACTTCCTCAAATGTTAGTACAATTGCATCTTTGAATGGGAGCAGCAACAGTTTGTAATCAGTACATGGAATAAACAACAGCAGTGCTGACAATTCTCAAAGTACCCCCCGAGCGCGGCAAGGGAATTCGACGTTGCAAGATCCTACTTTGGAGCTTCAAGCAGGTGAGTACTTATTCCTGATCATAACTTTTTGCGCTTTCACATGCAACAAATTTTATTTTTTAAAAAAATTTATTGGTTCGGTCTTTGTCTCTTTGTCTCTATGTGTTTTGTTCATGTCTTTTGAGCTTTTGAGGCCTCTCTGAACTTGCGTGGGAGAGAAGAAGTCGTTGTTTTGTAGCAACAGCAGATAGACAACATGCATGTAGTAGCATTGCTGTTTGTTTTTGTATGATTTTTATTTAATTTTTGGAAAATACTTGTAACATAGCAATTTAACATTCTCTCAACTCCACTTGAAGAGTTCTCTGGAGAAAAAATGATTGTATAGAAATAGATGGTAGAGAGAAAGCTAGTAGTCGGGAAGCTTATGGATCGCTTTGTTTAGGGTTCGGACAATGTGTGCTAAGGTTCTTAAAACCAACGGCCGCAAGTTCTTACTCGAGTTTCACAAGGCCATCTCCGAGAGCTTCCAAGTATGGGAGTCGAATCTTGCCAAGGGAGAGTTGAGCCAGAGCAGCTTGGGCTCAAAATATGAAATGCAATTTGACCTTAGAAGGTGGGATGTATTTTGTTCAAATCAAAAGGATTTGTGATCAATGTAGGTTGCGTATAGAGTGTGCCCAAGATATGACAGTCTTACAACACCAAGCAAAGAGAAGTATAGTTGCCAGTGTGTATGCAAGCACACAAGGCTGTTTGTTGTGTTCATGTGAAATGGCTGAAAGAGGCTGCCTGTGACAGGCATTGATGTCATGCAGGCAGAACTTGTGGCCCAGACCACTTGGAGGTGCTAAGAGAAAACAGAGATGGCTAGTTCTTGGAAGGGCAAGATTTATGACATGCACAATGTGCAGGTTGGTGTTTCTTATTTGTAGTTTTCAAGTCAGATATATGTGAACTTTTCTGGAGATAAACATGGTCTGGAAATGTGGAAGAATCAGATTAAATGATGAATGCACTGTGAGTTTTATGTACTATTATAGTGAGCTTATATTTTGGTTTCCCAAATGCATGCCAATTTGGTTCATGTACAGGTGAGTATAAGGTCTAGAAGAGTAGATGGTGTAAATCAATGCAACAACATGTGGTTTTTTAGTTGCAATATTGCCTCATACTCTAAGATGGTTTCGTGCAGGTGGGTGGTGCCCAATACCCTAAGATTTGGAACAATGGATGCGATTGTTGAGAGCAACCCTCTTTGTTCCTTTCCTATATCTCCTTCTTTCTTTTTTCCATTTTTTTCAAAATTGTCAAGTTCTTTTATTTACCATGTAAATGCCTTTTCTTTAGTCTTTTTAAATAATTGTAAGTTTTTGTAAATGCCATGTATGTGTAATTCTTAGTTTGTTTTTCATTTCAAAGCTATGTTATCAGATTTATTGGTTTTTTGTAATGTTTGTTGTAAAATATAATTTATAAGGAATAATTTCAGAAATTCATTTCAATATGAGCTCGCTTGCATGTATAATTTTTGATGTTCATAGATGGGGCCCCACGAACATTGTTTTTTAGCTGATTAGTTAAACAATGTTTTTGGGGGTTAGGTTTTGCCTAATGCTTGTTAATAGTTCGGTTGGCTGATTAGTCACTGAACTTGTTGGCTAGCCCTTATGTTGCGACATCATGCATGTAATTTAATCTTAACAAATTGATGCTCAGGTGAAATGGATTTCTTAAATTTTAGCAAACATTGGAACTTATAAGCATTATTAAATTTTTTGTTTAAAAAAACATATATAGGGAAAATGAATTTGTAAATGAAGTGGTGTTTTTAAATGTTTCACATGTTTATAAGTCTTCAACAGTTTATATCATAGTTTATAAAATAGAGGATAATTCATGGTAATTTTCCTTTTAGAGTAATCTTTTAATGTTTTTTAAAACTGTGGATTGACACCTCTTGACGATTCTTGACGAATTGTACGACATTATTGACCTTCTGATCAATTTTGATCGAGGTCTATACGAGTCGATTGACATTTAAGAGGTGCCACCTTCAATGTAAAAAAATACATCATTGTATAACCTTCTTGATTTTTTTATAGCTAGCATCCTTGTTTATAAAAGAAAGGAGAGGTATAATCATTTTATTTTAAAAATAATTTTTTCATGTTTTTAAAATTATGACATGACACCTCTTTAAAAGTTATATGGCTTTATTGACTTTCGGGTTGATCTTTATCATGGTATTTGTGAGTAAATTGACTTTAAAGAAGTGTCTGCCTTTAATTCGTAAGTTAATTAATTTTTTATTTTAAGACCTTCGACTATTTAGGCATTTTATTAAAAGATTTAAAAGATAATGCGTGGTCATTTTGGTGAGCCTTAAAACCACTTGTAATGCTTACAAGTGGTTTAATTTTTAAAAAAGAGTGAAATGTTTGTAAATAACATTCACAAGACAAAGAAGTTTCATAAGTTTATTTCATTCTTTAAATAGTAATGTAATAGGTGTAGTCACATGTCATCAAAGTAAACACTTCAAGAAGGTTTTAAAAATAAACTTAGAACATTCAAGATTTTTTAATTGCACTAAAATTGGAGTTGTATCTTTGTTGCCAACTAAGTTTTACAGTAAGCATTGATGATAAGGATATCTCCAATTTACATAATAAAAAATGTAAGGATGTCTTTTAAAAGTTCATAAATAAAAAAATTTCTCCAAGTTTGTTTATACTTGTTCATTACTATTCAACGAATGTCTTTTACAAAGTTAAGAAAATGATAAGAGAATAAAAGAAAATATACTAGCACAAATTGAAAAAAATAAGAAAAATGATAGATAGAAAATAAACGAATAAAAAGAAACAAAGAAAAGAAGATGTAAAATTAAGAAATACGATAGAACAAGACAAGAAACATCGAGTAAGGAAAAAAAATGAAAAAGGAGAAAAAAGAAGGATTAAAGAAAAAGAGGGAAGGATGGAAATAAGGGGAAAAATGCCTTTAAAAAATCAGAAAAAAATAGATGAAAAAAAATACAAAAAGATCAATGAGAAGGAAAAATTTAAAATGGAATAACGTATTAAGTAGATGGTAGTAATGACATTTGAAAAGAAATAAAAAACACTAATGAATTAAAACCCATGAGTGCCTAATATTTTGGAAATAGCCATTTTCAACCAACCCTTCCCCCCATAATAAATTTGTAAAAAAAAAAACCTACATTAATGAAGCGCCCGACTTCACAACCCTCTAACTTTGCGAAACTAACAGCATTGCACGGCCTTTGCGATGCGGGTTACAACGCAAGTTGCGATTCGGGTTACATCGCAAGCCCTGAATTGTCGAAAGTCCTTAAGTTGGAACGGAATCCCTTGAAGGTGTAGTGAAATTTTTTTGGGGGCCCCACCATCGCATCCCTCTTCGCATCTGCATATGTTACTTAAACCAAAGCCCTAAACCCTTTAACTTCCTCCTACATTAGCGAAGCGCTCGACTTCGCAACCCTCTAACTTTGTGAAACTAACAGCATTGCACGGCCTTTGCGATGCGAGTTACATCGCAAGCCTTGAATTGTCGAAAGTCCTTAAGTTGGAAGGGAATCCCTTGAAGGTGTAGTGAAATCTTTCTAGGGGTCTAGACTAGAGTAGGACGGCGAGTGAATTTGAATTCATTCTTGGCATTGCTCGAGAATTGTCGAAGGAAAGCTTGGGCAGAGAAGAGGTTGCGGATTGCAATGGCTGGGACTGGTGGAGGGGGTTCTGGGTCTAGAGGAGGTGACAACAATGAGGAAAGGTTGAGGAAGATGGTTGCTGATCACTTGAGAGCTTTAGAGTTTTTTGCAATGGATACTAGGACACCTGAAGGGTTGGCATCCTTGACAGCCATCTTAGGTCAAGCATTGTAAGCAAGGCTGACTGCTGGGGAAGCACAAAGAGAGGAGGAGGCAAGGAAGGCTGTAGAAGCCAAGGCAGTAGAGAAGAAGAGAAAGAGAGATGAGAGAGCAACAACAGGAGCTCTCTCACCTAGAACTCTCGAGAAGAAAAGGAGGAAGGATGAGAGGGATGCCATCAGAAAGGAGAAGCTCGACCTGAAGAAGGAGGAGGAGGAGAGGAAGAAGCTCCCTCTGATAACATTGGTAGAGGAAGGAATTCCAACCGAGCTGGGCATACACTGGGGCCAAGAGCACCATTAGGCACATTGTCTCCACCAACTTTGCACGAGGAGTTGAATGGGGCACTCTCTCAAAGGCAGAGCAGAAGAGAGTGATCAATCAAGTCAAGGGAGCATTTCGAAATGGAGGAGAGCTTGATTCACAATGGATTACAGACAAGATCTCCAATTCAATGTCTCAAGCAAGATACCACGACAGGATGAAGATTCGTGCTCACCTGAGAGATTTGAATGTGTACAGGAACTTGGAGAGGCCGTTTCAGTTTTCAGAAGACGTCTGGAATGCCTTCTACCAGTCTGAGGTGCAGCTGAAAGCAACAAGGCAGCTGAAGGAGATCACAGAGCAGCTAGCCAAGGCCAAGAAGGCAAGAGAGTTGGGGAGGTCTGACCGTGACCTGAAGGCACTAGAACTTCCATTTGAAAATATGTTACACAACATGACTTCATGTGACACATCAATTTGTCCATATGTGTCTTTTCAATTTGGATGCAAATATTCCTTGCCATAAGAAATTGTACAATACATGTTGATAAAACAATTACCATAACAATCAACTAAGATTTTGAAAAATAAACCATAATATATAGCATGCAATTATATAAATATAGTGTGAATGAAACTTATACATCATAGTAGCATGACAAAAAATTAAAATTTACTTGTTAATTTGTGAAAACCCGATGACCAAAAACTATGAGATAAAATTCATTTGTTAATGTGGGCCAAATAAATCAGTAAAATCAATAGAATGGGGGGAAGAAAAAAAGAAAAAAAAAAACCTAAGTTTAATGTGTTACCAAAAAGTTATTAGAGGTGACCAAATGTAGAAAACTGAAGATACCATTTTAATGTGTAACCAAAAAACAATACATGTCACCAAAAAGAATTCTAAAATATGATTTAATGTGTGTCTAAAAAATTAATTACAATTTTACCAAATTTACAAAGAATGGTTCACCCAATTCAAATGCTCAAAATCTATTTTCTGGTTGTATTCTCAAATTCTTCTCAATACTCAAGTTGCTTCTAAGCACTTACTCTCTAAACTTCATTCCTATCGGGGAAACATGACTATACCAAAGAGGGCTTTTGGTTAGAAAGTTGTTCATTTGTGACAAACAGACCATGGAAGCCATAAGGAACTCGATGTGGCAACTTGAGAGATGTAACTATTTCAAGAGTCGGTGACCGTGCATCTAAAACAAGGAGTTTTGATACGTTGGCAGTTTCGTTGTGGTAATATGTGAGGAGGTAGCCATCATCCTCCAAATTAGACGGATCCGTACTACGGGGTACAAAATAGGGTTCACTACAAAAACAATTTGCTGGGAATTTGTGCAAACCAACAACAGCTTGTTGTGTTACATCATTATTTTGTGAAGCTTCCAAGTCGAATTTGGCTATTCCTCCATATTTCGGGAATGGTCCTGACAATACTCCATACACATATCTTGTCTTTTTACACTTATACATCTGGTTGAATTGTCCACCATGAAAGTTTGCATTACTTGCAACCTCTTGTTTATATGCTGTTCCTGTCTTGAGGTTGAGATGAAACCTTGCTAACCGCAATTCCATTTTCTCCTGTTGGTGAAAAGTGAATTGGATTGGTGATAGTGTAGATCCAACTACAACAATCTCATCACCCTCCTCCCAAGCGTTCACATAGTGGATACATGTGCTATCCGGAAGATCAAACCACTTGATTCGTTCTTCTGTTGTGGCATCCCTTGGCAACACTCCAAACCTAGGGATCTTTTTATCATCAATGCAAACTGGTGATTTTCCATTGAACATCTCCTGCAAGAAAAATGTGGATTTTAAGACACCATAATATACTATGTCAAAAGTCTTAGATTCCCATTCACATCGACGGACTCTATTTATATTTACCTCATCTTGGCCTCGCATAAAAACATAACAAATGCATTTCCCTGAGAATGATTGGACTTATGTAAAGGTCATAATTATCTTTAACTTCAATGGAAAATAAGAAGTCTTGAATCATTTGAAACGTCATATTTTTGCAACTCAAATGTATGCTTGCATTCCAACTCAGAAAAAAATCGAGTTCATTTGGTGAGGCCATAAATACCTGTATGCGGAGCACAATTTGAGTATCTGGAATCACTATATATTTGCTAGTGATTGCAAAGTCATGTATGAGACTTGCTTCCGGAAGAGTGATGTTCACATTTGCACGCTTTTCCCCGTCAGCTGAAACTTTGAAGAGTGTTAGGTACGGAGCTTGGACAAAGTTGACAGTGTAACTGAACATCTCCCCTGTTTTGGGATCAATCTTTGGATGCGCCGTCATGTTGATAGCTTTGAGTGCTCCATTGAAATTATATCTACAACCAAAAGGTATGGGAGTCATTGATCTCTCTGTGAACCATGCCCATGTCAGTTGCAAGCACAAGATTGCATGCAATTGTCCTCAACCTCTAAATCCCACAAGTTAAAATATGTACACGCTATCGAACAGGTGTGAATAAGGTCACCTTATCTACTCCACTTGATATCCCAGGCTGCCTTCAAGGAATAAGGTATCCGAGATTGTTTGACCTAGATTTTCGACACAATCATAATTTAATGCCCTTACTCTGTGTTCTATTGTAGTTTTTGAGAATTATTTATACATTTGTGCCAAGAAGATGCGAGACTTGGAATTATATTTTCCAATGTAATTGAGTTACCCGCACCTATATTTAATCAATGAATGAAATGCCTTCAGATAATGTATAATACATCATTCACAGTCATCAGTGGGGGGGAACTTTTTGGTGATTGTTTCCATAAAGGGAACATCTAGGTCAAATCCTTCACTTTGAATGGCAGGTTGCTAGAAGCCCATTCTCCTCAAAAGAGCAAGGCAACCCTGCCTTCAAAATATTTGGCCCCAATTTTTTTTTAATTGCAATTTTTTGCCATTATTGGACCTAGATACAAAGGATTTTCAATGAAAAAAATGGGTGAAATTCACCAGATATGTATAATAAGTTCCAGGAGGTAGCCAAATAATAGAAGGATGAATATTTTTTCTTTTTAAAATCCTACTTAATTTATAGCCAAATTTGGCTAAATCCTCTTATGGGTGATCAACACTTTGGCTACATCACAAAATTGGTAAAAGAAAACACTCTACCCAATAGTCTAACAACTTATTAACATGCAAGTCTGGGATCCCAACAGCTAAGGGAAAGGTCCCATGAGGCTTAAGGACCAGAGGGCAAGAGACCAAACAAAAGCCTTTAAGGACTCGAGAGTGCAAGAGAGCAAACAAGAGACTTACGTACTCAGGAGAGCAAGACACCAAACAAGAGCCTTAAGGAAGTCTAGAGAGTCCAACAGACCCAACGCGAGACTTAAGGACTCCAGAGTGCAAGAGAGCAAACAAGCTCGACTGTGCACCAGCGAAGTCTCGGGACAAACGAGATCACGGGGTTTCGTTGGGAAGAACTCAGAAACTACCTTCCAATGGTGCGGAGGTCTCCATCGTCTGTGATATGAACGGCATAAGGTTGATCATCCTCCGACATCGCCAGCAATTTGCCATTGAAGAACTCCAAGCCTGCATTGGCGGTCCCGATACCACCAAAAGGGTCGAGCAGACCTAACATAGCTCGAAGAGCAAACAGTGCTAAGCGTGCCAACCCAACGAACCCGTGTATCTCCCCCATCATCTTCGGAAACAAAGACTTGCCTGCCTTCTCCTCTTGCATGAACCTAGTTCAGCTCAAGTTCACACCAAGTACAACACATGATTGCAATAAGTCCTTCCGAGCTTCATCATTTCTGGAGCTTCATTTAACTAGAACAATCGGGTAGAATACATCCTGTTTCTGTGGGATCCTAATCGTCTCTTTCCACTAGGCTGCTTACGGCACACTGTGTATCTGTGACCACAGCAGCCTAATGGAAAGCCATTGACATAGGGTCTTGTTTCTTACTGGACGGACAGTCACTTTCCAACTCTGATGAAAATAAGTAATCAGTCATGTTAGGAACTCTGGAAATGCATGTTCTAATGGAAAGCCCTTGATATAGCGATTTGGTGGAGGGTTAGTCGTTTTCCACTGGAGACTTGCAAATTGTGATGAAAATATGTAATTAATCATGTTAGGAACTCTTGAAACACGTGTTCTGATCGGAAGCCACTAACATAGGGTCTTGTTTCTTGCTGCGTGGACAGTGGCTATACATTGGAGAGCTGCAACTGTGATGAAAATACGTAATTAATCATGTTAGATACTCTGGAAACAAGTTCTCTTGAAAGAATACACAGATGTCATCGTATGGTGAATCACTGTTTCACTCCTAGGTCTCAGCGCTCCTGAAATTGACCGGTAGAGCACACCCAATGGATCACAGCAGCCTAACGGTAAGATGTCCTTCGTGCGTACCTGTTGGTGCGAATGTAGCGGCAGCAATAAGTGGCTTTGCCGTCGCGGAACTTGACATTGTGCAGCATACCGTCGCCATCGAAGTAATGGTAACCAAAGCCCGGCTCATGGTGAGGATTGCCACCATTTCTCAAATACACCCCGCCATTCAAGCAGCTGGGGATAGTCCCGGACTCAATCTCCACGTTCTCGTCCGGAGGGCATTCACGATCAACAGGTGCGAAATTTCCAACCGTGAACATCTCTGGGGCAGATGGGTTTATCAGAGGTGATACCGTTGTTGATCGGCCTACTTCTATCCAAGTCGCTAGTAATGTCTCGGCCGTGTTCGAAACTGCTTCGATTAAATTACCGCCAGCTACTGATGATGCTGATCTCCGAGGTGCCACTTCCGCGATCTGAGCTCGAACTTCTCTTTTTGTTGTTGCAGCAGCCTCTCTGCGCGCCGAGTTCGAGTCATCAAAAGATGTCAACTGCAACTCCCTAACTACACGATTGTTGCGAGTAATTCCAACTTGAATCTGCTTCAATTGCGCATTCATGAAAACTGCGCGAGATGGGTTATAAGTACTCCTGCTCCGTTTCCAGATGAATGCAGGTGTAGGCAGCGAGCTGGACGGTGATCTCCGATTACAAATTGCAGTATATGATATGGTTCTCTCCCGGGCTGCACCGGCTGCATAATACTGACTCGGCATGGCAATTGCAGGACTGGTACTCGACAACATAGTACTCACGTGCAACGCCATGATGCTCAATATCTTTACTACTACTGCTAATGACGTCTCCTGAAGTAGCTACTAGCTAGCTCTCTCGCCCCAGTCCCTCAACCTCAGCTGAATTATTTTTGCAACAGCTAGCTTCACTACATGAGCTTTCACACTCAAATTATCTCAGGCTCTAAATTATGAAAATTCTGTACCCCTCCAACCACTTTAAATACGAAGTGATCAACAAGGAAAAACTACCAAAATTCCACAAAGGACAGATTAAGTACATTGGGAAAGCAAAGAGCCTGCATAGGCCTGTCATTTACATGATTCTGTAGATTTACGGAACTGCAGATCGTATCCTTCCCCCCCGATCCTTCTTGACTTTTTGTGTGTGGTTCATGATTCGATTTGCACGTAGGTGCACTTTTTCCCACTAGAAGCTCCAAGTTTTCAGGAGGCTGCAGGGGTCACTCACATGGAATGGGGTCGGTGACCTTGTACATTTCAATGAAAATGAGGGGAAAAAAATTACCTGCGTTCAAGCTAAGGGATTTTGTTTGATGGTTTTACTTTTGGAAGTAAATTTTATAAAACGTTTAAGAAGTAAACCAGGCTCACCAAAAAAAATCTTTAGAATAATTATAAATTTTGAAAAAATCGAATTTCTATTAAATATATTTCTATTATTGATTAGTTATCATATTTTATCTTATTTATAAATAAAATAAGTAAGTACCAGGGATGGCCTTGCCATTTACATTAAAAAGCATCTCAAGGCAATAGAAGAATTACCGAACACTCAAATATTTCACCAGACAAGTATATAATCTTCAAAAAATCCTCTAAAAGATACCAAAATCCTTTAAGATGTTATAGCGCTGTAACGAATCTCAACTTTCAACACAAGCCAAAATATAATCTCAACTTTCAACACAAGCCAAAATATAATCTTTCAAAGATCCTCATATGCAAATAGACCTATTACCTAAGGGCCAAAATACATTAAGCTACTATTGTCTATAATGAATCTAAACACAATATTCTTGAGTTGGTAGGCAAGGCCAATAAACAACAAGAGATATTGACATTTACCTCATCTCTGGTTCAGGAGTACAATAATTCTCAAAAAGTACACGTCTCAGCCCCGTATGCCACTTGCATACGTGGTCTTTCCACTTGAAGTCCAAGCTGCTGCAATCTGCTGCCTCCCCTTGAAATTGGGACAACTTGGCAACCTTGATCTTTGTCTCTTGGCCGTCCTTGCAGTTTGTTCACTCGATAGAAATTGGGACAACTTGGCAACCTAAATTGGGACACCTTGGCAACCTAAATTGGGACACCTTAGCAACCTAAATCGGGACACCTTGGCAACCTAAATTGGGACACCTTGGCAACCTTTGTCTTTGTCTCGTGGCCGTCCTTGCAGTTTGTTCACTCCATAGAGGGATAGAGGTTCCTTTTTCCCTTGGCTGATGTTGCACAAGGACTTATATGATTCGCACATTTTGTAAGTCCCCTTCTTCTGATTGGTGCCATCATTAATAAAGTTTAGCAAGCTTACGGCAGTAAGGGATTTAAAACCCTTGTTGCGTCAATTTTTTAATTGTAGAATACACTCCATCCATGTGATAGGTCAGTTATCAGGCAAATTACTTTTTTCCCTCAAATTTGGGACAACTACATGGTCCCCCCTCCATTATCTGTGCCCAATGAGTAAGGGAGTCATAAGATTCTCTCATTTTATGCACCCCCTTCTCCCCATTGGAGCCTTCATTATAAAGTTTAGCAAGCTTACTGCACTAATGGACTTTAAGACAATGTTGTGTCAATTTCTTAGGAATATAGTACATTCCATCCATGCTATAGGTTAGTTGTAGTGAAAATTTTATTTTGATTGGCAGAAGACTGTGTACTTCCAGAGACCTGAAAACTTTGTTGCATCAATTTCTTAAGAGTAGAGTGCACGTTGGCCATGTGATAGGTCAGTTATAGTGTTAAAAAAAAAATTGGGTTGGCAGCAGACATTTTATTTATAGCTCAAGCAGGTCTTGCAGTTAAATGCAACACAATGTTCATTTACGTTTGGGCATGCTTGTTACAGATGTTGTTGCCTATAAAATATTTTGGGAAGTCTCAGGTAAGACTTTACATGACATTATTGATGTGCATAGTACAATTATTCTCACATTTGATCCATCATTTGTCACCATCTACCACGGCCTACATTCTTATCTATTGTCTTTATGGAATTTCAACTTTTTTTAACAACTTTCTGGAGCAATCTTTGTTGGATTTTCCGCCTTTACCTTTGAAGGGCCGTCAAAAAATGGGTTTCATTGGCTGTCCAGACCAATTGGTTATTGAAACCTTTCAGTACTAAGCCCAATTTCAGTGAATCCCAAAATTAGTGCATGCCTTAGGCAGAGCTGAGTGGCACTTCCAACTGGCTTTTATGCTTTAAATTTGCTTTCTCTAGCACTTTAGTAACCTTCTCTAAGCTAAACTTTCAATTGGGTTTTTCCCCATGTTCCAAAATTGTTAGTGGCCTACAAGAAGACAAAAAGAAAAGCTCCAGAGAAGTGGCATGGGAGTTTTGTAGACTGTTTTGAAGCTTTTTGAGATTTTCAGACTTTTATGGGACTTAATAACTGTTTTGGAGTTGAACATGTCGTTTGCAGGGCCCAAACTATATCTGAGATCTCACTTAATCTGAGTGCAGTAAAAAAAAAGGGGGCAAGCATCATAGCTCAGGAATGTATATGGGCCCGTGAAAAAGTGGGCTCGAAAGTTCAATTTGCTGCACGGAATGGAAACCAACGCTGTGGGTCCACTTTAGACAAGGGTCCAGGGTCCAATTTCCTAGGAACCAATTTGTACTGATTAGAAGCAAATCGAATCCTTGAGTTGGACTGTACCTTTGTCCGTATATTCGTGGTTCTTCCAAATCAGGAGCTCTCCTTTTGCACCGCTTTTGTGTCTAAACCAATTGATTTTCCCTCCATAAACAGCTGCCATGTAGGTTTAGCCTCAATTTCCCACTTTTTGGTCTTGGACCCTGTCTAAAGGCCTTAGGACCAATTTAAAGCTTTTGGCAATAAGATTGCTTGAATTCATTGGTCCCTGGACCTTGGACCCTCGTCTAAAGTCGCCCTTACAATCAAATACAGATCTTTTAAACTGATTTTTCCTCAAAAGCCCAGAATCGCTGATTCTTTGATTCTCAAAGTTTTAACCACCCAAACTCCTCGTTATTTAAAAAATCAAATAACTACACAACACTGATTGAAACCAGGAAAATATTAAATAGGCCAAAAGAAATGAATGCAGTCAGTACAAAAGTGCTCCTGCAATCTTTTCCTCCAGTCTGCCCATTTGCCCCATCCATATTTTCTCAAGTGACAGACAGGCATGTTTTGCACTCGTGACCTCATATAATATGACATGTTTTGCACTTGTAACCTCGCATAACATGCCAAGTACTATGTTACATACCCCTTTATACCCCTCATGTGTTCAACCACGACCCCATAGGTAATTGTCTTTTATTGAGCTGTGCCTTTAAGCAAGGACTGCACATTCACCTGGTGTAATACCTTGTGGACAGACATAGGTTATCTTTTAAGAAACCTGACCAGGGTCTTTTGTATAAAAATATAAAATGTGCACAAGTGGTAACAGGACATGTCTCTAATATGCCTAACTGGCTTCTTTTGACAGAGGATTACGTGCTTCTTGATCATTTGTTGAGTCAGTTTTTGCCAAACATGGATCGTTCAATATAGTCCAAAGTGGCTATTCGTGTTTTTTAGAAATAAGTTCACGTGGCACCCACAAAAAATTTCAAGTCTCATTGGCACCCCAACAAGAAAACCAGTGGAGAATGTGGCTCCATCATTGAAAAGGAAGGAGAAACAAAGACAAAAAGTGACATTGATGCATGCAAGTTCAAAAATTCAAACTTGCAAACTAATACAAATATTTTGAAGGGGAGTTGAACCCCACTCTAATATCAGACTTTGTCCAATGTAAACTCAAAGTCTCATCCATCACACCCAAATGCCAATGAATCTCATACGGAACCAAACATAATTGCAATTCATTGGACTTGTCCACGTCATGAAAACATGAACGCTTGAGGCTAGGGTTGTGAGAACAATAGAACTTGTTAAGTGGTAGCACCAAGCATGGTAATAACCTCTTAATAAAAGAAGGTATATCGAAAACATGCGAAGAGTTGTGTCCAAATTGAACCTAATCGGTTATGCAATTTATCTCTCATGAATGCAAGTGTGTGGAGAAAGTCCATTCATCTTCTATAAATCTAAGCATTGACATCATTACAATTTCAACTGACTTCAAATATTCACTTAATTGTTGAGTGATCAAGTCATTATTGTTGATTACGACCCACAACTTGGTCATTATATTAATATCAAATGGTTCAACCATGGCCTTTGGCACATGCATCTTCATGAACTTAAAGAAACAGATTTGCAAACCCAAGAGGTTGGCATTCAAAGGTTTTACAACTTGTAACCCTAATCCTTAAATACCTTCTTTGTTCCACAATAATTCTTTTTTATGATAACGAATGTAAGGGGGGAAAAATCAACATCAAGCTACATCCAAAATTATGGATACATAATGTTGAAGACATTTATCAACTCAAAATCTAAAAATTGTTAATCCAATTCATTGATGAACATTTAGCTACAACAAAACATTGACCTTCCACATGCATGATGAATGTTTCAAAAACATAATTTCACATAGGCTCATTAGCCCTTACAAGTGGATTGAAAATCTAAGTTCAATAATTGAAACCAACCATACATAAACAATTGTTTCCACACCATTGTCAGGTTAGTAACCCAATCTTAGGTGATGGTGGCGAAATTGTTTTCCACATCTTAAAACACTTAGATTTAACGCTAGTAATTAGTTGTTGGATTTGAATATAGCATAAAAAGATATCCTTGGCAAATGTTTATAGCTATTACAAAGTCACAAATGAAGACCTCCCTCCTTGGGTGAAAGCATAGTTAGGTGGACTATTTGAACTGTCATAATTGTAATTTTTAGAAATTATAAATGAACTTAAAATGTAAAATCATTGTAAACATCAAAGTTTTCAATTTTTTCATTATTCATCTTATAATATAATCTACTGAAAGTATTACTAAAAGTCATGGATGAGTTTCAATGAAAAAAATTGGACTCGTTGTGGACTTTTGAAATGATGACACTATGTTTGTCACACACAAAAAATGAAAAATGTGGAGTCAAAAAATATGTCATAATAATGTCAAAATTAAAATTTAAAAATAACCACCTTAAAATGAATAACTTTATTGTAAGATGCATTGAAGTTTTTCCAATATAATTTTTTTCATATTTAAAATTTTAACACGTTGTGATTTTCGTCATTTTTTACAATTGGTATTCCATTTCACATTGACATTTTAAAATTTTTTTCTAAATTTTTTTACCAATCAAATTGTCACCAAAAAGAAAGGAGAGAGAGGGAGACCAAACAGCAACAAGACTCCTCTGTTCGTACTCGCTCTGACAGAGCGCACATGGGCAATCACACATCAAAGAAATAACACAGCAACCGCCCTGGTCTAAATTCCAAGTGGGGGACTCACGCTACGGACGCAAAATCATCCCACCCGAACCTCTGCAGATGCAATTCCTACTCACACGAATCAGACAGACAGAACTTCAATGACCAAAATTCATAGCTCATATTTCACAAAGGTCCTCGACAGCACAAGCTTTCTCTCCTCTTAAATATGCTCGTCAGAAGTCTGACAGTGACACAGCCAAATATTGCGCTCTATAAACCAAAACTTGCTCTGTCTAAAACATCGGTCCTCAATTTCGACTCAACCTCACCACATGTAGGAGCTAGACATTCTCTAGTCACTAATGCAACGGAAGAAATCAGCAACTAGCAATGTTTCTAAGCTCCTCTTTTCCACTCCAAAAACAGATCTGCTTAATTGACGACTCCTTCTTGGATCTCCCAACATTCTTTTCGTCTCCGCCCCAACCTCTCTGAGTATCCACTGGACTTCCTCTTCTCCTTCCTTCCTAGCTGGTTCAATTGGCTTCTTCGACAAGCCTTCCTCTCCTCCCCTTCTCCACCGCCACTCTTTCCTCCATAATCCATCAATGCAGCACCGCTCCACTCCATCAATTGCGCCGCCATCTTCGTGCTATCCCATCCCACATAGCCAGACAACACTCCCTCCATGCATCCCATGCACATCCAGCTTTTCTCTCACACAAACGAAGATAAAATCCATCGCCACTCATCAATAGAGACGGCTAGATTAACCCTGATCAATGATTTTGGTGTGCACACAAACTGTTCACAGAGCTTTTGTTCGGTCACCCTTTGTTCGGCTACATATGTCACCCCTCCCTTTTTGAGAAAGCTGAGTCCCTTAGCTTAATCTGGAGGAGCGTAATAGATCTGCAGATCTCTTCGAGACCTCTCCCATTGACGTTCGTCTACATCTTGTACAATGCAGATCCGACAACCTTCTTCAAAGTCAGAATTGCCCTTCCCATCAGCATGTCCGACAAATTGGTATGGGTCTTCCCAACTTGCAATGAGTGCTCTCCTCTTACCTGGTTTCTTCATTTTCACCATCGACACCCCTGCAACCAAGCCTTCAAACAGATGCTTGCGTGTCCGGGTTGCATACGTGTTCCTTTGCTTCTTCTATGCTTGCTCCACGTTGAGCAAGACACTTTCATGTATACTTGCTATGAGCCTCACCTTCTCCAGGAATTGTACTGCAGTATCCTCAACATTGGCAGTATCATCAATCACGTTAGTCAGAACATTCATATAGTTATCCGCCCTGAGACGCGGTGACCGACCAGTCAGAATCATGAATGGGGAGAACTTTGTACTTGCTTGAACCCCACACTTGTACCCGAGCAGAACCTTAGCCAGGTGCTCATCCCAACAATTTACATTATCAGGATTAGCAGCCAAAACAGTGATACCATGCTTGATGGTTTTAATCATGCGTTCTGCCATCCCGTTGCACTGGGGCCACTGTGGTGCAGTGCGCTGATGTTGTATAGCATAATCCTTTCACATGACCTCAAACTCTACACCCCACTCCCCTCCATCGTCAGTAAGCACAAATCTAGGAACTCCATACCTGCAGATCAAATCATCCTCCAGAAACCTAGCTGTAGTTCTAGCTCTATGATCAGCAACCGCCTTGGCTTCGCACCACTTGGAATAGTGGTCGATGGCCACCAGAATATATTTATTGCCTACCTTAGTCTCAGGCAATGGTCCTGCAGTATCCAATGCAACTCTGAGGAACAAGTCACAAATTGGGATGCTCTTCAGTCGCTCATCTCCAGAGCGGATGCTACCCTCACTCTTCACCAACTCGCACTGCTGGCACGTCTTAACAATCGCCTTCACGCATTCCGTTCGATTGTTCCAGAAATACCTTCGGCAAATCTCCGCCAAGGTCCTTTGTTCCCCAAAATGCCCCAGGTCTTCATGCATTTGACTCACAAGCTTCATCCTATCCTCAGGCTTAGGCACGTACAACCCCTTAAAGTAGAACCTTTCGTTCTTCCAGCAATAGTGGGTTGCTCTCTTTCTTACTCTCTTACTTTCTTGAAGATCAACTGTGTCTAGGACAACACCCTCTTTCAACAATCCCAAACAAACCTCATCCTCCCAGATGTCAGTTTTGCTTGTGTCTTCGGCACAAGTTTCTTCGTCCCCAGACCTTGCATCACCTACCTCGTGCCCATCATCTTTCAACAGCTCCTGGGCAGCCAACACCAACTCAAGCTGTTGCCGTCTATCGTAGTATTCGGTCTTCCCTTCCTTCAGGACCCGTTTGCTTTTGGAAGATCCCCAATTCCGAGCTTCCTCTCCTACTGCAGCTTCTACTCCTTCCTCAGGTGAGTCATCCTCTTCATCTTGGCTTGTCTCAGTCAACACATCAAGCATAAACAGTTGGTGTTCTTCGGACCAACGCCAATGATTGATGCCAAAGCAGCATCCATGGTGCTCCTTCAGTCCTCCTGAATGTCTTTTCAGACCAAGCCACTCTGATTCCTTATCATGTCGGACAGAGAATATCCCTCTTGTCGTCTCAATTGAGCCACCTTGCTTAGTCCCGATGTCCTGGATTTCTTCACTGAAATCGTCATCATCCGTAGCTTCTCCCACCGGATTTTGGCTCAGTGCATCCACGTTTGTATGCTTCATACCTGGTCGATGCAATATCTTGAAACTGAAGTCCTGCAGCATGTCGATCCAGCGTCCTCTTCTCCCATGCGCATCTGATATCGTCGCCAACCATTCAAGTGGCTTGTGATCTGTCCTTAGAACAAAGTGGGTTCGGTGCAGATACTGCTTGAAATGCATGATACCCCATATCAGTGCATAACATTCTCCCTCCATGGGATGGAATTTCCTTTGCGCAAACGTCAGACCTTTGCTGGCATACGCTACAACTCTCTCCATCCTGCCTTCCTTCTGAGACAACATGGCATCGACGCCCTTTGGTGACCAATCCACATCGAGGCAAAATGGTTTCTTAAAGTCAGGTCGAATGAGCACCGGGGCAGCCACAAGCGCTCCCTTCAGAGCTTCAAATGCGCACTGACAACCCAAATCCCACACAAAAGCAACATCTTTCCTTGTTTGAATTAATAAGGGAACAACTAATCGTGAATATCCCCAAACATAGTTTCGGTAATATCTAGTCAGTCCTAGAAAAGACCTCACGTCCGTCACTGTCTTTGGCACTGGAAAATGGGCTACGGCATTAATCTTGCTAGGGTCTGGTTTAGTCCCTTCGTGACTAACCACATGACCTAGGAAAGTGATACTCCTAGCAACAAAACAACATTTGCCTGGATTCAGTTTCAAGTTCACTTCCCTTAGTTTGGAGAGTACGGCTTCCAAGTGTCGAAGATGGTCCTCCCAGTTCTCACTGTGGACATTGAGGTCGTCCACAAACACCTTCAAGAATTTATCTCCCAATTCCTTAAAAACCAAAGACATCGTCTTGGTAAAAGTACTAGCCGCATTCTTGAGGCCGAAGGGCATGACAATCCAGTCATACAATCCGCTCTTGGTGACGAGCGCCGTCTTCTTCATGTCGTCGGGAGCCATACGAATTTGCCAAAATCCTGATTGCAAGTCTAATGCAGTGAACCAAGCTAACTTTCCCAATTGGGATATTACATCCTCAACTAAGGGCATGGGGAACGAATCTCTCCTGGTCTGTAGATTGAGCGGCCTGTAGTCCCCACATAATCTCCTACTCCCATCTTTCTTCACAGGGAGGGTCACCCGACAGGCGTACTCTGAATCACTAGGCCTCATTTTGCCCAGATCCACCAATACGTCAATCTGTCGCTTTACTTCGGCCTCCTCCCAGTACGACAATCGTCCAGGAGCTACCTTGCAAGGTGGGAATCCTTGTGTGTCGATGGAATGTTCTCCGACTGTGCAACAGCCTAGCTCCCCTTTATTCCGGGCAAACACATCTTGGTATCTTTCCAACATCTTCCAAAGCAGCTGCCTCTTTAGTTCGTCTAGGTTCTAATCAACTCTGAGCTCTTGGCAGATGTCCTCCCATCTTGAGCTCACCCCTGGGTTATCTGTGGACGCGATCCGGTCCTTGAAATTATTGCAGGGAGCAGCATCGTTCAGTTGCTGAACTTGCAACAGTACAGGTACTTCTGCATTAGTCACACCACCAGCAATAACCTGCTTCCTTTGCTCTGCATCCGCCACCCACTTAATCCAGTCGGCATAGTAGTCGGCATCTGCAGTCTCTTCTCTCATGAAATGATCAGCTTGTTCTTGCAATGTCAGCTACAGAATTTGCTGAAGTCCTTCCATCAACACCAACTCTTCAAGTTTAGTGTCTCCGAATTCTGATTCGTCACTGATTGGTCTTAACCGTTGACGCTCCTCTTCAGAATCCTCAGACCTATCAGAGTCTGAGTCTAATACTCGCACATCCAGCTGTTGGGTTTTACTGTCCTCATCCACACATGGCCTTCCCATGATCACGTCGAATCTTCCAGCAATACGTGAATCGTTTTGCATCAGGGCCTCCGAGTTTAGCACCTGCAACATATTTACCATGGTCAAAGGCAGCACTTCCACATCGGGTCCCGGACCATGTTTTACTTGGATCAGTCCACGCTCCACATCGACGATTGCCCCAATCTTGATCAGGAAGTCAAGCCCAAGCAACACATCGTAGCTGTCGGTGTCCACCACCATGAAGGTCATGGCGCATTGTACACCTCCAGCTTTGACCGACACCTCATCGATCCGTCCCATGGCCTGCATGACGATTCCAGATGCGGTTTTGTAGGTCTCCGATCCAAAGACTAAGTGCATCATACCCAACTCCCTGACTACTGCAACCGCCATGACAAACATGGACGCGCCAATGTCTACAAGTCCCTCAATCAAATAGCTGTTTATCTCTATCGACAAATGCAAGGTCTTACTTCTGTGTGTCTTGTTAATGCAGATTCTCCTTAGAGTCGGAGCTACAGACACCATAGACACCTGATTACTCGCAATTTCTGCATCCTTCTTTCTTCTAGCAACTTTCACCAGATTTTCCAGTTGCTCCAACTCGCCTGGTATTGTCGCAACCCTAACTTGGCCAAGTGTGGGGGTGAAGCCCAACACTTGGAAAAGTTGGGGATTTGGAGTCCTCCGGGACTCCTGAATGTTCAGAGCTCGACAACAAGGAGCAAAACACCTTCCATTGGGGTGTTCTTAGTGTCTTCAAAAGGTCTTAAAGCGTACATATCGAAAATGCCCTTGCATTTTCCATTTGAACGTCTATAGCTCAAGTAATGGGCAAAAGAAGGGCCAGGAGTCAAACTGGCAGTTTGACTCCCGACCATTAAAACTCGGAAATCGACCAGCTTTTGATGTCCGATTCAAAAGTGCAATACGGTGTTGAAAAGATCTCGACAAGGGCTACAACTTCGGTTGAGACCTCGTTGCGATCAACGGTCAGGGCGAGGAGCTATGACCTCTCAAAGTCTCGAGAGGCCCAAATCGGGACACTTGGGTGGATTTCGGGACTCCAACTTGGGAGTCCCAGGAAAAAAAGTCATTTGGATGTAACCTCAACGGGGCGTCGCAGAGTATACTATATGGGGGATGGTGCTGGCATCCCCCGAATCCGGGCCGTGGTGGGTCTTGTGGTCCGAAGTGCCCGTGGCTTGTCCCAACACCAAAGGGTGTCCCGAAAGATGATTTAACCACTTGGGTGGTTTGTTTTGATGCAGATTCAAGCTTGATCAACTAATACCTCTTCGTAGTCTAATCCCTGGGCTCCCAACTGGACCCTCTACCCCCTTTTTAGAGTTGGAGGCCGGGAGCGTGCATCCAAGTCTCAACTTCCGCAACTTGACTTTGTGAAACCCTCAAGTGGGTTTCACCCCGTGACTTGGGAGCGCGTCATTTCCGCGCAATCGTTAACGTCTTCATGGTCCCTTCCCCAAAACAGCTCATCCATGCCCTGAGGACTGGTCATCCTGCAATGTTGAGCTCCAAACCAAAATTGCAATGTCTGTACGCGACTTTGTGTCAAAGTTCAACGACTATGGCACCGAATTGCCTCAAAATAAATTTTGTTCGTATCGAATTTTGAAAGAAGCAAACCTCATCTGATTCAACCTACAAATTCAGACTGAGTCCCTTCTGCTACTGGTTTCAGAGGTTCAAAATTTGATGGGAAGTTAAAGAAATATTGCTCATCCGTCGACTCTTGCTGGAATCTCCATTCTCCTTCCTGGCTTCGCCATATCCTCCAGCTAATGAGGCGGGATCTGGATCCGCCATGCTCCACCCGAAGCAAGCGATCTCCCTCCTAGAATAAATCCTCCACACCAGGGATATACAATCTCACAAAATGGTCACGTGATACCTCCGACTTAGGAATCTAAATGTCTCCTAGTCTTGGTACACTGCACTGCCTCTTTGCGAATTCAGGAGTCACCCTACGCAAGGTAGGAGGTGAAGTAAAAATTGGTTTGTAGCTCTGAGGTCGATGCCCACCCCCTTGCTCCATCGACTACTTTCAACCAAACTTGTGCACGAGTGTAGAAACCACTGTGAGCTACTTCTACAGCAATGTCTCCTACTCGAGCTTGGTCAGGATCTATACCTACAAGCCTAACCACACCAAAGCCTAGAAAACGCAAAATCGCTCCTCCCCTCTGTGGTCCGTTCTGAACAGTAAAGAAATCAAATCTACGAACAAGTTGTTGCTCATGAATCTCCTCGGTCACTTGTTCTACAGGAATTCCTTCACCGCTAGATGAAGACATGATCCTCAACTATCATTCTACCTAAACATCCACAGGTTCTACCAAGGTTTACAAACACGGAACCATGCTCTGATACCAAAAAAAAAGGAGAGAGAAGGAGACCAAACAGCAACCGGACTCCTCTATTCGTACTCGCTCTGACAGAGCGCACATGGGCAATCACACATCAAAGAAATAAGACAACAACCGCCCTGGTCTAAATTCCAAGTGGGGGACTCACGCTACGGACGCAAAATCATCCCACCCGAACCTCTGCAGATGCAATTCCTACTCACACGAATCAGACAGACAGAACTTCAATGACCAAAAGTCATAGCTCATATTTCACAAAGGTCCTCGACAGCACGAGCTTTCTCTCCTCTCCACAATGCTCGTCAGACGTCTGATAGTGACACAGCCAAATATTTGCGCTCTATAAACCAAAACTTGCTCTGTCTACAGCATCGGTCCTCAATTTCAACTCAACCTCACCACATGTAGGAGCTAGATATTCTCTAGTCACTAACGCAGCAGAAGAAATCAGCAACTAGCAATGTTTCTAAGCTCCTCTTTTCCACTCCAAAAACAAATCTGCCTAATTGACGACTCCTTCCTGGAATCCCCAACACTCTTTTCGTCTCCGCCCCAACCTCTACTTCCTCTTCTCCTTCCTTCCTAGCTGGTTCAATTGGCTTCCTCGACAAGCCTTCCTCTCCTCCCCTTCTCCACCGCCACTCTTTCCTCCATAATCCATCAATGCAGCGCCGCTCCACTCCATCAATTGCGCCGCCATCTTCTTGCTATCCCATCCCACACAGCCAGACAGCACTCCCTCCATGCATCCCATGCACATCCAGCTTTTCTCTCACACAAACGAAGATAAAATCCGCCGCCCCTCATCAATAGAGGCGGCTAGATTAACCCCGATCAGTGATTTTGGTGTTCACACAAACTGCACGACCACAAAACTTTTGTTCGGTCACCCTTTATTCGGCTACAACATGTTTAGGGATATTTATAAGGTGGTCTATTAACATTTGTGACCAAAACCATAGGGGATTATTATAGGATTTATAGTATGATAATTATTTTAAATATAGGATTTATAGCTAGTGTAAGGTGTGGACTTTTCAAAATGTCAAACGTGAGCCACCTAACCATGGTTTTACCCCTTTTACTCAAACTTGATAAAGCATTGATTGTCTCTAATAATGGTAGCAAATAAGACAGACCTAGCAATGTGTGGAGATCACAAAAAGGTTTACATTAAACCTTGTTTGAACAACAAATACATTATCTTATGACATCTTGATCATAATCAATGTCTTATACTTTGCCATCACACATTTCAAAAGCTACAACATGTTTATCCACTAAGTTTTCACATTTCACCAAATCTTTGGGCCCCTATATCTACCATGATTTCAACAAGTTTAATGAATTCCAAATGTTGTTCAAAAAAGCTGAAACAATAAGAATATAATGACTACAACAAATCCCAAATTAGTCACCATACACAAAATTGAAGAACAAGATTCATCCTATGGGCAATGCAATGTTGTCACATCATGTAAGGAAAATATTTCTCTTTAAAGGGTCGAAGCATGCTTAGGGTACCAAAAAGGACCGGTTCTTTTCTACCCAATGGACCCCCTCACTGAAAACATGTAATTTAATATCACATTCATATTAAAAGTTTGATTTTTTTTTCATGAATAAATGCATTACTAAAGTACTGTTTTATGCATTGCATGTCAAATTTGAATAAGTTTAAGGATTCCTAAGACCAAGTCCTAAAAAAATCTAAGACTATCTTTTTAAAAAAAGTTCAGGACTCATAAAGAATGTTTAAACAAATTTTTTTGGCCCAAGATTCTTACCACAAACACTTTACGTAATAATATACATAAAATGTCTAAATGTGACAAAAACCAAAGTGCCTTATTGCTATGCAAAAGTTTCAAAAATTGAAATTTTTAAGAATTTTGGGCCATTAATAGAACATGTCCCACATTGGATAAATTTTATTATTTTTACTTTCACTACACCAAAACATGCACTACTACCAAAATGGGGTGCAATTTATTAGCTTAAATCACTATGGGACCTTAAAAATGAAATAACTTCATTACATTTTATTGATTTCACCTTCGTGAAAGTTATTTCACTATAATATCATTATGTAGACATTATGTTTCATTACTAATTAACATAATTCACTATTATAATTTATTACAGTAAATAATTTTATTTCAATGTTTTATTAAATATTATATTTATGTTATTTTATGGTATACCCAATATTATTTTAAGCTATTTTGGTTATTTTAATTTATATTTTATGTTACTATAGGCTATTATAAATTATTGTACCTTAAATTATTTTATTTTATTTTACCTTAAGGTATCTTAACTAGTTTATTATAAACTTTTAAGTTATTCTAAATCAAATTATTCAACTAACTTTAGGCTCTACCTTAAGTTATTTTAATTTAAATTAATATATGTTATTTTAAGTTATACTAAGTCATTTAAGGTCATTCTACTTTATGTTAATATAAATTATTTTATTTTAAGTATAATAACTTAAAATAATCTTAAACAAAATATAATGACCTAAGGTAAAAATAACTTAAAATATAAAATAATAGCCTATGAAAAATAATTTTCAATACCCTACAATATAATAACTACCAATAGCCAATGATATTATAACATAAAATATTTTTAAGAAAATTATAATACAATAATCATCAATAGTTGTAATATAACATATAATAAATGATAATAGCTTATAATAAAATAACCATCAATAACCATTAATAAAATAACCACTAATGGCTTATTAGGGAATAACCACCAATGACATTAATAAAAGAACAACCAACAGCCATATATTAGAATCGCTTAGGATTGGTAAAAAATCTAAAGTGAAATAATTTATAATAGACAAAAATAACTTAAGGTGTAATAGCCTTCAATAGCCAAAAGTAATTTATAATAACTACAAATAGTCTAAATTAAAATAATTTATAATAACCAAAAAAATATAGAATAGCCAAAACAAACTTACAATAGCTGAAAATAGCCTAAGGTGAAATAAATTAAAATAGCCAAAACTAACTTAGAATAACCAAAAATAGCCTAAGGTGAAATAACAAAAAATAAACAAAAGTAATTGAGAATAACCATAAATAGCCGTAAACAATGTAGGGTGAAATAATTTAAATTAATGAAAAAATTCATAAAATGATTGAAACTAACTTAACAGAGGTATTATTATTATATTAACAAAACAATACCCATTTATTAATTTTTTCTTTTCAAAAGAATGGTCATTGAAATGTTATTGAATAATGATATTCAACTTTTTTTTTGTTCAAATGATTTTAAACTTTCAAAAGGAAATAAATGTAATTATGTATATTATTGAAATTTTTTAAAAATTAAACTTGAATCATTTCATTTGAACGAAATTTCAATAAGATATGAATTTTCGAAATTTATGTTTTTGTAATGTTTAAAATGAAGTATTTGATAAATACAATGTAATGTAACATATTATAACAACAAATGGGGTGGCTTGATGGTAGGGGTGTTTACCTCCATTTCAAAAGTCTAAGGATCAAACCTCATGGGTGGTGTTATGTGTGAACAACAATGGTATGTTGACGGAATATTATCCTATCAAATTTCTTAAATAGGTG
Organism: Sphagnum tenellum; assembly: GCA_963921925.1. NCBI lineage: Eukaryota > Viridiplantae > Streptophyta > Sphagnopsida > Sphagnales > Sphagnaceae > Sphagnum > Sphagnum tenellum. The sequence goes on from OY998142.1 coordinate 538,852, forward strand.
CCTAGGTTGATTACATGACCTACCTACCTAGGCTAGGTTTTTAACCTAGCAGAGGTAATGACACGTGTCAATAAATAATAGATTTTAAAAATCATGACATTATTAATAATTTTATATATTAAATAATTAAAATTTAATTGAAATCCATGTCGGTTAGTTTATTAACAACAAGTGAATGGTTTAATAAATTTGTATTTCAGTTTAAAGTAATTTTGTTTCACTAGGTACTATGGAAACAAATCATTATTTGTACCAACTGGTCCCTATTCACTAGGGGGTTAAACAATTTCACTAAGTAAAAATGTCCAAATTCATTCAAAATTTAATGAAACCCAAAGTGAACTAGGATGCATTTTGTAGTAGTGATGCCAAATATGACTACACTCATGATTAGGTTTATAGTTGTATATGCCATCCATGACTACATGACTATGTAGTCCATATGGACATGTCGCTTATCCACTAGTCGTATTTTTATCATATCATAGTTGTAAATGCCATCAATATATATAATATTATATATATATATTACATATTATATATTTATATATCAAATTAACCTAACCATTTGGTAGGTAGGTGAGTAGGATCCTTTTTTTTTTTAATGACAAGCCTTTTTTATTAGCTCATCACAAGTAAAATTTGCACTTTGAATATATTTGGTGCATATATTGTGTGGAAACCAATACTTTTTCACCTACTTATATAGTTTCCAAAGTTGAATTTGTTCACAAAGGACATGAGATAAATTTACAACATTATTTCACATCGTCCTTTGTCACCTACAAAAGTACCCAACTTTGACCATTATTATCTTTTCACATTTTGTCCAAATGAAAAGAAATAAATTTCATTTGTAAAGATGTTTTCAAGATCTACACATCTATAAAAAGAAATTTAAGAAAGTATTAAGTGATTTGACTAAAAATGCATTTGAATCTTCACTATTTCATACATTTTAACAAAAATGACATCTACAAGATTATTATTTTTTTTTTTCATAATACAACTTGTAAACAAACATATTTAAAATTTACATGGTTTTTTGGTATGTATATATATGAGTCCTACCTACCTACCTACCTACTTGTAAATAAGTAAGATAGGTAACATGATAAGTAAGTAATATGATAGGTAGGTAAGGTTATGAATAAGGTATGAATATATATATATAATTTTCCCACCTTTAAAACATATAATGAATCAATGAAAATGGTACAAATGTTGTATTTATTACCATATGTTATATTTATTTGTAATTATTAAAAATACTTAGAAATAAAATATGTTATCTATGAAACGTGTGGTATCACTTTCAATGTTTGAAAATTTTATACAAAGTATTTAAATTATTTAAATTTCACAATTTTTAATTTATACAATTTTTAATTTAATATTTTGTTCTCACATTTTATTATGAGTATTAAGAAAATTTTTAATCTTAATTTTTTTCAATTCACTAAATGTGATTTAATATACATATAATATTTTAAATTCCAAGTTGTATGACCAAATATTTTGATAAATTATTAATTTAAATCAAATTTTATATTATTTGTTACCCATCACATGGAAACATGGAAAACAATGCCATTTTGGGGCATGTGGATTTCTTTTGAAATTCATTGGATATCACAAATAAAAATCTATTTCATTATTTAATGTCAAAATATAGAAAAATATATATTCATTTAAATAAACCTTTGAACAACACTCTCAACTTAAATTTTTAGTTACATTATAAGCATCAATTTTTTACTTAATTTTGTGTTTCAAGAACTTTGGCAATTTGTTTTCCATTTTGGTGCGATTTTTTTAAAATTAAAAAATTCCCCAAATTTTGTTTTAGCCACTATCTAGAAATTCACATTAAATAATTAGTGGATTTAAGGCAAAAGTTTTAAAAATCATAAGGTATTAGTTATTTACTTGTCCAATAATTATGTGTTTGATAATCTATAAGTTTATAATATGTTTATTAGGTACATGTGTCTACCTTTTAGTTTTTTCCCCTTTTACTTGTTTTTAATGTTTGGAATTGTATATTATTAAATAACTATTTGGTGTTCATGAAGAAGATTTTTAGTAGTGCATTATTCCTATCCATGAAGACTTTTAATCATGTCGTCATATCCATGGTTACAAAAATATGACTAGGCACAAAAGCATGGCATATACGGCTATATCATTAGAACTAGTCATATTTTTCATAGTCATAGATGTCAAGTTTTGATGTAGCGTTTCATAAATGAAAACAATAGATATTCTAAATGCCTATATAAAATTTAAAACAAAATTATTTCATTTGACATGAAAAAAAAAATAATCTAAAACAAGTCATAGGAAAAATGAAGAAAAAGGTGAATTTGAATGTCTTAGGAGTGTGTCCTTAGTGTTCCAAATGGGGTACCCCAATCATGCTTAGACTTTAAATTGAAATATCATTTCGATGTGGTAACCTTGGAAAAGTGTGGGCCCATCAACACCAAAACATATGAGCCTTGTGGTTGTTTTTTAATCAAACCCTTTTTTTACATGAGGGATTGACTAATCACAACAATAAGATTTTTCCACCTCCAACCACATGAAGTGTGAGAAAAATCAAAATTATTTTCCATCCATGCATCACATAAACATATATTTAGAGCCAAGATTGATTATCAATAGTAATAACTTCATCTAACATTCAAAGAAAGAAAGCTTGCTTCGATCACATGAATTTGAGTTATTTTCAAAACATGTTCACATGTGAATATGCCATCTCCCACCCAAACCCATCAAACCAATGTTTCATGTAGGATTGTCAAGAACATTTGGGTACACAAATAAGTTATGGAATTTACATTGCTATATATGTATTATATCATGGGGAAGCCATGATTGAAGTGAAAAATCAAGGAAAATTACACAATATTCTTCTTCATGTTAAGAATTCAAATTGCACCATGAGTGACTTGTTGCAACATAGTTGTGATGATGTTAATGGAGTATATTACTCATGGTAATAGTTAGTATATTTTTACTTACCTAGTTATTATTTTAGGATTACATAGTTTTTGTCACCATTTCAATTTGAATAGAACATAGGATTGTTACTTTGATGAATATCTTTCGGGAAAAGGAAGAAAAGGTGGCATTGTAGAACATTGAACTTTGATGGAGCATGAAACAAGAGCACTTCGTTTTTTGGAAAAGTTTGAATTCCATAGCCAAATTAACTGTTTTGATGTTTTTCTCATACTTTCATTATTTGATTTTAATTTTGAAACTAGATATGAATAAATTTGAATGAGAAAATTTTATTAGTATTAGTTTTATGATATGTTTTAGTCTAGATTTAGATCAAAATATAGGATCAAGAATTATGTATTTACCATTTGGCGACCATCCCAGGGCTTAAATTCAAAGTGAAATTCAAAATGTTCTTTATGTCTTGTTGTTGGGATTTTTGTTTCTAAGAATTGATAATGAACTTTAGTTTTAATTTTTGCATGTTTTTTCAAATCTTGATCATAAGTTTTTGTTCAAGAAGTAAATCTAAACAAAATAACTAACTATGAGGATTTTGTTTTAATGCATAAATTTGTTCTTATTTGAATTAGAATGTGGAAAAACAAAAAATAAAATTATAACTAAGAGTTTGAAGAGACAATTAAATCAAGTTATAGTACATGAATAAATAGAAAATGGTGTTGCCATCAACAATAATTTGTGTGAAAATCAAATAAATTAGCAATTTGTAACACCTAAAAGAGTTTTTGAATTGAAACTTAAACATTTGTGGATAAAAGGGAAACCTACATGCCACAAAACCCTTCAGGTAGAACCGATTATTCTTCATGAAGTGCAAACTAGTGAAGCACAAAAATGCACCAACAATTTGCAACAAAATTCCAAGAGAAAAGAATGTCAAATTGAAAATGTAAACTCACAAGTTGAGTTTAGATGAAGGAGTCAAAAATCTGAACTTCGACAAAAAGTTGCATTGGAATCAATGGGTCTACTAATGTAACTACATAATTTTGATGATTTGATTCATGATGAAGACCAAAAACTTAACAACTCAAAAAAGGAGGAAGTAGTACCAAGTTATAGATTTGCTTCACCTCGTTATTATCAAGAGGACCATGAAATAGAAAGAGTTTGAACAAAAAACTCAGAATTTTGAACTTCCAATTCATTATATGGTTGAACAAGAAGCCACAACTCAGGGTATTAAAATGTCCAGAAGAGTTGAACTATTACTTATAATTAAACAAGAAACTATAGTCTTACCAAAAGCAAAACCAATAGTAGTAGAAGGTGTACTTGTGGCTGTCAAAATGAAGTATAGTGAACATAGATTTAATCAATAGAATGAAAGCATTGTTAGTGGAGTTCCAAGGGATTGGCATAAAAGGATTCACAGTGTGAACAAAGTTCTAATACCTAATTCTCCACGTTGCGCATACTACCATAAAATTGGACATCAAATTATTGAATGTTCATTTATTAAAGAAAATGTGAGGCAAAGATTTGTTGAACATTTCCATAATTTGAATCTAGAACCTACAAGAGCACATCATCATGGACAAGTTGAACTGAAGGATTTGTACCATGAGAGGGTCAAAATTCCAAAATAAACTTTAAAACCAGATTTAGAGAAATAACATAATGGAAATGAAAGCTTAGACTATGGCAGATGTAGTACGTATTTATGTATCTCCTACACCAAATCTATTACATCACAACAATGTTGGAGTTACCTATGAAGGAACTTCCAATTTCAAATTGAACCAATAAGATCTGTACCATTATATTTTGTGGCAATGTCTAATTCTAGGATTATAGTTACTGAAGTTCCATTTATAATAGCACCAATCCATACTATTGTTGGTATGAGGTTTAGACCACAAACTCCAAGGGAACAGAACTTGCGAAAATGCATGAAAAGATGTTTAAAAAGGTGAACAATTTTTTCACAAGGTAATCATCAGACCTACACGACCTTTAAGGTATTTTGGATTGCTAATGGTGAATCTAGGCATGCCACCATTAACACCAAATAGGCCTTATCATCGGCCACTTAACTGTCCTGAATATGTGAAGGATTCTGACCCAGATGCTCACGTTAGAATTTTTAAAGCTGCCATTAGAGCAAATGGTGAAACAAAAGACGCAAAAATTATTAATCCATTTAGTTTTACCTTCAAAGATATTATGTTTGATTGGTGTAACATTTATATTGAAGATTACCTAGATTATACTTTTGCAGAATTGCAGTTAGCTTTTTATAAAAGGTATAGAAAAGTTCAGAATGATGAACAAGTCTGTTTATAGTTGAAGAACATGAAGTAGTAGAAAAATGAAAGAGTGGAAGTCTATTATGAGAACTTATTGAAGTTGGCCAATAGTTTTCAACATAAGACAACAAATAGTTTTTTAATTATAATACCTTAAATGCAACTTTCAATGCAAATGTGACTTCACATATGTGTAATAGAAATAACCTTCAAAATTTACCATTTGATACCATAACATGATATGTGACCAAAAAAAAAATTTTGAACAAAATCAATTTGGCCACAAAACTTTTTTAAGTAATGACATATTAACATTCGACTAACAATGTTTGTTGCATATGAATGTATGCAAGGAAGACAAAACTCTGACTAAGTTTAATTCACAATAGCAAAAAAGAGGTTGTGAAAGGTATCTATAAGATGACCAAATTGACATTGAGTTTCTTGCAACAAAAAGTAAATTGGAGCCCACCCTTACCTCACACCATGGGTATAGAAAAGCAAGATATGACTATCAAACATGATATTCATATATCTTTGTGAGATTTGGGTGGACAAGATGAATTTCATTCTCTACATGACCTTGTGATTTGAAATAGAAACATCCAAGGAATTGTTTCATCTTTCTTCTTACTTTGCAAACTTACTTGCAACAAAAAAGAATGTAAAGATCAATTGGATGAATATTGTGCTAAAATCATGAATGAATTAGAATATTGGATTAGATTCATTGCTTCTAATACAAGACCATCAATTAATTCGCACCTCATATAATCATCATCTTGACATTTTGCGACAAAGTCTACCAAGACTTGAAGCGAATCCAAACCAACTTACAACAAATAATCAAAAACTTGGAAAAAAATACAAAGAGTTGGTGAATATATATGATTTCATCCCTTCATTTTGGGTTGATGCTAGATCAACTTCATCTATTCAACCTCTTGCAAGGTTTGTAACAATGAAATAAAACATATTTTGGATCATTTACCAAAAGTATTAGAGGTGAGTTTACAAATGGGAAAGGTGATCACACAGTGGAATGAAGAACACCCCAACAAACCCATGGTCTCATGGGAAACTTTTGAAAAGTTGTGTGCAAAGAACACAAATTTGAAATGTTTCCTTGGTGATCAAAGCAAGATGAAGAAACATTGTCAAGTTGTGGCTCAAACATTATATGAAGGTGGAAATGTCTTATATTTTGAAAGTTTGGAATTTGTGGTGATGGATCCAAATTGGTTTTGCCATGAAATATTGGGTTCCCTGTTGGCCTTTGATGAATCTTATCATGTGGCCTTGGGGTATGATGTGTCAATAAACATGGAGGGTTTTGTCAACTACACTAATGTTGAATTTTTATTCCAAAAATCACTTTCTAGTGAATATTTTCATGTGGGCCATAATTGTAAGGAGGATGTTCAAAAGATTCAAAAAATACAAGGTGTCCAAGTGGAAGATTTGATTAAAATGATGATGGAATTGAACCAATGTTATCAAGACACTGATAACATTGGTTCATTTAATGAAAAAGGTGGAATTTTCATTCCAGCTATTCTCAAAGATGCATATGGTGATGTACATCGAGGTGAACGCCAATTAAGTTGGGTGTATTTTGGCAAAAAGCTAAAGCCATGGCCAAATGTTGTGTACCTAGGATCACAAATTGAATGTGGTGATCCTGAACACACATTTATTACTGTTGGGTTTTTCCCAAGACGACATGTATATATCAAACTCGTTGCTAATTAATATATGCGAACACTTATTTTCTTTATGTTTTGGATGATTATTTTCCATGAGTAGAATTGATAAATCTTATCATTGTATATGTTGTTGTAGGTGAAGTTTAAAAAAATGTTCAAGCTACAAAAAAAAAGTTGCAATATTTAAACTTGAAAAAAACATTATTATGTTCACATGGAAAGGATTCAATTCTTTTTGGAGTATAGTGGTCAAGTGAATTCTTTCATTAATATTATTGCTCGTTCAAGTTGAGATTTTGAGGCGACCAAGATGATCATTATTGATGATGTGATAGCACCTCTTCATGAATTTTGTGCCTCTTCCAACATTGGATGCCAAGGTGTTAAATTAGTGGAAAGCATTTTGTGCCCTTTATCTTTGAAAACACCTTGGTTATGTAAAGTACAAAAAGACCAAGCTGTGAAGGTTGAGACATTAACACGAAATGCAAATAAACCATGGATCTAGATTATCAACATGATTGGAACATGGGATTCGATGGTTTTCCTCCAAGTGGACCACCTGACAAAGCTATAGCTCTTTCTTGGAGCCCAACAATGGAATGATGTGGTCAATTTCATCCTTTCCAATGTAGAGGAATTGAGGATTGACATTGAGGAAGCTATCGAGGTTGCTAGTCACAATTCATCAAACGAGTGTCTTGATATGCATGGCAAGATTGCTTTGAATTCCTTGGATGAACGTGGGTGTTCAGCTCAAATCGGTGACTTTCGAAAGGAGGTCATGATGTGATTTGATGTCTTGGACAACAAACTTGATTCTTTGCAAACCAAAATCAACCACATTCACAAATTGCAAAAGGAGCTATTGTCACAAGTTTGCACAAAACTTATCAAATTCCACAATTTTTAGGAGAGTTACAACGACATCAAGTGCCTTGTCTTTATTTTTCTCGAATAAAGGTTTGGGGATCTTTCAAAAGATGATTGATTCATGTGTCTCAAATGCACTTATGCAACTTGTGCAATTGCATTTTTGGTGCGAACATAGAGACAACATTCACAAAGTGGAAGGACAGGAGGGTTGTTCGTTGAGTTTGGAAACCAAATAGCTAGAAAGATTTGACATTATGCAATTTGGGGTTTGAGAATTGCAACCATGTTGATGAAGGCGAGAGCACACATTACATTAGCATTCAGGTACATTTGGGGATCAATTTTCAACTGGAAGCTCTCCTGCAGAATGCAACTGAGGAGCAAGGAGAGGCTCTGCAACTTGGCTATTGGAGTTTAGTGGGGAGATGGTCCACCACCCTGGCTAGACAAGGATGATGACCCAAAAAGTGCTCCGACTAGAATGGGGTCCCAATACAAGGCCCTAGCCATAGTTTCAGATGCATGTGGAGCACCTATTGGTTTCCAGTAACAAATAATACACATCACTTTTACAAGATTCCCAACATGTATCTCCCTCAAGCCTCCCATTTTTTAATTTCAAATTTTGCATATATTTTCATAAAAAAATGTAAAAACGTTGTGGAACAATCACCTGTATTATTGCAATGAAAAAGCAAAAGTTGAAAACAAATCAGATCATATTTGCTCAAGGGATTACTTTAAAGATCTAAAAGAGTCACACACATGGGATGATCAATGTACCATGTGAATCTAATTATGTTTGTAATTAGTTAGGTATCATGAATAACAACCAACTTGGGCCGAGTGGTAGCCATACTAATGGCTTTCACAGAAAATGATATATAATTATTGCAAAGGCCACTGTGAAATGTGGATATTAAGAGTCATATTGTGGAATTTTTAAACCATACCTTGTATGGCACCACAACTTGGACAACTAGTTTACCAAGTTAATATCCACATTTAACCTTAAAGTTAAGGTGATTGCTACAACAGCTTTGGTATATCAAAAACGGGTTTTAACAATTGGTTTATATATTTCCTAACACTTGTTGGATATACCCTTTAAATGGTTGCCAAAATCCCCTAAAATGGCCAATTAAAGTCTCAAAGTGGCATTTCATCCTATAGCCGGTTCTGAGGACATTTGGTCATCTTGTGTAAATTTTGTATGATTAATTTGAAGATTTTGCATAATTGAGGGGTAACCTCTTTTGTTCAAACTATTTCACAACTAGGGCTTGGCTATTGTGTGCACAATGTTTTCATATGTCTCTTTTGAGACATCACTTCAATCCAACTATTGTTTGGATGCCATTTCTATCAATGGATTGACCTTGAATTGGTGAAATTCTCTTAAGAAATTTGATGAGCATAATTTGAGTGGTTTTCTTCCATGATTGTTTCTGGCATAAACTGATTTACTTATTTTTTTGGTTTGGCACATTAGTGGAATAAAGGTAAAGGTGTCTACCCATTAGCAACAATTCTCCAACTTTTGTAAGATTTACAAAATAGAATTAAACATGTGTGTAGTGTTTAAATAAAGGAATGAATAAATGTTTGTTTATAGGTAAAACTCAATCTCTAATATGTTCTAAAAGTTGGATGAATTCAAATAGATTTATTAGTTTGGTTTATAGCCCTTTTGATTCATATACTTAGAGTTTTTGAGCATAAAAAAATGAGGACATAGCAAAGGCCTTTTGTGTCTAGGATATTTTGAATCCTTTAACCCGCTAAATCTCCAATGTGAAAAATAAAAAATTATTGTAAAACCCGCGCCGCCAGTGTAGTACGGTGCGGCTGGGCCGCCAGGCTTGACTAAGTCTGTACGGTAGCCTGACGTCTTGCATGCCAATGCTTCGTTCTAGTTTGATCTAGCTTGAAGTTGCCAGCTTCCAAGTTCCATATGTCTCTATGCAGCAGCATAGTTGAAGATCTGAGGATAAGGATAAGGAATTTGACAGCCGCCATGGTCAAGGAAAAGGGACCAGAGCATGCCCACATTGTCCAGCAAGAGGAACCCAAGACCCTTGGGGAAAGCACTAAGGTCAAATGCAAGTATTGTGAACTTGTCTTGACCGCCACAACAACCAGGATTCGTGCACATCTTCTAGGGTGGACTGGATCTGGTGTGCGAACTTGTGACAAAGTCCCCCTGGTGGTTACCACTACTACATATTGTGCCTTTTTGCGAAGGGCCAAACGAAAAACCTGAAGGGTTTGCGAAGCAAAAACAAAAAACCTGAAAGGTTTGCGAAGCAAAAACAATTTGCCATATTTGCAATGCGACACGCATCGCAACTTGTGGTGCACCACCCATCGCTAATTTATAGTGTACCTTTAATCATCGCAACACTTTTGCGACATATACAACAAACAAAACTTTGCGACCCGCTCAGTCTCCGTCCACCCTAGCGATATCCCACACTGTTCAACAATGTCAATTCACAGATGGTTGGAAATGACCTACAATTTCATTTCTATGGGGGCATTGCTGATATTTCTAGGTTTGGGGTGGGGAGCAGGAGAGCAGTTGGTTATCCAAACCAACAGGAGACATGAAGGATGAAGGCGTAATGTTCAAAATACTCAAAATTTTTATCAATGAGCCGACGGACTCTCTCTACCAGTCTGTCACTCTCAATTTATGTTTTATATTTTTACCTTCCCCAGCTTTGCAAAAATATGTTTCCAGTGACTTCTGTAATTCTTTGCTCATTGCAACTTGGGGAGGGTCATGGAGACCTTATAAAACCAACCTCTGAAGCTTTGGTCACTCCAGGATCTGGTCTTTCTTAACACAATGGAGGTGTGTTGGGCACTGATAGGTTCTGGCTGGCCTCATGTGTGGAAGCCTTCTTGGGAGGTGCAGATCCAAAAAATCAGGTATGCCTGTAGCCCAGTTCCACCAGAAAAATAGCTCTGGTTGCTGTAAAACTCAGTCCACAAAAGATGAACTTTGCAGCTGGGAATGAGATGTGCAGGTCAGACCTCTTTGAAAGATTTGGGTCAATTAAATTGACTTGACAATCTAAGTATTCAGTTTTCTTACTTAGAATTGTGCCTGTCTCTAACCCTAAACTGTATCTTTTTTCTTTCAACTTCAACATTATATGCAAGTGTTTTGTCACTTTGTATGTGAGGGTCCATTTGGCAAACCTCTTTCTAATGCTGAGTTTTGGCTTCCAGGAATTTGTGGCGTCAACAGGCCTTATGGAGCATCTTGTGGCTGAGATTCTGAAAGGGGGCTTTCGGTGTGCCACTTCATTGCAGGTCTATTCCTGACCATGTTAAAGGTCGAACCTTGATGAAGATGCCTTGCCCGATCCCCTGTTATAGCAATTAGAAATCAATCATGGTTTGATTGGAGACTTAGTGCAAACCTTAAACCCTGTCTTTTGCTGGTTGACAGTTTTGTTTCATTTAGCTGATGAGAATAAGACCCTCTTCAGACTTTTTGTGTGTTGTGTGAGTTGGCAGATCAATTTTGATCTTCTTGGGGAGCTCATCTAATTCAACAAAAACTTGTTCCAAAGGCTTAACAAATTGTTAGTGGGGGAGAAGTTTGATAGGTTTGTGGAGGTCTGTCCTTTGAAACTTTTGCTGTATTTTTTTGTGGGCCCTTTCTTGCAGTAAGGGGCTTGTTGTTGCCATTTGGAGTTTGGAAATGTGCTATGTGCCCAGGAGAGTTTTGTTTCTAGTTATGACTAATTTCTGAAGCTCTGCAGTCACAGGTCCTGGTTACAAATTTGGTGGACTCAAATGTATTTGTCCGGTCTGTGGTGCTGTCACTGGATTACTTCTGCAGACATCAGTGGTGAGGGTCGGCCTAGAATCACAGAGAGTGGGAGCTGGGAAAGAACAAGATGGTGAAGGGGGCATCAAACCTCCGGCTTTTCTTCCCAAACTCTACAAAGAAAGATGCCACTGCTGGCTACAAAAATTCTCCTCATGATGCATCCGTGACCATGGATGGTCGAGTTCCTCTTTCTCCTCGAACCAACATTGCTGCTGGATCCGGCGTTTAGCAGTAACCCAAAATGGAGCTTCTAGCAACTCCGCGGGGGAAGAAAGGAGGATGAGGCCCAGGATCTTCAGGACTCTCATCTCACAAGTTCCAGCACTGCGAGAACGTGGACACTAGCAGCAGCAGTAGCATCCACTCCTAATGCCAAGCAGTTACACTTCCCTCCTCCAGCTACCCCCAAGAGCAATGTCAAGAACAGGCTTGGCTGGAACCCAAAACAACAATTGCCAAATGAGCAGGACTAAGGTAATTCTGCTGCCATGTTTTGATCATCACAAGCTCTTTCTAGCAAGAAGATCTCATCCGGAAACTGTTCAGGGGAACTGCGCCGGAGATCTGATTTGTGAGTTTTTTTCCCTGAATGCACACAGGTGCACTGTCAAGATTTCAAGCAGAAGCAAACAACCTTGTGTCAGATTCTGCTTCCTCAACTTCCTCAAATGTTAGTACAATTGCATCTTTGAATGGGAGCAGCAACAGTTTGTAATCAGTACATGGAATAAACAACAGCAGTGCTGACAATTCTCAAAGTACCCCCCGAGCGCGGCAAGGGAATTCGACGTTGCAAGATCCTACTTTGGAGCTTCAAGCAGGTGAGTACTTATTCCTGATCATAACTTTTTGCGCTTTCACATGCAACAAATTTTATTTTTTAAAAAAATTTATTGGTTCGGTCTTTGTCTCTTTGTCTCTATGTGTTTTGTTCATGTCTTTTGAGCTTTTGAGGCCTCTCTGAACTTGCGTGGGAGAGAAGAAGTCGTTGTTTTGTAGCAACAGCAGATAGACAACATGCATGTAGTAGCATTGCTGTTTGTTTTTGTATGATTTTTATTTAATTTTTGGAAAATACTTGTAACAGAGCAATTTAACATTCTCTCAACTCCACTTGAAGAGTTCTCTGGAGAAAAAATGATTGTATAGAAATAGATGGTAGAGAGAAAGCTAGTAGTCGGGAAGCTTATGGATCGCTTTGTTTAGGGTTCGGGCAATGTGTGCTAAGGTTCTTAAAACCAACGGCCGCAAGTTCTTACTCGAGTTTCACAAGGCCATCTCCGAGAGCTTCCAAGTATGGGAGTCGAATCTTGCCAAGGGAGAGTTGAGCCAGAGCAGCTTGGGCTCAAAATATGAAATGCAATTTGACCTTAGAAGGTGGGATGTATTTTGTTCAAATCAAAAGGATTTGTGATCAATGTAGGTTGCGTATAGAGTGTGCCCAAGATATGACAGTCTTACAACACCAAGCAAAGAAAAGTATAGTTGCCAGTGTGTATGCAAGCACACAAGGCTGTTTGTTGTGTTCATGTGAAATGGCTGAAAGAGGCTGCCTGTGACAGGCATTGATGTCATGCAGGCAGAACTTGTGGCCCAGACCACTTGGAGGTGCTAAGAGAAAACAGAGATGGCTAGTTCTTGGAAGGGCAAGATTTATGACATGCACAATGTGCAGGTTGGTGTTTCTTATTTGTAGTTTTCAAGTCAGATATATGTGAACTTTTCTGGAGATAAACATGGTCTGGAAATGTGGAAGAATCAGATTAAATGATGAATGCACTGTGAGTTTTATGTACTATTATAGTGAGCTTATATTTTGGTTTCCCAAATGCATGCCAATTTGGTTCATGTACAGGTGAGTATAAGGTCTAGAAGAGTAGATGGTGTAAATCAATGCAACAACATGTGGTTTTTTAGTTGCAATATTGCCTCATACTCTAAGATGGTTTCGTGCAGGTGGGTGGTGCCCAATACCCTAAGATTTGGAACAATGGATGCGATTGTTGAGAGCAACCCTCTTTGTTCCTTTCCTATATCTCCTTCTTTTTTTTTTCCATTTTTTTCAAAATTGTCAAGTTCTTTTATTTACCATGTAAATGCCTTTTCTTTAGTCTTTTTAAATAATTGTAAGTTTTTGTAAATGCCATGTATGTGTAATTCTTAGTTTGTTTTTCATTTCAAAGCTATGTTATCAGATTTATTGGTTTTTTGTAATGTTTGTTGTAAAATATAATTTATAAGGAATAATTTCAGAAATTCATTTCAATATGAGCTCGCTTGCATGTATAATTTTTGATGTTCATAGATGGGGCCCCACGAACATTGTTTTTTAGCTGATTAGTTAAACAATGTTTTTGGGGGTTAGGTTTTGCCTAATGCTTGTTAATAGTTCGGTTGGCTGATTAGTCACTGAACTTGTTGGCTAGCCCTTATGTTGCGACATCATGCATGTAATTTAATCTTAACAAATTGATGCTCAGGTGAAATGGATTTCTTAAATTTTAGCAAACATTGGAACTTATAAGCATTATTAAATTTTTTGTTTAAAAAAACATATATAGGGAAAATGAATTTGTAAATGAAGTGGTGTTTTTAAATGTTTCACATGTTTATAAGTCTTCAACAGTTTATATCATAGTTTATAAAATAGAGGATAATTCATGGTAATTTTCCTTTTAGAGTAATCTTTTAATGTTTTTTAAAACTGTGGATTGACACCTCTTGACGATTCTTGACGAATTGTACGACATTATTGACCTTCTGATCAATTTTGATCGAGGTCTATACGAGTCGATTGACATTTAAGAGGTGCCACCTTCAATGTAAAAAAATACATCATTGTATAACCTTCTTGATTTTTTTATAGCTAGCATCCTTGTTTATAAAAGAAAGGAGAGGTATAATCATTTTATTTTAAAAATAATTTTTTCATGTTTTTAAAATTATGACATGACACCTCTTTAAAAGTTATATGGCTTTATTGACTTTCGGGTTGATCTTTATCATGGTATTTGTGAGTAAATTGACTTTAAAGAAGTGTCTGCCTTTAATTCGTAAGTTAATTAATTTTTTATTTTAAGACCTTCGACTATTTAGGCATTTTATTAAAAGATTTAAAAGATAATGCGTGGTCATTTTGGTGAGCCTTAAAACCACTTGTAATGCTTACAAGTGGTTTAATTTTTAAAAAAGAGTGAAATGTTTGTAAATAACATTCACAAGACAAAGAAGTTTCATAAGTTTATTTCATTCTTTAAATAGTAATGTAATAGGTGTAGTCACATGTCATCAAAGTAAACACTTCAAGAAGGTTTTAAAAATAAACTTAGAACATTCAAGATTTTTTAATTGCACTAAAATTGGAGTTGTATCTTTGTTGCCAACTAAGTTTTACAGTAAGCATTGATGATAAGGAAATCTCTAATTTACATAATAAAAAATGTAAGGATGTCTTTTAAAAGTTCATAAATAAAAAAATTTCTCCAAGTTTGTTTATACTTGTTCATTACTATTCAACGAATGTCTTTTACAAAGTTAAGAAAATGATAAGAGAATAAAAGAAAATATACTAGCACAAATTGAAAAAAATAAGAAAAATGATAGATAGAAAATAAACAAATAAAAAGAAACAAAGAAAAAAAGATGTAAAATTAAGAAATACGATAGAACAAGACAAGAAACATCGAGTAAGGAAAAAAAATGAAAAAGGAGAAAAAAGAAGGATTAAGGAAAAAGAGGGAAGGATGGAAATAAGGGGAAAAATGCCTTTAAAAAATCAGAAAAAAATAGATGAAAAAAAATACAAAAAGATCAATGAGAAGGAAAAATTTAAAATGGAATAACGTATTAAGTAGATGGTAGTAATGACATTTGAAAAGAAATAAAAAACACTAATGAATTAAAACCCATGAGTGCCTAATATTTTGGAAATAGCCATTTTCAACCAACCCTTCCCCCCATAATAAATTTGTAAAAAAAAAAACCTACATTAATGAAGCGCCCGACTTCACAACCCTCTAACTTTGCGAAACTAACAGCATTGCACGGCCTTTGCGATGCGGGTTACAACGCAAGTTGCGATTCGGGTTACATCGCAAGCCCTGAATTGTCGAAAGTCCTTAAGTTGGAACGGAATCCCTTGAAGGTGTAGTGAAATTTTTTTGGGGGCCCCACCATCGCATCCCTCTTCGCATCTGCATATGTTACTTAAACCAAAGCCCTAAACCCTTTAACTTCCTCCTACATTAGCGAAGCGCTCGACTTCGCAACCCTCTAACTTTGTGAAACTAACAGCATTGCACGGCCTTTGCGATGCGAGTTACATCGCAAGCCTTGAATTGTCGAAAGTCCTTAAGTTGGAAGGGAATCCCTTGAAGGTGTAGTGAAATCTTTCTAGGGGTCTAGACTAGAGTAGGACGGCGAGTGAATTTGAATTCATTCTTGGCATTGCTCGAGAATTGTCGAAGGAAAGCTTGGGCAGAGAGGAGGTTGCGGATTGCAATGGCTGGGACTGGTGGAGGGGGTTCTGGGTCTAGAGGAGGTGACAACAATGAGGAAAGGTTGAGGAAGATGGTTGCTGATCACTTGAGAGCTTTAGAGTTTTTTGCAATGGATACTAGGACACCTGAAGGGTTGGCATCCTTGACAGCCATCTTAGGTCAAGCATTGTAAGCAAGGCTGACTGCTGGGGAAGCACAAAGAGAGGAGGAGGCAAGGAAGGCTGTAGAAGCCAAGGCAGTAGAGAAGAAGAGAAAGAGAGATGAGAGAGCAACAACAGGAGCTCTCTCACCTAGAACTCTCGAGAAGAAAAGGAGGAAGGATGAGAGGGATGCCATCAGAAAGGAGAAGCTCGACCTGAAGAAGGAGGAGGAGGAGAGGAAGAAGCTCCCTCTGATAACATTGGTAGAGGAAGGAATTCCAACCGAGCTGGGCATACACTGGGGCCAAAAGCACCATTAGGCACATTGTCTCCACCAACTTTGCACGAGGAGTTGAATGGGGCACTCTCTCAAAGGCAGAGCAGAAGAGAGTGATCAATCAAGTCAAGGGAGCATTTCGAAATGGAGGAGAGCTTGATTCACAATGGATTACAGACAAGATCTCCAATTCAATGTCTCAAGCAAGATACCACGACAGGATGAAGATTCGTGCTCACCTGAGAGATTTGAATGTGTACAGGAACTTGGAGAGGCCGTTTCAGTTTTCAGAAGACGTCTGGAATGCCTTCTACCAGTCTGAGGTGCAGCTGAAAGCAACAAGGCAGCTGAAGGAGATCACAGAGCAGCTAGCCAAGGCCAAGAAGGCAAGAGAGTTGGGGAGGTCTGACCGTGACCTGAAGGCACTAGAACTTCCATTTGAAAATATGTTACACAACATGACTTCATGTGACACATCAATTTGTCCATATGTGTCTTTTCAATTTGGATGCAAATATTCCTTGCCATAAGAAATTGTACAATACATGTTGATAAAACAATTACCATAACAATCAACTAAGATTTTGAAAAATAAACCATAATATATAGCATGCAATTATATAAATATAGTGTGAATGAAACTTATACATCATAGTAGCATGACAAAAAATTAAAATTTACTTGTTAATTTGTGAAAACCCGATGACCAAAAACTATGAGATAAAATTCATTTGTTAATGTGGGCCAAATAAATCAGTAAAATCAATAGAATGGGGGGAAGAAAAAAAGAAAAAAAAAAACCTAAGTTTAATGTGTTACCAAAAAGTTATTAGAGGTGACCAAATGTAGAAAACTGAAGATACCATTTTAATGTGTAACCAAAAAACAATACATGTCACCAAAAAGAATTCTAAAATATGATTTAATGTGTGTCTAAAAAATTAATTACAATTTTACCAAATTTACAAAGAATGGTTCACCCAATTCAAATGCTCAAAATCTATTTTCTGGTTGTATTCTCAAATTCTTCTCAATACTCAAGTTGCTTCTAAGCACTTACTCTCTAAACTTCATTCCTATCGGGGAAACATGACTATACCAAAGAGGGCTTTTGGTTAGAAAGTTGTTCATTTGTGACAAACAGACCATGGAAGCCATAAGGAACTCGATGTGGCAACTTGAGAGATGTAACTATTTCAAGAGTCGGTGACCGTGCATCTAAAACAAGGAGTTTTGATACGTTGGCAGTTTCGTTGTGGTAATATGTGAGGAGGTAGCCATCATCCTCCAAATTAGACGGATCCGTACTACGGGGTACAAAATAGGGTTCACTACAAAAACAATTTGCTGGGAATTTGTGCAAACCAACAACAGCTTGTTGTGTTACATCATTATTTTGTGAAGCTTCCAAGTCGAATTTGGCTATTCCTCCATATTTCGGGAATGGTCCTGACAATACTCCATACACATATCTTGTCTTTTTACACTTATACATCTGGTTGAATTGTCCACCATGAAAGTTTGCATTACTTGCAACCTCTTGTTTATATGCTGTTCCTGTCTTGAGGTTGAGATGAAACCTTGCTAACCGCAATTCCATTTTCTCCTGTTGGTGAAAAGTGAATTGGATTGGTGATAGTGTAGATCCAACTACAACAATCTCATCACCCTCCTCCCAAGCGTTCACATAGTGGATACATGTGCTATCCGGAAGATCAAACCACTTGATTCGTTCTTCTGTTGTGGCATCCCTTGGCAACACTCCAAACCTAGGGATCTTTTTATCATCAATGCAAACTGGTGATTTTCCATTGAACATCTCCTGCAAGAAAAATGTGGATTTTAAGACACCATAATATACTATGTCAAAAGTCTTAGATTCCCATTCACATCGACGGACTCTATTTATATTTACCTCATCTTGGCCTCGCATAAAAACATAACAAATGCATTTCCCTGAGAATGATTGGACTTATGTAAAGGTCATAATTATCTTTAACTTCAATGGAAAATAAGAAGTCTTGAATCATTTGAAACGTCATATTTTTGCAACTCAAATGTATGCTTGCATTCCAACTCAGAAAAAAATCGAGTTCATTTGGTGAGGCCATAAATACCTGTATGCGGAGCACAATTTGAGTATCTGGAATCACTATATATTTGCTAGTGATTGCAAAGTCATGTATGAGACTTGCTTCCGGAAGAGTGATGTTCACATTTGCACGCTTTTCCCCGTCAGCTGAAACTTTGAAGAGTGTTAGGTACGGAGCTTGGACAAAGTTGACAGTGTAACTGAACATCTCCCCTGTTTTGGGATCAATCTTTGGATGCGCCGTCATGTTGATAGCTTTGAGTGCTCCATTGAAATTATATCTACAACCAAAAGGTATGGGAGTCATTGATCTCTCTGTGAACCATGCCCATGTCAGTTGCAAGCACAAGATTGCATGCAATTGTCCTCAACCTCTAAATCCCACAAGTTAAAATATGTACACGCTATCGAACAGGTGTGAATAAGGTCACCTTATCTACTCCACTTGATATCCCAGGCTGCCTTCAAGGAATAAGGTATCCGAGATTGTTTGACCTAGATTTTCGACACAATCATAATTTAATGCCCTTACTCTGTGTTCTATTGTAGTTTTTGAGAATTATTTATACATTTGTGCCAAGAAGATGCGAGACTTGGAATTATATTTTCCAATGTAATTGAGTTACCCGCACCTATATTTAATCAATGAATGAAATGCCTTCAGATAATGTATAATACATCATTCACAGTCATCAGTGGGGGGGAACTTTTTGGTGATTGTTTCCATAAAGGGAACATCTAGGTCAAATCCTTCACTTTGAATGGCAGGTTGCTAGAAGCCCATTCTCCTCAAAAGAGCAAGGCAACCCTGCCTTCAAAATATTTGGCCCCAATTTTTTTTTAATTGCAATTTTTTGCCATTATTGGACCTAGATACAAAGGATTTTCAATGAAAAAAATGGGTGAAATTCACCAGATATGTATAATAAGTTCCAGGAGGTAGCCAAATAATAGAAGGATGAATATTTTTTCTTTTTAAAATCCTACTTAATTTATAGCCAAATTTGGCTAAATCCTCTTATGGGTGATCAACACTTTGGCTACATCACAAAATTGGTAAAAGAAAACACTCTACCCAATAGTCTAACAACTTATTAACATGCAAGTCTGGGATCCCAACAGCTAAGGGAAAGGTCCCATGAGGCTTAAGGACCAGAGGGCAAGAGACCAAACAAAAGCCTTTAAGGACTCGAGAGTGCAAGAGAGCAAACAAGAGACTTACGTACTCAGGAGAGCAAGACACCAAACAAGAGCCTTAAGGAAGTCTAGAGAGTCCAACAGACCCAACGCGAGACTTAAGGACTCCAGAGTGCAAGAGAGCAAACAAGCTCGACTGTGCACCAGCGAAGTCTCGGGACAAACGAGATCACGGGGTTTCGTTGGGAAGAACTCAGAAACTACCTTCCAATGGTGCGGAGGTCTCCATCGTCTGTGATATGAACGGCATAAGGTTGATCATCCTCCGACATCGCCAGCAATTTGCCATTGAAGAACTCCAAGCCTGCATTGGCGGTCCCGATACCACCAAAAGGGTCGAGCAGACCTAACATAGCTCGAAGAGCAAACAGTGCTAAGCGTGCCAACCCAACGAACCCGTGTATCTCCCCCATCATCTTCGGAAACAAAGACTTGCCTGCCTTCTCCTCTTGCATGAACCTAGTTCAGCTCAAGTTCACACCAAGTACAACACATGATTGCAATAAGTCCTTCCGAGCTTCATCATTTCTGGAGCTTCATTTAACTAGAACAATCGGGTAGAATACATCCTGTTTCTGTGGGATCCTAATCGTCTCTTTCCACTAGGCTGCTTACGGCACACTGTGTATCTGTGACCACAGCAGCCTAATGGAAAGCCATTGACATAGGGTCTTGTTTCTTACTGGACGGACAGTCACTTTCCAACTCTGATGAAAATAAGTAATCAGTCATGTTAGGAACTCTGGAAATGCATGTTCTAATGGAAAGCCCTTGATATAGCGATTTGGTGGAGGGTTAGTCGTTTTCCACTGGAGACTTGCAAATTGTGATGAAAATATGTAATTAATCATGTTAGGAACTCTTGAAACACGTGTTCTGATCGGAAGCCACTAACATAGGGTCTTGTTTCTTGCTGCGTGGACAGTGGCTATACATTGGAGAGCTGCAACTGTGATGAAAATACGTAATTAATCATGTTAGATACTCTGGAAACAAGTTCTCTTGAAAGAATACACAGATGTCATCGTATGGTGAATCACTGTTTCACTCCTAGGTCTCAGCGCTCCTGAAATTGACCGGTAGAGCACACCCAATGGATCACAGCAGCCTAACGGTAAGATGTCCTTCGTGCGTACCTGTTGGTGCGAATGTAGCGGCAGCAATAAGTGGCTTTGCCGTCGCGGAACTTGACATTGTGCAGCATACCGTCGCCATCGAAGTAATGGTAACCAAAGCCCGGCTCATGGTGAGGATTGCCACCATTTCTCAAATACACCCCGCCATTCAAGCAGCTGGGGATAGTCCCGGACTCAATCTCCACGTTCTCGTCCGGAGGGCATTCACGATCAACAGGTGCGAAATTTCCAACCGTGAACATCTCTGGGGCAGATGGGTTTATCAGAGGTGATACCGTTGTTGATCGGCCTACTTCTATCCAAGTCGCTAGTAATGTCTCGGCCGTGTTCGAAACTGCTTCGATTAAATTACCGCCAGCTACTGATGATGCTGATCTCCGAGGTGCCACTTCCGCGATCTGAGCTCGAACTTCTCTTTTTGTTGTTGCAGCAGCCTCTCTGCGCGCCGAGTTCGAGTCATCAAAAGATGTCAACTGCAACTCCCTAACTACACGATTGTTGCGAGTAATTCCAACTTGAATCTGCTTCAATTGCGCATTCATGAAAACTGCGCGAGATGGGTTATAAGTACTCCTGCTCCGTTTCCAGATGAATGCAGGTGTAGGCAGCGAGCTGGACGGTGATCTCCGATTACAAATTGCAGTATATGATATGGTTCTCTCCCGGGCTGCACCGGCTGCATAATACTGACTCGGCATGGCAATTGCAGGACTGGTACTCGACAACATAGTACTCACGTGCAACGCCATGATGCTCAATATCTTTACTACTACTGCTAATGACGTCTCCTGAAGTAGCTACTAGCTAGCTCTCTCGCCCCAGTCCCTCAACCTCAGCTGAATTATTTTTGCAACAGCTAGCTTCACTACATGAGCTTTCACACTCAAATTATCTCAGGCTCTAAATTATGAAAATTCTGTACCCCTCCAACCACTTTAAATACGAAGTGATCAACAAGGAAAAACTACCAAAATTCCACAAAGGACAGATTAAGTACATTGGGAAAGCAAAGAGCCTGCATAGGCCTGTCATTTACATGATTCTGTAGATTTACGGAACTGCAGATCGTATCCTTCCCCCCCGATCCTTCTTGACTTTTTGTGTGTGGTTCATGATTCGATTTGCACGTAGGTGCACTTTTTCCCACTAGAAGCTCCAAGTTTTCAGGAGGCTGCAGGGGTCACTCACATGGAATGGGGTCGGTGACCTTGTACATTTCAATGAAAATGAGGGGAAAAAAATTACCTGCGTTCAAGCTAAGGGATTTTGTTTGATGGTTTTACTTTTGGAAGTAAATTTTATAAAACGTTTAAGAAGTAAACCAGGCTCACCAAAAAAAATCTTTAGAATAATTATAAATTTTGAAAAAATCGAATTTCTATTAAATATATTTCTATTATTGATTAGTTATCATATTTTATCTTATTTATAAATAAAATAAGTAAGTACCAGGGATGGCCTTGCCATTTACATTAAAAAGCATCTCAAGGCAATAGAAGAATTACCGAACACTCAAATATTTCACCAGACAAGTATATAATCTTCAAAAAATCCTCTAAAAGATACCAAAATCCTTTAAGATGTTATAGCGCTGTAACGAATCTCAACTTTCAACACAAGCCAAAATATAATCTCAACTTTCAACACAAGCCAAAATATAATCTTTCAAAGATCCTCATATGCAAATAGACCTATTACCTAAGGGCCAAAATACATTAAGCTACTATTGTCTATAATGAATCTAAACACAATATTCTTGAGTTGGTAGGCAAGGCCAATAAACAACAAGAGATATTGACATTTACCTCATCTCTGGTTCAGGAGTACAATAATTCTCAAAAAGTACACGTCTCAGCCCCGTATGCCACTTGCATACGTGGTCTTTCCACTTGAAGTCCAAGCTGCTGCAATCTGCTGCCTCCCCTTGAAATTGGGACAACTTGGCAACCTTGATCTTTGTCTCTTGGCCGTCCTTGCAGTTTGTTCACTCGATAGAAATTGGGACAACTTGGCAACCTAAATTGGGACACCTTGGCAACCTAAATTGGGACACCTTAGCAACCTAAATCGGGACACCTTGGCAACCTAAATTGGGACACCTTGGCAACCTTTGTCTTTGTCTCGTGGCCGTCCTTGCAGTTTGTTCACTCCATAGAGGGATAGAGGTTCCTTTTTCCCTTGGCTGATGTTGCACAAGGACTTATATGATTCGCACATTTTGTAAGTCCCCTTCTTCTGATTGGTGCCATCATTAATAAAGTTTAGCAAGCTTACGGCAGTAAGGGATTTAAAACCCTTGTTGCGTCAATTTTTTAATTGTAGAATACACTCCATCCATGTGATAGGTCAGTTATCAGGCAAATTACTTTTTTCCCTCAAATTTGGGACAACTACATGGTCCCCCCTCCATTATCTGTGCCCAATGAGTAAGGGAGTCATAAGATTCTCTCATTTTATGCACCCCCTTCTCCCCATTGGAGCCTTCATTATAAAGTTTAGCAAGCTTACTGCACTAATGGACTTTAAGACAATGTTGTGTCAATTTCTTAGGAATATAGTACATTCCATCCATGCTATAGGTTAGTTGTAGTGAAAATTTTATTTTGATTGGCAGAAGACTGTGTACTTCCAGAGACCTGAAAACTTTGTTGCATCAATTTCTTAAGAGTAGAGTGCACGTTGGCCATGTGATAGGTCAGTTATAGTGTTAAAAAAAAAATTGGGTTGGCAGCAGACATTTTATTTATAGCTCAAGCAGGTCTTGCAGTTAAATGCAACACAATGTTCATTTACGTTTGGGCATGCTTGTTACAGATGTTGTTGCCTATAAAATATTTTGGGAAGTCTCAGGTAAGACTTTACATGACATTATTGATGTGCATAGTACAATTATTCTCACATTTGATCCATCATTTGTCACCATCTACCACGGCCTACATTCTTATCTATTGTCTTTATGGAATTTCAACTTTTTTTAACAACTTTCTGGAGCAATCTTTGTTGGATTTTCCGCCTTTACCTTTGAAGGGCCGTCAAAAAATGGGTTTCATTGGCTGTCCAGACCAATTGGTTATTGAAACCTTTCAGTACTAAGCCCAATTTCAGTGAATCCCAAAATTAGTGCATGCCTTAGGCAGAGCTGAGTGGCACTTCCAACTGGCTTTTATGCTTTAAATTTGCTTTCTCTAGCACTTTAGTAACCTTCTCTAAGCTAAACTTTCAATTGGGTTTTTCCCCATGTTCCAAAATTGTTAGTGGCCTACAAGAAGACAAAAAGAAAAGCTCCAGAGAAGTGGCATGGGAGTTTTGTAGACTGTTTTGAAGCTTTTTGAGATTTTCAGACTTTTATGGGACTTAATAACTGTTTTGGAGTTGAACATGTCGTTTGCAGGGCCCAAACTATATCTGAGATCTCACTTAATCTGAGTGCAGTAAAAAAAAAGGGGGCAAGCATCATAGCTCAGGAATGTATATGGGCCCGTGAAAAAGTGGGCTCGAAAGTTCAATTTGCTGCACGGAATGGAAACCAACGCTGTGGGTCCACTTTAGACAAGGGTCCAGGGTCCAATTTCCTAGGAACCAATTTGTACTGATTAGAAGCAAATCGAATCCTTGAGTTGGACTGTACCTTTGTCCGTATATTCGTGGTTCTTCCAAATCAGGAGCTCTCCTTTTGCACCGCTTTTGTGTCTAAACCAATTGATTTTCCCTCCATAAACAGCTGCCATGTAGGTTTAGCCTCAATTTCCCACTTTTTGGTCTTGGACCCTGTCTAAAGGCCTTAGGACCAATTTAAAGCTTTTGGCAATAAGATTGCTTGAATTCATTGGTCCCTGGACCTTGGACCCTCGTCTAAAGTCGCCCTTACAATCAAATACAGATCTTTTAAACTGATTTTTCCTCAAAAGCCCAGAATCGCTGATTCTTTGATTCTCAAAGTTTTAACCACCCAAACTCCTCGTTATTTAAAAAATCAAATAACTACACAACACTGATTGAAACCAGGAAAATATTAAATAGGCCAAAAGAAATGAATGCAGTCAGTACAAAAGTGCTCCTGCAATCTTTTCCTCCAGTCTGCCCATTTGCCCCATCCATATTTTCTCAAGTGACAGACAGGCATGTTTTGCACTCGTGACCTCATATAATATGACATGTTTTGCACTTGTAACCTCGCATAACATGCCAAGTACTATGTTACATACCCCTTTATACCCCTCATGTGTTCAACCACGACCCCATAGGTAATTGTCTTTTATTGAGCTGTGCCTTTAAGCAAGGACTGCACATTCACCTGGTGTAATACCTTGTGGACAGACATAGGTTATCTTTTAAGAAACCTGACCAGGGTCTTTTGTATAAAAATATAAAATGTGCACAAGTGGTAACAGGACATGTCTCTAATATGCCTAACTGGCTTCTTTTGACAGAGGATTACGTGCTTCTTGATCATTTGTTGAGTCAGTTTTTGCCAAACATGGATCGTTCAATATAGTCCAAAGTGGCTATTCGTGTTTTTTAGAAATAAGTTCACGTGGCACCCACAAAAAATTTCAAGTCTCATTGGCACCCCAACAAGAAAACCAGTGGAGAATGTGGCTCCATCATTGAAAAGGAAGGAGAAACAAAGACAAAAAGTGACATTGATGCATGCAAGTTCAAAAATTCAAACTTGCAAACTAATACAAATATTTTGAAGGGGAGTTGAACCCCACTCTAATATCAGACTTTGTCCAATGTAAACTCAAAGTCTCATCCATCACACCCAAATGCCAATGAATCTCATACGGAACCAAACATAATTGCAATTCATTGGACTTGTCCACGTCATGAAAACATGAACGCTTGAGGCTAGGGTTGTGAGAACAATAGAACTTGTTAAGTGGTAGCACCAAGCATGGTAATAACCTCTTAATAAAAGAAGGTATATCGAAAACATGCGAAGAGTTGTGTCCAAATTGAACCTAATCGGTTATGCAATTTATCTCTCATGAATGCAAGTGTGTGGAGAAAGTCCATTCATCTTCTATAAATCTAAGCATTGACATCATTACAATTTCAACTGACTTCAAATATTCACTTAATTGTTGAGTGATCAAGTCATTATTGTTGATTACGACCCACAACTTGGTCATTATATTAATATCAAATGGTTCAACCATGGCCTTTGGCACATGCATCTTCATGAACTTAAAGAAACAGATTTGCAAACCCAAGAGGTTGGCATTCAAAGGTTTTACAACTTGTAACCCTAATCCTTAAATACCTTCTTTGTTCCACAATAATTCTTTTTTATGATAACGAATGTAAGGGGGGAAAAATCAACATCAAGCTACATCCAAAATTATGGATACATAATGTTGAAGACATTTATCAACTCAAAATCTAAAAATTGTTAATCCAATTCATTGATGAACATTTAGCTACAACAAAACATTGACCTTCCACATGCATGATGAATGTTTCAAAAACATAATTTCACATAGGCTCATTAGCCCTTACAAGTGGATTGAAAATCTAAGTTCAATAATTGAAACCAACCATACATAAACAATTGTTTCCACACCATTGTCAGGTTAGTAACCCAATCTTAGGTGATGGTGGCGAAATTGTTTTCCACATCTTAAAACACTTAGATTTAACGCTAGTAATTAGTTGTTGGATTTGAATATAGCATAAAAAGATATCCTTGGCAAATGTTTATAGCTATTACAAAGTCACAAATGAAGACCTCCCTCCTTGGGTGAAAGCATAGTTAGGTGGACTATTTGAACTGTCATAATTGTAATTTTTAGAAATTATAAATGAACTTAAAATGTAAAATCATTGTAAACATCAAAGTTTTCAATTTTTTCATTATTCATCTTATAATATAATCTACTGAAAGTATTACTAAAAGTCATGGATGAGTTTCAATGAAAAAAATTGGACTCGTTGTGGACTTTTGAAATGATGACACTATGTTTGTCACACACAAAAAATGAAAAATGTGGAGTCAAAAAATATGTCATAATAATGTCAAAATTAAAATTTAAAAATAACCACCTTAAAATGAATAACTTTATTGTAAGATGCATTGAAGTTTTTCCAATATAATTTTTTTCATATTTAAAATTTTAACACGTTGTGATTTTCGTCATTTTTTACAATTGGTATTCCATTTCACATTGACATTTTAAAATTTTTTTCTAAATTTTTTTACCAATCAAATTGTCACCAAAAAGAAAGGAGAGAGAGGGAGACCAAACAGCAACAAGACTCCTCTATTCGTACTCGCTCTGACAGAGCGCACATGGGCAATCACACATCAAAGAAATAACACAGCAACCGCCCTGGTCTAAATTCCAAGTGGGGGACTCACGCTACGGACGCAAAATCATCCCACCCGAACCTCTGCAGATGCAATTCCTACTCACACGAATCAGACAGACAGAACTTCAATGACCAAAATTCATAGCTCATATTTCACAAAGGTCCTCGACAGCACAAGCTTTCTCTCCTCTTAAATATGCTCGTCAGAAGTCTGACAGTGACACAGCCAAATATTGCGCTCTATAAACCAAAACTTGCTCTGTCTAAAACATCGGTCCTCAATTTCGACTCAACCTCACCACATGTAGGAGCTAGACATTCTCTAGTCACGAATGCAACGGAAGAAATCAGCAACTAGCAATGTTTCTAAGCTCCTCTTTTCCACTCCAAAAACAGATCTGCTTAATTGACGACTCCTTCTTGGATCTCCCAACATTCTTTTCGTCTCCGCCCCAACCTCTCTGAGTATCCACTGGACTTCCTCTTCTCCTTCCTTCCTAGCTGGTTCAATTGGCTTCTTCGACAAGCCTTCCTCTCCTCCCCTTCTCCACCGCCACTCTTTCCTCCATAATCCATCAATGCAGCACCGCTCCACTCCATCAATTGCGCCGCCATCTTCGTGCTATCCCATCCCACATAGCCAGACAACACTCCCTCCATGCATCCCATGCACATCCAGCTTTTCTCTCACACAAACGAAGATAAAATCCATCGCCACTCATCAATAGAGACGGCTAGATTAACCCTGATCAATGATTTTGGTGTGCACACAAACTGTTCACAGAGCTTTTGTTCGGTCACCCTTTGTTCGGCTACATATGTCACCCCTCCCTTTTTGAGAAAGCTGAGTCCCTTAGCTTAATCTGGAGGAGCGTAATAGATCTGCAGATCTCTTCGAGACCTCTCCCATTGACGTTCGTCTACATCTTGTACAATGCAGATCCGACAACCTTCTTCAAAGTCAGAATTGCCCTTCCCATCAGCATGTCCGACAAATTGGTATGGGTCTTCCCAACTTGCAATGAGTGCTCTCCTCTTACCTGGTTTCTTCATTTTCACCATCGACACCCCTGCAACCAAGCCTTCAAACAGATGCTTGCGTGTCCGGGTTGCATACGTGTTCCTTTGCTTCTTCTATGCTTGCTCCACGTTGAGCAAGACACTTTCATGTATACTTGCTATGAGCCTCACCTTCTCCAGGAATTGTACTGCAGTATCCTCAACATTGGCAGTATCATCAATCACGTTAGTCAGAACATTCATATAGTTATCCGCCCTGAGACGCGGTGACCGACCAGTCAGAATCATGAATGGGGAGAACTTTGTACTTGCTTGAACCCCACACTTGTACCCGAGCAGAACCTTAGCCAGGTGCTCATCCCAACAATTTACATTATCAGGATTAGCAGCCAAAACAGTGATACCATGCTTGATGGTTTTAATCATGCGTTCTGCCATCCCGTTGCACTGGGGCCACTGTGGTGCAGTGCGCTGATGTTGTATAGCATAATCCTTTCACATGATCTCAAACTCTACACCCCACTCCCCTCCATCGTCAGTAAGCACAAATCTAGGAACTCCATACCTGCAGATCAAATCATCCTCCAGAAACCTAGCTGTAGTTCTAGCTCTATGATCAGCAACCGCCTTGGCTTCGCACCACTTGGAATAGTGGTCGATGGCCACCAGAATATATTTATTGCCTACCTTAGTCTCAGGCAATGGTCCTGCAGTATCCAATGCAACTCTGAGGAACAAGTCACAAATTGGGATGCTCTTCAGTCGCTCATCTCCAGAGCGGATGCTACCCTCACTCTTCACCAACTCGCACTGCTGGCACGTCTTAACAATCGCCTTCACGCATTCCGTTCGATTGTTCCAGAAATACCTTCGGCAAATCTCCGCCAAGGTCCTTTGTTCCCCAAAATGCCCCAGGTCTTCATGCATTTGACTCACAAGCTTCATCCTATCCTCAGGCTTAGGCACGTACAACCCCTTAAAGTAGAACCTTTCGTTCTTCCAGCAATAGTGGGTTGCTCTCTTTCTTACTCTCTTACTTTCTTGAAGATCAACTGTGTCTAGGACAACACCCTCTTTCAACAATCCCAAACAAACCTCATCCTCCCAGATGTCAGTTTTGCTTGTGTCTTCGGCACAAGTTTCTTCGTCCCCAGACCTTGCATCACCTACCTCGTGCCCATCATCTTTCAACAGCTCCTGGGCAGCCAACACCAACTCAAGCTGTTGCCGTCTATCGTAGTATTCGGTCTTCCCTTCCTTCAGGACCCGTTTGCTTTTGGAAGATCCCCAATTCCGAGCTTCCTCTCCTACTGCAGCTTCTACTCCTTCCTCAGGTGAGTCATCCTCTTCATCTTGGCTTGTCTCAGTCAACACATCAAGCATAAACAGTTGGTGTTCTTCGGACCAACGCCAATGATTGATGCCAAAGCAGCATCCATGGTGCTCCTTCAGTCCTCCTGAATGTCTTTTCAGACCAAGCCACTCTGATTCCTTATCATGTCGGACAGAGAATATCCCTCTTGTCGTCTCAATTGAGCCACCTTGCTTAGTCCCGATGTCCTGGATTTCTTCACTGAAATCGTCATCATCCGTAGCTTCTCCCACCGGATTTTGGCTCAGTGCATCCACGTTTGTATGCTTCATACCTGGTCGATGCAATATCTTGAAACTGAAGTCCTGCAGCATGTCGATCCAGCGTCCTCTTCTCCCATGCGCATCTGATATCGTCGCCAACCATTCAAGTGGCTTGTGATCTGTCCTTAGAACAAAGTGGGTTCGGTGCAGATACTGCTTGAAATGCATGATACCCCATATCAGTGCATAACATTCTCCCTCCATGGGATGGAATTTCCTTTGCGCAAACGTCAGACCTTTGCTGGCATACGCTACAACTCTCTCCATCCTGCCTTCCTTCTGAGACAACATGGCATCGACGCCCTTTGGTGACCAATCCACATCGAGGCAAAATGGTTTCTTAAAGTCAGGTCGAATGAGCACCGGGGCAGCCACAAGCGCTCCCTTCAGAGCTTCAAACGCGCACTGACAACCCAAATCCCACACAAAAGCAACATCTTTCCTTGTTTGAATTAATAAGGGAACAACTAATCGTGAATATCCCCAAACATAGTTTCGGTAATATCTAGTCAGTCCTAGAAAAGACCTCACGTCCGTCACTGTCTTTGGCACTGGAAAATGGGCTACGGCATTAATCTTGCTAGGGTCTGGCTTAGTCCCTTCGTGACTAACCACATGACCTAGGAAAGTGATACTCCTAGCAACAAAACAACATTTGCCTGGATTCAGTTTCAAGTTCACTTCCCTTAGTTTGGAGAGTACGGCTTCCAAGTGTCGAAGATGGTCCTCCCAGTTCTCACTGTGGACATTGAGGTCGTCCACAAACACCTTCAGGAATTTATCTCCCAATTCCTTAAAAACCAAAGACATCGTCTTGGTAAAAGTACTAGCCGCATTCTTGAGGCCAAAGGGCATGACAATCCAGTCATACAATCCGCTCTTGGTGACGAGCGCCGTCTTCTTCATGTCGTCGGGAGCCATACGAATTTGCCAAAATCCTGATTGCAAGTCTAATGCAGTGAACCAAGCTAACTTTCCCAATTGGGATATTACATCCTCAACTAAGGGCATGGGGAACGAATCTCTCCTGGTCTGTAGATTGAGCGGCCTGTAGTCCCCACATAATCTCCTACTCCCATCTTTCTTCACAGGGAGGGTCACCCGACAGGCGTACTCTGAATCACTAGGCCTCATTTTGCCCAGATCCACCAATACGTCAA
Source organism: Sphagnum tenellum (assembly GCA_963921925.1). Classification (NCBI taxonomy): domain Eukaryota; kingdom Viridiplantae; phylum Streptophyta; class Sphagnopsida; order Sphagnales; family Sphagnaceae; genus Sphagnum; species Sphagnum tenellum. The sequence goes on from OY998142.1 coordinate 570,031, forward strand.
TCTGTCGCTTTACTTCGGCCTCCTCCCAGTACGACAATCGTCCAGGAGCTACCTTGCAAGGTGGGAATCCTTGTGTGTCGATGGAATGTTCTCCGACTGTGCAACAGCCTAGCTCCCCTTTATTCCGGGCAAACACATCTTGGTATCTTTCCAACATCTTCCAAAGCAGCTGCCTCTTTAGTTCGTCTAGGTTCTAATCAACTCTGAGCTCTTGGCAGATGTCCTCCCATCTTGAGCTCACCCCTGGGTTATCTGTGGACGCGATCCGGTCCTTGAAATTATTGCAGGGAGCAGCATCGTTCAGTTGCTGAACTTGCAACAGTACAGGTACTTCTGCATTAGTCACACCACCAGCAATAACCTGCTTCCTTTGCTCTGCATCCGCCACCCACTTAATCCAGTCGGCATAGTAGTCGGCATCTGCAGTCTCTTCTCTCATGAAATGATCAGCTTGTTCTTGCAATGTCAGCTACAGAATTTGCTGAAGTCCTTCCATCAACACCAACTCTTCAAGTTTAGTGTCTCCGAATTCTGATTCGTCACTGATTGGTCTTAACCGTTGACGCTCCTCTTCAGAATCCTCAGACCTATCAGAGTCTGAGTCTGATACTCGCACATCCAGCTGTTGGGTTTTACTGTCCTCATCCACACATGGCCTTCCCATGATCACGTCGAATCTTCCAGCAATACGTGAATCGTTTTGCATCAGGGCCTCCGAGTTTAGCACCTGCAACATATTTACCATGGTCAAAGGCAGCACTTCCACATCGGGTCCCGGACCATGTTTTACTTGGATCAGTCCACGCTCCACATCGACGATTGCCCCAATCTTGATCAGGAAGTCAAGCCCAAGCAACACATCGTAGCTGTCGGTGTCCACCACCATGAAGGTCATGGCGCATTGTACACCTCCAGCTTTGACCGACACCTCATCGATCCGTCCCATGGCCTGCATGACGATTCCAGATGCGGTTTTGTAGGTCTCCGATCCAAAGACTAAGTGCATCATACCCAACTCCCTGACTACTGCAACCGCCATGACAAACATGGACGCGCCAATGTCTACAAGTCCCTCAATCAAATAGCTGTTTATCTCTATCGACAAATGCAAGGTCTTACTTCTGTGTGTCTTGTTAATGCAGATTCTCCTTAGAGTCGGAGCTACAGACACCATAGACACCTGATTACTCGCAATTTCTGCATCCTTCTTTCTTCTAGCAACTTTCACCAGATTTTCCAGTTGCTCCAACTCGCCTGGTATTGTCGCAACCCTAACTTGGCCAAGTGTGGGGGTGAAGCCCAACACTTGGAAAAGTTGGGGATTTGGAGTCCTCCGGGACTCCTGAATGTTCAGAGCTCGACAACAAGGAGCAAAACACCTTCCATTGGGGTGTTCTTAGTGTCTTCAAAAGGTCTTAAAGCGTACATATCGAAAATGCCCTTGCATTTTCCATTTGAACGTCTATAGCTCAAGTAATGGGCAAAAGAAGGGCCAGGAGTCAAACTGGCAGTTTGACTCCCGACCATTAAAACTCGGAAATCGACCAGCTTTTGATGTCCGATTCAAAAGTGCAATACGGTGTTAAAAAGATCTCGACAAGGGCTACAACTTCGGTTGAGACCTCGTTGCGATCAACGGTCAGGGCGAGGAGCTATGACCTCTCAAAGTCTCGAGAGGCCCAAATCGGGACACTTGGGTGGATTTCGGGACTCCAACTTGGGAGTCCCAGGAAAAAAAGTCATTTGGATGTAACCTCAACGGGGCGTCGCAGAGTATACTATATGGGGGATGGTGCTGGCATCCCCCGAATCCGGGCCGTGGTGGGTCTTGTGGTCCGAAGTGCCCGTGGCTTGTCCCAACACCAAAGGGTGTCCCGAAAGATGATTTAACCACTTGGGTGGTTTGTTTTGATGCAGATTCAAGCTTGATCAACTAATACCTCTTCGTAGTCTAATCCCTGGGCTCCCAACTGGACCCTCTACCCCCTTTTTAGAGTTGGAGGCCGGGAGCGTGCATCCAAGTCTCAACTTCCGCAACTTGACTTTGTGAAACCCTCAAGTGGGTTTCACCCCGTGACTTGGGAGCGCGTCATTTCCGCGCAATCGTTAACGTCTTCATGGTCCCTTCCCCAAAACAGCTCATCCATGCCCTGAGGACTGGTCATCCTGCAATGTTGAGCTCCAAACCAAAATTGCAATGTCTGTACGCGACTTTGTGTCAAAGTTCAACGACTATGGCACCGAATTGCCTCAAAATAAATTTTGTTCGTATCGAATTTTGAAAGAAGCAAACCTCATCTGATTCAACCTACAAATTCAGACTGAGTCCCTTCTGCTACTGGTTTCAGAGGTTCAAAATTTGATGGGAAGTTAAAGAAATATTGCTCATCCGTCGACTCTTGCTGGAATCTCCATTCTCCTTCCTGGCTTCGCCATATCCTCCAGCTAATGAGGCGGGATCTGGATCCGCCATGCTCCACCCGAAGCAAGCGATCTCCCTCCTAGAATAAATCCTCCACACCAGGGATATACAATCTCACAAAATGGTCACGTGATACCTCCGACTTAGGAATCTAAATGTCTCCTAGTCTTGGTACACTGCACTGCCTCTTTGCGAATTCAGGAGTCACCCTACGCAAGGTAGGAGGTGAAGTAAAAATTGGTTTGTAGCTCTGAGGTCGATGCCCACCCCCTTGCTCCATCGACTACTTTCAACCAAACTTGTGCACGAGTGTAGAAACCACTGTGAGCTACTTCTACAGCAATGTCTCCTACTCGAGCTTGGTCAGGATCTATACCTACAAGCCTAACCACACCAAAGCCTAGAAAACGCAAAATCGCTCCTCCCCTCTGTGGTCCGTTCTGAACAGTAAAGAAATCAAATCTACGAACAAGTTGTTGCTCATGAATCTCCTCGGTCACTTGTTCTACAGGAATTCCTTCACCGCTAGATGAAGACATGATCCTCAACTATCATTCTACCTAAACATCCACAGGTTCTACCAAGGTTTACAAACACGGAACCATGCTCTGATACCAAAAAAAAAGGAGAGAGAAGGAGACCAAACAGCAACCGGACTCCTCTATTCGTACTCGCTCTGACAGAGCGCACATGGGCAATCACACATCAAAGAAATAAGACAACAACCGCCCTGGTCTAAATTCCAAGTGGGGGACTCACGCTACGGACGCAAAATCATCCCACCCGAACCTCTGCAGATGCAATTCCTACTCACACGAATCAGACAGACAGAACTTCAATGACCAAAAGTCATAGCTCATATTTCACAAAGGTCCTCGACAGCACAAGCTTTCTCTCCTCTCCACAATGCTCGTCAGACGTCTGATAGTGACACAGCCAAATATTTGCGCTCTATAAACCAAAACTTGCTCTGTCTACAGCATCGGTCCTCAATTTCAACTCAACCTCACCACATGTAGGAGCTAGATATTCTCTAGTCACTAACGCAGCAGAAGAAATCAGCAACTAGCAATGTTTCTAAGCTCCTCTTTTCCACTCCAAAAACAAATCTGCCTAATTGACGACTCCTTCCTGGAATCCCCAACACTCTTTTCGTCTCCGCCCCAACCTCTACTTCCTCTTCTCCTTCCTTCCTAGCTGGTTCAATTGGCTTCCTCGACAAGCCTTCCTCTCCTCCCCTTCTCCACCGCCACTCTTTCCTCCATAATCCATCAATGCAGCGCCGCTCCACTCCATCAATTGCGCCGCCATCTTCTTGCTATCCCATCCCACACAGCCAGACAGCACTCCCTCCATGCATCCCATGCACATCCAGCTTTTCTCTCACACAAACGAAGATAAAATCCGCCGCCCCTCATCAATAGAGGCGGCTAGATTAACCCCGATCAGTGATTTTGGTGTTCACACAAACTGCACGACCACAAAACTTTTGTTCGGTCACCCTTTATTCGGCTACAACATGTTTAGGGATATTTATAAGGTGGTCTATTAACATTTGTGACCAAAACCATAGGGGATTATTATAGGATTTATAGTATGATAATTATTTTAAATATAGGATTTATAGCTAGTGTAAGGTGTGGACTTTTCAAAATGTCAAACGTGAGCCACCTAACCATGGTTTTACCCCTTTTACTCAAACTTGATAAAGCATTGATTGTCTCTAATAATGGTAGCAAATAAGACAGACCTAGCAATGTGTGGAGATCACAAAAAGGTTTACATTAAACCTTGTTTGAACAACAAATACATTATCTTATGACATCTTGATCATAATCAATGTCTTATACTTTGCCATCACACATTTCAAAAGCTACAACATGTTTATCCACTAAGTTTTCACATTTCACCAAATCTTTGGGCCCCTATATCTACCATGATTTCAACAAGTTTAATGAATTCCAAATGTTGTTCAAAAAAGCTGAAACAATAAGAATATAATGACTACAACAAATCCCAAATTAGTCACCATACACAAAATTGAAGAACAAGATTCATCCTATGGGCAATGCAATGTTGTCACATCATGTAAGGAAAATATTTCTCTTTAAAGGGTCGAAGCATGCTTAGGGTACCAAAAAGGACCGGTTCTTTTCTACCCAATGGACCCCCTCACTGAAAACATGTAATTTAATATCACATTCATATTAAAAGTTTGATTTTTTTTTCATGAATAAATGCATTACTAAAGTACTGTTTTATGCATTGCATGTCAAATTTGAATAAGTTTAAGGATTCCTAAGACCAAGTCCTAAAAAAATCTAAGACTATCTTTTTTAAAAAAGTTCAGGACTCATAAAGAATGTTTAAACAAATTTTTTTGGCCCAAGATTCTTACCACAAACACTTTACGTAATAATATACATAAAATGTCTAAATGTGACAAAAACCAAAGTGCCTTATTGCTATGCAAAAGTTTCAAAAATTGAAATTTTTAAGAATTTTGGGCCATTAATAGAACATGTCCCACATTGGATAAATTTTATTATTTTTACTTTCACTACACCAAAACATGCACTACTACCAAAATGGGGTGCAATTTATTAGCTTAAATCACTATGGGACCTTAAAAATGAAATAACTTCATTACATTTTATTGATTTCACCTTCGTGAAAGTTATTTCACTATAATATCATTATGTAGACATTATGTTTCATTACTAATTAACATAATTCACTATTATAATTTATTACAGTAAATAATTTTATTTCAATGTTTTATTAAATATTATATTTATGTTATTTTATGGTATACCCAATATTATTTTAAGCTATTTTAGTTATTTTAATTTATATTTTATGTTACTATAGGCTATTATAAATTATTGTACCTTAAATTATTTTATTTTATTTTACCTTAAGGTATCTTAACTAGTTTATTATAAACTTTTAAGTTATTCTAAATCAAATTATTCAACTAACTTTAGGCTCTACCTTAAGTTATTTTAATTTAAATTAATATATGTTATTTTAAGTTATACTAAGTCATTTAAGGTCATTCTACTTTATGTTAATATAAATTATTTTATTTTAAGTATAATAACTTAAAATAATCTTAAACAAAATATAATGACCTAAGGTAAAAATAACTTAAAATATAAAATAATAGCCTATGAAAAATAATTTTCAATACCCTACAATATAATAACTACCAATAGCCAATGATATTATAACATAAAATATTTTTAAGAAAATTATAATACAATAATCATCAATAGTTGTAATATAACATATAATAAATGATAATAGCTTATAATAAAATAACCATCAATAACCATTAATAAAATAACCACTAATGGCTTATTAGGGAATAACCACCAATGACATTAATAAAAGAACAACCAACAGCCATATATTAGAATCGCTTAGGATTGGTAAAAAATCTAAAGTGAAATAATTTATAATAGACAAAAATAACTTAAGGTGTAATAGCCTTCAATAGCCAAAAGTAATTTATAATAACTACAAATAGTCTAAATTAAAATAATTTATAATAACCAAAAAAATATAGAATAGCCAAAACAAACTTACAATAGCTGAAAATAGCCTAAGGTGAAATAAATTAAAATAGCCAAAACTAACTTAGAATAACCAAAAATAGCCTAAGGTGAAATAACAAAAAATAAACAAAAGTAATTGAGAATAACCATAAATAGCCGTAAACAATGTAGGGTGAAATAATTTAAATTAATGAAAAAATTCATAAAATGATTGAAACTAACTTAACAGAGGTATTATTATTATATTAACAAAACAATACCCATTTATTAATTTTTTCTTTTCAAAAGAATGGTCATTGAAATGTTATTGAATAATGATATTCAACTTTTTTTTTGTTCAAATGATTTTAAACTTTCAAAAGGAAATAAATGTAATTATGTATATTATTGAAATTTTTTAAAAATTAAACTTGAATCATTTCATTTGAACGAAATTTCAATAAGATATGAATTTTCGAAATTTATGTTTTTGTAATGTTTAAAATGAAGTATTTGATAAATACAATGTAATGTAACATATTATAACAACAAATGGGGTGGCTTGATGGTAGGGGTGTTTACCTCCATTTCAAAAGTCTAAGGATCAAACCTCATGGGTGGTGTTATGTGTGAACAACAATGGTATGTTGACGGAATATTATCCTATCAAATTTCTTAAATAGGTGCCTAGGTTGATTACATGACCTACCTACCTAGGCTAGGTTTTTAACCTAGCAGAGGTAATGACACGTGTCAATAAATAATAGATTTTAAAAATCATGACATTATTAATAATTTTATATATTAAATAATTAAAATTTAATTGAAATCCATGTCGGTTAGTTTATTAACAACAAGTGAATGGTTTAATAAATTTGTATTTCAGTTTAAAGTAATTTTGTTTCACTAGGTACTATGGAAACAAATCATTATTTGTACCAACTGGTCCCTATTCACTAGGGGGTTAAACAATTTCACTAAGTAAAAATGTCCAAATTCATTCAAAATTTAATGAAACCCAAAGTGAACTAGGATGCATTTTGTAGTAGTGATGCCAAATATGACTACACTCATGATTAGGTTTATAGTTGTATATGCCATCCATGACTACATGACTATGTAGTCCATATGGACATGTCGCTTATCCACTAGTCGTATTTTTATCATATCATAGTTGTAAATGCCATCAATATATATAATATTATATATATATATTACATATTATATATTTATATATCAAATTAACCTAACCATTTGGTAGGTAGGTGAGTAGGATCCTTTTTTTTTTTAATGACAAGCCTTTTTTATTAGCTCATCACAAGTAAAATTTGCACTTTGAATATATTTGGTGCATATATTGTGTGGAAACCAATACTTTTTCACCTACTTATATAGTTTCCAAAGTTGAATTTGTTCACAAAGGACATGAGATAAATTTACAACATTATTTCACATCGTCCTTTGTCACCTACAAAAGTACCCAACTTTGACCATTATTATCTTTTCACATTTTGTCCAAATGAAAAGAAATAAATTTCATTTGTAAAGATGTTTTCAAGATCTACACATCTATAAAAAGAAATTTAAGAAAGTATTAAGTGATTTGACTAAAAATGCATTTGAATCTTCACTATTTCATACATTTTAACAAAAATGACATCTACAAGATTATTATTTTTTTTTTTCATAATACAACTTGTAAACAAACATATTTAAAATTTACATGGTTTTTTGGTATGTATATATATGAGTCCTACCTACCTACCTACCTACTTGTAAATAAGTAAGATAGGTAACATGATAAGTAAGTAATATGATAGGTAGGTAAGGTTATGAATAAGGTATGAATATATATATATAATTTTCCCACCTTTAAAACATATAATGAATCAATGAAAATGGTACAAATGTTGTATTTATTACCATATGTTATATTTATTTGTAATTATTAAAAATACTTAGAAATAAAATATGTTATCTATGAAACGTGTGGTATCACTTTCAATGTTTGAAAATTTTATACAAAGTATTTAAATTATTTAAATTTCACAATTTTTAATTTATACAATTTTTAATTTAATATTTTGTTCTCACATTTTATTATGAGTATTAAGAAAATTTTTAATCTTAATTTTTTTCAATTCACTAAATGTGATTTAATATACATATAATATTTTAAATTCCAAGTTGTATGACCAAATATTTTGATAAATTATTAATTTAAATCAAATTTTATATTATTTGTTACCCATCACATGGAAACATGGAAAACAATGCCATTTTGGGGCATGTGGATTTCTTTTGAAATTCATTGGATATCACAAATAAAAATCTATTTCATTATTTAATGTCAAAATATAGAAAAATATATATTCATTTAAATAAACCTTTGAACAACACTCTCAACTTAAATTTTTAGTTACATTATAAGCATCAATTTTTTACTTAATTTTGTGTTTCAAGAACTTTGGCAATTTGTTTTCCATTTTGGTGCGATTTTTTTAAAATTAAAAAATTCCCCAAATTTTGTTTTAGCCACTATCTAGAAATTCACATTAAATAATTAGTGGATTTAAGGCAAAAGTTTTAAAAATCATAAGGTATTAGTTATTTACTTGTCCAATAATTATGTGTTTGATAATCTATAAGTTTATAATATGTTTATTAGGTACATGTGTCTACCTTTTAGTTTTTTCCCCTTTTACTTGTTTTTAATGTTTGGAATTGTATATTATTAAATAACTATTTGGTGTTCATGAAGAAGATTTTTAGTAGTGCATTATTCCTATCCATGAAGACTTTTAATCATGTCGTCATATCCATGGTTACAAAAATATGACTAGGCACAAAAGCATGGCATATACGGCTATATCATTAGAACTAGTCATATTTTTCATAGTCATAGATGTCAAGTTTTGATGTAGCGTTTCATAAATGAAAACAATAGATATTCTAAATGCCTATATAAAATTTAAAACAAAATTATTTCATTTGACATGAAAAAAAAAAAAATCTAAAACAAGTCATAGGAAAAATGAAGAAAAAGGTGAATTTGAATGTCTTAGGAGTGTGTCCTTAGTGTTCCAAATGGGGTACCCCAATCATGCTTAGACTTTAAATTGAAATATCATTTCGATGTGGTAACCTTGGAAAAGTGTGGGCCCATCAACACCAAAACATATGAGCCTTGTGGTTGTTTTTTAATCAAACCCTTTTTTTACATGAGGGATTGACTAATCACAACAATAAGATTTTTCCACCTCCAACCACATGAAGTGTGAGAAAAATCAAAATTATTTTCCATCCATGCATCACATAAACATATATTTAGAGCCAAGATTGATTATCAATAGTAATAACTTCATCTAACATTCAAAGAAAGAAAGCTTGCTTCGATCACATGAATTTGAGTTATTTTCAAAACATGTTCACATGTGAATATGCCATCTCCCACCCAAACCCATCAAACCAATGTTTCATGTAGGATTGTCAAGAACATTTGGGTACACAAATAAGTTATGGAATTTACATTGCTATATATGTATTATATCATGGGGAAGCCATGATTGAAGTGAAAAATCAAGGAAAATTACACAATATTCTTCTTCATGTTAAGAATTCAAATTGCACCATGAGTGACTTGTTGCAACATAGTTGTGATGATGTTAATGGAGTATATTACTCATGGTAATAGTTAGTATATTTTTACTTACCTAGTTATTATTTTAGGATTACATAGTTTTTGTCACCATTTCAATTTGAATAGAACATAGGATTGTTACTTTGATGAATATCTTTCGGGAAAAGGAAGAAAAGGTGGCATTGTAGAACATTGAACTTTGATGGAGCATGAAACAAGAGCACTTCGTTTTTTGGAAAAGTTTGAATTCCATAGCCAAATTAACTGTTTTGATGTTTTTCTCATACTTTCATTATTTGATTTTAATTTTGAAACTAGATATGAATAAATTTGAATGAGAAAATTTTATTAGTATTAGTTTTATGATATGTTTTAGTCTAGATTTAGATCAAAATATAGGATCAAGAATTATGTATTTACCATTTGGCGACCATCCCAGGGCTTAAATTCAAAGTGAAATTCAAAATGTTCTTTATGTCTTGTTGTTGGGATTTTTGTTTCTAAGAATTGATAATGAACTTTAGTTTTAATTTTTGCATGTTTTTTCAAATCTTGATCATAAGTTTTTGTTCAAGAAGTAAATCTAAACAAAATAACTAACTATGAGGATTTTGTTTTAATGCATAAATTTGTTCTTATTTGAATTAGAATGTGGAAAAACAAAAAATAAAATTATAACTAAGAGTTTGAAGAGACAATTAAATCAAGTTATAGTACATGAATAAATAGAAAATGGTGTTGCCATCAACAATAATTTGTGTGAAAATCAAATAAATTAGCAATTTGTAACACCTAAAAGAGTTTTTGAATTGAAACTTAAACATTTGTGGATAAAAGGGAAACCTACATGCCACAAAACCCTTCAGGTAGAACCGATTATTCTTCATGAAGTGCAAACTAGTGAAGCACAAAAATGCACCAACAATTTGCAACAAAATTCCAAGAGAAAAGAATGTCAAATTGAAAATGTAAACTCACAAGTTGAGTTTAGATGAAGGAGTCAAAAATCTGAACTTCGACAAAAAGTTGCATTGGAATCAATGGGTCTACTAATGTAACTACATAATTTTGATGATTTGATTCATGATGAAGACCAAAAACTTAACAACTCAAAAAAGGAGGAAGTAGTACCAAGTTATAGATTTGCTTCACCTCGTTATTATCAAGAGGACCATGAAATAGAAAGAGTTTGAACAAAAAACTCAGAATTTTGAACTTCCAATTCATTATATGGTTGAACAAGAAGCCACAACTCAGGGTATTAAAATGTCCAGAAGAGTTGAACTATTACTTATAATTAAACAAGAAACTATAGTCTTACCAAAAGCAAAACCAATAGTAGTAGAAGGTGTACTTGTGGCTGTCAAAATGAAGTATAGTGAACATAGATTTAATCAATAGAATGAAAGCATTGTTAGTGGAGTTCCAAGGGATTGGCATAAAAGGATTCACAGTGTGAACAAAGTTCTAATACCTAATTCTCCACGTTGCGCATACTACCATAAAATTGGACATCAAATTATTGAATGTTCATTTATTAAAGAAAATGTGAGGCAAAGATTTGTTGAACATTTCCATAATTTGAATCTAGAACCTACAAGAGCACATCATCATGGACAAGTTGAACTGAAGGATTTGTACCATGAGAGGGTCAAAATTCCAAAATAAACTTTAAAACCAGATTTAGAGAAATAACATAATGGAAATGAAAGCTTAGACTATGGCAGATGTAGTACGTATTTATGTATCTCCTACACCAAATCTATTACATCACAACAATGTTGGAGTTACCTATGAAGGAACTTCCAATTTCAAATTGAACCAATAAGATCTGTACCATTATATTTTGTGGCAATGTCTAATTCTAGGATTATAGTTACTGAAGTTCCATTTATAATAGCACCAATCCATACTATTGTTGGTATGAGGTTTAGACCACAAACTCCAAGGGAACAGAACTTGCGAAAATGCATGAAAAGATGTTTAAAAAGGTGAACAATTTTTTCACAAGGTAATCATCAGACCTACACGACCTTTAAGGTATTTTGGATTGCTAATGGTGAATCTAGGCATGCCACCATTAACACCAAATAGGCCTTATCATCGGCCACTTAACTGTCCTGAATATGTGAAGGATTTTGACCCAGATGCTCACGTTAGAATTTTTAAAGCTGCCATTAGAGCAAATGGTGAAACAAAAGACGCAAAAATTATTAATCCATTTAGTTTTACCTTCAAAGATATTATGTTTGATTGGTGTAACATTTATATTGAAGATTACCTAGATTATACTTTTGCAGAATTGCAGTTAGCTTTTTATAAAAGGTATAGAAAAGTTCAGAATGATGAACAAGTCTGTTTATAGTTGAAGAACATGAAGTAGTAGAAAAATGAAAGAGTGGAAGTCTATTATGAGAACTTATTGAAGTTGGCCAATAGTTTTCAACATAAGACAACAAATAGTTTTTTAATTATAATACCTTAAATGCAACTTTCAATGCAAATGTGACTTCACATATGTGTAATAGAAATAACCTTCAAAATTTACCATTTGATACCATAACATGATATGTGACCAAAAAAAAATTTTTGAACAAAATCAATTTGGTCACAAAACTTTTTTAAGTAATGACATATTAACATTCGACTAACAATGTTTGTTGCATATGAATGTATGCAAGGAAGACAAAACTCTGACTAAGTTTAATTCACAATAGCAAAAAAGAGGTTGTGAAAGGTATCTATAAGATGACCAAATTGACATTGAGTTTCTTGCAACAAAAAGTAAATTGGAGCCCACCCTTACCTCACACCATGGGTATAGAAAAGCAAGATATGACTATCAAACATGATATTCATATATCTTTGTGAGATTTGGGTGGACAAGATGAATTTCATTCTCTACATGACCTTGTGATTTGAAATAGAAACATCCAAGGAATTGTTTCATCTTTCTTCTTACTTTGCAAACTTACTTGCAACAAAAAAGAATGTAAAGATCAATTGGATGAATATTGTGCTAAAATCATGAATGAATTAGAATATTGGATTAGATTCATTGCTTCTAATACAAGACCATCAATTAATTCGCACCTCATATAATCATCATCTTGACATTTTGCGACAAAGTCTACCAAGACTTGAAGCGAATCCAAACCAACTTACAACAAATAATCAAAAACTTGGAAAAAAATACAAAGAGTTGGTGAATATATATGATTTCATCCCTTCATTTTGGGTTGATGCTAGATCAACTTCATCTATTCAACCTCTTGCAAGGTTTGTAACAATGAAATAAAACATATTTTGGATCATTTACCAAAAGTATTAGAGGTGAGTTTACAAATGGGAAAGGTGATCACACAGTGGAATGAAGAACACCCCAACAAACCCATGGTCTCATGGGAAACTTTTGAAAAGTTGTGTGCAAAGAACACAAATTTGAAATGTTTCCTTGGTGATCAAAGCAAGATGAAGAAACATTGTCAAGTTGTGGCTCAAACATTATATGAAGGTGGAAATGTCTTATATTTTGAAAGTTTGGAATTTGTGGTGATGGATCCAAATTGGTTTTGCCATGAAATATTGGGTTCCCTGTTGGCCTTTGATGAATCTTATCATGTGGCCTTGGGGTATGATGTGTCAATAAACATGGAGGGTTTTGTCAACTACACTAATGTTGAATTTTTATTCCAAAAATCACTTTCTAGTGAATATTTTCATGTGGGCCATAATTGTAAGGAGGATGTTCAAAAGATTCAAAAAATACAAGGTGTCCAAGTGGAAGATTTGATTAAAATGATGATGGAATTGAACCAATGTTATCAAGACACTGATAACATTGGTTCATTTAATGAAAAAGGTGGAATTTTCATTCCAGCTATTCTCAAAGATGCATATGGTGATGTACATCGAGGTGAACGCCAATTAAGTTGGGTGTATTTTGGCAAAAAGCTAAAGCCATGGCCAAATGTTGTGTACCTAGGATCACAAATTGAATGTGGTGATCCTGAACACACATTTATTACTGTTGGGTTTTTCCCAAGACGACATGTATATATCAAACTCGTTGCTAATTAATATATGCGAACACTTATTTTCTTTATGTTTTGGATGATTATTTTCCATGAGTAGAATTGATAAATCTTATCATTGTATATGTTGTTGTAGGTGAAGTTTAAAAAAATGTTCAAGCTACAAAAAAAAAGTTGCAATATTTAAACTTGAAAAAAACATTATTATGTTCACATGGAAAGGATTCAATTCTTTTTGGAGTATAGTGGTCAAGTGAATTCTTTCATTAATATTATTGCTCGTTCAAGTTGAGATTTTGAGGCGACCAAGATGATCATTATTGATGATGTGATAGCACCTCTTCATGAATTTTGTGCCTCTTCCAACATTGGATGCCAAGGTGTTAAATTAGTGGAAAGCATTTTGTGCCCTTTATCTTTGAAAACACCTTGGTTATGTAAAGTACAAAAAGACCAAGCTGTGAAGGTTGAGACATTAACACGAAATGCAAATAAACCATGGATCTAGATTATCAACATGATTGGAACATGGGATTCGATGGTTTTCCTCCAAGTGGACCACCTGACAAAGCTATAGCTCTTTCTTGGAGCCCAACAATGGAATGATGTGGTCAATTTCATCCTTTCCAATGTAGAGGAATTGAGGATTGACATTGAGGAAGCTATCGAGGTTGCTAGTCACAATTCATCAAACGAGTGTCTTGATATGCATGGCAAGATTGCTTTGAATTCCTTGGATGAACGTGGGTGTTCAGCTCAAATCGGTGACTTTCGAAAGGAGGTCATGATGTGATTTGATGTCTTGGACAACAAACTTGATTCTTTGCAAACCAAAATCAACCACATTCACAAATTGCAAAAGGAGCTATTGTCACAAGTTTGCACAAAACTTATCAAATTCCACAATTTTTAGGAGAGCTACAACGACATCAAGTGCCTTGTCTTTATTTTTCTCGAATAAAGGTTTGGGGATCTTTCAAAAGATGATTGATTCATGTGTCTCAAATGCACTTATGCAACTTGTGCAATTGCATTTTTGGTGCGAACATAGAGACAACATTCACAAAGTGGAAGGACAGGAGGGTTGTTCGTTGAGTTTGGAAACCAAATAGCTAGAAAGATTTGACATTATGCAATTTGGGGTTTGAGAATTGCAACCATGTTGATGAAGGCGAGAGCACACATTACATTAGCATTCAGGTACATTTGGGGATCAATTTTCAACTGGAAGCTCTCCTGCAGAATGCAACTGAGGAGCAAGGAGAGGCTCTGCAACTTGGCTATTGGAGTTTAGTGGGGAGATGGTCCACCACCCTGGCTAGACAAGGATGATGACCCAAAAAGTGCTCCGACTAGAATGGGGTCCCAATACAAGGCCCTAGCCATAGTTTCAGATGCATGTGGAGCACCTATTGGTTTCCAGTAACAAATAATACACATCACTTTTACAAGATTCCCAACATGTATCTCCCTCAAGCCTCCCATTTTTTAATTTCAAATTTTGCATATATTTTCATAAAAAAATGTAAAAACGTTGTGGAACAATCACCTGTATTATTGCAATGAAAAAGCAAAAGTTGAAAACAAATCAGATCATATTTGCTCAAGGGATTACTTTAAAGATCTAAAAGAGTCACACACATGGGATGATCAATGTACCATGTGAATCTAATTATGTTTGTAATTAGTTAGGTATCATGAATAACAACCAACTTGGGCCGAGTGGTAGCCATACTAATGGCTTTCACAGAAAATGATATATAATTATTGCAAAGGCCACTGTGAAATGTGGATATTAAGAGTCATATTGTGGAATTTTTAAACCATACCTTGTACGGCACCACAACTTGGACAACTAGTTTACCAAGTTAATATCCACATTTAACCTTAAAGTTAAGGTGATTGCTACAACAGCTTTGGTATATCAAAAACGGGTTTTAACAATTGGTTTATATATTTCCTAACACTTGTTGGATATACCCTTTAAATGGTTGCCAAAATCCCCTAAAATGGCCAATTAAAGTCTCAAAGTGGCATTTCATCCTATAGCCGGTTCTGAGGACATTTGGTCATCTTGTGTAAATTTTGTATGATTAATTTGAAGATTTTGCATAATTGAGGGGTAACCTCTTTTGTTCAAACTATTTCACAACTAGGGCTTGGCTATTGTGTGCACAATGTTTTCATATGTCTCTTTTGAGACATCACTTCAATCCAACTATTGTTTGGATGCCATTTCTATCAATGGATTGACCTTGAATTGGTGAAATTCTCTTAAGAAATTTGATGAGCATAATTTGAGTGGTTTTCTTCCATGATTGTTTCTGGCATAAACTGATTTACTTATTTTTTTGGTTTGGCACATTAGTGGAATAAAGGTAAAGGTGTCTACCCATTAGCAACAATTCTCCAACTTTTGTAAGATTTACAAAATAGAATTAAACATGTGTGTAGTGTTTAAATAAAGGAATGAATAAATGTTTGTTTATAGGTAAAACTCAATCTCTAATATGTTCTAAAAGTTGGATGAATTCAAATAGATTTATTAGTTTGGTTTATAGCCCTTTTGATTCATATACTTAGAGTTTTTGAGCATAAAAAAATGAGGACATAGCAAAGGCCTTTTGTGTCTAGGATATTTTGAATCCTTTAACCCGCTAAATCTCCAATGTGAAAAATAAAAAATTATTGTAAAACCCGCGCCGCCAGTGTAGTACGGTGCGGCTGGGCCGCCAGGCTTGACTAAGTCTGTACGGTAGCCTGACGTCTTGCATGCCAATGCTTCGTTCTAGTTTGATCTAGCTTGAAGTTGCCAGCTTCCAAGTTCCATATGTCTCTATGCAGCAGCATAGTTGAAGATCTGAGGATAAGGATAAGGAATTTGACAGCCGCCATGGTCAAGGAAAAGGGACCAGAGCATGCCCACATTGTCCAGCAAGAGGAACCCAAGACCCTTGGGGAAAGCACTAAGGTCAAATGCAAGTATTGTGAACTTGTCTTGACCGCCACAACAACCAGGATTCGTGCACATCTTCTAGGGTGGACTGGATCTGGTGTGCGAACTTGTGACAAAGTCCCCCTGGTGGTTACCACTACTACATATTGTGCCTTTTTGCGAAGGGCCAAACGAAAAACCTGAAGGGTTTGCGAAGCAAAAACAAAAAACCTGAAAGGTTTGCGAAGCAAAAACAATTTGCCATATTTGCAATGCGACACGCATCGCAACTTGTGGTGCACCACCCATCGCTAATTTATAGTGTACCTTTAATCATCGCAACACTTTTGCGACATATACAACAAACAAAACTTTGCGACCCGCTCAGTCTCCGTCCACCCTAGCGATATCCCAGACTGTTCAACAATGTCAATTCACAGATGGTTGGAAATGACCTACAATTTCATTTCTATGGGGGCATTGCTGATATTTCTAGGTTTGGGGTGGGGAGCAGGAGAGCAGTTGGTTATCCAAACCAACAGGAGACATGAAGGATGAAGGCGTAATGTTCAAAATACTCAAAATTTTTATCAATGAGCCGACGGACTCTCTCTACCAGTCTGTCACTCTCAATTTATGTTTTATATTTTTACCTTCCCCAGCTTTGCAAAAATATGTTTCCAGTGACTTCTGTAATTCTTTGCTCATTGCAACTTGGGGAGGGTCATGGAGACCTTATAAAACCAACCTCTGAAGCTTTGGTCACTCCAGGATCTGGTCTTTCTTAACACAATGGAGGTGTGTTGGGCACTGATAGGTTCTGGCTGGCCTCATGTGTGGAAGCCTTCTTGGGAGGTGCAGATCCAAAAAATCAGGTATGCCTGTAGCCCAGTTCCACCAGAAAAATAGCTCTGGTTGCTGTAAAACTCAGTCCACAAAAGATGAACTTTGCAGCTGGGAATGAGATGTGCAGGTCAGACCTCTTTGAAAGATTTGGGTCAATTAAATTGACTTGACAATCTAAGTATTCAGTTTTCTTACTTAGAATTGTGCCCGTCTCTAACCCTAAACTGTATCTTTTTTCTTTCAACTTCAACATTATATGCAAGTGTTTTGTCACTTTGTATGTGAGGGTCCATTTGGCAAACCTCTTTCTAATGCTGAGTTTTGGCTTCCAGGAATTTGTGGCGTCAACAGGCCTTATGGAGCATCTTGTGGCTGAGATTCTGAAAGGGGGCTTTCGGTGTGCCACTTCATTGCAGGTCTATTCCTGACCATGTTAAAGGTCGAACCTTGATGAAGATGCCTTGCCCGATCCCCTGTTATAGCAATTAGAAATCAGTCATGGTTTGATTGCAGACTTAGTGCAAACCTTAAACCCTGTCTTTTGCTGGTTGACAGTTTTGTTTCATTTAGCTGATGAGAATAAGACCCTCTTCAGACTTTTTGTGTGTTGTGTGAGTTGGCAGATCAATTTTGATCTTCTTGGGGAGCTCATCTAATTCAACAAAAACTTGTTCCAAAGGCTTAACAAATTGTTAGTGGGGGAGAAGTTTGATAGGTTTGTGGAGGTCTGTCCTTTGAAACTTTTGCTGTATTTTTTTGTGGGCCCTTTCTTGCAGTAAGGGGCTTGTTGTTGCCATTTGGAGTTTGGAAATGTGCTATGTGCCCAGGAGAGTTTTGTTTCTAGTTATGACTAATTTCTGAAGCTCTGCAGTCACAGGTCCTGGTTACAAATTTGGTGGACTCAAATGTATTTGTCCGGTCTGTGGTGCTGTCACTGGATTACTTTTGCAGACATCAGTGGTGAGGGTCGGCCTAGAATCACAGAGAGTGGGAGCTGGGAAAGAACAAGATGGTGAAGGGGGCATCAAACCTCCGGCTTTTCTTCCCAAACTCTACAAAGAAAGATGCCACTGCTGGCTACAAAAATTCTCCTCATGATGCATCCGTGACCATGGATGGTCGAGTTCCTCTTTCTCCTCGAACCAACATTGCTGCTGGATCCGGCGTTTAGCAGTAACCCAAAATGGAGCTTCTAGCAACTCCGCGGGGGAAGAAAGGAGGATGAGGCCCAGGATCTTCAGGACTCTCATCTCACAAGTTCCAGCACTGCGAGAACGTGGACACTAGCAGCAGCAGTAGCATCCACTCCTGATGCCAAGCAGTTACACTTCCCTCCTCCAGCTACCCCCAAGAGCAATGTCAAGAACAGGCTTGGCTGGAACCCAAAACAACAATTGCCAAATGAGCAGGACTAAGGTAATTCTGCTGCCATGTTTTGATCATCACAAGCTCTTTCTAGCAAGAAGATCTCATCCGGAAACTGTTCAGGGGAACTGCGCCGGAGATCTGATTTGTGAGTTTTTTTCCCTGAATGCACACAGGTGCACTGTCAAGATTTCAAGCAGAAGCAAACAACCTTGTGTCAGATTCTGCTTCCTCAACTTCCTCAAATGTTAGTACAATTGCATCTTTGAATGGGAGCAGCAACAGTTTGTAATCAGTACATGGAATAAACAACAGCAGTGCTGACAATTCTCAAAGTACCCCCCGAGCGCGGCAAGGGAATTCGACGTTGCAAGATCCTACTTTGGAGCTTCAAGCAGGTGAGTACTTATTCCTGATCATAACTTTTTGCGCTTTCACATGCAACAAATTTTATTTTTTAAAAAAATTTATTGGTTCGGTCTTTGTCTCTTTGTCTCTATGTGTTTTGTTCATGTCTTTTGAGCTTTTGAGGCCTCTCTGAACTTGCGTGGGAGAGAAGAAGTCGTTGTTTTGTAGCAACAGCAGATAGACAACATGCATGTAGTAGCATTGCTGTTTGTTTTTGTATGATTTTTATTTAATTTTTGGAAAATACTTGTAACAGAGCAATTTAACATTCTCTCAACTCCACTTGAAGAGTTCTCTGGAGAAAAAATGATTGTATAGAAATAGATGGTAGAGAGAAAGCTAGTAGTCGGGAAGCTTATGGATCGCTTTGTTTAGGGTTCGGGCAATGTGTGCTAAGGTTCTTAAAACCAACGGCCGCAAGTTCTTACTCGAGTTTCACAAGGCCATCTCCGAGAGCTTCCAAGTATGGGAGTCGAATCTTGCCAAGGGAGAGTTGAGCCAGAGCAGCTTGGGCTCAAAATATGAAATGCAATTTGACCTTAGAAGGTGGGATGTATTTTGTTCAAATCAAAAGGATTTGTGATCAATGTAGGTTGCGTATAGAGTGTGCCCAAGATATGACAGTCTTACAACACCAAGCAAAGAAAAGTATAGTTGCCAGTGTGTATGCAAGCACACAAGGCTGTTTGTTGTGTTCATGTGAAATGGCTGAAAGAGGCTGCCTGTGACAGGCATTGATGTCATGCAGGCAGAACTTGTGGCCCAGACCACTTGGAGGTGCTAAGAGAAAACAGAGATGGCTAGTTCTTGGAAGGGCAAGATTTATGACATGCACAATGTGCAGGTTGGTGTTTCTTATTTGTAGTTTTCAAGTCAGATATATGTGAACTTTTCTGGAGATAAACATGGTCTGGAAATGTGGAAGAATCAGATTAAATGATGAATGCACTGTGAGTTTTATGTACTATTATAGTGAGCTTATATTTTGGTTTCCCAAATGCATGCCAATTTGGTTCATGTACAGGTGAGTATAAGGTCTAGAAGAGTAGATGGTGTAAATCAATGCAACAACATGTGGTTTTTTAGTTGCAATATTGCCTCATACTCTAAGATGGTTTCGTGCAGGTGGGTGGTGCCCAATACCCTAAGATTTGGAACAATGGATGCGATTGTTGAGAGCAACCCTCTTTGTTCCTTTCCTATATCTCCTTCTTTCTTTTTTCCATTTTTTTCAAAATTGTCAAGTTCTTTTATTTACCATGTAAATGCCTTTTCTTTAGTCTTTTTAAATAATTGTAAGTTTTTGTAAATGCCATGTATGTGTAATTCTTAGTTTGTTTTTCATTTCAAAGCTATGTTATCAGATTTATTGGTTTTTTGTAATGTTTGTTGTAAAATATAATTTATAAGGAATAATTTCAGAAATTCATTTCAATATGAGCTCGCTTGCATGTATAATTTTTGATGTTCATAGATGGGGCCCCACGAACATTGTTTTTTAGCTGATTAGTTAAACAATGTTTTTGGGGGTTAGGTTTTGCCTAATGCTTGTTAATAGTTCGGTTGGCTGATTAGTCACTGAACTTGTTGGCTAGCCCTTATGTTGCGACATCATGCATGTAATTTAATCTTAACAAATTGATGCTCAGGTGAAATGGATTTCTTAAATTTTAGCAAACATTGGAACTTATAAGCATTATTAAATTTTTTGTTTAAAAAAACATATATAGGGAAAATGAATTTGTAAATGAAGTGGTGTTTTTAAATGTTTCACATGTTTATAAGTCTTCAACAGTTTATATCATAGTTTATAAAATAGAGGATAATTCATGGTAATTTTCCTTTTAGAGTAATCTTTTAATGTTTTTTAAAACTGTGGATTGACACCTCTTGACGATTCTTGACGAATTGTACGACATTATTGACCTTCTGATCAATTTTGATCGAGGTCTATACGAGTCGATTGACATTTAAGAGGTGCCACCTTCAATGTAAAAAAATACATCATTGTATAACCTTCTTGATTTTTTTATAGCTAGCATCCTTGTTTATAAAAGAAAGGAGAGGTATAATCATTTTATTTTAAAAATAATTTTTTCATGTTTTTAAAATTATGACATGACACCTCTTTAAAAGTTATATGGCTTTATTGACTTTCGGGTTGATCTTTATCATGGTATTTGTGAGTAAATTGACTTTAAAGAAGTGTCTGCCTTTAATTCGTAAGTTAATTAATTTTTTATTTTAAGACCTTCGACTATTTAGGCATTTTATTACAAGATTTAAAAGATAATGCGTGGTCATTTTGGTGAGCCTTAAAACCACTTGTAATGCTTACAAGTGGTTTAATTTTTAAAAAAGAGTGAAATGTTTGTAAATAACATTCACAAGACAAAGAAGTTTCATAAGTTTATTTCATTCTTTAAATAGTAATGTAATAGGTGTAGTCACATGTCATCAAAGTAAACACTTCAAGAAGGTTTTAAAAATAAACTTAGAACATTCAAGATTTTTTAATTGCACTAAAATTGGAGTTGTATCTTTGTTGCCAACTAAGTTTTACAGTAAGCATTGATGATAAGGAAATCTCCAATTTACATAATAAAAAATGTAAGGATGTCTTTTAAAAGTTCATAAATAAAAAAATTTCTCCAAGTTTGTTTATACTTGTTCATTACTATTCAACGAATGTCTTTTACAAAGTTAAGAAAATGATAAGAGAATAAAAGAAAATATACTAGCACAAATTGAAAAAAATAAGAAAAATGATAGATAGAAAATAAACAAATAAAAAGAAACAAAGAAAAAAAGATGTAAAATTAAGAAATACGATAGAACAAGACAAGAAACATCGAGTAAGGAAAAAAAATGAAAAAGGAGAAAAAAGAAGGATTAAGGAAAAAGAGGGAAGGATGGAAATAAGGGGAAAAATGCCTTTAAAAAATCAGAAAAAAATAGATGAAAAAAAATACAAAAAGATCAATGAGAAGGAAAAATTTAAAATGGAATAACGTATTAAGTAGATGGTAGTAATGACATTTGAAAAGAAATAAAAAACACTAATGAATTAAAACCCATGAGTGCCTAATATTTTGGAAATAGCCATTTTCAACCAACCCTTCCCCCCATAATAAATTTGTAAAAAAAAAAACCTACATTAATGAAGCGCCCGACTTCACAACCCTCTAACTTTGCGAAACTAACAGCATTGCACGGCCTTTGCGATGCGGGTTACAACGCAAGTTGCGATTCGGGTTACATCGCAAGCCCTGAATTGTCGAAAGTCCTTAAGTTGGAACGGAATCCCTTGAAGGTGTAGTGAAATTTTTTTGGGGGCCCCACCATCGCATCCCTCTTCGCATCTGCATATGTTACTTAAACCAAAGCCCTAAACCCTTTAACTTCCTCCTACATTAGCGAAGCGCTCGACTTCGCAACCCTCTAACTTTGTGAAACTAACAGCATTGCACGGCCTTTGCGATGCGAGTTACATCGCAAGCCTTGAATTGTCGAAAGTCCTTAAGTTGGAAGGGAATCCCTTGAAGGTGTAGTGAAATCTTTCTAGGGGTCTAGACTAGAGTAGGACGGCGAGTGAATTTGAATTCATTCTTGGCATTGCTCGAGAATTGTCGAAGGAAAGCTTGGGCAGAGAGGAGGTTGCGGATTGCAATGGCTGGGACTGGTGGAGGGGGTTCTGGGTCTAGAGGAGGTGACAACAATGAGGAAAGGTTGAGGAAGATGGTTGCTGATCACTTGAGAGCTTTAGAGTTTTTTGCAATGGATACTAGGACACCTGAAGGGTTGGCATCCTTGACAGCCATCTTAGGTCAAGCATTGTAAGCAAGGCTGACTGCTGGGGAAGCACAAAGAGAGGAGGAGGCAAGGAAGGCTGTAGAAGCCAAGGCAGTAGAGAAGAAGAGAAAGAGAGATGAGAGAGCAACAACAGGAGCTCTCTCACCTAGAACTCTCGAGAAGAAAAGGAGGAAGGATGAGAGGGATGCCATCAGAAAGGAGAAGCTCGACCTGAAGAAGGAGGAGGAGGAGAGGAAGAAGCTCCCTCTGATAACATTGGTAGAGGAAGGAATTCCAACCGAGCTGGGCATACACTGGGGCCAAAAGCACCATTAGGCACATTGTCTCCACCAACTTTGCACGAGGAGTTGAATGGGGCACTCTCTCAAAGGCAGAGCAGAAGAGAGTGATCAATCAAGTCAAGGGAGCATTTCGAAATGGAGGAGAGCTTGATTCACAATGGATTACAGACAAGATCTCCAATTCAATGTCTCAAGCAAGATACCACGACAGGATGAAGATTCGTGCTCACCTGAGAGATTTGAATGTGTACAGGAACTTGGAGAGGCCGTTTCAGTTTTCAGAAGACGTCTGGAATGCCTTCTACCAGTCTGAGGTGCAGCTGAAAGCAACAAGGCAGCTGAAGGAGATCACAGAGCAGCTAGCCAAGGCCAAGAAGGCAAGAGAGTTGGGGAGGTCTGACCGTGACCTGAAGGCACTAGAACTTCCATTTGAAAATATGTTACACAACATGACTTCATGTGACACATCAATTTGTCCATATGTGTCTTTTCAATTTGGATGCAAATATTCCTTGCCATAAGAAATTGTACAATACATGTTGATAAAACAATTACCATAACAATCAACTAAGATTTTGAAAAATAAACCATAATATATAGCATGCAATTATATAAATATAGTGTGAATGAAACTTATACATCATAGTAGCATGACAAAAAATTAAAATTTACTTGTTAATTTGTGAAAACCCGATGACCAAAAACTATGAGATAAAATTCATTTGTTAATGTGGGCCAAATAAATCAGTAAAATCAATAGAATGGGGGGAAGAAAAAAAGAAAAAAAAAAACCTAAGTTTAATGTGTTACCAAAAAGTTATTAGAGGTGACCAAATGTAGAAAACTGAAGATACCATTTTAATGTGTAACCAAAAAACAATACATGTCACCAAAAAGAATTCTAAAATATGATTTAATGTGTGTCTAAAAAATTAATTACAATTTTACCAAATTTACAAAGAATGGTTCACCCAATTCAAATGCTCAAAATCTATTTTCTGGTTGTATTCTCAAATTCTTCTCAATACTCAAGTTGCTTCTAAGCACTTACTCTCTAAACTTCATTCCTATCGGGGAAACATGACTATACCAAAGAGGGCTTTTGGTTAGAAAGTTGTTCATTTGTGACAAACAGACCATGGAAGCCATAAGGAACTCGATGTGGCAACTTGAGAGATGTAACTATTTCAAGAGTCGGTGACCGTGCATCTAAAACAAGGAGTTTTGATACGTTGGCAGTTTCGTTGTGGTAATATGTGAGGAGGTAGCCATCATCCTCCAAATTAGACGGATCCGTACTACGGGGTACAAAATAGGGTTCACTACAAAAACAATTTGCTGGGAATTTGTGCAAACCAACAACAGCTTGTTGTGTTACATCATTATTTTGTGAAGCTTCCAAGTCGAATTTGGCTATTCCTCCATATTTCGGGAATGGTCCTGACAATACTCCATACACATATCTTGTCTTTTTACACTTATACATCTGGTTGAATTGTCCACCATGAAAGTTTGCATTACTTGCAACCTCTTGTTTATATGCTGTTCCTGTCTTGAGGTTGAGATGAAACCTTGCTAACCGCAATTCCATTTTCTCCTGTTGGTGAAAAGTGAATTGGATTGGTGATAGTGTAGATCCAACTACAACAATCTCATCACCCTCCTCCCAAGCGTTCACATAGTGGATACATGTGCTATCCGGAAGATCAAACCACTTGATTCGTTCTTCTGTTGTGGCATCCCTTGGCAACACTCCAAACCTAGGGATCTTTTTATCATCAATGCAAACTGGTGATTTTCCATTGAACATCTCCTGCAAGAAAAATGTGGATTTTAAGACACCATAATATACTATGTCAAAAGTCTTAGATTCCCATTCACATCGACGGACTCTATTTATATTTACCTCATCTTGGCCTCGCATAAAAACATAACAAATGCATTTCCCTGAGAATGATTGGACTTATGTAAAGGTCATAATTATCTTTAACTTCAATGGAAAATAAGAAGTCTTGAATCATTTGAAACGTCATATTTTTGCAACTCAAATGTATGCTTGCATTCCAACTCAGAAAAAAATCGAGTTCATTTGGTGAGGCCATAAATACCTGTATGCGGAGCACAATTTGAGTATCTGGAATCACTATATATTTGCTAGTGATTGCAAAGTCATGTATGAGACTTGCTTCCGGAAGAGTGATGTTCACATTTGCACGCTTTTCCCCGTCAGCTGAAACTTTGAAGAGTGTTAGGTACGGAGCTTGGACAAAGTTGACAGTGTAACTGAACATCTCCCCTGTTTTGGGATCAATCTTTGGATGCGCCGTCATGTTGATAGCTTTGAGTGCTCCATTGAAATTATATCTACAACCAAAAGGTATGGGAGTCATTGATCTCTCTGTGAACCATGCCCATGTCAGTTGCAAGCACAAGATTGCATGCAATTGTCCTCAACCTCTAAATCCCACAAGTTAAAATATGTACACGCTATCGAACAGGTGTGAATAAGGTCACCTTATCTACTCCACTTGATATCCCAGGCTGCCTTCAAGGAATAAGGTATCCGAGATTGTTTGACCTAGATTTTCGACACAATCATAATTTAATGCCCTTACTCTGTGTTCTATTGTAGTTTTTGAGAATTATTTATACATTTGTGCCAAGAAGATGCGAGACTTGGAATTATATTTTCCAATGTAATTGAGTTACCCGCACCTATATTTAATCAATGAATGAAATGCCTTCAGATAATGTATAATACATCATTCACAGTCATCAGTGGGGGGGAACTTTTTGGTGATTGTTTCCATAAAGGGAACATCTAGGTCAAATCCTTCACTTTGAATGGCAGGTTGCTAGAAGCCCATTCTCCTCAAAAGAGCAAGGCAACCCTGCCTTCAAAATATTTGGCCCCAATTTTTTTTTAATTGCAATTTTTTGCCATTATTGGACCTAGATACAAAGGATTTTCAATGAAAAAAATGGGTGAAATTCACCAGATATGTATAATAAGTTCCAGGAGGTAGCCAAATAATAGAAGGATGAATATTTTTTCTTTTTAAAATCCTACTTAATTTATAGCCAAATTTGGCTAAATCCTCTTATGGGTGATCAACACTTTGGCTACATCACAAAATTGGTAAAAGAAAACACTCTACCCAATAGTCTAACAACTTATTAACATGCAAGTCTGGGATCCCAACAGCTAAGGGAAAGGTCCCATGAGGCTTAAGGACCAGAGGGCAAGAGACCAAACAAAAGCCTTTAAGGACTCGAGAGTGCAAGAGAGCAAACAAGAGACTTACGTACTCAGGAGAGCAAGACACCAAACAAGAGCCTTAAGGAAGTCTAGAGAGTCCAACAGACCCAACGCGAGACTTAAGGACTCCAGAGTGCAAGAGAGCAAACAAGCTCGACTGTGCACCAGCGAAGTCTCGGGACAAACGAGATCACGGGGTTTCGTTGGGAAGAACTCAGAAACTACCTTCCAATGGTGCGGAGGTCTCCATCGTCTGTGATATGAACGGCATAAGGTTGATCATCCTCCGACATCGCCAGCAATTTGCCATTGAAGAACTCCAAGCCTGCATTGGCGGTCCCGATACCACCAAAAGGGTCGAGCAGACCTAACATAGCTCGAAGAGCAAACAGTGCTAAGCGTGCCAACCCAACGAACCCGTGTATCTCCCCCATCATCTTCGGAAACAAAGACTTGCCTGCCTTCTCCTCTTGCATGAACCTAGTTCAGCTCAAGTTCACACCAAGTACAACACATGATTGCAATAAGTCCTTCCGAGCTTCATCATTTCTGGAGCTTCATTTAACTAGAACAATCGGGTAGAATACATCCTGTTTCTGTGGGATCCTAATCGTCTCTTTCCACTAGGCTGCTTACGGCACACTGTGTATCTGTGACCACAGCAGCCTAATGGAAAGCCATTGACATAGGGTCTTGTTTCTTACTGGACGGACAGTCACTTTCCAACTCTGATGAAAATAAGTAATCAGTCATGTTAGGAACTCTGGAAATGCATGTTCTAATGGAAAGCCCTTGATATAGCGATTTGGTGGAGGGTTAGTCGTTTTCCACTGGAGACTTGCAAATTGTGATGAAAATATGTAATTAATCATGTTAGGAACTCTTGAAACACGTGTTCTGATCGGAAGCCACTAACATAGGGTCTTGTTTCTTGCTGCGTGGACAGTGGCTATACATTGGAGAGCTGCAACTGTGATGAAAATACGTAATTAATCATGTTAGATACTCTGGAAACAAGTTCTCTTGAAAGAATACACAGATGTCATCGTATGGTGAATCACTGTTTCACTCCTAGGTCTCAGCGCTCCTGAAATTGACCGGTAGAGCACACCCAATGGATCACAGCAGCCTAACGGTAAGATGTCCTTCGTGCGTACCTGTTGGTGCGAATGTAGCGGCAGCAATAAGTGGCTTTGCCGTCGCGGAACTTGACATTGTGCAGCATACCGTCGCCATCGAAGTAATGGTAACCAAAGCCCGGCTCATGGTGAGGATTGCCACCATTTCTCAAATACACCCCGCCATTCAAGCAGCTGGGGATAGTCCCGGACTCAATCTCCACGTTCTCGTCCGGAGGGCATTCACGATCAACAGGTGCGAAATTTCCAACCGTGAACATCTCTGGGGCAGATGGGTTTATCAGAGGTGATACCGTTGTTGATCGGCCTACTTCTATCCAAGTCGCTAGTAATGTCTCGGCCGTGTTCGAAACTGCTTCGATTAAATTACCGCCAGCTACTGATGATGCTGATCTCCGAGGTGCCACTTCCGCGATCTGAGCTCGAACTTCTCTTTTTGTTGTTGCAGCAGCCTCTCTGCGCGCCGAGTTCGAGTCATCAAAAGATGTCAACTGCAACTCCCTAACTACACGATTGTTGCGAGTAATTCCAACTTGAATCTGCTTCAATTGCGCATTCATGAAAACTGCGCGAGATGGGTTATAAGTACTCCTGCTCCGTTTCCAGATGAATGCAGGTGTAGGCAGCGAGCTGGACGGTGATCTCCGATTACAAATTGCAGTATATGATATGGTTCTCTCCCGGGCTGCACCGGCTGCATAATACTGACTCGGCATGGCAATTGCAGGACTGGTACTCGACAACATAGTACTCACGTGCAACGCCATGATGCTCAATATCTTTACTACTACTGCTAATGACGTCTCCTGAAGTAGCTACTAGCTAGCTCTCTCGCCCCAGTCCCTCAACCTCAGCTGAATTATTTTTGCAACAGCTAGCTTCACTACATGAGCTTTCACACTCAAATTATCTCAGGCTCTAAATTATGAAAATTCTGTACCCCTCCAACCACTTTAAATACGAAGTGATCAACAAGGAAAAACTACCAAAATTCCACAAAGGACAGATTAAGTACATTGGGAAAGCAAAGAGCCTGCATAGGCCTGTCATTTACATGATTCTGTAGATTTACGGAACTGCAGATCGTATCCTTCCCCCCCGATCCTTCTTGACTTTTTGTGTGTGGTTCATGATTCGATTTGCACGTAGGTGCACTTTTTCCCACTAGAAGCTCCAAGTTTTCAGGAGGCTGCAGGGGTCACTCACATGGAATGGGGTCGGTGACCTTGTACATTTCAATGAAAATGAGGGGAAAAAAATTACCTGCGTTCAAGCTAAGGGATTTTGTTTGATGGTTTTACTTTTGGAAGTAAATTTTATAAAACGTCTAAGAAGTAAACCAGGCTCACCAAAAAAAATCTTTAGAATAATTATAAATTTTGAAAAAATCGAATTTCTATTAAATATATTTCTATTATTGATTAGTTATCATATTTTATCTTATTTATAAATAAAATAAGTAAGTACCAGGGATGGCCTTGCCATTTACATTAAAAAGCATCTCAAGGCAATAGAAGAATTACCGAACACTCAAATATTTCACCAGACAAGTATATAATCTTCAAAAAATCCTCTAAAAGATACCAAAATCCTTTAAGATGTTATAGCGCTGTAACGAATCTCAACTTTCAACACAAGCCAAAATATAATCTCAACTTTCAACACAAGCCAAAATATAATCTTTCAAAGATCCTCATATGCAAATAGACCTATTACCTAAGGGCCAAAATACATTAAGCTACTATTGTCTATAATGAATCTAAACACAATATTCTTGAGTTGGTAGGCAAGGCCAATAAACAACAAGAGATATTGACATTTACCTCATCTCTGGTTCAGGAGTACAATAATTCTCAAAAAGTACACGTCTCAGCCCCGTATGCCACTTGCATACGTGGTCTTTCCACTTGAAGTCCAAGCTGCTGCAATCTGCTGCCTCCCCTTGAAATTGGGACAACTTGGCAACCTTGATCTTTGTCTCTTGGCCGTCCTTGCAGTTTGTTCACTCGATAGAAATTGGGACAACTTGGCAACCTAAATTGGGACACCTTGGCAACCTAAATTGGGACACCTTAGCAACCTAAATCGGGACACCTTGGCAACCTAAATTGGGACACCTTGGCAACCTTTGTCTTTGTCTCGTGGCCGTCCTTGCAGTTTGTTCACTCCATAGAGGGATAGAGGTTCCTTTTTCCCTTGGCTGATGTTGCACAAGGACTTATATGATTCGCACATTTTGTAAGTCCCCTTCTTCTGATTGGTGCCATCATTAATAAAGTTTAGCAAGCTTACGGCAGTAAGGGATTTAAAACCCTTGTTGCGTCAATTTTTTAATTGTAGAATACACTCCATCCATGTGATAGGTCAGTTATCAGGCAAATTACTTTTTTCCCTCAAATTTGGGACAACTACATGGTCCCCCCTCCATTATCTGTGCCCAATGAGTAAGGGAGTCATAAGATTCTCTCATTTTATGCACCCCCTTCTCCCCATTGGAGCCTTCATTATAAAGTTTAGCAAGCTTACTGCACTAATGGACTTTAAGACAATGTTGTGTCAATTTCTTAGGAATATAGTACATTCCATCCATGCTATAGGTTAGTTGTAGTGAAAATTTTATTTTGATTGGCAGAAGACTGTGTACTTCCAGAGACCTGAAAACTTTGTTGCATCAATTTCTTAAGAGTAGAGTGCACGTTGGCCATGTGATAGGTCAGTTATAGTGTTAAAAAAAAAATTGGGTTGGCAGCAGACATTTTATTTATAGCTCAAGCAGGTCTTGCAGTTAAATGCAACACAATGTTCATTTACGTTTGGGCATGCTTGTTACAGATGTTGTTGCCTATAAAATATTTTGGGAAGTCTCAGGTAAGACTTTACATGACATTATTGATGTGCATAGTACAATTATTCTCACATTTGATCCATCATTTGTCACCATCTACCACGGCCTACATTCTTATCTATTGTCTTTATGGAATTTCAACTTTTTTTAACAACTTTCTGGAGCAATCTTTGTTGGATTTTCCGCCTTTACCTTTGAAGGGCCGTCAAAAAATGGGTTTCATTGGCTGTCCAGACCAATTGGTTATTGAAACCTTTCAGTACTAAGCCCAATTTCAGTGAATCCCAAAATTAGTGCATGCCTTAGGCAGAGCTGAGTGGCACTTCCAACTGGCTTTTATGCTTTAAATTTGCTTTCTCTAGCACTTTAGTAACCTTCTCTAAGCTAAACTTTCAATTGGGTTTTTCCCCATGTTCCAAAATTGTTAGTGGCCTACAAGAAGACAAAAAGAAAAGCTCCAGAGAAGTGGCATGGGAGTTTTGTAGACTGTTTTGAAGCTTTTTGAGATTTTCAGACTTTTATGGGACTTAATAACTGTTTTGGAGTTGAACATGTCGTTTGCAGGGCCCAAACTATATCTGAGATCTCACTTAATCTGAGTGCAGTAAAAAAAAAGGGGGCAAGCATCATAGCTCAGGAATGTATATGGGCCCGTGAAAAAGTGGGCTCGAAAGTTCAATTTGCTGCACGGAATGGAAACCAACGCTGTGGGTCCACTTTAGACAAGGGTCCAGGGTCCAATTTCCTAGGAACCAATTTGTACTGATTAGAAGCAAATCGAATCCTTGAGTTGGACTGTACCTTTGTCCGTATATTCGTGGTTCTTCCAAATCAGGAGCTCTCCTTTTGCACCGCTTTTGTGTCTAAACCAATTGATTTTCCCTCCATAAACAGCTGCCATGTAGGTTTAGCCTCAATTTCCCACTTTTTGGTCTTGGACCCTGTCTAAAGGCCTTAGGACCAATTTAAAGCTTTTGGCAATAAGATTGCTTGAATTCATTGGTCCCTGGACCTTGGACCCTCGTCTAAAGTCGCCCTTACAATCAAATACAGATCTTTTAAACTGATTTTTCCTCAAAAGCCCAGAATCGCTGATTCTTTGATTCTCAAAGTTTTAACCACCCAAACTCCTCGTTATTTAAAAAATCAAATAACTACACAACACTGATTGAAACCAGGAAAATATTAAATAGGCCAAAAGAAATGAATGCAGTCAGTACAAAAGTGCTCCTGCAATCTTTTCCTCCAGTCTGCCCATTTGCCCCATCCATATTTTCTCAAGTGACAGACAGGCATGTTTTGCACTCGTGACCTCATATAATATGACATGTTTTGCACTTGTAACCTCGCATAACATGCCAAGTACTATGTTACATACCCCTTTATACCCCTCATGTGTTCAACCACGACCCCATAGGTAATTGTCTTTTATTGAGCTGTGCCTTTAAGCAAGGACTGCACATTCACCTGGTGTAATACCTTGTGGACAGACATAGGTTATCTTTTAAGAAACCTGACCAGGGTCTTTTGTATAAAAATATAAAATGTGCACAAGTGGTAACAGGACATGTCTCTAATATGCCTAACTGGCTTCTTTTGACAGAGGATTACGTGCTTCTTGATCATTTGTTGAGTCAGTTTTTGCCAAACATGGATCGTTCAATATAGTCCAAAGTGGCTATTCGTGTTTTTTAGAAATAAGTTCACGTGGCACCCACAAAAAATTTCAAGTCTCATTGGCACCCCAACAAGAAAACCAGTGGAGAATGTGGCTCCATCATTGAAAAGGAAGGAGAAACAAAGACAAAAAGTGACATTGATGCATGCAAGTTCAAAAATTCAAACTTGCAAACTAATACAAATATTTTGAAGGGGAGTTGAACCCCACTCTAATATCAGACTTTGTCCAATGTAAACTCAAAGTCTCATCCATCACACCCAAATGCCAATGAATCTCATACGGAACCAAACATAATTGCAATTCATTGGACTTGTCCACGTCATGAAAACATGAACGCTTGAGGCTAGGGTTGTGAGAACAATAGAACTTGTTAAGTGGTAGCACCAAGCATGGTAATAACCTCTTAATAAAAGAAGGTATATCGAAAACATGCGAAGAGTTGTGTCCAAATTGAACCTAATCGGTTATGCAATTTATCTCTCATGAATGCAAGTGTGTGGAGAAAGTCCATTCATCTTCTATAAATCTAAGCATTGACATCATTACAATTTCAACTGACTTCAAATATTCACTTAATTGTTGAGTGATCAAGTCATTATTGTTGATTACGACCCACAACTTGGTCATTATATTAATATCAAATGGTTCAACCATGGCCTTTGGCACATGCATCTTCATGAACTTAAAGAAACAGATTTGCAAACCCAAGAGGTTGGCATTCAAAGGTTTTACAACTTGTAACCCTAATCCTTAAATACCTTCTTTGTTCCACAATAATTCTTTTTTATGATAACGAATGTAAGGGGGGAAAAATCAACATCAAGCTACATCCAAAATTATGGATACATAATGTTGAAGACATTTATCAACTCAAAATCTAAAAATTGTTAATCCAATTCATTGATGAACATTTAGCTACAACAAAACATTGACCTTCCACATGCATGATGAATGTTTCAAAAACATAATTTCACATAGGCTCATTAGCCCTTACAAGTGGATTGAAAATCTAAGTTCGATAATTGAAACCAACCATACATAAACAATTGTTTCCACACCATTGTCAGGTTAGTAACCCAATCTTAGGTGATGGTGGCGAAATTGTTTTCCACATCTTAAAACACTTAGATTTAACGCTAGGTATTAGTTGTTGGATTTGAATATAGCATAGAAAGATATACTTGGCAAATGTTTATAGCTATTACAAAGTCACAAATGAAGACCTCCCTCCTTGGGTGAAAGCATAATTAGGTGGACTATTTGAACTGTCATAATTGTGATTTTTTTAAATTATAAATGAACTTAAAATGTAAAATCATAGTAAACATGAAAGTTTTCAATTTTTTCATTATTCATCTTATAATATAATTTACTGAAAGTATTATTAAAAATCATGGATGACTTTCAATGAAAAAAATTGGACTCGTTGTGGACTTTTGAAATGATGACACTATGTTTGTCACACACAAAAAATGAAAAATGTGGAGTCAAAAAATATGTCATAGTAATGTCAAAATTAAAATTAAAAACTAACCACCATAAAATGAATAATTTTATTGTAAGATGCATTGAAATTTTTCCAATATAATTTTTTTCATATTTAAAATTTTAACACGTTGTGATTTTCGTCATTTTTTGCAATTGGTATTCCATTTCACATTGACATTTTTAAATTTTTTTCTAAATTTTTTTACCAATCAAATTGTCACCAAAAAGAAAGGAGAGAGAGGGAGACCAAATAGCAACAAGACTCCTCTGTTCGTACTCGCTCTGACAGAGCGCACATGGGCAATCACACATCAAAGAAACAACACAGCAACCGCCCTGGTCTAAATTCCAAGTGGGGGACTCACGCTACGGACGCAAAATCATCCCACCCGAACCTCTGCAGATGCAATTCCTACCCACACGAATCAGACAGACAGAACTTCAATGACCAAAATTCATAGCTCATATTTCACAAAGGTCCTCGACAGCACAAGCTGTCTCTCCTTTTAAATATGCTCGTTAGAAGTCTGACAGTGACACAGCCAAATATTGCGCTCTATGAACCAAAACTTGCTCTGTCTAAAACATCGGTCCTCAATTTCGACTCAACCTCACCACATGTAGGAGCTAGACATTCTCTAGTCACTAATGCAACGGAAGAAATCAGCAACTAGCAATGTTTCTAAGCTCCTCTTTTCCACTCCAAAAACAGATCTGTTTAATTGACGACTCCTTCTTGGATCTCCCAACATTCTTTTCGTCTCTGCCCCAACCTCTCTGAGTATCCACTGGACTTCCTCTTCTCCTTCCTTCCTAGCTGGTTCAATTGGCTTCTTCGACAAGCCTTCCTCTCCTCCCCTTCTCCACCGCCACTCTTTCCTCCATAATCCATCAATGCAGCACCGCTCCACTCCATCAATTGCGCCGCCATCTTCGTGCTATCCCATCCCACATAGCCAGACAACACTCCCTCCATGCATCCCATGCACATCCAGCTTTTCTCTCACACAAACGAAGATAAAATCCATCGCCACTCATCAATAGAGACGGCTAGATTAACCCTGATCAATGATTTTGGTGTGCACACAAACTGTTCACAGAGCTTTTGTTCGGTCACCCTTTGTTCGGCTACATATGTCACCCCTCCTTTTTTGAGAAAGCTGAGTCCCTTAGCTTAATCTGGAGGAGCGTAATAGATCTGCAGATCTCTTCGAGACCTCTCCCATTGACGTCCGTCTACATCTTGTACAATGGAGATTTGAAATATTTATCTTCATCATCCATTATGATTATTAATGATGGTTCGAAATTGCAACATGTGACACAATAAAAAATTGCCACATGGCATATTTATTATATTTTGGAAAAAAAATGAAAAAAATGAAATTTAGTAGCTAGGTAGGTCATACATAACCATAGGTAGGTAGGTTGGTAGGTCTTAAGACCTACATACCTATATATTTACCTAGGTCCTACCTACCTACATAGGTAGGTATAAAAGTAAGACCTCTTTTGTCAATTATGCATTAACTTTAATTTATTGTGGATTTGCTTATGTGCCAACATTTAGCCTAACAAGTTGTTGTTCTTCAGTCAAAGTCCAACTTGTTATATGAAGATTTTGTATCGATATTTTTGTTGGTGTTTCATCCATGTCAATATTAGCTTGGTTATGATGATAATAGATTTATAGATAAACCTTATTTTCCAATGATATCTTTGATATAAAGTAGAAGTCTTTTAATTTTGTTGTTGAGGGCACCAATTTTGTTGCTTTTTAATGTGATGTCCCTTGCTTTAAGTCAAAATCTTCATTGATTTTAATTTTTGACTCTCCAACACTAAACAATGAAATTGTTTCATCTAGGATAACAATTGTGTTAATTAAAAATACCTTTGGTCTTGTCTTAAAGATTAGATCTTCCTTTTCATCTATTAGCCTTTCCACCATGTCATAACAAACAAGTACTTGGGGCTTTTTAGTTTCTACTCCCAATTTCTTGTTAATTGATATTGTTTAGACTATTCCGTTACCTTGAATATTAATGAGATTATTGCCCTAATCTTATGTAACCTTTGCATCTTTGAACCAAGGTCCTCCTAATACATGGAATGAATAGAATCTACCACACTATTTTGTAAAACAATAAATGTGGCTACATATGGTATACCATGTATGAGAATTTTCAAATTTTGATGATTCTTAAAGGCTTGGTCATACTCTGATAAGCCATTTTTGAAATAATATAGAATTAAGGTGAAATCAGTAAAATGTAATGAAGTTATTTCATTTTTAAGGTCCCATAGTGATTTAAGCTAATAAATTGCACCCCATTTTGGTAGTAATGCATGTTTTGGTGTAGTGAAAGTAAAAATAATAAAATTTATCCAATGTGGGACATGTTCTATTAATGGCCCAAAATTCTTAGAAATTTCAATTTTTGAAACTTTTGCATAGCAATAAGGCACTTTGGTTTTTGTCACATTTAGACATTTTATGTACATTATTACGTAAAATGTTTGTGGTAAGAATCTTGGGCCAAATTTTTTTGTTTAAACATAATTTATGAGTCTTGAACTTTTTTTACGAAGATACTCTTAGATTTTTTTAGGACTTGGTCTTAGGAATCCTTAAACTTATTCAAATTTGACATGCAATGCATAAAATAGTACCTTAGTAATGCATTTATTCATGAAAAAAAATTAAACTTTTAACATGAATGTGATATTAAATTACATGTTTTAAGTGAGGGGGTCCATTGGGTATAAAGGAACCGGTCCTTTTTGGTACCCCAAGCATGCTTTGACCCTTTAAAGAGAAATATTTTCCTTACATGATGTGACAACATTGCATTGCCCATAGGATGAATCTTGTTCTTCAAATTTGTGTATGGTGACTAAGTTGGGATTTGTTGTAGTCATTATATTCTTATTGTTTTAGCTTTTTTGAACAACATTTGGAATTCCTTAAACTTGTTGAAATCATGGTAGATACAAGGGCCCAAAGATTTGGCGAAATGTACAGACTTAGTGGATAAACATGTTGTAGCTTTTGAAGTGTGTGATGGCAAAGTATAAGACATTGATCATGATCAAGATGTCATAAGATAATGTATTTGTTGTTCAAACAAAGTTGAATGTAAACCTTTTTTGTGATCTCCACACATTGCTAGGTTTGTCTTATTTGCTACCATTATTAAAAACAATCAATGTTTTATCAAGTTTGCGTAAAAGGGGTAAAACCATGGTTAGGTGCCTCACGTTTGACATTTTGAATAGTCCACACCTTACACTAGCTATAAATCCTATATTTAAAATAATTATCATACTATAAATCCTATAATAATCCCCTATGATTTTGGTCACAAATGTCAATGGACCACCTTATAAATATCCCTAAACATGTTGTAGCCGAACAAAGGGTGACCGAACAAAAGCTCTGTGGTCGTGCAGTTTGTGTGAACACCAGAATCACTGATCAGGGTTAATCTAGCCGCATCTATTGATGAGTGGCGGCGGATTTTATCTTTGTTTGTGTGAAAAAAAAGCTGGATGTGCATGGGATGCATGGAGGGAGTGCTGTTTGGCTGTGTGGGATGGGATAGCAGGAAGATGGCGGCGCAATTGATGGAGTGGAGCGGCGCTGCATTGATGGATTATGGAGGAAAGAGTGGCGATGGAGAAGGGGAGGAGAGGAAGGCTTGTTGAGGAAGCCAATTGAACCAGCTAGGAAGGAAGGAGAAGATGAAGTCTAGTGGATACTCAGAGAGGTTGGGGCGGAGATGAAAAGAGTGTTGGGAGATCCAAGAAGGAGTTGTCAATTAGGCAGATCTGTTTTTGGAGTGGAAAAGAGGAGCTTAGAAACATTGCTAGTTGCTGATTTCTTCCGCTGCGTTAGTGACTAGAGAATGTCTAGCTCATACATCTGGTGAGGTTGAGTCGAAATTAAGGACCAATGCTGTAGACAGAGCAAGTTTTGGTTTATAGAACGCAATATTTGGCTGTGTCACTGTCAGACTTTTGATCAACATTTTGAAGAGGAGAGAAAGCTTGTGCTGTCGAGGACCTTTGTTAAATATGAGCTATGAATTTTGGTCATTGAAGTTCTGTCTGTCTGATTCGTGTGAGTAGGAATTGCATCTGCAGAGGTTTGGGGTGGGATGATTTTGCGTCCGTAGCGTGAGTCCCCCACTTGGAATTTAGACCGGGGCGGTTGTTGTGTTATTTCTTTGATGTGTGATTGCCCATGTGCGCTCTGTCAGAGCGAGTACGAACAGAGGAGTCTAGTTGTTGTTTGGTCTCCCTCTCTCTCCTTTCTTTTTGGTGACAATGTGATTGGTAAAAAAATTTAAAACAAAATTTAAAAATTTCAATGTGAAATGGAATACCAATTGCAAAAAATGACGAAAATCACAACGTGTTAAAATTTTAAATATGAAAAAAATTATATTGGAAAAATTTCAATGCATCTTACAATAAAATTATTCATTTTATGGTGGTTAGTTTTTAATTTTAATTTTGACATTACTATGACATATTTTTTGACTCCACATTTTTCATTTTTTGTGTGTGACAAACATAGTGTCATCATTTCAAAAGTCCACAACGAGTCCAATTTTTTTCATTGAAAGTCATCCATGATTTTTAATAATACTTTCAGTAAATTATATTATAAGATGAATAATGAAAAAATTGAAAACTTTCATGTTTACTATGATTTTACATTTTAAGTTCATTTATAATTTAAAAAAATCACAATTATGACAGTTCAAATAGTCCACCTAATTATGCTTTCACCCAAGGAGGGAGGTCTTCATTTGTGACTTTGTAATAGCTATAAACATTTGCCAAGTATATCTTTCTATGCTATATTCAAATCCAACAACTAATACCTAGCGTTAAATCTAAGTGTTTTAAGATGTGGAAAACAATTTCGCCACCATCACCTAAGATTGGGTTACTAACCTGACAATGGTGTGGAAACAATTGTTTATGTATGGTTGGTTTCAATTATCGAACTTAGATTTTCAATCCACTTGTAAGGGCTAATGAGCCTATGTGAAATTATGTTTTTGAAACATTCATCATGCATGTGGAAGGTCAATGTTTTGTTGTAGCTAAATGTTCATCAATGAATTGGATTAACAATTTTTAGATTTTGAGTTGATAAATGTCTTCAACATTATGTATCCATAATTTTGGATGTAGCTTGATGTTGATTTTTCCCCCCTTACATTCGTTATCATAAAAAAGAATTATTGTGGAACAAAGAAGGTATTTAAGGATTAGGGTTACAAGTTGTAAAACCTTTGAATGCCAACCTCTTGGGTTTGCAAATCTGTTTCTTTAAGTTCATGAAGATGCATGTGCCAAAGGCCATGGTTGAACCATTTGATATTAATATAATGACCAAGTTGTGGGTCGTAATCAACAATAATGACTTGATCACTCAACAATTAAGTGAATATTTGAAGTCAGTTGAAATTGTAATGATGTCAATGCTTAGATTTATAGAAGATGAATGGACTTTCTCCACACACTTGCATTCATGAGAGATAAATTGCATAACCGATTAGGTTCAATTTGGACACAACTCTTCGCATGTTTTCGATATACCTTCTTTTATTAAGAGGTTATTACCATGCTTGGTGCTACCACTTAACAAGTTCTATTGTTCTCACAACCCTAGCCTCAAGCGTTCATGTTTTCATGACGTGGACAAGTCCAATGAATTGCAATTATGTTTGGTTCCGTATGAGATTCATTGGCATTTGGGTGTGATGGATGAGACTTTGAGTTTACATTGGACAAAGTCTGATATTAGAGTGGGGTTCAACTCCCCTTCAAAATATTTGTATTAGTTTGCAAGTTTGAATTTTTGAACTTGCATGCATCAATGTCACTTTTTGTCTTTGTTTCTCCTTCCTTTTCAATGATGGAGCCACATTCTCCACTGGTTTTCTTGTTGGGGTGCCAATGAGACTTGAAATTTTTTGTGGGTGCCACGTGAACTTATTTCTAAAAAACACGAATAGCCACTTTGGACTATATTGAACGATCCATGTTTGGCAAAAACTGACTCAACAAATGATCAAGAAGCACGTAATCCTCTGTCAAAAGAAGCCAGTTAGGCATATTAGAGACATGTCCTGTTACCACTTGTGCACATTTTATATTTTTATACAAAAGACCCTGGTCAGGTTTCTTAAAAGATAACCTATGTCTGTCCACAAGGTATTACACCAGGTGAATGTGCAGTCCTTGCTTAAAGGCACAGCTCAATAAAAGACAATTACCTATGGGGTCGTGGTTGAACACATGAGGGGTATAAAGGGGTATGTAACATAGTACTTGGCATGTTATGCGAGGTTACAAGTGCAAAACATGTCATATTATATGAGGTCACGAGTGCAAAACATGCCTGTCTGTCACTTGAGAAAATATGGATGGGGCAAATGGGCAGACTGGAGGAAAAGATTGCAGGAGCACTTTTGTACTGACTGCATTCATTTCTTTTGGCCTATTTAATATTTTCCTGGTTTCAATCAGTGTTGTGTAGTTATTTGATTTTTTAAATAACGAGGAGTTTGGGTGGTTAAAACTTTGAGAATCAAAGAATCAGCGATTCTGGGCTTTTGAGGAAAAATCAGTTTAAAAGATCTGTATTTGATTGTAAGGGCGACTTTAGACGAGGGTCCAAGGTCCAGGGACCAATGAATTCAAGCAATCTTATTGCCAAAAGCTTTAAATTGGTCCTAAGGCCTTTAGACAGGGTCCAAGACCAAAAAGTGGGAAATTGAGGCTAAACCTACATGGCAGCTGTTTATGGAGGGAAAATCAATTGGTTTAGACACAAAAGCGGTGCAAAAGGAGAGCTCCTGATTTGGAAGAACCACGAATATACGGACAAAGGTACAGTCCAACTCAAGGATTCGATTTGCTTCTAATCAGTACAAATTGGTTCCTAGGAAATTGGACCCTGGACCCTTGTCTAAAGTGGACCCACAGCGTTGGTTTCCATTCCGTGCAGCAAATTGAACTTTCGAGCCCACTTTTTCACGGGCCCATATACATTCCTGAGCTATGATGCTTGCCCCCTTTTTTTTTACTGCACTCAGATTAAGTGAGATCTCAGATATAGTTTGGGCCCTGCAAACGACATGTTCAACTCCAAAACAGTTATTAAGTCCCATAAAAGTCTGAAAATCTCAAAAAGCTTCAAAACAGTCTACAAAACTCCCATGCCACTTCTCTGGAGCTTTTCTTTTTGTCTTCTTGTAGGCCACTAACAATTTTGGAACATGGGGACCCAATTGAAAGTTTAGCTTAGAGAAGGTTACTAAAGTGCTAGAGAAAGCAAATTTAAAGCATAAAAGCCAGTTGGAAGTGCCACTCAGCTCTGCCTAAGGCATGCACTAATTTTGGGATTCACTGAAATTGGGCTTAGTACTGAAAGGTTTCAATAACCAATTGGTCTGGACAGCCAATGAAACCCATTTTTTGACGGCCCTTCAAAGGTAAAGGCGGAAAATCCAACAAAGATTGCTCCAGAAAGTTGTTAAAAAAAGTTGAAATTCCATAAAGACAATAGATAAGAATGTAGGCCGTGGTAGATGGTGACAAATGATGGATCAAATGTGAGAATAATTGTACTATGCACATCAATAATGTCATGTAAAGTCTTACCTGAGACTTCCCAAAATATTTTATAGGCAACAACATCTGTAACAAGCATGCCCAAACGTAAATGAACATTGTGTTGCATTTAACTGCAAGACCTGCTTGAGCTATAAATAAAATGTCTGCTGCCAACCCAATTTTTTTTTTAACACTATAACTGACCTATCACATGGCCAACGTGCACTCTACTCTTAAGAAATTGATGCAACAAAGTTTTCAGGTCTCTGGAAGTACACAGTCTTCTGCCAATCAAAATAAAATTTTCACTACAACTAACCTATAGCATGGATGGAATGTACTATATTCCTAAGAAATTGACACAACATTGTCTTAAAGTCCATTAGTGCAGTAAGCTTGCTAAACTTTATAATGAAGGCTCCAATGGGGAGAAGGGGGTGCATAAAATGAGAGAATCTTATGACTCCCTTACTCATTGGGCACAGATAATGGAGGGGGGACCATGTAGTTGTCCCAAATTTGAGGGAAAAAAGTAATTTGCCTGATAACTGACCTATCACATGGATGGAGTGTATTCTACAATTAAAAAATTGACGCAACAAGGGTTTTAAATCCCTTACTGCCGTAAGCTTGCTAAACTTTATTAATGATGGCACCAATCAGAAGAAGGGGACTTACAAAATGTGCGAATCATATAAGTCCTTGTGCAACATCAGCCAAGGGAAAAAGGAACCTCTATCCCTCTATGGAGTGAACAAACTGCAAGGACGGCCACGAGACAAAGACAAAGGTTGCCAAGGTGTCCCAATTTAGGTTGCCAAGGTGTCCCGATTTAGGTTGCTAAGGTGTCCCAATTTAGGTTGCCAAGGTGTCCCAATTTAGGTTGCCAAGTTGTCCCAATTTCTATCGAGTGAA
The DNA here is from genome assembly GCA_963921925.1 of Sphagnum tenellum. NCBI lineage: Eukaryota > Viridiplantae > Streptophyta > Sphagnopsida > Sphagnales > Sphagnaceae > Sphagnum > Sphagnum tenellum. Next base: position 612,279 of record OY998142.1, read on the forward strand.
CAAACTGCAAGGACGGCCAAGAGACAAAGATCAAGGTTGCCAAGTTGTCCCAATTTCAAGGGGAGGCAGCAGATTGCAGCAGCTTGGACTTCAAGTGGAAAGACCACGTATGCAAGTGGCATACGGGGCTGAGACGTGTACTTTTTGAGAATTATTGTACTCCTGAACCAGAGATGAGGTAAATGTCAATATCTCTTGTTGTTTATTGGCCTTGCCTACCAACTCAAGAATATTGTGTTTAGATTCATTATAGACAATAGTAGCTTAATGTATTTTGGCCCTTAGGTAATAGGTCTATTTGCATATGAGGATCTTTGAAAGATTATATTTTGGCTTGTGTTGAAAGTTGAGATTATATTTTGGCTTGTGTTGAAAGTTGAGATTCGTTACAGCGCTATAACATCTTAAAGGATTTTGGTATCTTTTAGAGGATTTTTTGAAGATTATATACTTGTCTGGTGAAATATTTGAGTGTTCGGTAATTCTTCTATTGCCTTGAGATGCTTTTTAATGTAAATGGCAAGGCCATCCCTGGTACTTACTTATTTTATTTATAAATAAGATAAAATATGATAACTAATCAATAATAGAAATATATTTAATAGAAATTCGATTTTTTCAAAATTTATAATTATTCTAAAGATTTTTTTTGGTGAGCCTGGTTTACTTCTTAAACGTTTTATAAAATTTACTTCCAAAAGTAAAACCATCAAACAAAATCCCTTAGCTTGAACGCAGGTAATTTTTTTCCCCTCATTTTCATTGAAATGTACAAGGTCACCGACCCCATTCCATGTGAGTGACCCCTGCAGCCTCCTGAAAACTTGGAGCTTCTAGTGGGAAAAAGTGCACCTACGTGCAAATCGAATCATGAACCACACACAAAAAGTCAAGAAGGATCGGGGGGGAAGGATACGATCTGCAGTTCCGTAAATCTACAGAATCATGTAAATGACAGGCCTATGCAGGCTCTTTGCTTTCCCAATGTACTTAATCTGTCCTTTGTGGAATTTTGGTAGTTTTTCCTTGTTGATCACTTCGTATTTAAAGTGGTTGGAGGGGTACAGAATTTTCATAATTTAGAGCCTGAGATAATTTGAGTGTGAAAGCTCATGTAGTGAAGCTAGCTGTTGCAAAAATAATTCAGCTGAGGTTGAGGGACTGGGGCGAGAGAGCTAGCTAGTAGCTACTTCAGGAGACGTCATTAGCAGTAGTAGTAAAGATATTGAGCATCATGGCGTTGCACGTGAGTACTATGTTGTCGAGTACCAGTCCTGCAATTGCCATGCCGAGTCAGTATTATGCAGCCGGTGCAGCCCGGGAGAGAACCATATCATATACTGCAATTTGTAATCGGAGATCACCGTCCAGCTCGCTGCCTACACCTGCATTCATCTGGAAACGGAGCAGGAGTACTTATAACCCATCTCGCGCAGTTTTCATGAATGCGCAATTGAAGCAGATTCAAGTTGGAATTACTCGCAACAATCGTGTAGTTAGGGAGTTGCAGTTGACATCTTTTGATGACTCGAACTCGGCGCGCAGAGAGGCTGCTGCAACAACAAAAAGAGAAGTTCGAGCTCAGATCGCGGAAGTGGCACCTCGGAGATCAGCATCATCAGTAGCTGGCGGTAATTTAATCGAAGCAGTTTCGAACACGGCCGAGACATTACTAGCGACTTGGATAGAAGTAGGCCGATCAACAACGGTATCACCTCTGATAAACCCATCTGCCCCAGAGATGTTCACGGTTGGAAATTTCGCACCTGTTGATCGTGAATGCCCTCCGGACGAGAACGTGGAGATTGAGTCCGGGACTATCCCCAGCTGCTTGAATGGCGGGGTGTATTTGAGAAATGGTGGCAATCCTCACCATGAGCCGGGCTTTGGTTACCATTACTTCGATGGCGACGGTATGCTGCACAATGTCAAGTTCCGCGACGGCAAAGCCACTTATTGCTGCCGCTACATTCGCACCAACAGGTACGCACGAAGGACATCTTACCGTTAGGCTGCTGTGATCCATTGGGTGTGCTCTACCGGTCAATTTCAGGAGCGCTGAGACCTAGGAGTGAAACAGTGATTCACCATACGATGACATCTGTGTATTCTTTCAAGAGAACTTGTTTCCAGAGTATCTAACATGATTAATTACGTATTTTCATCACAGTTGCAGCTCTCCAATGTATAGCCACTGTCCACGCAGCAAGAAACAAGACCCTATGTTAGTGGCTTCCGATCAGAACACGTGTTTCAAGAGTTCCTAACATGATTAATTACATATTTTCATCACAATTTGCAAGTCTCCAGTGGAAAACGACTAACCCTCCACCAAATCGCTATATCAAGGGCTTTCCATTAGAACATGCATTTCCAGAGTTCCTAACATGACTGATTACTTATTTTCATCAGAGTTGGAAAGTGACTGTCCGTCCAGTAAGAAACAAGACCCTATGTCAATGGCTTTCCATTAGGCTGCTGTGGTCACAGATACACAGTGTGCCGTAAGCAGCCTAGTGGAAAGAGACGATTAGGATCCCACAGAAACAGGATGTATTCTACCCGATTGTTCTAGTTAAATGAAGCTCCAGAAATGATGAAGCTCGGAAGGACTTATTGCAATCATGTGTTGTACTTGGTGTGAACTTGAGCTGAACTAGGTTCATGCAAGAGGAGAAGGCAGGCAAGTCTTTGTTTCCGAAGATGATGGGGGAGATACACGGGTTCGTTGGGTTGGCACGCTTAGCACTGTTTGCTCTTCGAGCTATGTTAGGTCTGCTCGACCCTTTTGGTGGTATCGGGACCGCCAATGCAGGCTTGGAGTTCTTCAATGGCAAATTGCTGGCGATGTCGGAGGATGATCAACCTTATGCCGTTCATATCACAGACGATGGAGACCTCCGCACCATTGGAAGGTAGTTTCTGAGTTCTTCCCAACGAAACCCCGTGATCTCGTTTGTCCCGAGACTTCGCTGGTGCACAGTCGAGCTTGTTTGCTCTCTTGCACTCTGGAGTCCTTAAGTCTCGCGTTGGGTCTGTTGGACTCTCTAGACTTCCTTAAGGCTCTTGTTTGGTGTCTTGCTCTCCTGAGTACGTAAGTCTCTTGTTTGCTCTCTTGCACTCTCGAGTCCTTAAAGGCTTTTGTTTGGTCTCTTGCCCTCTGGTCCTTAAGCCTCATGGGACCTTTCCCTTAGCTGTTGGGATCCCAGACTTGCATGTTAATAAGTTGTTAGACTATTGGGTAGAGTGTTTTCTTTTACCAATTTTGTGATGTAGCCAAAGTGTTGATCACCCATAAGAGGATTTAGCCAAATTTGGCTATAAATTAAGTAGGATTTTAAAAAGAAAAAATATTCATCCTTCTATTATTTGGCTACCTCCTGGAACTTATTATACATATCTGGTGAATTTCACCCATTTTTTTCATTGAAAATCCTTTGTATCTAGGTCCAATAATGGCAAAAAATTGCAATTAAAAAAAAATTGGGGCCAAATATTTTGAAGGCAGGGTTGCCTTGCTCTTTTGAGGAGAATGGGCTTCTAGCAACCTGCCATTCAAAGTGAAGGATTTGACCTAGATGTTCCCTTTATGGAAACAATCACCAAAAAGTTCCCCCCCACTGATGACTGTGAATGATGTATTATACATTATCTGAAGGCATTTCATTCATTGATTAAATATAGGTGCGGGTAACTCAATTACATTGGAAAATATAATTCCAAGTCTCGCATCTTCTTGGCACAAATGTATAAATAATTCTCAAAAACTACAATAGAACACAGAGTAAGGGCATTAAATTATGATTGTGTCGAAAATCTAGGTCAAACAATCTCGGATACCTTATTCCTTGAAGGCAGCCTGGGATATCAAGTGGAGTAGATAAGGTGACCTTATTCACACCTGTTCGATAGCGTGTACATATTTTAACTTGTGGGATTTAGAGGTTGAGGACAATTGCATGCAATCTTGTGCTTGCAACTGACATGGGCATGGTTCACAGAGAGATCAATGACTCCCATACCTTTTGGTTGTAGATATAATTTCAATGGAGCACTCAAAGCTATCAACATGACGGCGCATCCAAAGATTGATCCCAAAACAGGGGAGATGTTCAGTTACACTGTCAACTTTGTCCAAGCTCCGTACCTAACACTCTTCAAAGTTTCAGCTGACGGGGAAAAGCGTGCAAATGTGAACATCACTCTTCCGGAAGCAAGTCTCATACATGACTTTGCAATCACTAGCAAATATATAGTGATTCCAGATACTCAAATTGTGCTCCGCATACAGGTATTTATGGCCTCACCAAATGAACTCGATTTTTTTCTGAGTTGGAATGCAAGCATACATTTGAGTTGCAAAAATATGACGTTTCAAATGATTCAAGACTTCTTATTTTCCATTGAAGTTAAAGATAATTATGACCTTTACATAAGTCCAATCATTCTCAGGGAAATGCATTTGTTATGTTTTTATGCGAGGCCAAGATGAGGTAAATATAAATAGAGTCCGTCGATGTGAATGGGAATCTAAGACTTTTGACATAGTATATTATGGTGTCTTAAAATCCACATTTTTCTTGCAGGAGATGTTCAATGGAAAATCACCAGTTTGCATTGATGATAAAAAGATCCCTAGGTTTGGAGTGTTGCCAAGGGATGCCACAACAGAAGAACGAATCAAGTGGTTTGATCTTCCGGATAGCACATGTATCCACTATGTGAACGCTTGGGAGGAGGGTGATGAGATTGTTGTAGTTGGATCTACACTATCACCAATCCAATTCACTTTTCACCAACAGGAGAAAATGGAATTGCGGTTAGCAAGGTTTCATCTCAACCTCAAGACAGGAACAGCATATAAACAAGAGGTTGCAAGTAATGCAAACTTTCATGGTGGACAATTCAACCAGATGTATAAGTGTAAAAAGACAAGATATGTGTATGGAGTATTGTCAGGACCATTCCCGAAATATGGAGGAATAGCCAAATTCGACTTGGAAGCTTCACAAAATAATGATGTAACACAACAAGCTGTTGTTGGTTTGCACAAATTCCCAGCAAATTGTTTTTGTAGTGAACCCTATTTTGTACCCCGTAGTACGGATCCGTCTAATTTGGAGGATGATGGCTACCTCCTCACATATTACCACAACGAAACTGCCAACGTATCAAAACTCCTTGTTTTAGATGCACGGTCACCGACTCTTGAAATAGTTACATCTCTCAAGTTGCCACATCGAGTTCCTTATGGCTTCCATGGTCTGTTTGTCACAAATGAACAACTTTCTAACCAAAAGCCCTCTTTGGTATAGTCATGTTTCCCCGATAGGAATGAAGTTTAGAGAGTAAGTGCTTAGAAGCAACTTGAGTATTGAGAAGAATTTGAGAATACAACCAGAAAATAGATTTTGAGCATTTGAATTGGGTGAACCATTCTTTGTAAATTTGGTAAAATTGTAATTAATTTTTTAGACACACATTAAATCATATTTTAGAATTCTTTTTGGTGACATGTATTGTTTTTTGGTTACACATTAAAATGGTATCTTCAGTTTTCTACATTTGGTCACCTCTAATAACTTTTTGGTAACACATTAAACTTAGGTTTTTTTTTTTCTTTTTTTCTTCCCCCCATTCTATTGATTTTACTGATTTATTTGGCCCACATTAACAAATGAATTTTATCTCATAGTTTTTGGTCATCGGGTTTTCACAAATTAACAAGTAAATTTTAATTTTTTGTCATGCTACTATGATGTATAAGTTTCATTCACACTATATTTATATAATTGCATGCTATATATTATGGTTTATTTTTCAAAATCTTAGTTGATTGTTATGGTAATTGTTTTATCAACATGTATTGTACAATTTCTTATGGCAAGGAATATTTGCATCCAAATTGAAAAGACACATATGGACAAATTGATGTGTCACATGAAGTCATGTTGTGTAACATATTTTCAAATGGAAGTTCTAGTGCCTTCAGGTCACGGTCAGACCTCCCCAACTCTCTTGCCTTCTTGGCCTTGGCTAGCTGCTCTGTGATCTCCTTCAGCTGCCTTGTTGCTTTCAGCTGCACCTCAGACTGGTAGAAGGCATTCCAGACGTCTTCTGAAAACTGAAACGGCCTCTCCAAGTTCCTGTACACATTCAAATCTCTCAGGTGAGCACGAATCTTCATCCTGTCGTGGTATCTTGCTTGAGACATTGAATTGGAGATCTTGTCTGTAATCCATTGTGAATCAAGCTCTCCTCCATTTCGAAATGCTCCCTTGACTTGATTGATCACTCTCTTCTGCTCTGCCTTTGAGAGAGTGCCCCATTCAACTCCTCGTGCAAAGTTGGTGGAGACAATGTGCCTAATGGTGCTCTTGGCCCCAGTGTATGCCCAGCTCGGTTGGAATTCCTTCCTCTACCAATGTTATCAGAGGGAGCTTCTTCCTCTCCTCCTCCTCCTTCTTCAGGTCGAGCTTCTCCTTTCTGATGGCATCCCTCTCATCCTTCCTCCTTTTCTTCTCGAGAGTTCTAGGTGAGAGAGCTCCTGTTGTTGCTCTCTCATCTCTCTTTCTCTTCTTCTCTACTGCCTTGGCTTCTACAGCCTTCCTTGCCTCCTCCTCTCTTTGTGCTTCCCCAGCAGTCAGCCTTGCTTACAATGCTTGACCTAAGATGGCTGTCAAGGATGCCAACCCTTCAGGTGTCCTAGTATCCATTGCAAAAAACTCTAAAGCTCTCAAGTGATCAGCAACCATCTTCCTCAACCTTTCCTCATTGTTGTCACCTCCTCTAGACCCAGAACCCCCTCCACCAGTCCCAGCCATTGCAATCCGCAACCTCCTCTCTGCCCAAGCTTTCCTTCGACAATTCTCGAGCAATGCCAAGAATGAATTCAAATTCACTCGCCGTCCTACTCTAGTCTAGACCCCTAGAAAGATTTCACTACACCTTCAAGGGATTCCCTTCCAACTTAAGGACTTTCGACAATTCAAGGCTTGCGATGTAACTCGCATCGCAAAGGCCGTGCAATGCTGTTAGTTTCACAAAGTTAGAGGGTTGCGAAGTCGAGCGCTTCGCTAATGTAGGAGGAAGTTAAAGGGTTTAGGGCTTTGGTTTAAGTAACATATGCAGATGCGAAGAGGGATGCGATGGTGGGGCCCCCAAAAAAATTTCACTACACCTTCAAGGGATTCCGTTCCAACTTAAGGACTTTCGACAATTCAGGGCTTGCGATGTAACCCGAATCGCAACTTGCGTTGTAACCCGCATCGCAAAGGCCGTGCAATGCTGTTAGTTTCGCAAAGTTAGAGGGTTGTGAAGTCGGGCGCTTCATTAATGTAGGTTTTTTTTTTTACAAATTTATTATGGGGGGAAGGGTTGGTTGAAAATGGCTATTTCCAAAATATTAGGCACTCATGGGTTTTAATTCATTAGTGTTTTTTATTTCTTTTCAAATGTCATTACTACCATCTACTTAATACGTTATTCCATTTTAAATTTTTCCTTCTCATTGATCTTTTTGTATTTTTTTTCATCTATTTTTTTCTGATTTTTTAAAGGCATTTTTCCCCTTATTTCCATCCTTCCCTCTTTTTCCTTAATCCTTCTTTTTTCTCCTTTTTCATTTTTTTTCCTTACTCGATGTTTCTTGTCTTGTTCTATCGTATTTCTTAATTTTACATCTTTTTTTCTTTGTTTCTTTTTATTTGTTTATTTTCTATCTATCATTTTTCTTATTTTTTTCAATTTGTGCTAGTATATTTTCTTTTATTCTCTTATCATTTTCTTAACTTTGTAAAAGACATTCGTTGAATAGTAATGAACAAGTATAAACAAACTTGGAGAAATTTTTTTATTTATGAACTTTTAAAAGACATCCTTACATTTTTTATTATGTAAATTGGAGATTTCCTTATCATCAATGCTTACTGTAAAACTTAGTTGGCAACAAAGATACAACTCCAATTTTAGTGCAATTAAAAAATCTTGAATGTTCTAAGTTTATTTTTAAAACCTTCTTGAAGTGTTTACTTTGATGACATGTGACTACACCTATTACATTACTATTTAAAGAATGAAATAAACTTATGAAACTTCTTTGTCTTGTGAATGTTATTTACAAACATTTCACTCTTTTTTAAAAATTAAACCACTTGTAAGCATTACAAGTGGTTTTAAGGCTCACCAAAATGACCACGCATTATCTTTTAAATCTTGTAATAAAATGCCTAAATAGTCGAAGGTCTTAAAATAAAAAATTAATTAACTTACGAATTAAAGGCAGACACTTCTTTAAAGTCAATTTACTCACAAATACCATGATAAAGATCAACCCGAAAGTCAATAAAGCCATATAACTTTTAAAGAGGTGTCATGTCATAATTTTAAAAACATGAAAAAATTATTTTTAAAATAAAATGATTATACCTCTCCTTTCTTTTATAAACAAGGATGCTAGCTATAAAAAAATCAAGAAGGTTATACAATGATGTATTTTTTTACATTGAAGGTGGCACCTCTTAAATGTCAATCGACTCGTATAGACCTCGATCAAAATTGATCAGAAGGTCAATAATGTCGTACAATTCGTCAAGAATCGTCAAGAGGTGTCAATCCACAGTTTTAAAAAACATTAAAAGATTACTCTAAAAGGAAAATTACCATGAATTATCCTCTATTTTATAAACTATGATATAAACTGTTGAAGACTTATAAACATGTGAAACATTTAAAAACACCACTTCATTTACAAATTCATTTTCCCTATATATGTTTTTTTAAACAAAAAATTTAATAATGCTTATAAGTTCCAATGTTTGCTAAAATTTAAGAAATCCATTTCACCTGAGCATCAATTTGTTAAGATTAAATTACATGCATGATGTCGCAACATAAGGGCTAGCCAACAAGTTCAGTGACTAATCAGCCAACCGAACTATTAACAAGCATTAGGCAAAACCTAACCCCCAAAAACATTGTTTAACTAATCAGCTAAAAAACAATGTTCGTGGGGCCCCATCTATGAACATCAAAAATTATACATGCAAGCGAGCTCATATTGAAATGAATTTCTGAAATTATTCCTTATAAATTATATTTTACAACAAACATTACAAAAAACCAATAAATCTGATAACATAGCTTTGAAATGAAAAACAAACTAAGAATTACACATACATGGCATTTACAAAAACTTACAATTATTTAAAAAGACTAAAGAAAAGGCATTTACATGGTAAATAAAAGAACTTGACAATTTTGAAAAAAATGGAAAAAAGAAAGAAGGAGATATAGGAAAGGAACAAAGAGGGTTGCTCTCAACAATCGCATCCATTGTTCCAAATCTTAGGGTATTGGGCACCACCCACCTGCACGAAACCATCTTAGAGTATGAGGCAATATTGCAACTAAAAAACCACATGTTGTTGCATTGATTTACACCATCTACTCTTCTAGACCTTATACTCACCTGTACATGAACCAAATTGGCATGCATTTGGGAAACCAAAATATAAGCTCACTATAATAGTACATAAAACTCACAGTGCATTCATCATTTAATCTGATTCTTCCACATTTCCAGACCATGTTTATCTCCAGAAAAGTTCACATATATCTGACTTGAAAACTACAAATAAGAAACACCAACCTGCACATTGTGCATGTCATAAATCTTGCCCTTCCAAGAACTAGCCATCTCTGTTTTCTCTTAGCACCTCCAAGTGGTCTGGGCCACAAGTTCTGCCTGCATGACATCAATGCCTGTCACAGGCAGCCTCTTTCAGCCATTTCACATGAACACAACAAACAGCCTTGTGTGCTTGCATACACACTGGCAACTATACTTTTCTTTGCTTGGTGTTGTAAGACTGTCATATCTTGGGCACACTCTATACGCAACCTACATTGATCACAAATCCTTTTGATTTGAACAAAATACATCCCACCTTCTAAGGTCAAATTGCATTTCATATTTTGAGCCCAAGCTGCTCTGGCTCAACTCTCCCTTGGCAAGATTCGACTCCCATACTTGGAAGCTCTCGGAGATGGCCTTGTGAAACTCGAGTAAGAACTTGCGGCCGTTGGTTTTAAGAACCTTAGCACACATTGCCCGAACCCTAAACAAAGCGATCCATAAGCTTCCCGACTACTAGCTTTCTCTCTACCATCTATTTCTATACAATCATTTTTTCTCCAGAGAACTCTTCAAGTGGAGTTGAGAGAATGTTAAATTGCTCTGTTACAAGTATTTTCCAAAAATTAAATAAAAATCATACAAAAACAAACAGCAATGCTACTACATGCATGTTGTCTATCTGCTGTTGCTACAAAACAACGACTTCTTCTCTCCCACGCAAGTTCAGAGAGGCCTCAAAAGCTCAAAAGACATGAACAAAACACATAGAGACAAAGAGACAAAGACCGAACCAATAAATTTTTTTAAAAAATAAAATTTGTTGCATGTGAAAGCGCAAAAAGTTATGATCAGGAATAAGTACTCACCTGCTTGAAGCTCCAAAGTAGGATCTTGCAACGTCGAATTCCCTTGCCGCGCTCGGGGGGTACTTTGAGAATTGTCAGCACTGCTGTTGTTTATTCCATGTACTGATTACAAACTGTTGCTGCTCCCATTCAAAGATGCAATTGTACTAACATTTGAGGAAGTTGAGGAAGCAGAATCTGACACAAGGTTGTTTGCTTCTGCTTGAAATCTTGACAGTGCACCTGTGTGCATTCAGGGAAAAAAACTCACAAATCAGATCTCCGGCGCAGTTCCCCTGAACAGTTTCCGGATGAGATCTTCTTGCTAGAAAGAGCTTGTGATGATCAAAACATGGCAGCAGAATTACCTTAGTCCTGCTCATTTGGCAATTGTTGTTTTGGGTTCCAGCCAAGCCTGTTCTTGACATTGCTCTTGGGGGTAGCTGGAGGAGGGAAGTGTAACTGCTTGGCATCAGGAGTGGATGCTACTGCTGCTGCTAGTGTCCACGTTCTCGCAGTGCTGGAACTTGTGAGATGAGAGTCCTGAAGATCCTGGGCCTCATCCTCCTTTCTTCCCCCGCGGAGTTGCTAGAAGCTCCATTTTGGGTTACTGCTAAACGCCGGATCCAGCAGCAATGTTGGTTCGAGGAGAAAGAGGAACTCGACCATCCATGGTCACGGATGCATCATGAGGAGAATTTTTGTAGCCAGCAGTGGCATCTTTCTTTGTAGAGTTTGGGAAGAAAAGCCGGAGGTTTGATGCCCCCTTCACCATCTTGTTCTTTCCCAGCTCCCACTCTCTGTGATTCTAGGCCGACCCTCACCACTGATGTCTGCAAAAGTAATCCAGTGACAGCACCACAGACCGGACAAATACATTTGAGTCCACCAAATTTGTAACCAGGACCTGTGACTGCAGAGCTTCAGAAATTAGTCATAACTAGAAACAAAACTCTCCTGGGCACATAGCACATTTCCAAACTCCAAATGGCAACAACAAGCCCCTTACTGCAAGAAAGGGCCCACAAAAAAATACAGCAAAAGTTTCAAAGGACAGACCTCCACAAACCTATCAAACTTCTCCCCCACTAACAATTTGTTAAGCCTTTGGAACAAGTTTTTGTTGAATTAGATGAGCTCCCCAAGAAGATCAAAATTGATCTGCCAACTCACACAACACACAAAAAGTCTGAAGAGGGTCTTATTCTCATCAGCTAAATGAAACAAAACTGTCAACCAGCAAAAGACAGGGTTTAAGGTTTGCACTAAGTCTGCAATCAAACCATGACTGATTTCTAATTGCTATAACAGGGGATCGGGCAAGGCATCTTCATCAAGGTTCGACCTTTAACATGGTCAGGAATAGACCTGCAATGAAGTGGCACACCGAAAGCCCCCTTTCAGAATCTCAGCCACAAGATGCTCCATAAGGCCTGTTGACGCCACAAATTCCTGGAAGCCAAAACTCAGCATTAGAAAGAGGTTTGCCAAATGGACCCTCACATACAAAGTGACAAAACACTTGCATATAATGTTGAAGTTGAAAGAAAAAAGATACAGTTTAGGGTTAGAGACGGGCACAATTCTAAGTAAGAAAACTGAATACTTAGATTGTCAAGTCAATTTAATTGACCCAAATCTTTCAAAGAGGTCTGACCTGCACATCTCATTCCCAGCTGCAAAGTTCATCTTTTGTGGACTGAGTTTTACAGCAACCAGAGCTATTTTTCTGGTGGAACTGGGCTACAGGCATACCTGATTTTTTGGATCTGCACCTCCCAAGAAGGCTTCCACACATGAGGCCAGCCAGAACCTATCAGTGCCCAACACACCTCCATTGTGTTAAGAAAGACCAGATCCTGGAGTGACCAAAGCTTCAGAGGTTGGTTTTATAAGGTCTCCATGACCCTCCCCAAGTTGCAATGAGCAAAGAATTACAGAAGTCACTGGAAACATATTTTTGCAAAGCTGGGGAAGGTAAAAATATAAAACATAAATTGAGAGTGACAGACTGGTAGAGAGAGTCCGTCGGCTCATTGATAAAAATTTTGAGTATTTTGAACATTACGCCTTCATCCTTCATGTCTCCTGTTGGTTTGGATAACCAACTGCTCTCCTGCTCCCCACCCCAAACCTAGAAATATCAGCAATGCCCCCATAGAAATGAAATTGTAGGTCATTTCCAACCATCTGTGAATTGACATTGTTGAACAGTCTGGGATATCGCTAGGGTGGACGGAGACTGAGCGGGTCGCAAAGTTTTGTTTGTTGTATATGTCGCAAAAGTGTTGCGATGATTAAAGGTACACTATAAATTAGCGATGGGTGGTGCACCACAAGTTGCGATGCGTGTCGCATTGCAAATATGGCAAATTGTTTTTGCTTCGCAAACCTTTCAGGTTTTTTGTTTTTGCTTCGCAAACCCTTCAGGTTTTTCGTTTGGCCCTTCGCAAAAAGGCACAATATGTAGTAGTGGTAACCACCAGGGGGACTTTGTCACAAGTTCGCACACCAGATCCAGTCCACCCTAGAAGATGTGCACGAATCCTGGTTGTTGTGGCGGTCAAGACAAGTTCACAATACTTGCATTTGACCTTAGTGCTTTCCCCAAGGGTCTTGGGTTCCTCTTGCTGGACAATGTGGGCATGCTCTGGTCCCTTTTCCTTGACCATGGCGGCTGTCAAATTCCTTATCCTTATCCTCAGATCTTCAACTATGCTGCTGCATAGAGACATATGGAACTTGGAAGCTGGCAACTTCAAGCTAGATCAAACTAGAACGAAGCATTGGCATGCAAGACGTCAGGCTACCGTACAGACTTAGTCAAGCCTGGCGGCCCAGCCGCACCGTACTACACTGGCGGCGCGGGTTTTACAATAATTTTTTATTTTTCACATTGGAGATTTAGCGGGTTAAAGGATTCAAAATATCCTAGACACAAAAGGCCTTTGCTATGTCCTCATTTTTTTATGCTCAAAAACTCTAAGTATATGAATCAAAAGGGCTATAAACCAAACTAATAAATCTATTTGAATTCATCCAACTTTTAGAACATATTAGAGATTGAGTTTTACCTATAAACAAACATTTATTCATTCCTTTATTTAAACACTACACACATGTTTAATTCTATTTTGTAAATCTTACAAAAGTTGGAGAATTGTTGCTAATGGGTAGACACCTTTACCTTTATTCCACTAATGTGCCAAACCAAAAAAATAAGTAAATCAGTTTATGCCAGAAACAATCATGGAAGAAAACCACTCAAATTATGCTCATCAAATTTCTTAAGAGAATTTCACCAATTCAAGGTCAATCCATTGATAGAAATGGCATCCAAACAATAGTTGGATTGAAGTGATGTCTCAAAAGAGACATATGAAAACATTGTGCACACAATAGCCAAGCCCTAGTTGTGAAATAGTTTGAACAAAAGAGGTTACCCCTCAATTATGCAAAATCTTCAAATTAATCATACAAAATTTACACAAGATGACCAAATGTCCTCAGAACCGGCTATAGGATGAAATGCCACTTTGAGACTTTAATTGGCCATTTTAGGGGATTTTGGCAACCATTTAAAGGGTATATCCAACAAGTGTTAGGAAATATATAAACCAATTGTTAAAACCCGTTTTTGATATACCAAAGCTGTTGTAGCAATCACCTTAACTTTAAGGTTAAATGTGGATATTAACTTGGTAAACTAGTTGTCCAAGTTGTGGTGCCGTACAAGGTATGGTTTAAAAATTCCACAATATGACTCTTAATATCCACATTTCACAGTGGCCTTTGCAATAATTATATATCATTTTCTGTGAAAGCCATTAGTATGGCTACCACTCGGCCCAAGTTGGTTGTTATTCATGATACCTAACTAATTACAAACATAATTAGATTCACATGGTACATTGATCATCCCATGTGTGTGACTCTTTTAGATCTTTAAAGTAATCCCTTGAGCAAATATGATCTGATTTGTTTTCAACTTTTGCTTTTTCATTGCAATAATACAGGTGATTGTTCCACAACGTTTTTACATTTTTTTATGAAAATATATGCAAAATTTGAAATTAAAAAATGGGAGGCTTGAGGGAGATACATGTTGGGAATCTTGTAAAAGTGATGTGTATTATTTGTTACTGGAAACCAATTAGTGCTCCACATGCATCTGAAACTATGGCTAGGGCCTTGTATTGGGACCCCATTCTAGTCGGAGCACTTTTTGGGTCATCATCCTTGTCTAGCCAGGGTGGTGGACCATCTCCCCACTAAACTCCAATAGCCAAGTTGCAGAGCCTCTCCTTGCTCCTCAGTTGCATTCTGCAGGAGAGCTTCCAGTTGAAAATTGATCCCCAAATGTACCTGAATGCTAATGTAATGTGTGCTCTCGCCTTCATCAACATGGTTGCAATTCTCAAACCCCAAATTGCATAATGTCAAATCTTTCTAGCTATTTGGTTTCCAAACTCAACGAACAACCCTCCTGTCCTTCCACTTTGTGAATGTTGTCTCTATGTTCGCACCAAAAATGCAATTGCACAAGTTGCATAAGTGCATTTGAGACACATGAATCAATCATCTTTTGAAAGATCCCCAAACCTTTATTCGAGAAAAATAAAGACAAGGCACTTGATGTCGTTGTAGCTCTCCTAAAAATTGTGGAATTTGATAAGTTTTGTGCAAACTTGTGACAATAGCTCCTTTTGCAATTTGTGAATGTGGTTGATTTTGGTTTGCAAAGAATCAAGTTTGTTGTCCAAGACATCAAATCACATCATGACCTCCTTTCGAAAGTCACCGATTTGAGCTGAACACCCACGTTCATCCAAGGAATTCAAAGCAATCTTGCCATGCATATCAAGACACTCGTTTGATGAATTGTGACTAGCAACCTCGATAGCTTCCTCAATGTCAATCCTCAATTCCTCTACATTGGAAAGGATGAAATTGACCACATCATTCCATTGTTGGGCTCCAAGAAAGAGCTATAGCTTTGTCAGGTGGTCCACTTGGAGGAAAACCATCGAATCCCATGTTCCAATCATGTTGATAATCTAGATCCATGGTTTATTTGCATTTCGTGTTAATGTCTCAACCTTCACAGCTTGGTCTTTTTGTACTTTACATAACCAAGGTGTTTTCAAAGATAAAGGGCACAAAATGCTTTCCACTAATTTAACACCTTGGCATCCAATGTTGGAAGAGGCACAAAATTCATGAAGAGGTGCTATCACATCATCAATAATGATCATCTTGGTCGCCTCAAAATCTCAACTTGAACGAGCAATAATATTAATGAAAGAATTCACTTGACCACTATACTCCAAAAAGAATTGAATCCTTTCCATGTGAACATAATAATGTTTTTTTCAAGTTTAAATATTGCAACTTTTTTTTTGTAGCTTGAACATTTTTTTAAACTTCACCTACAACAACATATACAATGATAAGATTTATCAATTCTACTCATGGAAAATAATCATCCAAAACATAAAGAAAATAAGTGTTCGCATATATTAATTAGCAACGAGTTTGATATATACATGTCGTCTTGGGAAAAACCCAACAGTAATAAATGTGTGTTCAGGATCACCACATTCAATTTGTGATCCTAGGTACACAACATTTGGCCATGGCTTTAGCTTTTTGCCAAAATACACCCAACTTAATTGGCGTTCACCTCGATGTACATCACCATATGCATCTTTGAGAATAGCTGGAATGAAAATTCCACCTTTTTCATTAAATGAACCAATGTTATCAGTGTCTTGATAACATTGGTTCAATTCCATCATCATTTTAATCAAATCTTCCACTTGGACACCTTGTATTTTTTGAATCTTTTGAACATCCTCCTTACAATTATGGCCCACATGAAAATATTCACTAGAAAGTGATTTTTGGAATAAAAATTCAACATTAGTGTAGTTGACAAAACCCTCCATGTTTATTGACACATCATACCCCAAGGCCACATGATAAGATTCATCAAAGGCCAACAGGGAACCCAATATTTCATGGCAAAACCAATTTGGATCCATCACCACAAATTCCAAACTTTCAAAATATAAGACATTTCCACCTTCATATAATGTTTGAGCCACAACTTGACAATGTTTCTTCATCTTGCTTTGATCACCAAGGAAACATTTCAAATTTGTGTTCTTTGCACACAACTTTTCAAAAGTTTCCCATGAGACCATGGGTTTGTTGGGGTGTTCTTCATTCCACTGTGTGATCACCTTTCCCATTTGTAAACTCACCTCTAATACTTTTGGTAAATGATCCAAAATATGTTTTATTTCATTGTTACAAACCTTGCAAGAGGTTGAATAGATGAAGTTGATCTAGCATCAACCCAAAATGAAGGGATGAAATCATATATATTCACCAACTCTTTGTATTTTTTTCCAAGTTTTTGATTATTTGTTGTAAGTTGGTTTGGATTCGCTTCAAGTCTTGGTAGACTTTGTCGCAAAATGTCAAGATGATGATTATATGAGGTGCGAATTAATTGATGGTCTTGTATTAGAAGCAATGAATCTAATCCAATATTCTAATTCATTCATGATTTTAGCACAATATTCATCCAATTGATCTTTACATTCTTTTTTGTTGCAAGTAAGTTTGCAAAGTAAGAAGAAAGATGAAACAATTCCTTGGATGTTTCTATTTCAAATCACAAGGTCATGTAGAGAATGAAATTCATCTTGTCCACCCAAATCTCACAAAGATATATGAATATCATGTTTGATAGTCATATCTTGCTTTTCTATACCCATGGTGTGAGGTAAGGGTGGGCTCCAATTTACTTTTTGTTGCAAGAAACTCAATGTCAATTTGGTCATCTTATAGATACCTTTCACAACCTCTTTTTTGCTATTGTGAATTAAACTTAGTCAGAGTTTTGTCTTCCTTGCATACATTCATATGCAACAAACATTGTTAGTCGAATGTTAATATGTCATTACTTAAAAAAGTTTTGTGGCCAAATTGATTTTGTTCAAAAAATTTTTTTTGGTCACATATCATGTTATGGTATCAAATGGTAAATTTTGAAGGTTATTTCTATTACACATATGTGAAGTCACATTTGCATTGAAAGTTGCATTTAAGGTATTATAATTAAAAAACTATTTGTTGTCTTATGTTGAAAACTATTGGCCAACTTCAATAAGTTCTCATAATAGACTTCCACTCTTTCATTTTTCTACTACTTCATGTTCTTCAACTATAAACAGACTTGTTCATCATTCTGAACTTTTCTATACCTTTTATAAAAAGCTAACTGCAATTCTGCAAAAGTATAATCTAGGTAATCTTCAATATAAATGTTACACCAATCAAACATAATATCTTTGAAGGTAAAACTAAATGGATTAATAATTTTTGCGTCTTTTGTTTCACCATTTGCTCTAATGGCAGCTTTAAAAATTCTAACGTGAGCATCTGGGTCAGAATCCTTCACATATTCAGGACAGTTAAGTGGCCGATGATAAGGCCTATTTGGTGTTAATGGTGGCATGCCTAGATTCACCATTAGCAATCCAAAATACCTTAAAGGTCGTGTAGGTCTGATGATTACCTTGTGAAAAAATTGTTCACCTTTTTAAACATCTTTTCATGCATTTTCGCAAGTTCTGTTCCCTTGGAGTTTGTGGTCTAAACCTCATACCAACAATAGTATGGATTGGTGCTATTATAAATGGAACTTCAGTAACTATAATCCTAGAATTAGACATTGCCACAAAATATAATGGTACAGATCTTATTGGTTCAATTTGAAATTGGAAGTTCCTTCATAGGTAACTCCAACATTGTTGTGATGTAATAGATTTGGTGTAGGAGATACATAAATACGTACTACATCTGCCATAGTCTAAGCTTTCATTTCCATTATGTTATTTCTCTAAATCTGGTTTTAAAGTTTATTTTGGAATTTTGACCCTCTCATGGTACAAATCCTTCAGTTCAACTTGTCCATGATGATGTGCTCTTGTAGGTTCTAGATTCAAATTATGGAAATGTTCAACAAATCTTTGCCTCACATTTTCTTTAATAAATGAACATTCAATAATTTGATGTCCAATTTTATGGTAGTATGCGCAACGTGGAGAATTAGGTATTAGAACTTTGTTCACACTGTGAATCCTTTTATGCCAATCCCTTGGAACTCCACTAACAATGCTTTCATTCTATTGATTAAATCTATGTTCACTATACTTCATTTTGACAGCCACAAGTACACCTTCTACTACTATTGGTTTTGCTTTTGGTAAGACTATAGTTTCTTGTTTAATTATAAGTAATAGTTCAACTCTTCTGGACATTTTAATACCCTGAGTTGTGGCTTCTTGTTCAACCATATAATGAATTGGAAGTTCAAAATTCTGAGTTTTTTGTTCAAACTCTTTCTATTTCATGGTCCTCTTGATAATAACGAGGTGAAGCAAATCTATAACTTGGTACTACTTCCTCCTTTTTTGAGTTGTTAAGTTTTTGGTCTTCATCATGAATCAAATCATCAAAATTATGTAGTTACATTAGTAGACCCATTGATTCCAATGCAACTTTTTGTCGAAGTTCAGATTTTTGACTCCTTCATCTAAACTCAACTTGTGAGTTTACATTTTCAATTTGACATTCTTTTCTCTTGGAATTTTGTTGCAAATTGTTGGTGCATTTTTGTGCTTCACTAGTTTGCACTTCATGAAGAATAATCGGTTCTACCTGAAGGGTTTTGTGGCATGTAGGTTTCCCTTTTATCCACAAATGTTTAAGTTTCAATTCAAAAACTCTTTTAGGTGTTACAAATTGCTAATTTATTTGATTTTCACACAAATTATTGTTGATGGCAACACCATTTTCTATTTATTCATGTACTATAACTTGATTTAATTGTCTCTTCAAACTCTTAGTTATAATTTTATTTTTTGTTTTTCCACATTCTAATTCAAATAAGAACAAATTTATGCATTAAAACAAAATCCTCATAGTTAGTTATTTTGTTTAGATTTACTTCTTGAACAAAAACTTATGATCAAGATTTGAAAAAACATGCAAAAATTAAAACTAAAGTTCATTATCAATTCTTAGAAACAAAAATCCCAACAACAAGACATAAAAAACATTTTGAATTTCACTTTGAATTTAAGCCCTGGGATGGTCGCCAAATGGTAAATACATAATTCTTGATCCTATATTTTGATCTAAATCTAGACTAAAACATATCATAAAACTAATACTAATAAAATTTTCTCATTCAAATTTATTCATATCTAGTTTCAAAATTAAAATCAAATAATGAAAGTATGAGAAAAACATCAAAACAGTTAATTTGGCTATGGAATTCAAACTTTTCCAAAAAACGAAGTGCTCTTGTTTCATGCTCCATCAAAGTTCAATGTTCTACAATGCCACCTTTTCTTCCTTTTCCCGAAAGATATTCATCAAAGTAACAATCCTATGTTCTATTCAAATTGAAATGGTGACAAAAACTATGTAATCCTAAAATAATAACTAGGTAAGTAAAAATATACTAACTATTACCATGAGTAATATACTCCATTAACATCATCACAACTATGTTGCAACAAGTCACTCATGGTGCAATTTGAATTCTTAACATGAAGAAGAATATTGTGTAATTTTCCTTGATTTTTCACTTCAATCATGGCTTCCCCATGATATAATACATATATAGCAATGTAAATTCCATAACTTATTTGTGTACCCAAATGTTCTTGACAATCCTACATGAAACATTGGTTTGATGGGTTTGGGTGGGAGATGGCATATTCACATGTGAACATGTTTTGAAAATAACTCAAATTCATGTGATCGAAGCAAGCTTTCTTTCTTTGAATGTTAGATGAAGTTATTACTATTGATAATCAATCTTGGCTCTAAATATATGTTTATGTGATGCATGGATGGAAAATAATTTTGATTTTTCTCACACTTCATGTGGTTGGAGGTGGAAAAATCTTATTGTTGTGATTAGTCAATCCCTCATGTAAAAAAAGGGTTTGATTAAAAAACAACCACAAGGCTCATATGTTTTGGTGTTGATGGGCCCACACTTTTCCAAGGTTACCACATCGAAATGATATTTCAATTTAAAGTCTAAGCATGATTGGGGTACCCCATTTGGAACACTAAGGACACACTCCTAAGACATTCAAATTCACCTTTTTCTTCATTTTTCCTATGACTTGTTTTAGATTATTTTTTTTTTCATGTCAAATGAAATAATTTTGTTTTAAATTTTATATAGGCATTTAGAATATCTATTGTTTTCATTTATGAAACGCTACATCAAAACTTGACATCTATGACTATGAAAAATATGACTAGTTCTAATGATATAGCCGTATATGCCATGCTTTTGTGCCTAGTCATATTTTTGTAACCATGGATATGACGACATGATTAAAAGTCTTCATGGATAGGAATAATGCACTACTAAAAATCTTCTTCATGAACACCAAATAGTTATTTAATAATATACAATTCCAAACATTAAAAACAAGTAAAAGGGGAAAAAACTAAAAGGTAGACACATGTACCTAATAAACATATTATAAACTTATAGATTATCAAACACATAATTATTGGACAAGTAAATAACTAATACCTTATGATTTTTAAAACTTTTGCCTTAAATCCACTAATTATTTAATGTGAATTTCTAGATAGTGGCTAAAACAAAATTTGGGGAATTTTTTAATTTTAAAAAAATCGCACCAAAATGGAAAACAAATTGCCAAAGTTCTTGAAACACAAAATTAAGTAAAAAATTGATGCTTATAATGTAACTAAAAATTTAAGTTGAGAGTGTTGTTCAAAGGTTTATTTAAATGAATATATATTTTTCTATATTTTGACATTAAATAATGAAATAGATTTTTATTTGTGATATCCAATGAATTTCAAAAGAAATCCACATGCCCCAAAATGGCATTGTTTTCCATGTTTCCATGTGATGGGTAACAAATAATATAAAATTTGATTTAAATTAATAATTTATCAAAATATTTGGTCATACAACTTGGAATTTAAAATATTATATGTATATTAAATCACATTTAGTGAATTGAAAAAAATTAAGATTAAAATTTTTCTTAATACTCATAATAAAATGTGAGAACAAAATATTAAATTAAAAATTGTATAAATTAAAAATTGTGAAATTTAAATAATTTAAATACTTTGTATAAAATTTTCAAACATTGAAAGTGATACCACACGTTTCATAGATAACATATTTTATTTCTAAGTATTTTTAATAATTACAAATAAATATAACATATGGTAATAAATACAACATTTGTACCATTTTCATTGATTCATTATATGTTTTAAAGGTGGGAAAATTATATATATATATTCATACCTTATTCATAACCTTACCTACCTATCATATTACTTACTTATCATGTTACCTATCTTACTTATTTACAAGTAGGTAGGTAGGTAGGTAGGACTCATATATATACATACCAAAAAACCATGTAAATTTTAAATATGTTTGTTTACAAGTTGTATTATGAAAAAAAAAAAATAATAATCTTGTAGATGTCATTTTTGTTAAAATGTATGAAATAGTGAAGATTCAAATGCATTTTTAGTCAAATCACTTAATACTTTCTTAAATTTCTTTTTATAGATGTGTAGATCTTGAAAACATCTTTACAAATGAAATTTATTTCTTTTCATTTGGACAAAATGTGAAAAGATAATAATGGTCAAAGTTGGGTACTTTTGTAGGTGACAAAGGACGATGTGAAATAATGTTGTAAATTTATCTCATATCCTTTGTGAACAAATTCAACTTTGGAAACTATATAAGTAGGTGAAAAAGTATTGGTTTCCACACAATATATGCACCAAATATATTCAAAGTGCAAATTTTACTTGTGATGAGCTAATAAAAAAGGCTTGTCATTAAAAAAAAAAAGGATCCTACTCACCTACCTACCAAATGGTTAGGTTAATTTGATATATAAATATATAATATGTAATATATATATATAATATTATATATATTGATGGCATTTACAACTATGATATGATAAAAATACGACTAGTGGATAAGCGACATGTCCATATGGACTACATAGTCATGTAGTCATATTTGGCATCACTACTACAAAATGCATCTTAGTTCACTTTGGGTTTCATTAAATTTTGAATGAATTTGGACATTTTTACTTAGTGAAATTGTTTAACCCCCTAGTGAATAGGGACCAGTTGGTACAAATAATGATTTGTTTCCATAGTACCTAGTGAAACAAAATTACTTTAAACTGAAATACAAATTTATTAAACCATTCACTTGTTGTTAATAAACTAACCGACATGGATTTCAATTAAATTTTAATTATTTAATATATAAAATTATTAATAATGTCATGATTTTTAAAATCTATTATTTATTGACACGTGTCATTACCTATGCTAGGTTAAAAACCTAGCCTAGGTAGGTAGGTCATGTAATCAACCTAGGCACCTATTTAAGAAATTTGATAGGATAATATTCCGTCAACATACCATTGTTGTTCACACATAACACCACCCATGAGGTTTGATCCTTAGACTTTTGAAATGGAGGTAAACACCCCTACCATCAAGCCACCCCATTTGTTGTTATAATATGTTACATTACATTGTATTTATCAAATACTTCATTTTAAACATTACAAAAACATAAATTTCGAAAATTCATATCTTATTGAAATTTCGTTCAAATGAAATGATTCAAGTTTAATTTTTAAAAAATTTCAATAATATACATAATTACATTTATTTCCTTTTGAAAGTTTAAAATCATTTGAACAAAAAAAAAGTTGAATATCATTATTCAATAACATTTCAATGACCATTCTTTTGAAAAGAAAAAATTAATAAATGGGTATTGTTTTGTTAATATAATAATAATACCTCTGTTAAGTTAGTTTCAATCATTTTATGAATTTTTTCATTAATTTAAATTATTTCACCCTACATTGTTTACGGCTATTTATGGTTATTCTCAATTACTTTTGTTTATTTTTTGTTATTTCACCTTAGGCTATTTTTGGTTATTCTAAGTTAGTTTTGGCTATTTTAATTTATTTCACCTTAGGCTATTTTCAGCTATTGTAAGTTTGTTTTGGCTATTCTATATTTTTTTGGTTATTATAAATTATTTTAATTTAGACTATTTGTAGTTATTATAAATTACTTTTGGCTATTGAAGGCTATTACACCTTAAGTTATTTTTGTCTATTATAAATTATTTCACTTTAGATTTTTTACCAATCCTAAGCGATTCTAATATATGGCTGTTGGTTGTTCTTTTATTAATGTCATTGGTGGTTATTCCCTAATAAGCCATTAGTGGTTATTTTATTAATGGTTATTGATGGTTATTTTATTATAAGCTATTATCATTTATTATATGTTATATTACAACTATTGATGATTATTGTATTATAATTTTTTTTAAAATATTTTATGTTATAATATCATTGGCTATTGGTAGTTATTATATTGTAGGGTATTGAAAATTATTTTTCATAGGCTATTATTTTATATTTTAAGTTATTTTTACCTAAGGTCATTATATTTTGTTTAAGATTATTTTAAGTTATTATACTTAAAATAAAATAATTTATATTAACATAAAGTAGAATGACCTTAAATGACTTAGTATAACTTAAAATAACATATATTAATTTAAATTAAAATAACTTAAGGTAGAGCCTAAAGTTAGTTGAATAATTTGATTTAGAATAACTTAAAAGTTTATAATAAACTAGTTAAGATACCTTAAGGTAAAATAAAATAAAATAATTTAAGGTACAATAATTTATAATAGCCTATAGTAACATAAAATATAAATTAAAATAACTAAAATAGCTTAAAATAATATTGGGTATACCATAAAATAACATAAATATAATATTTAATAAAACATTGAAATAAAATTATTTACTGTAATAAATTATAATAGTGAATTATGTTAATTAGTAATGAAACATAATGTCTACATAATGATATTATAGTGAAATAACTTTCACGAAGGTGAAATCAATAAAATGTAATGAAGTTATTTCATTTTTAAGGTCCCATAGTGATTTAAGCTAATAAATTGCACCCCATTTTGGTAGTAGTGCATGTTTTGGTGTAGTGAAAGTAAAAATAATAAAATTTATCCAATGTGGACATGTTCTATTAATGGCCCAAAATTCTTAAAAATTTCAATTTTTGAAACTTTTGCATAGCAATAAGGCACTTTGGTTTTTGTCACATTTAGACATTTTATGTATATTATTACGTAAAGTGTTTGTGGTAAGAATCTTGGGCCAAAAAAATTTGTTTAAACATTCTTTATGAGTCCTGAACTTTTTTTAAAAAGATAGTCTTAGATTTTTTTAGGACTTGGTCTTAGGAATCCTTAAACTTATTCAAATTTGACATGCAATGCATAAAACAGTACTTTAGTAATGCATTTATTCATGAAAAAAAAATCAAACTTTTAATATGAATGTGATATTAAATTACATGTTTTCAGTGAGGGGGTCCATTGGGTAGAAAAGAACCGGTCCTTTTTGGTACCCTAAGCATGCTTCGACCCTTTAAAGAGAAATATTTTCCTTACATGATGTGACAACATTGCATTGCCCATAGGATGAATCTTGTTCTTCAATTTTGTGTATGGTGACTAATTTGGGATTTGTTGTAGTCATTATATTCTTATTGTTTCAGCTTTTTTGAACAACATTTGGAATTCATTAAACTTGTTGAAATCATGGTAGATATAGGGGCCCAAAGATTTGGTGAAATGTGAAAACTTAGTGGATAAACATGTTGTAGCTTTTGAAATGTGTGATGGCAAAGTATAAGACATTGATTATGATCAAGATGTCATAAGATAATGTATTTGTTGTTCAAACAAGGTTTAATGTAAACCTTTTTGTGATCTCCACACATTGCTAGGTCTGTCTTATTTGCTACCATTATTAGAGACAATCAATGCTTTATCAAGTTTGAGTAAAAGGGGTAAAACCATGGTTAGGTGGCTCACGTTTGACATTTTGAAAAGTCCACACCTTACACTAGCTATAAATCCTATATTTAAAATAATTATCATACTATAAATCCTATAATAATCCCCTATGGTTTTGGTCACAAATGTTAATAGACCACCTTATAAATATCCCTAAACATGTTGTAGCCGAATAAAGGGTGACCGAACAAAAGTTTTGTGGTCGTGCAGTTTGTGTGAACACCAAAATCACTGATCGGGGTTAATCTAGCCGCCTCTATTGATGAGGGGCGGCGGATTTTATCTTCGTTTGTGTGAGAGAAAAGCTGGATGTGCATGGGATGCATGGAGGGAGTGCTGTCTGGCTGTGTGGGATGGGATAGCAAGAAGATGGCGGCGCAATTGATGGAGTGGAGCGGCGCTGCATTGATGGATTATGGAGGAAAGAGTGGCGGTGGAGAAGGGGAGGAGAGGAAGGCTTGTCGAGGAAGCCAATTGAACCAGCTAGGAAGGAAGGAGAAGAGGAAGTAGAGGTTGGGGCGGAGACGAAAAGAGTGTTGGGGATTCCAGGAAGGAGTCGTCAATTAGGCAGATTTGTTTTTGGAGTGGAAAAGAGGAGCTTAGAAACATTGCTAGTTGCTGATTTCTTCTGCTGCGTTAGTGACTAGAGAATATCTAGCTCCTACATGTGGTGAGGTTGAGTTGAAATTGAGGACCGATGCTGTAGACAGAGCAAGTTTTGGTTTATAGAGCGCAAATATTTGGCTGTGTCACTATCAGACGTCTGACGAGCATTGTGGAGAGGAGAGAAAGCTTGTGCTGTCGAGGACCTTTGTGAAATATGAGCTATGACTTTTGGTCATTGAAGTTCTGTCTGTCTGATTCGTGTGAGTAGGAATTGCATCTGCAGAGGTTCGGGTGGGATGATTTTGCGTCCGTAGCGTGAGTCCCCCACTTGGAATTTAGACCAGGGCGGTTGTTGTCTTATTTCTTTGATGTGTGATTGCCCATGTGCGCTCTGTCAGAGCGAGTACGAATAGAGGAGTCCGGTTGCTGTTTGGTCTCCTTCTCTCTCCTTTTTTTTTGGTATCAGAGCATGGTTCCGTGTTTGTAAACCTTGGTAGAACCTGTGGATGTTTAGGTAGAATGATAGTTGAGGATCATGTCTTCATCTAGCGGTGAAGGAATTCCTGTAGAACAAGTGACCGAGGAGATTCATGAGCAACAACTTGTTCGTAGATTTGATTTCTTTACTGTTCAGAACGGACCACAGAGGGGAGGAGCGATTTTGCGTTTTCTAGGCTTTGGTGTGGTTAGGCTTGTAGGTATAGATCCTGACCAAGCTCGAGTAGGAGACATTGCTGTAGAAGTAGCTCACAGTGGTTTCTACACTCGTGCACAAGTTTGGTTGAAAGTAGTCGATGGAGCAAGGGGGTGGGCATCGACCTCAGAGCTACAAACCAATTTTTACTTCACCTCCTACCTTGCGTAGGGTGACTCCTGAATTCGCAAAGAGGCAGTGCAGTGTACCAAGACTAGGAGACATTTAGATTCCTAAGTCGGAGGTATCACGTGACCATTTTGTGAGATTGTATATCCCTGGTGTGGAGGATTTATTCTAGGAGGGAGATCGCTTGCTTCGGGTGGAGCATGGCGGATCCAGATCCCGCCTCATTAGCTGGAGGATATGGCGAAGCCAGGAAGGAGAATGGAGATTCCAGCAAGAGTCGACGGATGAGCAATATTTCTTTAACTTCCCATCAAATTTTGAACCTCTGAAACCAGTAGCAGAAGGGACTCAGTCTGAATTTGTAGGTTGAATCAGATGAGGTTTGCTTCTTTCAAAATTCGATACGAACAAAATTTATTTTGAGGCAATTCGGTGCCATAGTCGTTGAACTTTGACACAAAGTCGCGTACAGACATTGCAATTTTGGTTTGGAGCTCAACATTGCAGGATGACCAGTCCTCAGGGCATGGATGAGCTGTTTTGGGGAAGGGACCATGAAGACGTTAACGATTGCGCGGAAATGACGCGCTCCCAAGTCACGGGGTGAAACCCACTTGAGGGTTTCACAAAGTCAAGTTGCGGAAGTTGAGACTTGGATGCACGCTCCCGGCCTCCAACTCTAAAAAGGGGGTAGAGGGTCCAGTTGGGAGCCCAGGGATTAGACTACGAAGAGGTATTAGTTGATCAAGCTTGAATCTGCATCAAAACAAACCACCCAAGTGGTTAAATCATCTTTCGGGACACCCTTTGGTGTTGGGACAAGCCACGGGCACTTCGGACCACAAGACCCACCACGGCCCGGATTCGGGGGATGCTAGCACCATCCCCCATATAGTATACTCTGCGACGCCCCGTTGAGGTTACATCCAAATGACTTTTTTTCCTGGGACTCCCAAGTTGGAGTCCCGAAATCCACCCAAGTGTCCCGATTTGGGCCTCTCGAGACTTTGAGAGGTCATAGCTCCTCGCCCTGACCGTTGATCGCAACGAGGTCTCAACCGAAGTTGTAGCCCTTGTCGAGATCTTTTCAACACCGTATTGCACTTTTGAATCGGACATCAAAAGCTGGTCGATTTCCGAGTTTTAATGGTCGGGAGTCAAACTGCCAGTTTGACTCCTGGCCCTTCTTTTGCCCATTACTTGAGCTATAGACGTTCAAATGGAAAATGCAAGGGCATTTTCGATATGTACGCTTTAAGACCTTTTGAAGACACTAAGAACACCCCAATGGAAGGTGTTTTGCTCCTTGTTGTCGAGCTCTGAACATTCAGGAGTCCCGGAGGACTCCAAATCCCCAACTTTTCCAAGTGTTGGGCTTCACCCCCACACTTGGCCAAGTTAGGGTTGCGACAATACCAGGCGAGTTGGAGCAACTGGAAAATCTGGTGAAAGTTGCTAGAAGAAAGAAGGATGCAGAAATTGCGAGTAATCAGGTGTCTATGGTGTCTGTAGCTCCGACTCTAAGGAGAATCTGCATTAACAAGACACACAGAAGTAAGACCTTGCATTTGTTGATAGAGATAAACAGCTATTTGATTGAGGGACTTGTAGACATTGGCGCGTCCATGTTTGTCATGGCGGTTGCAGTAGTCAGGGAGTTGGGTATGATGCACTTAGTCTTTGGATCGGAGACCTACAAAACCGCATCTGGAATCGTCATGCAGGCCATGGGACGGATCGATGAGGTGTCGGTCAAAGCTGGAGGTGTACAATGCGCCATGACCTTCATGGTGGTGGACACCGACAGCTACGATGTGTTGCTTGGGCTTGACTTCCTGATCAAGATTGGGGCAATCGTCGATGTGGAGCGTGGACTGATCCAAGTAAAACATGGTCCGGGACCCGATGTGGAAGTGCTGCCTTTGACCATGGTAAATATGTTGCAGGTGCTAAACTCGGAGGCCCTGATGCAAAACGATTCACGTATTGCTGGAAGATTCGACGTGATCATGGGAAGGCCATGTGTGGATGAGGACAGTAAAACCCAACAGCTGGATGTGCGAGTATCAGACTCAGACTCTGATAGGTCTGAGGATTCTGAAGAGGAGCGTCAACGGTTAAGACCAATCAGTGACGAATCAGAATTCGGAGACACTAAACTTGAAGAGTTGGTGTTGATGGAAGGACTTCAGCAAATTCTGTAGCTGACATTGCAAGAACAAGCTGATCATTTCATGAGAGAAGAGACTGCAGATGCCGACTACTATGCCGACTGGATTAAGTGGGTGGCGGATGCAGAGCAAAGGAAGCAGGTTATTGCTGGTGGTGTGACTAATGCAGAAGTACCTGTACTGTTGCAAGTTCAGCAACTGAACGATGCTGCTCCCTGCAATAATTTCAAGGACCGGATCGCGTCCACAGATAACCCAGGGGTGAGCTCAAGATGGGAGGACATCTGCCAAGAGCTCAGAGTTGATTAGAACCTAGACGAACTAAAGAGGCAGCTGCTTTGGAAGATGTTGGAAAGATACCAAGATGTGTTTGCCCGGAATAAAGGGGAGCTAGGCTGTTGCACAGTCGGAGAACATTCCATCGACACACAAGGATTCCCACCTTGCAAGGTAGCTCCTGGACGATTGTCGTACTGGGAGGAGGCCGAAGTAAAGCGACAGATTGACGTATTGGTGGATCTGGGCAAAATGAGGCCTAGTGATTCAGAGTACGCCTGTCGGGTGACCCTCCCTGTGAAGAAAGATGGGAGTAGGAGATTATGTGGGGACTACAGGCCGCTCAATCTACAGACCAGGAGAGATTCGTTCCCCATGCCCTTAGTTGAGGATGTAATATCCCAATTGGGAAAGTTAGCTTGGTTCACTGCATTAGACTTGCAATCAGGATTTTGGCAAATTCGTATGGCTCCCGACGACATGAAGAAGACGGCGCTCGTCACCAAGAGCGGATTGTATGACTGGATTGTCATGCCCTTTGGCCTCAAGAATGCGGCTAGTACTTTTACCAAGACGATGTCTTTGGTTTTTAAGGAATTGGGAGATAAATTCCTGAAGGTGTTTGTGGACGACCTCAATGTCCACAGTGAGAACTGGGAGGACCATCTTCGACACTTGGAAGCCGTACTCTCCAAACTAAGGGAAGTGAACTTGAAACTGAATCCAGGCAAATGTTGTTTTGTTGCTAGGAGTATCACTTTCCTAGGTCATGTGGTTAGTCACGAAGGGACTAAGCCAGACCCTAGCAAGATTAATGCCGTAGCCCATTTTCCAGTGCCAAAGACAGTGACGGACGTGAGGTCTTTTCTAGGACTGACTAGATATTACCGAAACTATGTTTGGGGATATTCACGATTAGTTGTTCCCTTATTAATTCAAACAAGGAAAGATGTTGCTTTTGTGTGGGATTTGGGTTGTCAGTGCGCGTTTGAAGCTCTGAAGGGAGCGCTTGTGGCTGCCCCGGTGCTCATTCGACCTGACTTTAAGAAACCATTTTGCCTCGATGTGGATTGGTCACCAAAGGGCGTCGATGCCATGTTGTCTCAGAAGGAAGGCAGGATGGAGAGAGTTGTAGCGTATGCCAGCAAAGGTCTGACGTTTGCGCAAAGGAAATTCCATCCCATGGAGGGAGAATGTTATGCACTGATATGGGGTATCATGCATTTCAAGCAGTATCTGCACCGAACCCACTTTGTTCTAAGGACAGATCACAAGCCACTTGAATGGTTGGCGACGATATCAGATGCGCATGGGAGAAGAGGACGCTGGATCGACATGCTGCAGGACTTCAGTTTCAAGATATTGCATCGACCAGGTATGAAGCATACAAACGTGGATGCACTGAGCCAAAATCCGGTGGGAGAAGCTACGGATGATGACGATTTCAGTGAAGAAATCCAGGACATCGGGACTAAGCAAGGTGGCTCAATTGAGACGACAAGAGGGATATTCTCTGTCCGACATGATAAGGAATCAGAGTGGCTTGGTCTGAAAAGACATTCAGGAGGACTGAAGGAGCACCATGGATGCTGCTTTGGCATCAATCATTGGCGTTGGTCCGAAGAACACCAACTGTTTATGCTTGATGTGTTGACTGAGACAAGCCAAGATGAAGAGGATGACTCACCTGAGGAAGGAGTAGAAGCTGCAGTAGGAGAGGAAGCTCGGAATTGGGGATCTTCCAAAAGCAAACGGGTCCTGAAGGAAGGGAAGACCGAATACTACGATAGACGGCAACAGCTTGAGTTGGTGTTGGCTGCCCAGGAGCTGTTGAAAGATGATGGGCACGAGGTAGGTGATGCAAGGTCTGGGGACGAAGAAACTTGTGCCGAAGACACAAGCAAAACTGACATCTGGGAGGATGAGGTTTGTTTGGGATTGTTGAAAGAGGGTGTTGTCCTAGACACAGTTGATCTTCAAGAAAGTAAGAGAGTAAGAAAGAGAGCAACCCACTATTGCTGGAAGAACGAAAGGTTCTACTTTAAGGGGTTGTACGTGCCTAAGCCTGAGGATAGGATGAAGCTTGTGAGTCAAATGCATGAAGACCTGGGGCATTTTGGGGAACAAAGGACCTTGGCGGAGATTTGCCGAAGGTATTTCTGGAACAATCGAACGGAATGCGTGAAGGCGATTGTTAAGACGTGCCAGCAGTGCGAGTTGGTGAAGAGTGAGGGTAGCATCCGCTCTGGAGATGAGCGACTGAAGAGCATCCCAATTTGTGACTTGTTCCTCAGAGTTGCATTGGATACTGCAGGACCATTGCCTGAGACTAAGGCAGGCAATAAATATATTCTGGTGGCCATCGACCACTATTCCAAGTGGTGCGAAGCCAAGGCGGTTGCTGATCATAGAGCTAGAACTACAGCTAGGTTTCTGGAGGATGATTTGATCTGCAGGTATGGAGTTCCTAGATTTGTGCTTACTGACGATGGAGGGGAGTGGGGTGTAGAGTTTGAGGTCATGTGAAAGGATTATGCTATACAACATCAGCGCACTGCACCACAGTGGCCCCAGTGCAACGGGATGGCAGAACGCATGATTAAAACCATCAAGCATGGTATCACTGTTTTGGCTGCTAATCCTGATAATGTAAATTGTTGGGATGAGCACCTGGCTAAGGTTCTGCTCGGGTACAAGTGTGGGGTTCAAGCAAGTACAAAGTTCTCCCCATTCATGATTCTGACTGGTCGGTCACCGCGTCTCAGGGCGGATAACTATCTGAATGTTCTGACTAACGTGATTGATGATACTGCCAATGTTGAGGATACTGCAGTACAATTCCTGGAGAAGGTGAGGCTCATAGCAAGTATACATGAAAGTGTCTTGCTCAACGTGGAGCAAGCATAGAAGAAGCAAAGGAACACGTATGCAACCCGGACACGCAAGCATCTGTTTGAAGGCTTGGTTGCAGGGGTGTCGATGGTGAAAATGAAGAAACCAGGTAAGAGGAGAGCACTCATTGCAAGTTGGGAAGACCCATACCAATTTGTCGGACATGCTGATGGGAAGGGCAATTCTGACTTTGAAGAAGGTTGTCGGATCTGCATTGTACAAGATGTAGACGAACGTCAATGGGAGAGGTCTCGAAGAGATCTGCAGATCTATTACGCTCCTCCAGATTAAGCTAAGGGACTCAGCTTTCTCAAAAAGGGAGGGGTGACATATGTAGCCGAACAAAGGGTGACCGAACAAAAGCTCTGTGAACAGTTTGTGTGCACACCAAAATCATTGATCAGGGTTAATCTAGCCGTCTCTATTGATGAGTGGCGATGGATTTTATCTTCGTTTGTGTGAGAGAAAAGCTGGATGTGCATGGGATGCATGGAGGGAGTGTTGTCTGGCTATGTGGGATGGGATAGCACGAAGATGGCGGCGCAATTGATGGAGTGGAGCGGTGCTGCATTGATGGATTATGGAGGAAAGAGTGGCGGTGGAGAAGGGGAGGAGAGGAAGGCTTGTCGAAGAAGCCAATTGAACCAGCTAGGAAGGAAGGAGAAGAGGAAGTCCAGTGGATACTCAGAGAGGTTGGGGCGGAGACGAAAAGAATGTTGGGAGATCCAAGAAGGAGTCGTCAATTAAGCAGATCTGTTTTTGGAGTGGAAAAGAGGAGCTTAGAAACATTGCTAGTTGCTGATTTCTTCCGTTGCATTAGTGACTAGAGAATGTCTAGCTCCTACATGTGGTGAGGTTGAGTCGAAATTGAGGACCGATGTTTTAAACAGAGCAAGTTTTGGTTTATAGAGCGCAATATTTGGCTGTGTCACTGTCAGACTTCTGACGAGCATATTTAAGAGGAGAGAAAGCTTGTGCTGTCGAGGACCTTTGTGAAATATGAGCTATGAATTTTGGTCATTGAAGTTCTGTCTGTCTGATTCGTGTGAGTAGGAATTGCATCTGCAGAGGTTCGGGTGGGATGATTTTGCGTCCGTAGCGTGAGTCCCCCACTTGGAATTTAGACTAGGGCGGTTGCTGTGTTATTTCTTTGATGTGTGATTGCCCATGTGCGCTCTGTCAGAGCGAGTACGAACAGAGGAGTCTTGTTGCTGTTTGGTCTCCCTCTCTCTCCTTTCTTTTTGGTGACAATTTGATTGGTAAAAAAATTTAGAAAAAAATTTTAAAATGTCAATGTGAAATGGAATACCAATTGTAAAAAATGACGAAAATCACAACGTGTTAAAATTTTAAATATGAAAAAAATTATATTGGAAAAACTTCAATGCATCTTACAATAAAGTTATTCATTTTAAGGTGGTTATTTTTAAATTTTAATTTTGACATTATTATGACATATTTTTTGACTCCACATTTTTCATTTTTTGTGTGTGACAAACATAGTGTCATCATTTCAAAAGTCCACAACGAGTCCAATTTTTTTCATTGAAACTCATCCATGATTTTTAGTAATACTTTCAGTAGATTATATTATAAGATGAATAATGAAAAAATTGAAAACTTTGATGTTTACAATGATTTTACATTTTAAGTTCATTTATAATTTTTAAAAATTACAATTATGACAGTTCAAATAGTCCACCTAACTATGCTTTCACCCAAGGAGGGAGGTCTTCATTTGTGACTTTGTAATAGCTATAAACATTTGCCAAGGATATCTTTTTATGCTATATTCAAATCCAACAACTAATTACTAGCGTTAAATCTAAGTGTTTTAAGATGTGGAAAACAATTTCGCCACCATCACCTAAGATTGGGTTACTAACCTGACAATGGTGTGGAAACAATTGTTTATGTATGGTTGGTTTCAATTATTGAACTTAGATTTTCAATCCACTTGTAAGGGCTAATGAGCCTATGTGAAATTATGTTTTTGAAACATTCATCATGCATGTGGAAGGTCAATGTTTTGTTGTAGCTAAATGTTCATCAATGAATTGGATTAACAATTTTTAGATTTTGAGTTGATAAATGTCTTCAACATTATGTATCCATAATTTTGGATGTAGCTTGATGTTGATTTTTCCCCCCTTACATTCGTTATCATAAAAAAGAATTATTGTGGAACAAAGAAGGTATTTAAGGATTAGGGTTACAAGTTGTAAAACCTTTGAATGCCAACCTCTTGGGTTTGCAAATCTGTTTCTTTAAGTTCATGAAGATGCATGTGCCAAAGGCCATGGTTGAACCATTTGATATTAATATAATGACCAAGTTGTGGGTCGTAATCAACAATAATGACTTGATCACTCAACAATTAAGTGAATATTTGAAGTCAGTTGAAATTGTAATGATGTCAATGCTTAGATTTATAGAAGATGAATGGACTTTCTCCACACACTTGCATTCATGAGAGATAAATTGCATAACCAATTAGGTTCAATTTGGACACAACTCTTCGCATGTTTTCGATATACCTTCTTTTATTAAGAGGTTATTACCATGCTTGGTGCTACCACTTAACAAGTTCTATTGTTCTCACAACCCTAGCCTCAAGCGTTCATGTTTTCATGACGTGGACAAGTCCAATGAATTGCAATTATGTTTGGTTCCGTATGAGATTCATTGGCATTTGGGTGTGATGGATGAGACTTTGAGTTTACATTGGACAAAGTCTGATATTAGAGTGGGGTTCAACTCCCCTTCAAAATATTTGTATTAGTTTGCAAGTTTGAATTTTTGAACTTGCATGCATCAATGTCACTTTTTGTCTTTGTTTCTCCTTCCTTTTCAATGATGGAGCCACATTCTCCACTGGTTTTCTTGTTGGGGTGCCAATGAGACTTGAAATTTTTTGTGGGTGCCACGTGAACTTATTTCTAAAAAACACGAATAGCCACTTTGGACTATATTGAACGATCCATGTTTGGCAAAAACTGACTCAACAAATGATCAAGAAGCACGTAATCCTCTGTCAAAAGAAGCCAGTTAGGCATATT
This sequence comes from Sphagnum tenellum, assembly GCA_963921925.1. Classification (NCBI taxonomy): domain Eukaryota; kingdom Viridiplantae; phylum Streptophyta; class Sphagnopsida; order Sphagnales; family Sphagnaceae; genus Sphagnum; species Sphagnum tenellum. The sequence goes on from OY998142.1 coordinate 647,643, forward strand.
AGAGACATGTCCTGTTACCACTTGTGCACATTTTATATTTTTATACAAAAGACCCTGGTCAGGTTTCTTAAAAGATAACCTATGTCTGTCCACAAGGTATTACACCAGGTGAATGTGCAGTCCTTGCTTAAAGGCACAGCTCAATAAAAGACAATTACCTATGGGGTCGTGGTTGAACACATGAGGGGTATAAAGGGGTATGTAACATAGTACTTGGCATGTTATGCGAGGTTACAAGTGCAAAACATGTCATATTATATGAGGTCACGAGTGCAAAACATGCCTGTCTGTCACTTGAGAAAATATGGATGGGGCAAATGGGCAGACTGGAGGAAAAGATTGCAGGAGCACTTTTGTACTGACTGCATTCATTTCTTTTGGCCTATTTAATATTTTCCTGGTTTCAATCAGTGTTGTGTAGTTATTTGATTTTTTAAATAACGAGGAGTTTGGGTGGTTAAAACTTTGAGAATCAAAGAATCAGCGATTCTGGGCTTTTGAGGAAAAATCAGTTTAAAAGATCTGTATTTGATTGTAAGGGCCACTTTAGACGAGGGTCCAAGGTCCAGGGACCAATGAATTCAAGCAATCTTATTGCCAAAAGCTTTAAATTGGTCCTAAGGCCTTTAGACAGGGTCCAAGACCAAAAAGTGGGAAATTGAGGCTAAACCTACATGGCAGCTGTTTATGGAGGGAAAATCAATTGGTTTAGACACAAAAGCGGTGCAAAAGGAGAGCTCCTGATTTGGAAGAACCACGAATATACGGACAAAGGTACAGTCCAACTCAAGGATTCGATTTGCTTCTAATCAGTACAAATTGGTTCCTAGGAAATTGGACCCTGGACCCTTGTCTAAAGTGGACCCACAGCGTTGGTTTCCATTCCGTGCAGCAAATTGAACTTTCGAGCCCACTTTTTCACGGGCCCATATACATTCCTGAGCTATGATGCTTGCCCCCTTTTTTTTTACTGCACTCAGATTAAGTGAGATCTCAGATATAGTTTGGGCCCTGCAAACGACATGTTCAACTCCAAAACAGTTATTAAGTCCCATAAAAGTCTGAAAATCTCAAAAAGCTTCAAAACAGTCTACAAAACTCCCATGCCACTTCTCTGGAGCTTTTCTTTTTGTCTTCTTGTAGGCCACTAACAATTTTGGAACATGGGGAAAAACCCAATTGAAAGTTTAGCTTAGAGAAGGTTACTAAAGTGCTAGAGAAAGCAAATTTAAAGCATAAAAGCCAGTTGGAAGTGCCACTCAGCTCTGCCTAAGGCATGCACTAATTTTGGGATTCACTGAAATTGGGCTTAGTACTGAAAGGTTTCAATAACCAATTGGTCTGGACAGCCAATGAAACCCATTTTTTGACGGCCCTTCAAAGGTAAAGGCGGAAAATCCAACAAAGATTGCTCCAGAAAGTTGTTAAAAAAAGTTGAAATTCCATAAAGACAATAGATAAGAATGTAGGCCGTGGTAGATGGTGACAAATGATGGATCAAATGTGAGAATAATTGTACTATGCACATCAATAATGTCATGTAAAGTCTTACCTGAGACTTCCCAAAATATTTTATAGGCAACAACATCTGTAACAAGCATGCCCAAACGTAAATGAACATTGTGTTGCATTTAACTGCAAGACCTGCTTGAGCTATAAATAAAATGTCTGCTGCCAACCCAATTTTTTTTTTAACACTATAACTGACCTATCACATGGCCAACGTGCACTCTACTCTTAAGAAATTGATGCAACAAAGTTTTCAGGTCTCTGGAAGTACACAGTCTTCTGCCAATCAAAATAAAATTTTCACTACAACTAACCTATAGCATGGATGGAATGTACTATATTCCTAAGAAATTGACACAACATTGTCTTAAAGTCCATTAGTGCAGTAAGCTTGCTAAACTTTATAATGAAGGCTCCAATGGGGAGAAGGGGGTGCATAAAATGAGAGAATCTTATGACTCCCTTACTCATTGGGCACAGATAATGGAGGGGGGACCATGTAGTTGTCCCAAATTTGAGGGAAAAAAGTAATTTGCCTGATAACTGACCTATCACATGGATGGAGTGTATTCTACAATTAAAAAATTGACGCAACAAGGGTTTTAAATCCCTTACTGCCGTAAGCTTGCTAAACTTTATTAATGATGGCACCAATCAGAAGAAGGGGACTTACAAAATGTGCGAATCATATAAGTCCTTGTGCAACATCAGCCAAGGGAAAAAGGAACCTCTATCCCTCTATGGAGTGAACAAACTGCAAGGACGGCCACGAGACAAAGACAAAGGTTGCCAAGGTGTCCCAATTTAGGTTGCCAAGGTGTCCCGATTTAGGTTGCTAAGGTGTCCCAATTTAGGTTGCCAAGGTGTCCCAATTTAGGTTGCCAAGTTGTCCCAATTTCTATCGAGTGAACAAACTGCAAGGACGGCCAAGAGACAAAGATCAAGGTTGCCAAGTTGTCCCAATTTCAAGGGGAGGCAGCAGATTGCAGCAGCTTGGACTTCAAGTGGAAAGACCACGTATGCAAGTGGCATACGGGGCTGAGACGTGTACTTTTTGAGAATTATTGTACTCCTGAACCAGAGATGAGGTAAATGTCAATATCTCTTGTTGTTTATTGGCCTTGCCTACCAACTCAAGAATATTGTGTTTAGATTCATTATAGACAATAGTAGCTTAATGTATTTTGGCCCTTAGGTAATAGGTCTATTTGCATATGAGGATCTTTGAAAGATTATATTTTGGCTTGTGTTGAAAGTTGAGATTATATTTTGGCTTGTGTTGAAAGTTGAGATTCGTTACAGCGCTATAACATCTTAAAGGATTTTGGTATCTTTTAGAGGATTTTTTGAAGATTATATACTTGTCTGGTGAAATATTTGAGTGTTCGGTAATTCTTCTATTGCCTTGAGATGCTTTTTAATGTAAATGGCAAGGCCATCCCTGGTACTTACTTATTTTATTTATAAATAAGATAAAATATGATAACTAATCAATAATAGAAATATATTTAATAGAAATTCGATTTTTTCAAAATTTATAATTATTCTAAAGATTTTTTTTGGTGAGCCTGGTTTACTTCTTAAACGTTTTATAAAATTTACTTCCAAAAGTAAAACCATCAAACAAAATCCCTTAGCTTGAACGCAGGTAATTTTTTTCCCCTCATTTTCATTGAAATGTACAAGGTCACCGACCCCATTCCATGTGAGTGACCCCTGCAGCCTCCTGAAAACTTGGAGCTTCTAGTGGGAAAAAGTGCACCTACGTGCAAATCGAATCATGAACCACACACAAAAAGTCAAGAAGGATCGGGGGGGAAGGATACGATCTGCAGTTCCGTAAATCTACAGAATCATGTAAATGACAGGCCTATGCAGGCTCTTTGCTTTCCCAATGTACTTAATCTGTCCTTTGTGGAATTTTGGTAGTTTTTCCTTGTTGATCACTTCGTATTTAAAGTGGTTGGAGGGGTACAGAATTTTCATAATTTAGAGCCTGAGATAATTTGAGTGTGAAAGCTCATGTAGTGAAGCTAGCTGTTGCAAAAATAATTCAGCTGAGGTTGAGGGACTGGGGCGAGAGAGCTAGCTAGTAGCTACTTCAGGAGACGTCATTAGCAGTAGTAGTAAAGATATTGAGCATCATGGCGTTGCACGTGAGTACTATGTTGTCGAGTACCAGTCCTGCAATTGCCATGCCGAGTCAGTATTATGCAGCCGGTGCAGCCCGGGAGAGAACCATATCATATACTGCAATTTGTAATCGGAGATCACCGTCCAGCTCGCTGCCTACACCTGCATTCATCTGGAAACGGAGCAGGAGTACTTATAACCCATCTCGCGCAGTTTTCATGAATGCGCAATTGAAGCAGATTCAAGTTGGAATTACTCGCAACAATCGTGTAGTTAGGGAGTTGCAGTTGACATCTTTTGATGACTCGAACTCGGCGCGCAGAGAGGCTGCTGCAACAACAAAAAGAGAAGTTCGAGCTCAGATCGCGGAAGTGGCACCTCGGAGATCAGCATCATCAGTAGCTGGCGGTAATTTAATCGAAGCAGTTTCGAACACGGCCGAGACATTACTAGCGACTTGGATAGAAGTAGGCCGATCAACAACGGTATCACCTCTGATAAACCCATCTGCCCCAGAGATGTTCACGGTTGGAAATTTCGCACCTGTTGATCGTGAATGCCCTCCGGACGAGAACGTGGAGATTGAGTCCGGGACTATCCCCAGCTGCTTGAATGGCGGGGTGTATTTGAGAAATGGTGGCAATCCTCACCATGAGCCGGGCTTTGGTTACCATTACTTCGATGGCGACGGTATGCTGCACAATGTCAAGTTCCGCGACGGCAAAGCCACTTATTGCTGCCGCTACATTCGCACCAACAGGTACGCACGAAGGACATCTTACCGTTAGGCTGCTGTGATCCATTGGGTGTGCTCTACCGGTCAATTTCAGGAGCGCTGAGACCTAGGAGTGAAACAGTGATTCACCATACGATGACATCTGTGTATTCTTTCAAGAGAACTTGTTTCCAGAGTATCTAACATGATTAATTACGTATTTTCATCACAGTTGCAGCTCTCCAATGTATAGCCACTGTCCACGCAGCAAGAAACAAGACCCTATGTTAGTGGCTTCCGATCAGAACACGTGTTTCAAGAGTTCCTAACATGATTAATTACATATTTTCATCACAATTTGCAAGTCTCCAGTGGAAAACGACTAACCCTCCACCAAATCGCTATATCAAGGGCTTTCCATTAGAACATGCATTTCCAGAGTTCCTAACATGACTGATTACTTATTTTCATCAGAGTTGGAAAGTGACTGTCCGTCCAGTAAGAAACAAGACCCTATGTCAATGGCTTTCCATTAGGCTGCTGTGGTCACAGATACACAGTGTGCCGTAAGCAGCCTAGTGGAAAGAGACGATTAGGATCCCACAGAAACAGGATGTATTCTACCCGATTGTTCTAGTTAAATGAAGCTCCAGAAATGATGAAGCTCGGAAGGACTTATTGCAATCATGTGTTGTACTTGGTGTGAACTTGAGCTGAACTAGGTTCATGCAAGAGGAGAAGGCAGGCAAGTCTTTGTTTCCGAAGATGATGGGGGAGATACACGGGTTCGTTGGGTTGGCACGCTTAGCACTGTTTGCTCTTCGAGCTATGTTAGGTCTGCTCGACCCTTTTGGTGGTATCGGGACCGCCAATGCAGGCTTGGAGTTCTTCAATGGCAAATTGCTGGCGATGTCGGAGGATGATCAACCTTATGCCGTTCATATCACAGACGATGGAGACCTCCGCACCATTGGAAGGTAGTTTCTGAGTTCTTCCCAACGAAACCCCGTGATCTCGTTTGTCCCGAGACTTCGCTGGTGCACAGTCGAGCTTGTTTGCTCTCTTGCACTCTGGAGTCCTTAAGTCTCGCGTTGGGTCTGTTGGACTCTCTAGACTTCCTTAAGGCTCTTGTTTGGTGTCTTGCTCTCCTGAGTACGTAAGTCTCTTGTTTGCTCTCTTGCACTCTCGAGTCCTTAAAGGCTTTTGTTTGGTCTCTTGCCCTCTGGTCCTTAAGCCTCATGGGACCTTTCCCTTAGCTGTTGGGATCCCAGACTTGCATGTTAATAAGTTGTTAGACTATTGGGTAGAGTGTTTTCTTTTACCAATTTTGTGATGTAGCCAAAGTGTTGATCACCCATAAGAGGATTTAGCCAAATTTGGCTATAAATTAAGTAGGATTTTAAAAAGAAAAAATATTCATCCTTCTATTATTTGGCTACCTCCTGGAACTTATTATACATATCTGGTGAATTTCACCCATTTTTTTCATTGAAAATCCTTTGTATCTAGGTCCAATAATGGCAAAAAATTGCAATTAAAAAAAAATTGGGGCCAAATATTTTGAAGGCAGGGTTGCCTTGCTCTTTTGAGGAGAATGGGCTTCTAGCAACCTGCCATTCAAAGTGAAGGATTTGACCTAGATGTTCCCTTTATGGAAACAATCACCAAAAAGTTCCCCCCCACTGATGACTGTGAATGATGTATTATACATTATCTGAAGGCATTTCATTCATTGATTAAATATAGGTGCGGGTAACTCAATTACATTGGAAAATATAATTCCAAGTCTCGCATCTTCTTGGCACAAATGTATAAATAATTCTCAAAAACTACAATAGAACACAGAGTAAGGGCATTAAATTATGATTGTGTCGAAAATCTAGGTCAAACAATCTCGGATACCTTATTCCTTGAAGGCAGCCTGGGATATCAAGTGGAGTAGATAAGGTGACCTTATTCACACCTGTTCGATAGCGTGTACATATTTTAACTTGTGGGATTTAGAGGTTGAGGACAATTGCATGCAATCTTGTGCTTGCAACTGACATGGGCATGGTTCACAGAGAGATCAATGACTCCCATACCTTTTGGTTGTAGATATAATTTCAATGGAGCACTCAAAGCTATCAACATGACGGCGCATCCAAAGATTGATCCCAAAACAGGGGAGATGTTCAGTTACACTGTCAACTTTGTCCAAGCTCCGTACCTAACACTCTTCAAAGTTTCAGCTGACGGGGAAAAGCGTGCAAATGTGAACATCACTCTTCCGGAAGCAAGTCTCATACATGACTTTGCAATCACTAGCAAATATATAGTGATTCCAGATACTCAAATTGTGCTCCGCATACAGGTATTTATGGCCTCACCAAATGAACTCGATTTTTTTCTGAGTTGGAATGCAAGCATACATTTGAGTTGCAAAAATATGACGTTTCAAATGATTCAAGACTTCTTATTTTCCATTGAAGTTAAAGATAATTATGACCTTTACATAAGTCCAATCATTCTCAGGGAAATGCATTTGTTATGTTTTTATGCGAGGCCAAGATGAGGTAAATATAAATAGAGTCCGTCGATGTGAATGGGAATCTAAGACTTTTGACATAGTATATTATGGTGTCTTAAAATCCACATTTTTCTTGCAGGAGATGTTCAATGGAAAATCACCAGTTTGCATTGATGATAAAAAGATCCCTAGGTTTGGAGTGTTGCCAAGGGATGCCACAACAGAAGAACGAATCAAGTGGTTTGATCTTCCGGATAGCACATGTATCCACTATGTGAACGCTTGGGAGGAGGGTGATGAGATTGTTGTAGTTGGATCTACACTATCACCAATCCAATTCACTTTTCACCAACAGGAGAAAATGGAATTGCGGTTAGCAAGGTTTCATCTCAACCTCAAGACAGGAACAGCATATAAACAAGAGGTTGCAAGTAATGCAAACTTTCATGGTGGACAATTCAACCAGATGTATAAGTGTAAAAAGACAAGATATGTGTATGGAGTATTGTCAGGACCATTCCCGAAATATGGAGGAATAGCCAAATTCGACTTGGAAGCTTCACAAAATAATGATGTAACACAACAAGCTGTTGTTGGTTTGCACAAATTCCCAGCAAATTGTTTTTGTAGTGAACCCTATTTTGTACCCCGTAGTACGGATCCGTCTAATTTGGAGGATGATGGCTACCTCCTCACATATTACCACAACGAAACTGCCAACGTATCAAAACTCCTTGTTTTAGATGCACGGTCACCGACTCTTGAAATAGTTACATCTCTCAAGTTGCCACATCGAGTTCCTTATGGCTTCCATGGTCTGTTTGTCACAAATGAACAACTTTCTAACCAAAAGCCCTCTTTGGTATAGTCATGTTTCCCCGATAGGAATGAAGTTTAGAGAGTAAGTGCTTAGAAGCAACTTGAGTATTGAGAAGAATTTGAGAATACAACCAGAAAATAGATTTTGAGCATTTGAATTGGGTGAACCATTCTTTGTAAATTTGGTAAAATTGTAATTAATTTTTTAGACACACATTAAATCATATTTTAGAATTCTTTTTGGTGACATGTATTGTTTTTTGGTTACACATTAAAATGGTATCTTCAGTTTTCTACATTTGGTCACCTCTAATAACTTTTTGGTAACACATTAAACTTAGGTTTTTTTTTTTCTTTTTTTCTTCCCCCCATTCTATTGATTTTACTGATTTATTTGGCCCACATTAACAAATGAATTTTATCTCATAGTTTTTGGTCATCGGGTTTTCACAAATTAACAAGTAAATTTTAATTTTTTGTCATGCTACTATGATGTATAAGTTTCATTCACACTATATTTATATAATTGCATGCTATATATTATGGTTTATTTTTCAAAATCTTAGTTGATTGTTATGGTAATTGTTTTATCAACATGTATTGTACAATTTCTTATGGCAAGGAATATTTGCATCCAAATTGAAAAGACACATATGGACAAATTGATGTGTCACATGAAGTCATGTTGTGTAACATATTTTCAAATGGAAGTTCTAGTGCCTTCAGGTCACGGTCAGACCTCCCCAACTCTCTTGCCTTCTTGGCCTTGGCTAGCTGCTCTGTGATCTCCTTCAGCTGCCTTGTTGCTTTCAGCTGCACCTCAGACTGGTAGAAGGCATTCCAGACGTCTTCTGAAAACTGAAACGGCCTCTCCAAGTTCCTGTACACATTCAAATCTCTCAGGTGAGCACGAATCTTCATCCTGTCGTGGTATCTTGCTTGAGACATTGAATTGGAGATCTTGTCTGTAATCCATTGTGAATCAAGCTCTCCTCCATTTCGAAATGCTCCCTTGACTTGATTGATCACTCTCTTCTGCTCTGCCTTTGAGAGAGTGCCCCATTCAACTCCTCGTGCAAAGTTGGTGGAGACAATGTGCCTAATGGTGCTCTTGGCCCCAGTGTATGCCCAGCTCGGTTGGAATTCCTTCCTCTACCAATGTTATCAGAGGGAGCTTCTTCCTCTCCTCCTCCTCCTTCTTCAGGTCGAGCTTCTCCTTTCTGATGGCATCCCTCTCATCCTTCCTCCTTTTCTTCTCGAGAGTTCTAGGTGAGAGAGCTCCTGTTGTTGCTCTCTCATCTCTCTTTCTCTTCTTCTCTACTGCCTTGGCTTCTACAGCCTTCCTTGCCTCCTCCTCTCTTTGTGCTTCCCCAGCAGTCAGCCTTGCTTACAATGCTTGACCTAAGATGGCTGTCAAGGATGCCAACCCTTCAGGTGTCCTAGTATCCATTGCAAAAAACTCTAAAGCTCTCAAGTGATCAGCAACCATCTTCCTCAACCTTTCCTCATTGTTGTCACCTCCTCTAGACCCAGAACCCCCTCCACCAGTCCCAGCCATTGCAATCCGCAACCTCCTCTCTGCCCAAGCTTTCCTTCGACAATTCTCGAGCAATGCCAAGAATGAATTCAAATTCACTCGCCGTCCTACTCTAGTCTAGACCCCTAGAAAGATTTCACTACACCTTCAAGGGATTCCCTTCCAACTTAAGGACTTTCGACAATTCAAGGCTTGCGATGTAACTCGCATCGCAAAGGTCGTGCAATGCTGTTAGTTTCACAAAGTTAGAGGGTTGCGAAGTCGAGCGCTTCGCTAATGTAGGAGGAAGTTAAAGGGTTTAGGGCTTTGGTTTAAGTAACATATGCAGATGCGAAGAGGGATGCGATGGTGGGGCCCCCAAAAAAATTTCACTACACCTTCAAGGGATTCCGTTCCAACTTAAGGACTTTCGACAATTCAGGGCTTGCGATGTAACCCGAATCGCAACTTGCGTTGTAACCCGCATCGCAAAGGCCGTGCAATGCTGTTAGTTTCGCAAAGTTAGAGGGTTGTGAAGTCGGGCGCTTCATTAATGTAGGTTTTTTTTTTTACAAATTTATTATGGGGGGAAGGGTTGGTTGAAAATGGCTATTTCCAAAATATTAGGCACTCATGGGTTTTAATTCATTAGTGTTTTTTATTTCTTTTCAAATGTCATTACTACCATCTACTTAATACGTTATTCCATTTTAAATTTTTCCTTCTCATTGATCTTTTTGTATTTTTTTTCATCTATTTTTTTCTGATTTTTTAAAGGCATTTTTCCCCTTATTTCCATCCTTCCCTCTTTTTCCTTAATCCTTCTTTTTTCTCCTTTTTCATTTTTTTTCCTTACTCGATGTTTCTTGTCTTGTTCTATCGTATTTCTTAATTTTACATCTTTTTTTCTTTGTTTCTTTTTATTTGTTTATTTTCTATCTATCATTTTTCTTATTTTTTTCAATTTGTGCTAGTATATTTTCTTTTATTCTCTTATCATTTTCTTAACTTTGTAAAAGACATTCGTTGAATAGTAATGAACAAGTATAAACAAACTTGGAGAAATTTTTTTATTTATGAACTTTTAAAAGACATCCTTACATTTTTTATTATGTAAATTGGAGATTTCCTTATCATCAATGCTTACTGTAAAACTTAGTTGGCAACAAAGATACAACTCCAATTTTAGTGCAATTAAAAAATCTTGAATGTTCTAAGTTTATTTTTAAAACCTTCTTGAAGTGTTTACTTTGATGACATGTGACTACACCTATTACATTACTATTTAAAGAATGAAATAAACTTATGAAACTTCTTTGTCTTGTGAATGTTATTTACAAACATTTCACTCTTTTTTAAAAATTAAACCACTTGTAAGCATTACAAGTGGTTTTAAGGCTCACCAAAATGACCACGCATTATCTTTTAAATCTTGTAATAAAATGCCTAAATAGTCGAAGGTCTTAAAATAAAAAATTAATTAACTTACGAATTAAAGGCAGACACTTCTTTAAAGTCAATTTACTCACAAATACCATGATAAAGATCAACCCGAAAGTCAATAAAGCCATATAACTTTTAAAGAGGTGTCATGTCATAATTTTAAAAACATGAAAAAATTATTTTTAAAATAAAATGATTATACCTCTCCTTTCTTTTATAAACAAGGATGCTAGCTATAAAAAAATCAAGAAGGTTATACAATGATGTATTTTTTTACATTGAAGGTGGCACCTCTTAAATGTCAATCGACTCGTATAGACCTCGATCAAAATTGATCAGAAGGTCAATAATGTCGTACAATTCGTCAAGAATCGTCAAGAGGTGTCAATCCACAGTTTTAAAAAACATTAAAAGATTACTCTAAAAGGAAAATTACCATGAATTATCCTCTATTTTATAAACTATGATATAAACTGTTGAAGACTTATAAACATGTGAAACATTTAAAAACACCACTTCATTTACAAATTCATTTTCCCTATATATGTTTTTTTAAACAAAAAATTTAATAATGCTTATAAGTTCCAATGTTTGCTAAAATTTAAGAAATCCATTTCACCTGAGCATCAATTTGTTAAGATTAAATTACATGCATGATGTCGCAACATAAGGGCTAGCCAACAAGTTCAGTGACTAATCAGCCAACCGAACTATTAACAAGCATTAGGCAAAACCTAACCCCCAAAAACATTGTTTAACTAATCAGCTAAAAAACAATGTTCGTGGGGCCCCATCTATGAACATCAAAAATTATACATGCAAGCGAGCTCATATTGAAATGAATTTCTGAAATTATTCCTTATAAATTATATTTTACAACAAACATTACAAAAAACCAATAAATTTGATAACATAGCTTTGAAATGAAAAACAAACTAAGAATTACACATACATGGCATTTACAAAAACTTACAATTATTTAAAAAGACTAAAGAAAAGGCATTTACATGGTAAATAAAAGAACTTGACAATTTTGAAAAAAATGGAAAAAAGAAAGAAGGAGATATAGGAAAGGAACAAAGAGGGTTGCTCTCAACAATCGCATCCATTGTTCCAAATCTTAGGGTATTGGGCACCACCCACCTGCACGAAACCATCTTAGAGTATGAGGCAATATTGCAACTAAAAAACCACATGTTGTTGCATTGATTTACACCATCTACTCTTCTAGACCTTATACTCACCTGTACATGAACCAAATTGGCATGCATTTGGGAAACCAAAATATAAGCTCACTATAATAGTACATAAAACTCACAGTGCATTCATCATTTAATCTGATTCTTCCACATTTCCAGACCATGTTTATCTCCAGAAAAGTTCACATATATCTGACTTGAAAACTACAAATAAGAAACACCAACCTGCACATTGTGCATGTCATAAATCTTGCCCTTCCAAGAACTAGCCATCTCTGTTTTCTCTTAGCACCTCCAAGTGGTCTGGGCCACAAGTTCTGCCTGCATGACATCAATGCCTGTCACAGGCAGCCTCTTTCAGCCATTTCACATGAACACAACAAACAGCCTTGTGTGCTTGCATACACACTGGCAACTACACTTTTCTTTGCTTGGTGTTGTAAGACTGTCATATCTTGGGCACACTCTATACGCAACCTACATTGATCACAAATCCTTTTGATTTGAACAAAATACATCCCACCTTCTAAGGTCAAATTGCATTTCATATTTTGAGCCCAAGCTGCTCTGGCTCAACTCTCCCTTGGCAAGATTCGACTCCCATACTTGGAAGCTCTCGGAGATGGCCTTGTGAAACTCGAGTAAGAACTTGCGGCCGTTGGTTTTAAGAACCTTAGCACACATTGCCCGAACCCTAAACAAAGCGATCCATAAGCTTCCCGACTACTAGCTTTCTCTCTACCATCTATTTCTATACAATCATTTTTTCTCCAGAGAACTCTTCAAGTGGAGTTGAGAGAATGTTAAATTGCTCTGTTACAAGTATTTTCCAAAAATTAAATAAAAATCATACAAAAACAAACAGCAATGCTACTACATGCATGTTGTCTATCTGCTGTTGCTACAAAACAACGACTTCTTCTCTCCCACGCAAGTTCAGAGAGGCCTCAAAAGCTCAAAAGACATGAACAAAACACATAGAGACAAAGAGACAAAGACCGAACCAATAAATTTTTTTAAAAAATAAAATTTGTTGCATGTGAAAGCGCAAAAAGTTATGATCAGGAATAAGTACTCACCTGCTTGAAGCTCCAAAGTAGGATCTTGCAACGTCGAATTCCCTTGCCGCGCTCGGGGGGTACTTTGAGAATTGTCAGCACTGCTGTTGTTTATTCCATGTACTGATTACAAACTGTTGCTGCTCCCATTCAAAGATGCAATTGTACTAACATTTGAGGAAGTTGAGGAAGCAGAATCTGACACAAGGTTGTTTGCTTCTGCTTGAAATCTTGACAGTGCACCTGTGTGCATTCAGGGAAAAAAACTCACAAATCAGATCTCCGGCGCAGTTCCCCTGAACAGTTTCCGGATGAGATCTTCTTGCTAGAAAGAGCTTGTGATGATCAAAACATGGCAGCAGAATTACCTTAGTCCTGCTCATTTGGCAATTGTTGTTTTGGGTTCCAGCCAAGCCTGTTCTTGACATTGCTCTTGGGGGTAGCTGGAGGAGGGAAGTGTAACTGCTTGGCATCAGGAGTGGATGCTACTGCTGCTGCTAGTGTCCACGTTCTCGCAGTGCTGGAACTTGTGAGATGAGAGTCCTGAAGATCCTGGGCCTCATCCTCCTTTCTTCCCCCGCGGAGTTGCTAGAAGCTCCATTTTGGGTTACTGCTAAACGCCGGATCCAGCAGCAATGTTGGTTCGAGGAGAAAGAGGAACTCGACCATCCATGGTCACGGATGCATCATGAGGAGAATTTTTGTAGCCAGCAGTGGCATCTTTCTTTGTAGAGTTTGGGAAGAAAAGCCGGAGGTTTGATGCCCCCTTCACCATCTTGTTCTTTCCCAGCTCCCACTCTCTGTGATTCTAGGCCGACCCTCACCACTGATGTCTGCAAAAGTAATCCAGTGACAGCACCACAGACCGGACAAATACATTTGAGTCCACCAAATTTGTAACCAGGACCTGTGACTGCAGAGCTTCAGAAATTAGTCATAACTAGAAACAAAACTCTCCTGGGCACATAGCACATTTCCAAACTCCAAATGGCAACAACAAGCCCCTTACTGCAAGAAAGGGCCCACAAAAAAATACAGCAAAAGTTTCAAAGGACAGACCTCCACAAACCTATCAAACTTCTCCCCCACTAACAATTTGTTAAGCCTTTGGAACAAGTTTTTGTTGAATTAGATGAGCTCCCCAAGAAGATCAAAATTGATCTGCCAACTCACACAACACACAAAAAGTCTGAAGAGGGTCTTATTCTCATCAGCTAAATGAAACAAAACTGTCAACCAGCAAAAGACAGGGTTTAAGGTTTGCACTAAGTCTGCAATCAAACCATGACTGATTTCTAATTGCTATAACAGGGGATCGGGCAAGGCATCTTCATCAAGGTTCGACCTTTAACATGGTCAGGAATAGACCTGCAATGAAGTGGCACACCGAAAGCCCCCTTTCAGAATCTCAGCCACAAGATGCTCCATAAGGCCTGTTGACGCCACAAATTCCTGGAAGCCAAAACTCAGCATTAGAAAGAGGTTTGCCAAATGGACCCTCACATACAAAGTGACAAAACACTTGCATATAATGTTGAAGTTGAAAGAAAAAAGATACAGTTTAGGGTTAGAGACGGGCACAATTCTAAGTAAGAAAACTGAATACTTAGATTGTCAAGTCAATTTAATTGACCCAAATCTTTCAAAGAGGTCTGACCTGCACATCTCATTCCCAGCTGCAAAGTTCATCTTTTGTGGACTGAGTTTTACAGCAACCAGAGCTATTTTTCTGGTGGAACTGGGCTACAGGCATACCTGATTTTTTGGATCTGCACCTCCCAAGAAGGCTTCCACACATGAGGCCAGCCAGAACCTATCAGTGCCCAACACACCTCCATTGTGTTAAGAAAGACCAGATCCTGGAGTGACCAAAGCTTCAGAGGTTGGTTTTATAAGGTCTCCATGACCCTCCCCAAGTTGCAATGAGCAAAGAATTACAGAAGTCACTGGAAACATATTTTTGCAAAGCTGGGGAAGGTAAAAATATAAAACATAAATTGAGAGTGACAGACTGGTAGAGAGAGTCCGTCGGCTCATTGATAAAAATTTTGAGTATTTTGAACATTACGCCTTCATCCTTCATGTCTCCTGTTGGTTTGGATAACCAACTGCTCTCCTGCTCCCCACCCCAAACCTAGAAATATCAGCAATGCCCCCATAGAAATGAAATTGTAGGTCATTTCCAACCATCTGTGAATTGACATTGTTGAACAGTCTGGGATATCGCTAGGGTGGACGGAGACTGAGCGGGTCGCAAAGTTTTGTTTGTTGTATATGTCGCAAAAGTGTTGCGATGATTAAAGGTACACTATAAATTAGCGATGGGTGGTGCACCACAAGTTGCGATGCGTGTCGCATTGCAAATATGGCAAATTGTTTTTGCTTCGCAAACCTTTCAGGTTTTTTGTTTTTGCTTCGCAAACCCTTCAGGTTTTTCGTTTGGCCCTTCGCAAAAAGGCACAATATGTAGTAGTGGTAACCACCAGGGGGACTTTGTCACAAGTTCGCACACCAGATCCAGTCCACCCTAGAAGATGTGCACGAATCCTGGTTGTTGTGGCGGTCAAGACAAGTTCACAATACTTGCATTTGACCTTAGTGCTTTCCCCAAGGGTCTTGGGTTCCTCTTGCTGGACAATGTGGGCATGCTCTGGTCCCTTTTCCTTGACCATGGCGGCTGTCAAATTCCTTATCCTTATCCTCAGATCTTCAACTATGCTGCTGCATAGAGACATATGGAACTTGGAAGCTGGCAACTTCAAGCTAGATCAAACTAGAACGAAGCATTGGCATGCAAGACGTCAGGCTACCGTACAGACTTAGTCAAGCCTGGCGGCCCAGCCGCACCGTACTACACTGGCGGCGCGGGTTTTACAATAATTTTTTATTTTTCACATTGGAGATTTAGCGGGTTAAAGGATTCAAAATATCCTAGACACAAAAGGCCTTTGCTATGTCCTCATTTTTTTATGCTCAAAAACTCTAAGTATATGAATCAAAAGGGCTATAAACCAAACTAATAAATCTATTTGAATTCATCCAACTTTTAGAACATATTAGAGATTGAGTTTTACCTATAAACAAACATTTATTCATTCCTTTATTTAAACACTACACACATGTTTAATTCTATTTTGTAAATCTTACAAAAGTTGGAGAATTGTTGCTAATGGGTAGACACCTTTACCTTTATTCCACTAATGTGCCAAACCAAAAAAATAAGTAAATCAGTTTATGCCAGAAACAATCATGGAAGAAAACCACTCAAATTATGCTCATCAAATTTCTTAAGAGAATTTCACCAATTCAAGGTCAATCCATTGATAGAAATGGCATCCAAACAATAGTTGGATTGAAGTGATGTCTCAAAAGAGACATATGAAAACATTGTGCACACAATAGCCAAGCCCTAGTTGTGAAATAGTTTGAACAAAAGAGGTTACCCCTCAATTATGCAAAATCTTCAAATTAATCATACAAAATTTACACAAGATGACCAAATGTCCTCAGAACCGGCTATAGGATGAAATGCCACTTTGAGACTTTAATTGGCCATTTTAGGGGATTTTGGCAACCATTTAAAGGGTATATCCAACAAGTGTTAGGAAATATATAAACCAATTGTTAAAACCCGTTTTTGATATACCAAAGCTGTTGTAGCAATCACCTTAACTTTAAGGTTAAATGTGGATATTAACTTGGTAAACTAGTTGTCCAAGTTGTGGTGCCGTACAAGGTATGGTTTAAAAATTCCACAATATGACTCTTAATATCCACATTTCACAGTGGCCTTTGCAATAATTATATATCATTTTCTGTGAAAGCCATTAGTATGGCTACCACTCGGCCCAAGTTGGTTGTTATTCATGATACCTAACTAATTACAAACATAATTAGATTCACATGGTACATTGATCATCCCATGTGTGTGACTCTTTTAGATCTTTAAAGTAATCCCTTGAGCAAATATGATCTGACTTGTTTTCAACTTTTGCTTTTTCATTGCAATAATACAGGTGATTGTTCCACAACTTTTTTACATTTTTTTATGAAAATATATGCAAAATTTGAAATTAAAAAATGGGAGGCTTGAGGGAGATACATGTTGGGAATCTTGTAAAAGTGATGTGTATTATTTGTTACTGGAAACCAATAGGTGCTCCACATGCATCTGAAACTATGGCTAGGGCCTTGTATTGGGACCCCATTCTAGTCGGAGCACTTTTTGGGTCATCATCCTTGTCTAGCCAGGGTGGTGGACCATCTCCCCACTAAACTCCAATAGCCAAGTTGCAGAGCCTCTCCTTGCTCCTCAGTTGCATTCTGCAGGAGAGCTTCCAGTTGAAAATTGATCCCCAAATGTACCTGAATGCTAATGTAATGTGTGCTCTCGCCTTCATCAACATGGTTGCAATTCTCAAACCCCAAATTGCATAATGTCAAATCTTTCTAGCTATTTGGTTTCCAAACTCAACGAACAACCCTCCTGTCCTTCCACTTTGTGAATGTTGTCTCTATGTTCGCACCAAAAATGCAATTGCACAAGTTGCATAAGTGCATTTGAGACACATGAATCAATCATCTTTTGAAAGATCCCCAAACCTTTATTCGAGAAAAATAAAGACAAGGCACTTGATGTCGTTGTAGCTCTCCTAAAAATTGTGGAATTTGATAAGTTTTGTGCAAACTTGTGACAATAGCTCCTTTTGCAATTTGTGAATGTGGTTGATTTTGGTTTGCAAAGAATCAAGTTTGTTGTCCAAGACATCAAATCACATCATGACCTCCTTTCGAAAGTCACCGATTTGAGCTGAACACCCACGTTCATCCAAGAAATTCAAAGCAATCTTGCCATGCATATCAAGACACTCGTTTGATGAATTGTGACTAGCAACCTCGATAGCTTCCTCAATGTCAATCCTCAATTCCTCTACATTGGAAAGGATGAAATTGACCACATCATTCCATTGTTGGGCTCCAAGAAAGAGCTATAGCTTTGTCAGGTGGTCCACTTGGAGGAAAACCATCGAATCCCATGTTCCAATCATGTTGATAATCTAGATCCATGGTTTATTTGCATTTCGTGTTAATGTCTCAACCTTCACAGCTTGGTCTTTTTGTACTTTACATAACCAAGGTGTTTTCAAAGATAAAGGGCACAAAATGCTTTCCACTAATTTAACACCTTGGCATCCAATGTTGGAAGAGGCACAAAATTCATGAAGAGGTGCTATCACATCATCAATAATGATCATCTTGGTCGCCTCAAAATCTCAACTTGAACGAGCAATAATATTAATGAAAGAATTCACTTGACCACTATACTCCAAAAAGAATTGAATCCTTTCCATGTGAACATAATAATGTTTTTTTCAAGTTTAAATATTGCAACTTTTTTTTTGTAGCTTGAACATTTTTTTAAACTTCACCTACAACAACATATACAATGATAAGATTTATCAATTCTACTCATGGAAAATAATCATCCAAAACATAAAGAAAATAAGTGTTCGCATATATTAATTAGCAACGAGTTTGATATATACATGTCGTCTTGGGAAAAACCCAACAGTAATAAATGTGTGTTCAGGATCACCACATTCAATTTGTGATCCTAGGTACACAACATTTGGCCATGGCTTTAGCTTTTTGCCAAAATACACCCAACTTAATTGGCGTTCACCTCGATGTACATCACCATATGCATCTTTGAGAATAGCTGGAATGAAAATTCCACCTTTTTCATTAAATGAACCAATGTTATCAGTGTCTTGATAACATTGGTTCAATTCCATCATCATTTTAATCAAATCTTCCACTTGGACACCTTGTATTTTTTGAATCTTTTGAACATCCTCCTTACAATTATGGCCCACATGAAAATATTCACTAGAAAGTGATTTTTGGAATAAAAATTCAACATTAGTGTAGTTGACAAAACCCTCCATGTTTATTGACACATCATACCCCAAGGCCACATGATAAGATTCATCAAAGGCCAACAGGGAACCCAATATTTCATGGCAAAACCAATTTGGATCCATCACCACAAATTCCAAACTTTCAAAATATAAGACATTTCCACCTTCATATAATGTTTGAGCCACAACTTGACAATGTTTCTTCATCTTGCTTTGATCACCAAGGAAACATTTCAAATTTGTGTTCTTTGCACACAACTTTTCAAAAGTTTCCCATGAGACCATGGGTTTGTTGGGGTGTTCTTCATTCCACTGTGTGATCACCTTTCCCATTTGTAAACTCACCTCTAATACTTTTGGTAAATGATCCAAAATATGTTTTATTTCATTGTTACAAACCTTGCAAGAGGTTGAATAGATGAAGTTGATCTAGCATCAACCCAAAATGAAGGGATGAAATCATATATATTCACCAACTCTTTGTATTTTTTTCCAAGTTTTTGATTATTTGTTGTAAGTTGGTTTGGATTCGCTTCAAGTCTTGGTAGACTTTGTCGCAAAATGTCAAGATGATGATTATATGAGGTGCGAATTAATTGATGGTCTTGTATTAGAAGCAATGAATCTAATCCAATATTCTAATTCATTCATGATTTTAGCACAATATTCATCCAATTGATCTTTACATTCTTTTTTGTTGCAAGTAAGTTTGCAAAGTAAGAAGAAAGATGAAACAATTCCTTGGATGTTTCTATTTCAAATCACAAGGTCATGTAGAGAATGAAATTCATCTTGTCCACCCAAATCTCACAAAGATATATGAATATCATGTTTGATAGTCATATCTTGCTTTTCTATACCCATGGTGTGAGGTAAGGGTGGGCTCCAATTTACTTTTTGTTGCAAGAAACTCAATGTCAATTTGGTCATCTTATAGATACCTTTCACAACCTCTTTTTTGCTATTGTGAATTAAACTTAGTCAGAGTTTTGTCTTCCTTGCATACATTCATATGCAACAAACATTGTTAGTCGAATGTTAATATGTCATTACTTAAAAAAGTTTTGTGGCCAAATTGATTTTGTTCAAAATTTTTTTTTTGGTCACATATCATGTTATGGTATCAAATGGTAAATTTTGAAGGTTATTTCTATTACACATATGTGAAGTCACATTTGCATTGAAAGTTGCATTTAAGGTATTATAATTAAAAAACTATTTGTTGTCTTATGTTGAAAACTATTGGCCAACTTCAATAAGTTCTCATAATAGACTTCCACTCTTTCATTTTTCTACTACTTCATGTTCTTCAACTATAAACAGACTTGTTCATCATTCTGAACTTTTCTATACCTTTTATAAAAAGCTAACTGCAATTCTGCAAAAGTATAATCTAGGTAATCTTCAATATAAATGTTACACCAATCAAACATAATATCTTTGAAGGTAAAACTAAATGGATTAATAATTTTTGCGTCTTTTGTTTCACCATTTGCTCTAATGGCAGCTTTAAAAATTCTAACGTGAGCATCTGGGTCAGAATCCTTCACATATTCAGGACAGTTAAGTGGCCGATGATAAGGCCTATTTGGTGTTAATGGTGGCATGCCTAGATTCACCATTAGCAATCCAAAATACCTTAAAGGTCGTGTAGGTCTGATGATTACCTTGTGAAAAAATTGTTCACCTTTTTAAACATCTTTTCATGCATTTTCGCAAGTTCTGTTCCCTTGGAGTTTGTGGTCTAAACCTCATACCAACAATAGTATGGATTGGTGCTATTATAAATGGAACTTCAGTAACTATAATCCTAGAAATAGACATTGCCACAAAATATAATGGTACAGATCTTATTGGTTCAATTTGAAATTGGAAGTTCCTTCATAGGTAACTCCAACATTGTTGTGATGTAATAGATTTGGTGTAGGAGATACATAAATACGTACTACATCTGCCATAGTCTAAGCTTTCATTTCCATTATGTTATTTCTCTAAATCTGGTTTTAAAGTTTATTTTGGAATTTTGACCCTCTCATGGTACAAATCCTTCAGTTCAACTTGTCCATGATGATGTGCTCTTGTAGGTTCTAGATTCAAATTATGGAAATGTTCAACAAATCTTTGCCTCACATTTTCTTTAATAAATGAACATTCAATAATTTGATGTCCAATTTTATGGTAGTATGCGCAACGTGGAGAATTAGGTATTAGAACTTTGTTCACACTGTGAATCCTTTTATGCCAATCCCTTGGAACTCCACTAACAATGCTTTCATTCTATTGATTAAATCTATGTTCACTATACTTCATTTTGACAGCCACAAGTACACCTTCTACTACTATTGGTTTTGCTTTTGGTAAGACTATAGTTTCTTGTTTAATTATAAGTAATAGTTCAACTCTTCTGGACATTTTAATACCCTGAGTTGTGGCTTCTTGTTCAACCATATAATGAATTGGAAGTTCAAAATTCTGAGTTTTTTGTTCAAACTCTTTCTATTTCATGGTCCTCTTGATAATAACGAGGTGAAGCAAATCTATAACTTGGTACTACTTCCTCCTTTTTTGAGTTGTTAAGTTTTTGGTCTTCATCATGAATCAAATCATCAAAATTATGTAGTTACATTAGTAGACCCATTGATTCCAATGCAACTTTTTGTCGAAGTTCAGATTTTTGACTCCTTCATCTAAACTCAACTTGTGAGTTTACATTTTCAATTTGACATTCTTTTCTCTTGGAATTTTGTTGCAAATTGTTGGTGCATTTTTGTGCTTCACTAGTTTGCACTTCATGAAGAATAATCGGTTCTACCTGAAGGGTTTTGTGGCATGTAGGTTTCCCTTTTATCCACAAATGTTTAAGTTTCAATTCAAAAACTCTTTTAGGTGTTACAAATTGCTAATTTATTTGATTTTCACACAAATTATTGTTGATGGCAACACCATTTTCTATTTATTCATGTACTATAACTTGATTTAATTGTCTCTTCAAACTCTTAGTTATAATTTTATTTTTTGTTTTTCCACATTCTAATTCAAATAAGAACAAATTTATGCATTAAAACAAAATCCTCATAGTTAGTTATTTTGTTTAGATTTACTTCTTGAACAAAAACTTATGATCAAGATTTGAAAAAACATGCAAAAATTAAAACTAAAGTTCATTATCAATTCTTAGAAACAAAAATCCCAACAACAAGACATAAAGAACATTTTGAATTTCACTTTGAATTTAAGCCCTGGGATGGTCGCCAAATGGTAAATACATAATTCTTGATCCTATATTTTGATCTAAATCTAGACTAAAACATATCATAAAACTAATACTAATAAAATTTTCTCATTCAAATTTATTCATATCTAGTTTCAAAATTAAAATCAAATAATGAAAGTATGAGAAAAACATCAAAACAGTTAATTTGGCTATGGAATTCAAACTTTTCCAAAAAACGAAGTGCTCTTGTTTCATGCTCCATCAAAGTTCAATGTTCTACAATGCCACCTTTTCTTCCTTTTCCCGAAAGATATTCATCAAAGTAACAATCCTATGTTCTATTCAAATTGAAATGGTGACAAAAACTATGTAATCCTAAAATAATAACTAGGTAAGTAAAAATATACTAACTATTACCATGAGTAATATACTCCATTAACATCATCACAACTATGTTGCAACAAGTCACTCATGGTGCAATTTGAATTCTTAACATGAAGAAGAATATTGTGTAATTTTCCTTGATTTTTCACTTCAATCATGGCTTCCCCATGATATAATACATATATAGCAATGTAAATTCCATAACTTATTTGTGTACCCAAATGTTCTTGACAATCCTACATGAAACATTGGTTTGATGGGTTTGGGTGGGAGATGGCATATTCACATGTGAACATGTTTTGAAAATAACTCAAATTCATGTGATCGAAGCAAGCTTTCTTTCTTTGAATGTTAGATGAAGTTATTACTATTGATAATCAATCTTGGCTCTAAATATATGTTTATGTGATGCATGGATGGAAAATAATTTTGATTTTTCTCACACTTCATGTGGTTGGAGGTGGAAAAATCTTATTGTTGTGATTAGTCAATCCCTCATGTAAAAAAAGGGTTTGATTAAAAAACAACCACAAGGCTCATATGTTTTGGTGTTGATGGGCCCACACTTTTCCAAGGTTACCACATCGAAATGATATTTCAATTTAAAGTCTAAGCATGATTGGGGTACCCCATTTGGAACACTAAGGACACACTCCTAAGACATTCAAATTCACCTTTTTCTTCATTTTTCCTATGACTTGTTTTAGATTATTTTTTTTTTCATGTCAAATGAAATAATTTTGTTTTAAATTTTATATAGGCATTTAGAATATCTATTGTTTTCATTTATGAAACGCTACATCAAAACTTGACATCTATGACTATGAAAAATATGACTAGTTCTAATGATATAGCCGTATATGCCATGCTTTTGTGCCTAGTCATATTTTTGTAACCATGGATATGACGACATGATTAAAAGTCTTCATGGATAGGAATAATGCACTACTAAAAATCTTCTTCATGAACACCAAATAGTTATTTAATAATATACAATTCCAAACATTAAAAACAAGTAAAAGGGGAAAAAACTAAAAGGTAGACACATGTACCTAATAAACATATTATAAACTTATAGATTATCAAACACATAATTATTGGACAAGTAAATAACTAATACCTTATGATTTTTAAAACTTTTGCCTTAAATCCACTAATTATTTAATGTGAATTTCTAGATAGCGGCTAAAACAAAATTTGGGGAATTTTTTAATTTTAAAAAAATCGCACCAAAATGGAAAACAAATTGCCAAAGTTCTTGAAACACAAAATTAAGTAAAAAATTGATGCTTATAATGTAACTAAAAATTTAAGTTGAGAGTGTTGTTCAAAGGTTTATTTAAATGAATATATATTTTTCTATATTTTGACATTAAATAATGAAATAGATTTTTATTTGTGATATCCAATGAATTTCAAAAGAAATCCACATGCCCCAAAATGGCATTGTTTTCCATGTTTCCATGTGATGGGTAACAAATAATATAAAATTTGATTTAAATTAATAATTTATCAAAATATTTGGTCATACAACTTGGAATTTAAAATATTATATGTATATTAAATCACATTTAGTGAATTGAAAAAAATTAAGATTAAAATTTTTCTTAATACTCATAATAAAATGTGAGAACAAAATATTAAATTAAAAATTGTATAAATTAAAAATTGTGAAATTTAAATAATTTAAATACTTTGTATAAAATTTTCAAACATTGAAAGTGATACCACACGTTTCATAGATAACATATTTTATTTCTAAGTATTTTTAATAATTACAAATAAATATAACATATGGTAATAAATACAACATTTGTACCATTTTCATTGATTCATTATATGTTTTAAAGGTGGGAAAATTATATATATATATTCATACCTTATTCATAACCTTACCTACCTATCATATTACTTACTTATCATGTTACCTATCTTACTTATTTACAAGTAGGTAGGTAGGTAGGTAGGACTCATATATATACATACCAAAAAACCATGTAAATTTTAAATATGTTTGTTTACAAGTTGTATTATGAAAAAAAAAAAATAATAATCTTGTAGATGTCATTTTTGTTAAAATGTATGAAATAGTGAAGATTCAAATGCATTTTTAGTCAAATCACTTAATACTTTCTTAAATTTCTTTTTATAGATGTGTAGATCTTGAAAACATCTTTACAAATGAAATTTATTTCTTTTCATTTGGACAAAATGTGAAAAGATAATAATGGTCAAAGTTGGGTACTTTTGTAGGTGACAAAGGACGATGTGAAATAATGTTGTAAATTTATCTCATATCCTTTGTGAACAAATTCAACTTTGGAAACTATATAAGTAGGTGAAAAAGTATTGGTTTCCACACAATATATGCACCAAATATATTCAAAGTGCAAATTTTACTTGTGATGAGCTAATAAAAAAGGCTTGTCATTAAAAAAAAAAAGGATCCTACTCACCTACCTACCAAATGGTTAGGTTAATTTGATATATAAATATATAATATGTAATATATAT
This sequence comes from Sphagnum tenellum, assembly GCA_963921925.1. Lineage (NCBI taxonomy): Eukaryota > Viridiplantae > Streptophyta > Sphagnopsida > Sphagnales > Sphagnaceae > Sphagnum > Sphagnum tenellum. The sequence continues at coordinate 672,577 of OY998142.1, forward strand.
ATATAATATTATATATATTGATGGCATTTACAACTATGATATGATAAAAATACGACTAGTGGATAAGCGACATGTCCATATGGACTACATAGTCATGTAGTCATATTTGGCATCACTACTACAAAATGCATCTTAGTTCACTTTGGGTTTCATTAAATTTTGAATGAATTTGGACATTTTTACTTAGTGAAATTGTTTAACCCCCTAGTGAATAGGGACCAGTTGGTACAAATAATGATTTGTTTCCATAGTACCTAGTGAAACAAAATTACTTTAAACTGAAATACAAATTTATTAAACCATTCACTTGTTGTTAATAAACTAACCGACATGGATTTCAATTAAATTTTAATTATTTAATATATAAAATTATTAATAATGTCATGATTTTTAAAATCTATTATTTATTGACACGTGTCATTACCTATGCTAGGTTAAAAACCTAGCCTAGGTAGGTAGGTCATGTAATCAACCTAGGCACCTATTTAAGAAATTTGATAGGATAATATTCCGTCAACATACCATTGTTGTTCACACATAACACCACCCATGAGGTTTGATCCTTAGACTTTTGAAATGGAGGTAAACACCCCTACCATCAAGCCACCCCATTTGTTGTTATAATATGTTACATTACATTGTATTTATCAAATACTTCATTTTAAACATTACAAAAACATAAATTTCGAAAATTCATATCTTATTGAAATTTCGTTCAAATGAAATGATTCAAGTTTAATTTTTAAAAAATTTCAATAATATACATAATTACATTTATTTCCTTTTGAAAGTTTAAAATCATTTGAACAAAAAAAAAGTTGAATATCATTATTCAATAACATTTCAATGACCATTCTTTTGAAAAGAAAAAATTAATAAATGGGTATTGTTTTGTTAATATAATAATAATACCTCTGTTAAGTTAGTTTCAATCATTTTATGAATTTTTTCATTAATTTAAATTATTTCACCCTACATTGTTTACGGCTATTTATGGTTATTCTCAATTACTTTTGTTTATTTTTTGTTATTTCACCTTAGGCTATTTTTGGTTATTCTAAGTTAGTTTTGGCTATTTTAATTTATTTCACCTTAGGCTATTTTCAGCTATTGTAAGTTTGTTTTGGCTATTCTATATTTTTTTGGTTATTATAAATTATTTTAATTTAGACTATTTGTAGTTATTATAAATTACTTTTGGCTATTGAAGGCTATTACACCTTAAGTTATTTTTGTCTATTATAAATTATTTCACTTTAGATTTTTTACCAATCCTAAGCGATTCTAATATATGGCTGTTGGTTGTTCTTTTATTAATGTCATTGGTGGTTATTCCCTAATAAGCCATTAGTGGTTATTTTATTAATGGTTATTGATGGTTATTTTATTATAAGCTATTATCATTTATTATATGTTATATTACAACTATTGATGATTATTGTATTATAATTTTTTTTAAAATATTTTATGTTATAATATCATTGGCTATTGGTAGTTATTATATTGTAGGGTATTGAAAATTATTTTTCATAGGCTATTATTTTATATTTTAAGTTATTTTTACCTAAGGTCATTATATTTTGTTTAAGATTATTTTAAGTTATTATACTTAAAATAAAATAATTTATATTAACATAAAGTAGAATGACCTTAAATGACTTAGTATAACTTAAAATAACATATATTAATTTAAATTAAAATAACTTAAGGTAGAGCCTAAAGTTAGTTGAATAATTTGATTTAGAATAACTTAAAAGTTTATAATAAACTAGTTAAGATACCTTAAGGTAAAATAAAATAAAATAATTTAAGGTACAATAATTTATAATAGCCTATAGTAACATAAAATATAAATTAAAATAACTAAAATAGCTTAAAATAATATTGGGTATACCATAAAATAACATAAATATAATATTTAATAAAACATTGAAATAAAATTATTTACTGTAATAAATTATAATAGTGAATTATGTTAATTAGTAATGAAACATAATGTCTACATAATGATATTATAGTGAAATAACTTTCACGAAGGTGAAATCAATAAAATGTAATGAAGTTATTTCATTTTTAAGGTCCCATAGTGATTTAAGTTAATAAATTGCACCCCATTTTGGTAGTAGTGCATGTTTTGGTGTAGTGAAAGTAAAAATAATAAAATTTATCCAATGTGGACATGTTCTATTAATGGCCCAAAATTCTTAAAAATTTCAATTTTTGAAACTTTTGCATAGCAATAAGGCACTTTGGTTTTTGTCACATTTAGACATTTTATGTATATTATTACGTAAAGTGTTTGTGGTAAGAATCTTGGGCCAAAAAAATTTGTTTAAACATTCTTTATGAGTCCTGAACTTTTTTTAAAAAGATAGTCTTAGATTTTTTTAGGACTTGGTCTTAGGAATCCTTAAACTTATTCAAATTTGACATGCAATGCATAAAACAGTACTTTAGTAATGCATTTATTCATGAAAAAAAAATCAAACTTTTAATATGAATGTGATATTAAATTACATGTTTTCAGTGAGGGGGTCCATTGGGTAGAAAAGAACCGGTCCTTTTTGGTACCCTAAGCATGCTTCGACCCTTTAAAGAGAAATATTTTCCTTACATGATGTGACAACATTGCATTGCCCATAGGATGAATCTTGTTCTTCAATTTTGTGTATGGTGACTAATTTGGGATTTGTTGTAGTCATTATATTCTTATTGTTTCAGCTTTTTTGAACAACATTTGGAATTCATTAAACTTGTTGAAATCATGGTAGATATAGGGGCCCAAAGATTTGGTGAAATGTGAAAACTTAGTGGATAAACATGTTGTAGCTTTTGAAATGTGTGATGGCAAAGTATAAGACATTGATTATGATCAAGATGTCATAAGATAATGTATTTGTTGTTCAAACAAGGTTTAATGTAAACCTTTTTGTGATCTCCACACATTGCTAGGTCTGTCTTATTTGCTACCATTATTAGAGACAATCAATGCTTTATCAAGTTTGAGTAAAAGGGGTAAAACCATGGTTAGGTGGCTCACGTTTGACATTTTGAAAAGTCCACACCTTACACTAGCTATAAATCCTATATTTAAAATAATTATCATACTATAAATCCTATAATAATCCCCTATGGTTTTGGTCACAAATGTTAATAGACCACCTTATAAATATCCCTAAACATGTTGTAGCCGAATAAAGGGTGACCGAACAAAAGTTTTGTGGTCGTGCAGTTTGTGTGAACACCAAAATCACTGATCGGGGTTAATCTAGCCGCCTCTATTGATGAGGGGCGGCGGATTTTATCTTCGTTTGTGTGAGAGAAAAGCTGGATGTGCATGGGATGCATGGAGGGAGTGCTGTCTGGCTGTGTGGGATGGGATAGCAAGAAGATGGCGGCGCAATTGATGGAGTGGAGCGGCGCTGCATTGATGGATTATGGAGGAAAGAGTGGCGGTGGAGAAGGGGAGGAGAGGAAGGCTTGTCGAGGAAGCCAATTGAACCAGCTAGGAAGGAAGGAGAAGAGGAAGTAGAGGTTGGGGCGGAGACGAAAAGAGTGTTGGGGATTCCAGGAAGGAGTCGTCAATTAGGCAGATTTGTTTTTGGAGTGGAAAAGAGGAGCTTAGAAACATTGCTAGTTGCTGATTTCTTCTGCTGCGTTAGTGACTAGAGAATATCTAGCTCCTACATGTGGTGAGGTTGAGTTGAAATTGAGGACCGATGCTGTAGACAGAGCAAGTTTTGGTTTATAGAGCGCAAATATTTGGCTGTGTCACTATCAGACGTCTGACGAGCATTGTGGAGAGGAGAGAAAGCTTGTGCTGTCGAGGACCTTTGTGAAATATGAGCTATGACTTTTGGTCATTGAAGTTCTGTCTGTCTGATTCGTGTGAGTAGGAATTGCATCTGCAGAGGTTCGGGTGGGATGATTTTGCGTCCGTAGCGTGAGTCCCCCACTTGGAATTTAGACCAGGGCGGTTGTTGTCTTATTTCTTTGATGTGTGATTGCCCATGTGCGCTCTGTCAGAGCGAGTACGAATAGAGGAGTCCGGTTGCTGTTTGGTCTCCTTCTCTCTCCTTTTTTTTTGGTATCAGAGCATGGTTCCGTGTTTGTAAACCTTGGTAGAACCTGTGGATGTTTAGGTAGAATGATAGTTGAGGATCATGTCTTCATCTAGCGGTGAAGGAATTCCTGTAGAACAAGTGACCGAGGAGATTCATGAGCAACAACTTGTTCGTAGATTTGATTTCTTTACTGTTCAGAACGGACCACAGAGGGGAGGAGCGATTTTGCGTTTTCTAGGCTTTGGTGTGGTTAGGCTTGTAGGTATAGATCCTGACCAAGCTCGAGTAGGAGACATTGCTGTAGAAGTAGCTCACAGTGGTTTCTACACTCGTGCACAAGTTTGGTTGAAAGTAGTCGATGGAGCAAGGGGGTGGGCATCGACCTCAGAGCTACAAACCAATTTTTACTTCACCTCCTACCTTGCGTAGGGTGACTCCTGAATTCGCAAAGAGGCAGTGCAGTGTACCAAGACTAGGAGACATTTAGATTCCTAAGTCGGAGGTATCACGTGACCATTTTGTGAGATTGTATATCCCTGGTGTGGAGGATTTATTCTAGGAGGGAGATCGCTTGCTTCGGGTGGAGCATGGCGGATCCAGATCCCGCCTCATTAGCTGGAGGATATGGCGAAGCCAGGAAGGAGAATGGAGATTCCAGCAAGAGTCGACGGATGAGCAATATTTCTTTAACTTCCCATCAAATTTTGAACCTCTGAAACCAGTAGCAGAAGGGACTCAGTCTGAATTTGTAGGTTGAATCAGATGAGGTTTGCTTCTTTCAAAATTCGATACGAACAAAATTTATTTTGAGGCAATTCGGTGCCATAGTCGTTGAACTTTGACACAAAGTCGCGTACAGACATTGCAATTTTGGTTTGGAGCTCAACATTGCAGGATGACCAGTCCTCAGGGCATGGATGAGCTGTTTTGGGGAAGGGACCATGAAGACGTTAACGATTGCGCGGAAATGACGCGCTCCCAAGTCACGGGGTGAAACCCACTTGAGGGTTTCACAAAGTCAAGTTGCGGAAGTTGAGACTTGGATGCACGCTCCCGGCCTCCAACTCTAAAAAGGGGGTAGAGGGTCCAGTTGGGAGCCCAGGGATTAGACTACGAAGAGGTATTAGTTGATCAAGCTTGAATCTGCATCAAAACAAACCACCCAAGTGGTTAAATCATCTTTCGGGACACCCTTTGGTGTTGGGACAAGCCACGGGCACTTCGGACCACAAGACCCACCACGGCCCGGATTCGGGGGATGCTAGCACCATCCCCCATATAGTATACTCTGCGACGCCCCGTTGAGGTTACATCCAAATGACTTTTTTTCCTGGGACTCCCAAGTTGGAGTCCCGAAATCCACCCAAGTGTCCCGATTTGGGCCTCTCGAGACTTTGAGAGGTCATAGCTCCTCGCCCTGACCGTTGATCGCAACGAGGTCTCAACCGAAGTTGTAGCCCTTGTCGAGATCTTTTCAACACCGTATTGCACTTTTGAATCGGACATCAAAAGCTGGTCGATTTCCGAGTTTTAATGGTCGGGAGTCAAACTGCCAGTTTGACTCCTGGCCCTTCTTTTGCCCATTACTTGAGCTATAGACGTTCAAATGGAAAATGCAAGGGCATTTTCGATATGTACGCTTTAAGACCTTTTGAAAACACTAAGAACACCCCAATGGAAGGTGTTTTGCTCCTTGTTGTCGAGCTCTGAACATTCAGGAGTCCCGGAGGACTCCAAATCCCCAACTTTTCCAAGTGTTGGGCTTCACCCCCACACTTGGCCAAGTTAGGGTTGCGACAATACCAGGCGAGTTGGAGCAACTGGAAAATCTGGTGAAAGTTGCTAGAAGAAAGAAGGATGCAGAAATTGCGAGTAATCAGGTGTCTATGGTGTCTGTAGCTCCGACTCTAAGGAGAATCTGCATTAACAAGACACACAGAAGTAAGACCTTGCATTTGTTGATAGAGATAAACAGCTATTTGATTGAGGGACTTGTAGACATTGGCGCGTCCATGTTTGTCATGGCGGTTGCAGTAGTCAGGGAGTTGGGTATGATGCACTTAGTCTTTGGATCGGAGACCTACAAAACCGCATCTGGAATCGTCATGCAGGCCATGGGACGGATCGATGAGGTGTCGGTCAAAGCTGGAGGTGTACAATGCGCCATGACCTTCATGGTGGTGGACACCGACAGCTACGATGTGTTGCTTGGGCTTGACTTCCTGATCAAGATTGGGGCAATCGTCGATGTGGAGCGTGGACTGATCCAAGTAAAACATGGTCCGGGACCCGATGTGGAAGTGCTGCCTTTGACCATGGTAAATATGTTGCAGGTGCTAAACTCGGAGGCCCTGATGCAAAACGATTCACGTATTGCTGGAAGATTCGACGTGATCATGGGAAGGCCATGTGTGGATGAGGACAGTAAAACCCAACAGCTGGATGTGCGAGTATCAGACTCAGACTCTGATAGGTCTGAGGATTCTGAAGAGGAGCGTCAACGGTTAAGACCAATCAGTGACGAATCAGAATTCGGAGACACTAAACTTGAAGAGTTGGTGTTGATGGAAGGACTTCAGCAAATTCTGTAGCTGACATTGCAAGAACAAGCTGATCATTTCATGAGAGAAGAGACTGCAGATGCCGACTACTATGCCGACTGGATTAAGTGGGTGGCGGATGCAGAGCAAAGGAAGCAGGTTATTGCTGGTGGTGTGACTAATGCAGAAGTACCTGTACTGTTGCAAGTTCAGCAACTGAACGATGCTGCTCCCTGCAATAATTTCAAGGACCGGATCGCGTCCACAGATAACCCAGGGGTGAGCTCAAGATGGGAGGACATCTGCCAAGAGCTCAGAGTTGATTAGAACCTAGACGAACTAAAGAGGCAGCTGCTTTGGAAGATGTTGGAAAGATACCAAGATGTGTTTGCCCGGAATAAAGGGGAGCTAGGCTGTTGCACAGTCGGAGAACATTCCATCGACACACAAGGATTCCCACCTTGCAAGGTAGCTCCTGGACGATTGTCGTACTGGGAGGAGGCCGAAGTAAAGCGACAGATTGACGTATTGGTGGATCTGGGCAAAATGAGGCCTAGTGATTCAGAGTACGCCTGTCGGGTGACCCTCCCTGTGAAGAAAGATGGGAGTAGGAGATTATGTGGGGACTACAGGCCGCTCAATCTACAGACCAGGAGAGATTCGTTCCCCATGCCCTTAGTTGAGGATGTAATATCCCAATTGGGAAAGTTAGCTTGGTTCACTGCATTAGACTTGCAATCAGGATTTTGGCAAATTCGTATGGCTCCCGACGACATGAAGAAGACGGCGCTCGTCACCAAGAGCGGATTGTATGACTGGATTGTCATGCCCTTTGGCCTCAAGAATGCGGCTAGTACTTTTACCAAGACGATGTCTTTGGTTTTTAAGGAATTGGGAGATAAATTCCTGAAGGTGTTTGTGGACGACCTCAATGTCCACAGTGAGAACTGGGAGGACCATCTTCGACACTTGGAAGCCGTACTCTCCAAACTAAGGGAAGTGAACTTGAAACTGAATCCAGGCAAATGTTGTTTTGTTGCTAGGAGTATCACTTTCCTAGGTCATGTGGTTAGTCACGAAGGGACTAAGCCAGACCCTAGCAAGATTAATGCCGTAGCCCATTTTCCAGTGCCAAAGACAGTGACGGACGTGAGGTCTTTTCTAGGACTGACTAGATATTACCGAAACTATGTTTGGGGATATTCACGATTAGTTGTTCCCTTATTAATTCAAACAAGGAAAGATGTTGCTTTTGTGTGGGATTTGGGTTGTCAGTGCGCGTTTGAAGCTCTGAAGGGAGCGCTTGTGGCTGCCCCGGTGCTCATTCGACCTGACTTTAAGAAACCATTTTGCCTCGATGTGGATTGGTCACCAAAGGGCGTCGATGCCATGTTGTCTCAGAAGGAAGGCAGGATGGAGAGAGTTGTAGCGTATGCCAGCAAAGGTCTGACGTTTGCGCAAAGGAAATTCCATCCCATGGAGGGAGAATGTTATGCACTGATATGGGGTATCATGCATTTCAAGCAGTATCTGCACCGAACCCACTTTGTTCTAAGGACAGATCACAAGCCACTTGAATGGTTGGCGACGATATCAGATGCGCATGGGAGAAGAGGACGCTGGATCGACATGCTGCAGGACTTCAGTTTCAAGATATTGCATCGACCAGGTATGAAGCATACAAACGTGGATGCACTGAGCCAAAATCCGGTGGGAGAAGCTACGGATGATGACGATTTCAGTGAAGAAATCCAGGACATCGGGACTAAGCAAGGTGGCTCAATTGAGACGACAAGAGGGATATTCTCTGTCCGACATGATAAGGAATCAGAGTGGCTTGGTCTGAAAAGACATTCAGGAGGACTGAAGGAGCACCATGGATGCTGCTTTGGCATCAATCATTGGCGTTGGTCCGAAGAACACCAACTGTTTATGCTTGATGTGTTGACTGAGACAAGCCAAGATGAAGAGGATGACTCACCTGAGGAAGGAGTAGAAGCTGCAGTAGGAGAGGAAGCTCGGAATTGGGGATCTTCCAAAAGCAAACGGGTCCTGAAGGAAGGGAAGACCGAATACTACGATAGACGGCAACAGCTTGAGTTGGTGTTGGCTGCCCAGGAGCTGTTGAAAGATGATGGGCACGAGGTAGGTGATGCAAGGTCTGGGGACGAAGAAACTTGTGCCGAAGACACAAGCAAAACTGACATCTGGGAGGATGAGGTTTGTTTGGGATTGTTGAAAGAGGGTGTTGTCCTAGACACAGTTGATCTTCAAGAAAGTAAGAGAGTAAGAAAGAGAGCAACCCACTATTGCTGGAAGAACGAAAGGTTCTACTTTAAGGGGTTGTACGTGCCTAAGCCTGAGGATAGGATGAAGCTTGTGAGTCAAATGCATGAAGACTTGGGGCATTTTGGGGAACAAAGGACCTTGGCGGAGATTTGCCGAAGGTATTTCTGGAACAATCGAACGGAATGCGTGAAGGCGATTGTTAAGACGTGCCAGCAGTGCGAGTTGGTGAAGAGTGAGGGTAGCATCCGCTCTGGAGATGAGCGACTGAAGAGCATCCCAATTTGTGACTTGTTCCTCAGAGTTGCATTGGATACTGCAGGACCATTGCCTGAGACTAAGGCAGGCAATAAATATATTCTGGTGGCCATCGACCACTATTCCAAGTGGTGCGAAGCCAAGGCGGTTGCTGATCATAGAGCTAGAACTACAGCTAGGTTTCTGGAGGATGATTTGATCTGCAGGTATGGAGTTCCTAGATTTGTGCTTACTGACGATGGAGGGGAGTGGGGTGTAGAGTTTGAGGTCATGTGAAAGGATTATGCTATACAACATCAGCGCACTGCACCACAGTGGCCCCAGTGCAACGGGATGGCAGAACGCATGATTAAAACCATCAAGCATGGTATCACTGTTTTGGCTGCTAATCCTGATAATGTAAATTGTTGGGATGAGCACCTGGCTAAGGTTCTGCTCGGGTACAAGTGTGGGGTTCAAGCAAGTACAAAGTTCTCCCCATTCATGATTCTGACTGGTCGGTCACCGCGTCTCAGGGCGGATAACTATCTGAATGTTCTGACTAACGTGATTGATGATACTGCCAATGTTGAGGATACTGCAGTACAATTCCTGGAGAAGGTGAGGCTCATAGCAAGTATACATGAAAGTGTCTTGCTCAACGTGGAGCAAGCATAGAAGAAGCAAAGGAACACGTATGCAACCCGGACACGCAAGCATCTGTTTGAAGGCTTGGTTGCAGGGGTGTCGATGGTGAAAATGAAGAAACCAGGTAAGAGGAGAGCACTCATTGCAAGTTGGGAAGACCCATACCAATTTGTCGGACATGCTGATGGGAAGGGCAATTCTGACTTTGAAGAAGGTTGTCGGATCTGCATTGTACAAGATGTAGACGAACGTCAATGGGAGAGGTCTCGAAGAGATCTGCAGATCTATTACGCTCCTCCAGATTAAGCTAAGGGACTCAGCTTTCTCAAAAAGGGAGGGGTGACATATGTAGCCGAACAAAGGGTGACCGAACAAAAGCTCTGTGAACAGTTTGTGTGCACACCAAAATCATTGATCAGGGTTAATCTAGCCGTCTCTATTGATGAGTGGCGATGGATTTTATCTTCGTTTGTGTGAGAGAAAAGCTGGATGTGCATGGGATGCATGGAGGGAGTGTTGTCTGGCTATGTGGGATGGGATAGCACGAAGATGGCGGCGCAATTGATGGAGTGGAGCGGTGCTGCATTGATGGATTATGGAGGAAAGAGTGGCGGTGGAGAAGGGGAGGAGAGGAAGGCTTGTCGAAGAAGCCAATTGAACCAGCTAGGAAGGAAGGAGAAGAGGAAGTCCAGTGGATACTCAGAGAGGTTGGGGCGGAGACGAAAAGAATGTTGGGAGATCCAAGAAGGAGTCGTCAATTAAGCAAATCTGTTTTTGGAGTGGAAAAGAGGAGCTTAGAAACATTGCTAGTTGCTGATTTCTTCCGTTGCATTAGTGACTAGAGAATGTCTAGCTCCTACATGTGGTGAGGTTGAGTCGAAATTGAGGACCGATGTTTTAGACAGAGCAAGTTTTGGTTTATAGAGCGCAATATTTGGCTGTGTCACTGTCAGACTTCTGACGAGCATATTTAAGAGGAGAGAAAGCTTGTGCTGTCGAGGACCTTTGTGAAATATGAGCTATGAATTTTGGTCATTGAAGTTCTGTCTGTCTGATTCGTGTGAGTAGGAATTGCATCTGCAGAGGTTCGGGTGGGATGATTTTGCGTCCGTAGCGTGAGTCCCCCACTTGGAATTTAGACTAGGGCGGTTGCTGTGTTATTTCTTTGATGTGTGATTGCCCATGTGCGCTCTGTCAGAGCGAGTACGAACAGAGGAGTCTTGTTGCTGTTTGGTCTCCCTCTCTCTCCTTTCTTTTTGGTGACAATTTGATTGGTAAAAAAATTTAGAAAAAAATTTTAAAATGTCAATGTGAAATGGAATACCAATTGTAAAAAATGACGAAAATCACAACGTGTTAAAATTTTAAATATGAAAAAAATTATATTGGAAAAACTTCAATGCATCTTACAATAAAGTTATTCATTTTAAGGTGGTTATTTTTAAATTTTAATTTTGACATTATTATGACATATTTTTTGACTCCACATTTTTCATTTTTTGTGTGTGACAAACATAGTGTCATCATTTCAAAAGTCCACAACGAGTCCAATTTTTTTCATTGAAACTCATCCATGATTTTTAGTAATACTTTCAGTAGATTATATTATAAGATGAATAATGAAAAAATTGAAAACTTTGATGTTTACAATGATTTTACATTTTAAGTTCATTTATAATTTTTAAAAATTACAATTATGACAGTTCAAATAGTCCACCTAACTATGCTTTCACCCAAGGAGGGAGGTCTTCATTTGTGACTTTGTAATAGCTATAAACATTTGCCAAGGATATCTTTTTATGCTATATTCAAATCCAACAACTAATTACTAGCGTTAAATCTAAGTGTTTTAAGATGTGGAAAACAATTTCGCCACCATCACCTAAGATTGGGTTACTAACCTGACAATGGTGTGGAAACAATTGTTTATGTATGGTTGGTTTCAATTATTGAACTTAGATTTTCAATCCACTTGTAAGGGCTAATGAGCCTATGTGAAATTATGTTTTTGAAACATTCATCATGCATGTGGAAGGTCAATGTTTTGTTGTAGCTAAATGTTCATCAATGAATTGGATTAACAATTTTTAGATTTTGAGTTGATAAATGTCTTCAACATTATGTATCCATAATTTTGGATGTAGCTTGATGTTGATTTTTCCCCCCTTACATTCGTTATCATAAAAAAGAATTATTGTGGAACAAAGAAGGTATTTAAGGATTAGGGTTACAAGTTGTAAAACCTTTGAATGCCAACCTCTTGGGTTTGCAAATCTGTTTCTTTAAGTTCATGAAGATGCATGTGCCAAAGGCCATGGTTGAACCATTTGATATTAATATAATGACCAAGTTGTGGGTCGTAATCAACAATAATGACTTGATCACTCAACAATTAAGTGAATATTTGAAGTCAGTTGAAATTGTAATGATGTCAATGCTTAGATTTATAGAAGATGAATGGACTTTCTCCACACACTTGCATTCATGAGAGATAAATTGCATAACCGATTAGGTTCAATTTGGACACAACTCTTCGCATGTTTTCGATATACCTTCTTTTATTAAGAGGTTATTACCATGCTTGGTGCTACCACTTAACAAGTTCTATTGTTCTCACAACCCTAGCCTCAAGCGTTCATGTTTTCATGACGTGGACAAGTCCAATGAATTGCAATTATGTTTGGTTCCGTATGAGATTCATTGGCATTTGGGTGTGATGGATGAGACTTTGAGTTTACATTGGACAAAGTCTGATATTAGAGTGGGGTTCAACTCCCCTTCAAAATATTTGTATTAGTTTGCAAGTTTGAATTTTTGAACTTGCATGCATCAATGTCACTTTTTGTCTTTGTTTCTCCTTCCTTTTCAATGATGGAGCCACATTCTCCACTGGTTTTCTTGTTGGGGTGCCAATGAGACTTGAAATTTTTTGTGGGTGCCACGTGAACTTATTTCTAAAAAACACGAATAGCCACTTTGGACTATATTGAACGATCCATGTTTGGCAAAAACTGACTCAACAAATGATCAAGAAGCACGTAATCCTCTGTCAAAAGAAGCCAGTTAGGCATATTAGAGACATGTCCTGTTACCACTTGTGCACATTTTATATTTTTATACAAAAGACCCTGGTCAGGTTTCTTAAAAGATAACCTATGTCTGTCCACAAGGTATTACACCAGGTGAATGTGCAGTCCTTGCTTAAAGGCACAGCTCAATAAAAGACAATTACCTATGGGGTCGTGGTTGAACACATGAGGGGTATAAAGGGGTATGTAACATAGTACTTGGCATGTTATGCGAGGTTACAAGTGCAAAACATGTCATATTATATGAGGTCACGAGTGCAAAACATGCCTGTCTGTCACTTGAGAAAATATGGATGGGGCAAATGGGCAGACTGGAGGAAAAGATTGCAGGAGCACTTTTGTACTGACTGCATTCATTTCTTTTGGCCTATTTAATATTTTCCTGGTTTCAATCAGTGTTGTGTAGTTATTTGATTTTTTAAATAACGAGGAGTTTGGGTGGTTAAAACTTTGAGAATCAAAGAATCAGCGATTCTGGGCTTTTGAGGAAAAATCAGTTTAAAAGATCTGTATTTGATTGTAAGGGCCACTTTAGACGAGGGTCCAAGGTCCAGGGACCAATGAATTCAAGCAATCTTATTGCCAAAAGCTTTAAATTGGTCCTAAGGCCTTTAGACAGGGTCCAAGACCAAAAAGTGGGAAATTGAGGCTAAACCTACATGGCAGCTGTTTATGGAGGGAAAATCAATTGGTTTAGACACAAAAGCGGTGCAAAAGGAGAGCTCCTGATTTGGAAGAACCACGAATATACGGACAAAGGTACAGTCCAACTCAAGGATTCGATTTGCTTCTAATCAGTACAAATTGGTTCCTAGGAAATTGGACCCTGGACCCTTGTCTAAAGTGGACCCACAGCGTTGGTTTCCATTCCGTGCAGCAAATTGAACTTTCGAGCCCACTTTTTCACGGGCCCATATACATTCCTGAGCTATGATGCTTGCCCCCTTTTTTTTTACTGCACTCAGATTAAGTGAGATCTCAGATATAGTTTGGGCCCTGCAAACGACATGTTCAACTCCAAAACAGTTATTAAGTCCCATAAAAGTCTGAAAATCTCAAAAAGCTTCAAAACAGTCTACAAAACTCCCATGCCACTTCTCTGGAGCTTTTCTTTTTGTCTTCTTGTAGGCCACTAACAATTTTGGAACATGGGGAAAAACCCAATTGAAAGTTTAGCTTAGAGAAGGTTACTAAAGTGCTAGAGAAAGCAAATTTAAAGCATAAAAGCCAGTTGGAAGTGCCACTCAGCTCTGCCTAAGGCATGCACTAATTTTGGGATTCACTGAAATTGGGCTTAGTACTGAAAGGTTTCAATAACCAATTGGTCTGGACAGCCAATGAAACCCATTTTTTGACGGCCCTTCAAAGGTAAAGGCGGAAAATCCAACAAAGATTGCTCCAGAAAGTTGTTAAAAAAAGTTGAAATTCCATAAAGACAATAGATAAGAATGTAGGCCGTGGTAGATGGTGACAAATGATGGATCAAATGTGAGAATAATTGTACTATGCACATCAATAATGTCATGTAAAGTCTTACCTGAGACTTCCCAAAATATTTTATAGGCAACAACATCTGTAACAAGCATGCCCAAACGTAAATGAACATTGTGTTGCATTTAACTGCAAGACCTGCTTGAGCTATAAATAAAATGTCTGCTGCCAACCCAATTTTTTTTTTAACACTATAACTGACCTATCACATGGCCAACGTGCACTCTACTCTTAAGAAATTGATGCAACAAAGTTTTCAGGTCTCTGGAAGTACACAGTCTTCTGCCAATCAAAATAAAATTTTCACTACAACTAACCTATAGCATGGATGGAATGTACTATATTCCTAAGAAATTGACACAACATTGTCTTAAAGTCCATTAGTGCAGTAAGCTTGCTAAACTTTATAATGAAGGCTCCAATGGGGAGAAGGGGGTGCATAAAATGAGAGAATCTTATGACTCCCTTACTCATTGGGCACAGATAATGGAGGGGGGACCATGTAGTTGTCCCAAATTTGAGGGAAAAAAGTAATTTGCCTGATAACTGACCTATCACATGGATGGAGTGTATTCTACAATTAAAAAATTGACGCAACAAGGGTTTTAAATCCCTTACTGCCGTAAGCTTGCTAAACTTTATTAATGATGGCACCAATCAGAAGAAGGGGACTTACAAAATGTGCGAATCATATAAGTCCTTGTGCAACATCAGCCAAGGGAAAAAGGAACCTCTATCCCTCTATGGAGTGAACAAACTGCAAGGACGGCCACGAGACAAAGACAAAGGTTGCCAAGGTGTCCCAATTTAGGTTGCCAAGGTGTCCCGATTTAGGTTGCTAAGGTGTCCCAATTTAGGTTGCCAAGGTGTCCCAATTTAGGTTGCCAAGTTGTCCCAATTTCTATCGAGTGAACAAACTGCAAGGACGGCCAAGAGACAAAGATCAAGGTTGCCAAGTTGTCCCAATTTCAAGGGGAGGCAGCAGATTGCAGCAGCTTGGACTTCAAGTGGAAAGACCACGTATGCAAGTGGCATACGGGGCTGAGACGTGTACTTTTTGAGAATTATTGTACTCCTGAACCAGAGATGAGGTAAATGTCAATATCTCTTGTTGTTTATTGGCCTTGCCTACCAACTCAAGAATATTGTGTTTAGATTCATTATAGACAATAGTAGCTTAATGTATTTTGGCCCTTAGGTAATAGGTCTATTTGCATATGAGGATCTTTGAAAGATTATATTTTGGCTTGTGTTGAAAGTTGAGATTATATTTTGGCTTGTGTTGAAAGTTGAGATTCGTTACAGCGCTATAACATCTTAAAGGATTTTGGTATCTTTTAGAGGATTTTTTGAAGATTATATACTTGTCTGGTGAAATATTTGAGTGTTCGGTAATTCTTCTATTGCCTTGAGATGCTTTTTAATGTAAATGGCAAGGCCATCCCTGGTACTTACTTATTTTATTTATAAATAAGATAAAATATGATAACTAATCAATAATAGAAATATATTTAATAGAAATTCGATTTTTTCAAAATTTATAATTATTCTAAAGATTTTTTTTGGTGAGCCTGGTTTACTTCTTAAACGTTTTATAAAATTTACTTCCAAAAGTAAAACCATCAAACAAAATCCCTTAGCTTGAACGCAGGTAATTTTTTTCCCCTCATTTTCATTGAAATGTACAAGGTCACCGACCCCATTCCATGTGAGTGACCCCTGCAGCCTCCTGAAAACTTGGAGCTTCTAGTGGGAAAAAGTGCACCTACGTGCAAATCGAATCATGAACCACACACAAAAAGTCAAGAAGGATCGGGGGGGAAGGATACGATCTGCAGTTCCGTAAATCTACAGAATCATGTAAATGACAGGCCTATGCAGGCTCTTTGCTTTCCCAATGTACTTAATCTGTCCTTTGTGGAATTTTGGTAGTTTTTCCTTGTTGATCACTTCGTATTTAAAGTGGTTGGAGGGGTACAGAATTTTCATAATTTAGAGCCTGAGATAATTTGAGTGTGAAAGCTCATGTAGTGAAGCTAGCTGTTGCAAAAATAATTCAGCTGAGGTTGAGGGACTGGGGCGAGAGAGCTAGCTAGTAGCTACTTCAGGAGACGTCATTAGCAGTAGTAGTAAAGATATTGAGCATCATGGCGTTGCACGTGAGTACTATGTTGTCGAGTACCAGTCCTGCAATTGCCATGCCGAGTCAGTATTATGCAGCCGGTGCAGCCCGGGAGAGAACCATATCATATACTGCAATTTGTAATCGGAGATCACCGTCCAGCTCGCTGCCTACACCTGCATTCATCTGGAAACGGAGCAGGAGTACTTATAACCCATCTCGCGCAGTTTTCATGAATGCGCAATTGAAGCAGATTCAAGTTGGAATTACTCGCAACAATCGTGTAGTTAGGGAGTTGCAGTTGACATCTTTTGATGACTCGAACTCGGCGCGCAGAGAGGCTGCTGCAACAACAAAAAGAGAAGTTCGAGCTCAGATCGCGGAAGTGGCACCTCGGAGATCAGCATCATCAGTAGCTGGCGGTAATTTAATCGAAGCAGTTTCGAACACGGCCGAGACATTACTAGCGACTTGGATAGAAGTAGGCCGATCAACAACGGTATCACCTCTGATAAACCCATCTGCCCCAGAGATGTTCACGGTTGGAAATTTCGCACCTGTTGATCGTGAATGCCCTCCGGACGAGAACGTGGAGATTGAGTCCGGGACTATCCCCAGCTGCTTGAATGGCGGGGTGTATTTGAGAAATGGTGGCAATCCTCACCATGAGCCGGGCTTTGGTTACCATTACTTCGATGGCGACGGTATGCTGCACAATGTCAAGTTCCGCGACGGCAAAGCCACTTATTGCTGCCGCTACATTCGCACCAACAGGTACGCACGAAGGACATCTTACCGTTAGGCTGCTGTGATCCATTGGGTGTGCTCTACCGGTCAATTTCAGGAGCGCTGAGACCTAGGAGTGAAACAGTGATTCACCATACGATGACATCTGTGTATTCTTTCAAGAGAACTTGTTTCCAGAGTATCTAACATGATTAATTACGTATTTTCATCACAGTTGCAGCTCTCCAATGTATAGCCACTGTCCACGCAGCAAGAAACAAGACCCTATGTTAGTGGCTTCCGATCAGAACACGTGTTTCAAGAGTTCCTAACATGATTAATTACATATTTTCATCACAATTTGCAAGTCTCCAGTGGAAAACGACTAACCCTCCACCAAATCGCTATATCAAGGGCTTTCCATTAGAACATGCATTTCCAGAGTTCCTAACATGACTGATTACTTATTTTCATCAGAGTTGGAAAGTGACTGTCCGTCCAGTAAGAAACAAGACCCTATGTCAATGGCTTTCCATTAGGCTGCTGTGGTCACAGATACACAGTGTGCCGTAAGCAGCCTAGTGGAAAGAGACGATTAGGATCCCACAGAAACAGGATGTATTCTACCCGATTGTTCTAGTTAAATGAAGCTCCAGAAATGATGAAGCTCGGAAGGACTTATTGCAATCATGTGTTGTACTTGGTGTGAACTTGAGCTGAACTAGGTTCATGCAAGAGGAGAAGGCAGGCAAGTCTTTGTTTCCGAAGATGATGGGGGAGATACACGGGTTCGTTGGGTTGGCACGCTTAGCACTGTTTGCTCTTCGAGCTATGTTAGGTCTGCTCGACCCTTTTGGTGGTATCGGGACCGCCAATGCAGGCTTGGAGTTCTTCAATGGCAAATTGCTGGCGATGTCGGAGGATGATCAACCTTATGCCGTTCATATCACAGACGATGGAGACCTCCGCACCATTGGAAGGTAGTTTCTGAGTTCTTCCCAACGAAACCCCGTGATCTCGTTTGTCCCGAGACTTCGCTGGTGCACAGTCGAGCTTGTTTGCTCTCTTGCACTCTGGAGTCCTTAAGTCTCGCGTTGGGTCTGTTGGACTCTCTAGACTTCCTTAAGGCTCTTGTTTGGTGTCTTGCTCTCCTGAGTACGTAAGTCTCTTGTTTGCTCTCTTGCACTCTCGAGTCCTTAAAGGCTTTTGTTTGGTCTCTTGCCCTCTGGTCCTTAAGCCTCATGGGACCTTTCCCTTAGCTGTTGGGATCCCAGACTTGCATGTTAATAAGTTGTTAGACTATTGGGTAGAGTGTTTTCTTTTACCAATTTTGTGATGTAGCCAAAGTGTTGATCACCCATAAGAGGATTTAGCCAAATTTGGCTATAAATTAAGTAGGATTTTAAAAAGAAAAAATATTCATCCTTCTATTATTTGGCTACCTCCTGGAACTTATTATACATATCTGGTGAATTTCACCCATTTTTTTCATTGAAAATCCTTTGTATCTAGGTCCAATAATGGCAAAAAATTGCAATTAAAAAAAAATTGGGGCCAAATATTTTGAAGGCAGGGTTGCCTTGCTCTTTTGAGGAGAATGGGCTTCTAGCAACCTGCCATTCAAAGTGAAGGATTTGACCTAGATGTTCCCTTTATGGAAACAATCACCAAAAAGTTCCCCCCCACTGATGACTGTGAATGATGTATTATACATTATCTGAAGGCATTTCATTCATTGATTAAATATAGGTGCGGGTAACTCAATTACATTGGAAAATATAATTCCAAGTCTCGCATCTTCTTGGCACAAATGTATAAATAATTCTCAAAAACTACAATAGAACACAGAGTAAGGGCATTAAATTATGATTGTGTCGAAAATCTAGGTCAAACAATCTCGGATACCTTATTCCTTGAAGGCAGCCTGGGATATCAAGTGGAGTAGATAAGGTGACCTTATTCACACCTGTTCGATAGCGTGTACATATTTTAACTTGTGGGATTTAGAGGTTGAGGACAATTGCATGCAATCTTGTGCTTGCAACTGACATGGGCATGGTTCACAGAGAGATCAATGACTCCCATACCTTTTGGTTGTAGATATAATTTCAATGGAGCACTCAAAGCTATCAACATGACGGCGCATCCAAAGATTGATCCCAAAACAGGGGAGATGTTCAGTTACACTGTCAACTTTGTCCAAGCTCCGTACCTAACACTCTTCAAAGTTTCAGCTGACGGGGAAAAGCGTGCAAATGTGAACATCACTCTTCCGGAAGCAAGTCTCATACATGACTTTGCAATCACTAGCAAATATATAGTGATTCCAGATACTCAAATTGTGCTCCGCATACAGGTATTTATGGCCTCACCAAATGAACTCGATTTTTTTCTGAGTTGGAATGCAAGCATACATTTGAGTTGCAAAAATATGACGTTTCAAATGATTCAAGACTTCTTATTTTCCATTGAAGTTAAAGATAATTATGACCTTTACATAAGTCCAATCATTCTCAGGGAAATGCATTTGTTATGTTTTTATGCGAGGCCAAGATGAGGTAAATATAAATAGAGTCCGTCGATGTGAATGGGAATCTAAGACTTTTGACATAGTATATTATGGTGTCTTAAAATCCACATTTTTCTTGCAGGAGATGTTCAATGGAAAATCACCAGTTTGCATTGATGATAAAAAGATCCCTAGGTTTGGAGTGTTGCCAAGGGATGCCACAACAGAAGAACGAATCAAGTGGTTTGATCTTCCGGATAGCACATGTATCCACTATGTGAACGCTTGGGAGGAGGGTGATGAGATTGTTGTAGTTGGATCTACACTATCACCAATCCAATTCACTTTTCACCAACAGGAGAAAATGGAATTGCGGTTAGCAAGGTTTCATCTCAACCTCAAGACAGGAACAGCATATAAACAAGAGGTTGCAAGTAATGCAAACTTTCATGGTGGACAATTCAACCAGATGTATAAGTGTAAAAAGACAAGATATGTGTATGGAGTATTGTCAGGACCATTCCCGAAATATGGAGGAATAGCCAAATTCGACTTGGAAGCTTCACAAAATAATGATGTAACACAACAAGCTGTTGTTGGTTTGCACAAATTCCCAGCAAATTGTTTTTGTAGTGAACCCTATTTTGTACCCCGTAGTACGGATCCGTCTAATTTGGAGGATGATGGCTACCTCCTCACATATTACCACAACGAAACTGCCAACGTATCAAAACTCCTTGTTTTAGATGCACGGTCACCGACTCTTGAAATAGTTACATCTCTCAAGTTGCCACATCGAGTTCCTTATGGCTTCCATGGTCTGTTTGTCACAAATGAACAACTTTCTAACCAAAAGCCCTCTTTGGTATAGTCATGTTTCCCCGATAGGAATGAAGTTTAGAGAGTAAGTGCTTAGAAGCAACTTGAGTATTGAGAAGAATTTGAGAATACAACCAGAAAATAGATTTTGAGCATTTGAATTGGGTGAACCATTCTTTGTAAATTTGGTAAAATTGTAATTAATTTTTTAGACACACATTAAATCATATTTTAGAATTCTTTTTGGTGACATGTATTGTTTTTTGGTTACACATTAAAATGGTATCTTCAGTTTTCTACATTTGGTCACCTCTAATAACTTTTTGGTAACACATTAAACTTAGGTTTTTTTTTTTCTTTTTTTCTTCCCCCCATTCTATTGATTTTACTGATTTATTTGGCCCACATTAACAAATGAATTTTATCTCATAGTTTTTGGTCATCGGGTTTTCACAAATTAACAAGTAAATTTTAATTTTTTGTCATGCTACTATGATGTATAAGTTTCATTCACACTATATTTATATAATTGCATGCTATATATTATGGTTTATTTTTCAAAATCTTAGTTGATTGTTATGGTAATTGTTTTATCAACATGTATTGTACAATTTCTTATGGCAAGGAATATTTGCATCCAAATTGAAAAGACACATATGGACAAATTGATGTGTCACATGAAGTCATGTTGTGTAACATATTTTCAAATGGAAGTTCTAGTGCCTTCAGGTCACGGTCAGACCTCCCCAACTCTCTTGCCTTCTTGGCCTTGGCTAGCTGCTCTGTGATCTCCTTCAGCTGCCTTGTTGCTTTCAGCTGCACCTCAGACTGGTAGAAGGCATTCCAGACGTCTTCTGAAAACTGAAACGGCCTCTCCAAGTTCCTGTACACATTCAAATCTCTCAGGTGAGCACGAATCTTCATCCTGTCGTGGTATCTTGCTTGAGACATTGAATTGGAGATCTTGTCTGTAATCCATTGTGAATCAAGCTCTCCTCCATTTCGAAATGCTCCCTTGACTTGATTGATCACTCTCTTCTGCTCTGCCTTTGAGAGAGTGCCCCATTCAACTCCTCGTGCAAAGTTGGTGGAGACAATGTGCCTAATGGTGCTCTTGGCCCCAGTGTATGCCCAGCTCGGTTGGAATTCCTTCCTCTACCAATGTTATCAGAGGGAGCTTCTTCCTCTCCTCCTCCTCCTTCTTCAGGTCGAGCTTCTCCTTTCTGATGGCATCCCTCTCATCCTTCCTCCTTTTCTTCTCGAGAGTTCTAGGTGAGAGAGCTCCTGTTGTTGCTCTCTCATCTCTCTTTCTCTTCTTCTCTACTGCCTTGGCTTCTACAGCCTTCCTTGCCTCCTCCTCTCTTTGTGCTTCCCCAGCAGTCAGCCTTGCTTACAATGCTTGACCTAAGATGGCTGTCAAGGATGCCAACCCTTCAGGTGTCCTAGTATCCATTGCAAAAAACTCTAAAGCTCTCAAGTGATCAGCAACCATCTTCCTCAACCTTTCCTCATTGTTGTCACCTCCTCTAGACCCAGAACCCCCTCCACCAGTCCCAGCCATTGCAATCCGCAACCTCCTCTCTGCCCAAGCTTTCCTTCGACAATTCTCGAGCAATGCCAAGAATGAATTCAAATTCACTCGCCGTCCTACTCTAGTCTAGACCCCTAGAAAGATTTCACTACACCTTCAAGGGATTCCCTTCCAACTTAAGGACTTTCGACAATTCAAGGCTTGCGATGTAACTCGCATCGCAAAGGTCGTGCAATGCTGTTAGTTTCACAAAGTTAGAGGGTTGCGAAGTCGAGCGCTTCGCTAATGTAGGAGGAAGTTAAAGGGTTTAGGGCTTTGGTTTAAGTAACATATGCAGATGCGAAGAGGGATGCGATGGTGGGGCCCCCAAAAAAATTTCACTACACCTTCAAGGGATTCCGTTCCAACTTAAGGACTTTCGACAATTCAGGGCTTGCGATGTAACCCGAATCGCAACTTGCGTTGTAACCCGCATCGCAAAGGCCGTGCAATGCTGTTAGTTTCGCAAAGTTAGAGGGTTGTGAAGTCGGGCGCTTCATTAATGTAGGTTTTTTTTTTTACAAATTTATTATGGGGGGAAGGGTTGGTTGAAAATGGCTATTTCCAAAATATTAGGCACTCATGGGTTTTAATTCATTAGTGTTTTTTATTTCTTTTCAAATGTCATTACTACCATCTACTTAATACGTTATTCCATTTTAAATTTTTCCTTCTCATTGATCTTTTTGTATTTTTTTTCATCTATTTTTTTCTGATTTTTTAAAGGCATTTTTCCCCTTATTTCCATCCTTCCCTCTTTTTCCTTAATCCTTCTTTTTTCTCCTTTTTCATTTTTTTTCCTTACTCGATGTTTCTTGTCTTGTTCTATCGTATTTCTTAATTTTACATCTTTTTTTCTTTGTTTCTTTTTATTTGTTTATTTTCTATCTATCATTTTTCTTATTTTTTTCAATTTGTGCTAGTATATTTTCTTTTATTCTCTTATCATTTTCTTAACTTTGTAAAAGACATTCGTTGAATAGTAATGAACAAGTATAAACAAACTTGGAGAAATTTTTTTATTTATGAACTTTTAAAAGACATCCTTACATTTTTTATTATGTAAATTGGAGATTTCCTTATCATCAATGCTTACTGTAAAACTTAGTTGGCAACAAAGATACAACTCCAATTTTAGTGCAATTAAAAAATCTTGAATGTTCTAAGTTTATTTTTAAAACCTTCTTGAAGTGTTTACTTTGATGACATGTGACTACACCTATTACATTACTATTTAAAGAATGAAATAAACTTATGAAACTTCTTTGTCTTGTGAATGTTATTTACAAACATTTCACTCTTTTTTAAAAATTAAACCACTTGTAAGCATTACAAGTGGTTTTAAGGCTCACCAAAATGACCACGCATTATCTTTTAAATCTTGTAATAAAATGCCTAAATAGTCGAAGGTCTTAAAATAAAAAATTAATTAACTTACGAATTAAAGGCAGACACTTCTTTAAAGTCAATTTACTCACAAATACCATGATAAAGATCAACCCGAAAGTCAATAAAGCCATATAACTTTTAAAGAGGTGTCATGTCATAATTTTAAAAACATGAAAAAATTATTTTTAAAATAAAATGATTATACCTCTCCTTTCTTTTATAAACAAGGATGCTAGCTATAAAAAAATCAAGAAGGTTATACAATGATGTATTTTTTTACATTGAAGGTGGCACCTCTTAAATGTCAATCGACTCGTATAGACCTCGATCAAAATTGATCAGAAGGTCAATAATGTCGTACAATTCGTCAAGAATCGTCAAGAGGTGTCAATCCACAGTTTTAAAAAACATTAAAAGATTACTCTAAAAGGAAAATTACCATGAATTATCCTCTATTTTATAAACTATGATATAAACTGTTGAAGACTTATAAACATGTGAAACATTTAAAAACACCACTTCATTTACAAATTCATTTTCCCTATATATGTTTTTTTAAACAAAAAATTTAATAATGCTTATAAGTTCCAATGTTTGCTAAAATTTAAGAAATCCATTTCACCTGAGCATCAATTTGTTAAGATTAAATTACATGCATGATGTCGCAACATAAGGGCTAGCCAACAAGTTCAGTGACTAATCAGCCAACCGAACTATTAACAAGCATTAGGCAAAACCTAACCCCCAAAAACATTGTTTAACTAATCAGCTAAAAAACAATGTTCGTGGGGCCCCATCTATGAACATCAAAAATTATACATGCAAGCGAGCTCATATTGAAATGAATTTCTGAAATTATTCCTTATAAATTATATTTTACAACAAACATTACAAAAAACCAATAAATCTGATAACATAGCTTTGAAATGAAAAACAAACTAAGAATTACACATACATGGCATTTACAAAAACTTACAATTATTTAAAAAGACTAAAGAAAAGGCATTTACATGGTAAATAAAAGAACTTGACAATTTTGAAAAAAATGGAAAAAAGAAAGAAGGAGATATAGGAAAGGAACAAAGAGGGTTGCTCTCAACAATCGCATCCATTGTTCCAAATCTTAGGGTATTGGGCACCACCCACCTGCACGAAACCATCTTAGAGTATGAGGCAATATTGCAACTAAAAAACCACATGTTGTTGCATTGATTTACACCATCTACTCTTCTAGACCTTATACTCACCTGTACATGAACCAAATTGGCATGCATTTGGGAAACCAAAATATAAGCTCACTATAATAGTACATAAAACTCACAGTGCATTCATCATTTAATCTGATTCTTCCACATTTCCAGACCATGTTTATCTCCAGAAAAGTTCACATATATCTGACTTGAAAACTACAAATAAGAAACACCAACCTGCACATTGTGCATGTCATAAATCTTGCCCTTCCAAGAACTAGCCATCTCTGTTTTCTCTTAGCACCTCCAAGTGGTCTGGGCCACAAGTTCTGCCTGCATGACATCAATGCCTGTCACAGGCAGCCTCTTTCAGCCATTTCACATGAACACAACAAACAGCCTTGTGTGCTTGCATACACACTGGCAACTACACTTTTCTTTGCTTGGTGTTGTAAGACTGTCATATCTTGGGCACACTCTATACGCAACCTACATTGATCACAAATCCTTTTGATTTGAACAAAATACATCCCACCTTCTAAGGTCAAATTGCATTTCATATTTTGAGCCCAAGCTGCTCTGGCTCAACTCTCCCTTGGCAAGATTCGACTCCCATACTTGGAAGCTCTCGGAGATGGCCTTGTGAAACTCGAGTAAGAACTTGCGGCCGTTGGTTTTAAGAACCTTAGCACACATTGCCCGAACCCTAAACAAAGCGATCCATAAGCTTCCCGACTACTAGCTTTCTCTCTACCATCTATTTCTATACAATCATTTTTTCTCCAGAGAACTCTTCAAGTGGAGTTGAGAGAATGTTAAATTGCTCTGTTACAAGTATTTTCCAAAAATTAAATAAAAATCATACAAAACAAACAGCAATGCTACTACATGCATGTTGTCTATCTGCTGTTGCTACAAAACAACGACTTCTTCTCTCCCACGCAAGTTCAGAGAGGCCTCAAAAGCTCAAAAGACATGAACAAAACACATAGAGACAAAGAGACAAAGACCGAACCAATAAATTTTTTTAAAAAATAAAATTTGTTGCATGTGAAAGCGCAAAAAGTTATGATCAGGAATAAGTACTCACCTGCTTGAAGCTCCAAAGTAGGATCTTGCAACGTCGAATTCCCTTGCCGCGCTCGGGGGGTACTTTGAGAATTGTCAGCACTGCTGTTGTTTATTCCATGTACTGATTACAAACTGTTGCTGCTCCCATTCAAAGATGCAATTGTACTAACATTTGAGGAAGTTGAGGAAGCAGAATCTGACACAAGGTTGTTTGCTTCTGCTTGAAATCTTGACAGTGCACCTGTGTGCATTCAGGGAAAAAAACTCACAAATCAGATCTCCGGCGCAGTTCCCCTGAACAGTTTCCGGATGAGATCTTCTTGCTAGAAAGAGCTTGTGATGATCAAAACATGGCAGCAGAATTACCTTAGTCCTGCTCATTTGGCAATTGTTGTTTTGGGTTCCAGCCAAGCCTGTTCTTGACATTGCTCTTGGGGGTAGCTGGAGGAGGGAAGTGTAACTGCTTGGCATCAGGAGTGGATGCTACTGCTGCTGCTAGTGTCCACGTTCTCGCAGTGCTGGAACTTGTGAGATGAGAGTCCTGAAGATCCTGGGCCTCATCCTCCTTTCTTCCCCCGCGGAGTTGCTAGAAGCTCCATTTTGGGTTACTGCTAAACGCCGGATCCAGCAGCAATGTTGGTTCGAGGAGAAAGAGGAACTCGACCATCCATGGTCACGGATGCATCATGAGGAGAATTTTTGTAGCCAGCAGTGGCATCTTTCTTTGTAGAGTTTGGGAAGAAAAGCCGGAGGTTTGATGCCCCCTTCACCATCTTGTTCTTTCCCAGCTCCCACTCTCTGTGATTCTAGGCCGACCCTCACCACTGATGTCTGCAAAAGTAATCCAGTGACAGCACCACAGACCGGACAAATACATTTGAGTCCACCAAATTTGTAACCAGGACCTGTGACTGCAGAGCTTCAGAAATTAGTCATAACTAGAAACAAAACTCTCCTGGGCACATAGCACATTTCCAAACTCCAAATGGCAACAACAAGCCCCTTACTGCAAGAAAGGGCCCACAAAAAAATACAGCAAAAGTTTCAAAGGACAGACCTCCACAAACCTATCAAACTTCTCCCCCACTAACAATTTGTTAAGCCTTTGGAACAAGTTTTTGTTGAATTAGATGAGCTCCCCAAGAAGATCAAAATTGATCTGCCAACTCACACAACACACAAAAAGTCTGAAGAGGGTCTTATTCTCATCAGCTAAATGAAACAAAACTGTCAACCAGCAAAAGACAGGGTTTAAGGTTTGCACTAAGTCTGCAATCAAACCATGACTGATTTCTAATTGCTATAACAGGGGATCGGGCAAGGCATCTTCATCAAGGTTCGACCTTTAACATGGTCAGGAATAGACCTGCAATGAAGTGGCACACCGAAAGCCCCCTTTCAGAATCTCAGCCACAAGATGCTCCATAAGGCCTGTTGACGCCACAAATTCCTGGAAGCCAAAACTCAGCATTAGAAAGAGGTTTGCCAAATGGACCCTCACATACAAAGTGACAAAACACTTGCATATAATGTTGAAGTTGAAAGAAAAAAGATACAGTTTAGGGTTAGAGACGGGCACAATTCTAAGTAAGAAAACTGAATACTTAGATTGTCAAGTCAATTTAATTGACCCAAATCTTTCAAAGAGGTCTGACCTGCACATCTCATTCCCAGCTGCAAAGTTCATCTTTTGTGGACTGAGTTTTACAGCAACCAGAGCTATTTTTCTGGTGGAACTGGGCTACAGGCATACCTGATTTTTTGGATCTGCACCTCCCAAGAAGGCTTCCACACATGAGGCCAGCCAGAACCTATCAGTGCCCAACACACCTCCATTGTGTTAAGAAAGACCAGATCCTGGAGTGACCAAAGCTTCAGAGGTTGGTTTTATAAGGTCTCCATGACCCTCCCCAAGTTGCAATGAGCAAAGAATTACAGAAGTCACTGGAAACATATTTTTGCAAAGCTGGGGAAGGTAAAAATATAAAACATAAATTGAGAGTGACAGACTGGTAGAGAGAGTCCGTCGGCTCATTGATAAAAATTTTGAGTATTTTGAACATTACGCCTTCATCCTTCATGTCTCCTGTTGGTTTGGATAACCAACTGCTTTCCTGCTCCCCACCCCAAACCTAGAAATATCAGCAATGCCCCCATAGAAATGAAATTGTAGGTCATTTCCAACCATCTGTGAATTGACATTGTTGAACAGTCTGGGATATCGCTAGGGTGGACGGAGACTGAGCGGGTCGCAAAGTTTTGTTTGTTGTATATGTCGCAAAAGTGTTGCGATGATTAAAGGTACACTATAAATTAGCGATGGGTGGTGCACCACAAGTTGCGATGCGTGTCGCATTGCAAATATGGCAAATTGTTTTTGCTTCGCAAACCTTTCAGGTTTTTTGTTTTTGCTTCGCAAACCCTTCAGGTTTTTCGTTTGGCCCTTCGCAAAAAGGCACAATATGTAGTAGTGGTAACCACCAGGGGGACTTTGTCACAAGTTCGCACACCAGATCCAGTCCACCCTAGAAGATGTGCACGAATCCTGGTTGTTGTGGCGGTCAAGACAAGTTCACAATACTTGCATTTGACCTTAGTGCTTTCCCCAAGGGTCTTGGGTTCCTCTTGCTGGACAATGTGGGCATGCTCTGGTCCCTTTTCCTTGACCATGGCGGCTGTCAAATTCCTTATCCTTATCCTCAGATCTTCAACTATGCTGCTGCATAGAGACATATGGAACTTGGAAGCTGGCAACTTCAAGCTAGATCAAACTAGAACGAAGCATTGGCATGCAAGACGTCAGGCTACCGTACAGACTTAGTCAAGCCTGGCGGCCCAGCCGCACCGTACTACACTGGCGGCGCGGGTTTTACAATAATTTTTTATTTTTCACATTGGAGATTTAGCGGGTTAAAGGATTCAAAATATCCTAGACACAAAAGGCCTTTGCTATGTCCTCATTTTTTTATGCTCAAAAACTCTAAGTATATGAATCAAAAGGGCTATAAACCAAACTAATAAATCTATTTGAATTCATCCAACTTTTAGAACATATTAGAGATTGAGTTTTACCTATAAACAAACATTTATTCATTCCTTTATTTAAACACTACACACATGTTTAATTCTATTTTGTAAATCTTACAAAAGTTGGAGAATTGTTGCTAATGGGTAGACACCTTTACCTTTATTCCACTAATGTGCCAAACCAAAAAAATAAGTAAATCAGTTTATGCCAGAAACAATCATGGAAGAAAACCACTCAAATTATGCTCATCAAATTTCTTAAGAGAATTTCACCAATTCAAGGTCAATCCATTGATAGAAATGGCATCCAAACAATAGTTGGATTGAAGTGATGTCTCAAAAGAGACATATGAAAACATTGTGCACACAATAGCCAAGCCCTAGTTGTGAAATAGTTTGAACAAAAGAGGTTACCCCTCAATTATGCAAAATCTTCAAATTAATCATACAAAATTTACACAAGATGACCAAATGTCCTCAGAACCGGCTATAGGATGAAATGCCACTTTGAGACTTTAATTGGCCATTTTAGGGGATTTTGGCAACCATTTAAAGGGTATATCCAACAAGTGTTAGGAAATATATAAACCAATTGTTAAAACCCGTTTTTGATATACCAAAGCTGTTGTAGCAATCACCTTAACTTTAAGGTTAAATGTGGATATTAACTTGGTAAACTAGTTGTCCAAGTTGTGGTGCCGTACAAGGTATGGTTTAAAAATTCCACAATATGACTCTTAATATCCACATTTCACAGTGGCCTTTGCAATAATTATATATCATTTTCTGTGAAAGCCATTAGTATGGCTACCACTCGGCCCAAGTTGGTTGTTATTCATGATACCTAACTAATTACAAACATAATTAGATTCACATGGTACATTGATCATCCCATGTGTGTGACTCTTTTAGATCTTTAAAGTAATCCCTTGAGCAAATATGATCTGATTTGTTTTCAACTTTTGCTTTTTCATTGCAATAATACAGGTGATTGTTCCACAACGTTTTTACATTTTTTTATGAAAATATATGCAAAATTTGAAATTAAAAAATGGGAGGCTTGAGGGAGATACATGTTGGGAATCTTGTAAAAGTGATGTGTATTATTTGTTACTGGAAACCAATTAGTGCTCCACATGCATCTGAAACTATGGCTAGGGCCTTGTATTGGGACCCCATTCTAGTCGGAGCACTTTTTGGGTCATCATCCTTGTCTAGCCAGGGTGGTGGACCATCTCCCCACTAAACTCCAATAGCCAAGTTGCAGAGCCTCTCCTTGCTCCTCAGTTGCATTTTGCAGGAGAGCTTCCAGTTGAAAATTGATCCCCAAATGTACCTGAATGCTAATGTAATGTGTGCTCTCGCCTTCATCAACATGGTTGCAATTCTCAAACCCCAAATTGCATAATGTCAAATCTTTCTAGCTATTTGGTTTCCAAACTCAACGAACAACCCTCCTGTCCTTCCACTTTGTGAATGTTGTCTCTATGTTCGCACCAAAAATGCAATTGCACAAGTTGCATAAGTGCATTTGAGACACATGAATCAATCATCTTTTGAAAGATCCCCAAACCTTTATTCGAGAAAAATAAAGACAAGGCACTTGATGTCGTTGTAGCTCTCCTAAAAATTGTGGAATTTGATAAGTTTTGTGCAAACTTGTGACAATAGCTCCTTTTGCAATTTGTGAATGTGGTTGATTTTGGTTTGCAAAGAATCAAGTTTGTTGTCCAAGACATCAAATCACATCATGACCTCCTTTCGAAAGTCACCGATTTGAGCTGAACACCCACGTTCATCCAAGGAATTCAAAGCAATCTTGCCATGCATATCAAGACACTCGTTTGATGAATTGTGACTAGCAACCTCGATAGCTTCCTCAATGTCAATCCTCAATTCCTCTACATTGGAAAGGATGAAATTGACCACATCATTCCATTGTTGGGCTCCAAGAAAGAGCTATAGCTTTGTCAGGTGGTCCACTTGGAGGAAAACCATCGAATCCCATGTTCCAATCATGTTGATAATCTAGATCCATGGTTTATTTGCATTTCGTGTTAATGTCTCAACCTTCACAGCTTGGTCTTTTTGTACTTTACATAACCAAGGTGTTTTCAAAGATAAAGGGCACAAAATGCTTTCCACTAATTTAACACCTTGGCATCCAATGTTGGAAGAGGCACAAAATTCATGAAGAGGTGCTATCACATCATCAATAATGATCATCTTGGTCGCCTCAAAATCTCAACTTGAACGAGCAATAATATTAATGAAAGAATTCACTTGACCACTATACTCCAAAAAGAATTGAATCCTTTCCATGTGAACATAATAATGTTTTTTTCAAGTTTAAATATTGCAACTTTTTTTTTGTAGCTTGAACATTTTTTTAAACTTCACCTACAACAACATATACAATGATAAGATTTATCAATTCTACTCATGGAAAATAATCATCCAAAACATAAAGAAAATAAGTGTTCGCATATATTAATTAGCAACGAGTTTGATATATACATGTCGTCTTGGGAAAAACCCAACAGTAATAAATGTGTGTTCAGGATCACCACATTCAATTTGTGATCCTAGGTACACAACATTTGGCCATGGCTTTAGCTTTTTGCCAAAATACACCCAACTTAATTGGCGTTCACCTCGATGTACATCACCATATGCATCTTTGAGAATAGCTGGAATGAAAATTCCACCTTTTTCATTAAATGAACCAATGTTATCAGTGTCTTGATAACATTGGTTCAATTCCATCATCATTTTAATCAAATCTTCCACTTGGACACCTTGTATTTTTTGAATCTTTTGAACATCCTCCTTACAATTATGGCCCACATGAAAATATTCACTAGAAAGTGATTTTTGGAATAAAAATTCAACATTAGTGTAGTTGACAAAACCCTCCATGTTTATTGACACATCATACCCCAAGGCCACATGATAAGATTCATCAAAGGCCAACAGGGAACCCAATATTTCATGGCAAAACCAATTTGGATCCATCACCACAAATTCCAAACTTTCAAAATATAAGACATTTCCACCTTCATATAATGTTTGAGCCACAACTTGACAATGTTTCTTCATCTTGCTTTGATCACCAAGGAAACATTTCAAATTTGTGTTCTTTGCACACAACTTTTCAAAAGTTTCCCATGAGACCATGGGTTTGTTGGGGTGTTCTTCATTCCACTGTGTGATCACCTTTCCCATTTGTAAACTCACCTCTAATACTTTTGGTAAATGATCCAAAATATGTTTTATTTCATTGTTACAAACCTTGCAAGAGGTTGAATAGATGAAGTTGATCTAGCATCAACCCAAAATGAAGGGATGAAATCATATATATTCACCAACTCTTTGTATTTTTTTCCAAGTTTTTGATTATTTGTTGTAAGTTGGTTTGGATTCGCTTCAAGTCTTGGTAGACTTTGTCGCAAAATGTCAAGATGATGATTATATGAGGTGCGAATTAATTGATGGTCTTGTATTAGAAGCAATGAATCTAATCCAATATTCTAATTCATTCATGATTTTAGCACAATATTCATCCAATTGATCTTTACATTCTTTTTTGTTGCAAGTAAGTTTGCAAAGTAAGAAGAAAGATGAAACAATTCCTTGGATGTTTCTATTTCAAATCACAAGGTCATGTAGAGAATGAAATTCATCTTGTCCACCCAAATCTCACAAAGATATATGAATATCATGTTTGATAGTCATATCTTGCTTTTCTATACCCATGGTGTGAGGTAAGGGTGGGCTCCAATTTACTTTTTGTTGCAAGAAACTCAATGTCAATTTGGTCATCTTATAGATACCTTTCACAACCTCTTTTTTGCTATTGTGAATTAAACTTAGTCAGAGTTTTGTCTTCCTTGCATACATTCATATGCAACAAACATTGTTAGTCGAATGTTAATATGTCATTACTTAAAAAAGTTTTGTGGCCAAATTGATTTTGTTCAAAAATTTTTTTTTGGTCACATATCATGTTATGGTATCAAATGGTAAATTTTGAAGGTTATTTCTATTACACATATGTGAAGTCACATTTGCATTGAAAGTTGCATTTAAGGTATTATAATTAAAAAACTATTTGTTGTCTTATGTTGAAAACTATTGGCCAACTTCAATAAGTTCTCATAATAGACTTCCACTCTTTCATTTTTCTACTACTTCATGTTCTTCAACTATAAACAGACTTGTTCATCATTCTGAACTTTTCTATACCTTTTATAAAAAGCTAACTGCAATTCTGCAAAAGTATAATCTAGGTAATCTTCAATATAAATGTTACACCAATCAAACATAATATCTTTGAAGGTAAAACTAAATGGATTAATAATTTTTGCGTCTTTTGTTTCACCATTTGCTCTAATGGCAGCTTTAAAAATTCTAACGTGAGCATCTGGGTCAGAATCCTTCACATATTCAGGACAGTTAAGTGGCCGATGATAAGGCCTATTTGGTGTTAATGGTGGCATGCCTAGATTCACCATTAGCAATCCAAAATACCTTAAAGGTCGTGTAGGTCTGATGATTACCTTGTGAAAAAATTGTTCACCTTTTTAAACATCTTTTCATGCATTTTCGCAAGTTCTGTTCCCTTGGAGTTTGTGGTCTAAACCTCATACCAACAATAGTATGGATTGGTGCTATTATAAATGGAACTTCAGTAACTATAATCCTAGAATTAGACATTGCCACAAAATATAATGGTACAGATCTTATTGGTTCAATTTGAAATTGGAAGTTCCTTCATAGGTAACTCCAACATTGTTGTGATGTAATAGATTTGGTGTAGGAGATACATAAATACGTACTACATCTGCCATAGTCTAAGCTTTCATTTCCATTATGTTATTTCTCTAAATCTGGTTTTAAAGTTTATTTTGGAATTTTGACCCTCTCATGGTACAAATCCTTCAGTTCAACTTGTCCATGATGATGTGCTCTTGTAGGTTCTAGATTCAAATTATGGAAATGTTCAACAAATCTTTGCCTCACATTTTCTTTAATAAATGAACATTCAATAATTTGATGTCCAATTTTATGGTAGTATGCGCAACGTGGAGAATTAGGTATTAGAACTTTGTTCACACTGTGAATCCTTTTATGCCAATCCCTTGGAACTCCACTAACAATGCTTTCATTCTATTGATTAAATCTATGTTCACTATACTTCATTTTGACAGCCACAAGTACACCTTCTACTACTAT
Organism: Sphagnum tenellum; assembly: GCA_963921925.1. NCBI lineage: Eukaryota > Viridiplantae > Streptophyta > Sphagnopsida > Sphagnales > Sphagnaceae > Sphagnum > Sphagnum tenellum. The sequence goes on from OY998142.1 coordinate 706,590, forward strand.
TGGTTTTGCTTTTGGTAAGACTATAGTTTCTTGTTTAATTATAAGTAATAGTTCAACTCTTCTGGACATTTTAATACCCTGAGTTGTGGCTTCTTGTTCAACCATATAATGAATTGGAAGTTCAAAATTCTGAGTTTTTTGTTCAAACTCTTTCTATTTCATGGTCCTCTTGATAATAACGAGGTGAAGCAAATCTATAACTTGGTACTACTTCCTCCTTTTTTGAGTTGTTAAGTTTTTGGTCTTCATCATGAATCAAATCATCAAAATTATGTAGTTACATTAGTAGACCCATTGATTCCAATGCAACTTTTTGTCGAAGTTCAGATTTTTGACTCCTTCATCTAAACTCAACTTGTGAGTTTACATTTTCAATTTGACATTCTTTTCTCTTGGAATTTTGTTGCAAATTGTTGGTGCATTTTTGTGCTTCACTAGTTTGCACTTCATGAAGAATAATCGGTTCTACCTGAAGGGTTTTGTGGCATGTAGGTTTCCCTTTTATCCACAAATGTTTAAGTTTCAATTCAAAAACTCTTTTAGGTGTTACAAATTGCTAATTTATTTGATTTTCACACAAATTATTGTTGATGGCAACACCATTTTCTATTTATTCATGTACTATAACTTGATTTAATTGTCTCTTCAAACTCTTAGTTATAATTTTATTTTTTGTTTTTCCACATTCTAATTCAAATAAGAACAAATTTATGCATTAAAACAAAATCCTCATAGTTAGTTATTTTGTTTAGATTTACTTCTTGAACAAAAACTTATGATCAAGATTTGAAAAAACATGCAAAAATTAAAACTAAAGTTCATTATCAATTCTTAGAAACAAAAATCCCAACAACAAGACATAAAGAACATTTTGAATTTCACTTTGAATTTAAGCCCTGGGATGGTCGCCAAATGGTAAATACATAATTCTTGATCCTATATTTTGATCTAAATCTAGACTAAAACATATCATAAAACTAATACTAATAAAATTTTCTCATTCAAATTTATTCATATCTAGTTTCAAAATTAAAATCAAATAATGAAAGTATGAGAAAAACATCAAAACAGTTAATTTGGCTATGGAATTCAAACTTTTCCAAAAAACGAAGTGCTCTTGTTTCATGCTCCATCAAAGTTCAATGTTCTACAATGCCACCTTTTCTTCCTTTTCCCGAAAGATATTCATCAAAGTAACAATCCTATGTTCTATTCAAATTGAAATGGTGACAAAAACTATGTAATCCTAAAATAATAACTAGGTAAGTAAAAATATACTAACTATTACCATGAGTAATATACTCCATTAACATCATCACAACTATGTTGCAACAAGTCACTCATGGTGCAATTTGAATTCTTAACATGAAGAAGAATATTGTGTAATTTTCCTTGATTTTTCACTTCAATCATGGCTTCCCCATGATATAATACATATATAGCAATGTAAATTCCATAACTTATTTGTGTACCCAAATGTTCTTGACAATCCTACATGAAACATTGGTTTGATGGGTTTGGGTGGGAGATGGCATATTCACATGTGAACATGTTTTGAAAATAACTCAAATTCATGTGATCGAAGCAAGCTTTCTTTCTTTGAATGTTAGATGAAGTTATTACTATTGATAATCAATCTTGGCTCTAAATATATGTTTATGTGATGCATGGATGGAAAATAATTTTGATTTTTCTCACACTTCATGTGGTTGGAGGTGGAAAAATCTTATTGTTGTGATTAGTCAATCCCTCATGTAAAAAAAGGGTTTGATTAAAAAACAACCACAAGGCTCATATGTTTTGGTGTTGATGGGCCCACACTTTTCCAAGGTTACCACATCGAAATGATATTTCAATTTAAAGTCTAAGCATGATTGGGGTACCCCATTTGGAACACTAAGGACACACTCCTAAGACATTCAAATTCACCTTTTTCTTCATTTTTCCTATGACTTGTTTTAGATTATTTTTTTTTTCATGTCAAATGAAATAATTTTGTTTTAAATTTTATATAGGCATTTAGAATATCTATTGTTTTCATTTATGAAACGCTACATCAAAACTTGACATCTATGACTATGAAAAATATGACTAGTTCTAATGATATAGCCGTATATGCCATGCTTTTGTGCCTAGTCATATTTTTGTAACCATGGATATGACGACATGATTAAAAGTCTTCATGGATAGGAATAATGCACTACTAAAAATCTTCTTCATGAACACCAAATAGTTATTTAATAATATACAATTCCAAACATTAAAAACAAGTAAAAGGGGAAAAAACTAAAAGGTAGACACATGTACCTAATAAACATATTATAAACTTATAGATTATCAAACACATAATTATTGGACAAGTAAATAACTAATACCTTATGATTTTTAAAACTTTTGCCTTAAATCCACTAATTATTTAATGTGAATTTCTAGATAGCGGCTAAAACAAAATTTGGGGAATTTTTTAATTTTAAAAAAATCGCACCAAAATGGAAAACAAATTGCCAAAGTTCTTGAAACACAAAATTAAGTAAAAAATTGATGCTTATAATGTAACTAAAAATTTAAGTTGAGAGTGTTGTTCAAAGGTTTATTTAAATGAATATATATTTTTCTATATTTTGACATTAAATAATGAAATAGATTTTTATTTGTGATATCCAATGAATTTCAAAAGAAATCCACATGCCCCAAAATGGCATTGTTTTCCATGTTTCCATGTGATGGGTAACAAATAATATAAAATTTGATTTAAATTAATAATTTATCAAAATATTTGGTCATACAACTTGGAATTTAAAATATTATATGTATATTAAATCACATTTAGTGAATTGAAAAAAATTAAGATTAAAATTTTTCTTAATACTCATAATAAAATGTGAGAACAAAATATTAAATTAAAAATTGTATAAATTAAAAATTGTGAAATTTAAATAATTTAAATACTTTGTATAAAATTTTCAAACATTGAAAGTGATACCACACGTTTCATAGATAACATATTTTATTTCTAAGTATTTTTAATAATTACAAATAAATATAACATATGGTAATAAATACAACATTTGTACCATTTTCATTGATTCATTATATGTTTTAAAGGTGGGAAAATTATATATATATATTCATACCTTATTCATAACCTTACCTACCTATCATATTACTTACTTATCATGTTACCTATCTTACTTATTTACAAGTAGGTAGGTAGGTAGGTAGGACTCATATATATACATACCAAAAAACCATGTAAATTTTAAATATGTTTTTTTACAAGTTGTATTATGAAAAAAAAATAATAATAATCTTGTAGATGTCATTTTTGTTAAAATGTATGAAATAGTGAAGATTCAAATGCATTTTTAGTCAAATCACTTAATACTTTCTTAAATTTCTTTTTATAGATGTGTAGATCTTGAAAACATCTTTACAAATGAAATTTATTTCTTTTCATTTGGACAAAATGTGAAAAGATAATAATGGTCAAAGTTGGGTACTTTTGTAGGTGACAAAGGACGATGTGAAATAATGTTGTAAATTTATCTCATATCCTTTGTGAACAAATTCAACTTTGGAAACTATATAAGTAGGTGAAAAAGTATTGGTTTCCACACAATATATGCACCAAATATATTCAAAGTGCAAATTTTACTTGTGATGAGCTAATAAAAAAGGCTTGTCATTAAAAAAAAAAAGGATCCTACTCACCTACCTACCAAATGGTTAGGTTAATTTGATATATAAATATATAATATGTAATATATATATATAATATTATATATATTGATGGCATTTACAACTATGATATGATAAAAATACGACTAGTGGATAAGCGACATGTCCATATGGACTACATAGTCATGTAGTCATGGATGGCATATACAACTATAAACCTAATCATGAGTGTAGTCATATTTGGCATCACTACTACAAAATGCATCCTAGTTCACTTTGGGTTTCATTAAATTTTGAATGAATTTGGACATTTTTACTTAGTGAAATTGTTTAACCCCCTAGTGAATAGGGACCAGTTGGTACAAATAATGATTTGTTTCCATAGTACCTAGTGAAACAAAATTACTTTAAACTGAAATACAAATTTATTAAACCATTCACTTGTTGTTAATAAACTAACCGACATGGATTTCAATTAAATTTTAATTATTTAATATATAAAATTATTAATAATGTCATGATTTTTAAAATCTATTATTTATTGACACGTGTCATTACCTATGCTAGGTTAAAAACCTAGCCTAGGTAGGTAGGTCATGTAATCAACCTAGGCACCTATTTAAGAAATTTGATAGGATAATATTCCGTCAACATACCATTGTTGTTCACACATAACACCACCCATGAGGTTTGATCCTTAGACTTTTGAAATGGAGGTAAACACCCCTACCATCAAGCCACCCCATTTGTTGTTATAATATGTTACATTACATTGTATTTATCAAATACTTCATTTTAAACATTACAAAAACATAAATTTCGAAAATTCATATCTTATTGAAATTTCGTTCAAATGAAATGATTCAAGTTTAATTTTTAAAAAATTTCAATAATATACATAATTACATTTATTTCCTTTTGAAAGTTTAAAATCATTTGAACAAAAAAAAAGTTGAATATCATTATTCAATAACATTTCAATGACCATTCTTTTGAAAAGAAAAAATTAATAAATGGGTATTGTTTTGTTAATATAATAATAATACCTCTGTTAAGTTAGTTTCAATCATTTTATGAATTTTTTCATTAATTTAAATTATTTCACCCTACATTGTTTACGGCTATTTATGGTTATTCTCAATTACTTTTGTTTATTTTTTGTTATTTCACCTTAGGCTATTTTTGGTTATTCTAAGTTAGTTTTGGCTATTTTAATTTATTTCACCTTAGGCTATTTTCAGCTATTGTAAGTTTGTTTTGGCTATTCTATATTTTTTTGGTTATTATAAATTATTTTAATTTAGACTATTTGTAGTTATTATAAATTACTTTTGGCTATTGAAGGCTATTACACCTTAAGTTATTTTTGTCTATTATAAATTATTTCACTTTAGATTTTTTACCAATCCTAAGCGATTCTAATATATGGCTGTTGGTTGTTCTTTTATTAATGTCATTGGTGGTTATTCCCTAATAAGCCATTAGTGGTTATTTTATTAATGGTTATTGATGGTTATTTTATTATAAGCTATTATCATTTATTATATGTTATATTACAACTATTGATGATTATTGTATTATAATTTTTTTTAAAATATTTTATGTTATAATATCATTGGCTATTGGTAGTTATTATATTGTAGGGTATTGAAAATTATTTTTCATAGGCTATTATTTTATATTTTAAGTTATTTTTACCTTAGGTCATTATATTTTGTTTAAGATTATTTTAAGTTATTATACTTAAAATAAAATAATTTATATTAACATAAAGTAGAATGACCTTAAATGACTTAGTATAACTTAAAATAACATATATTAATTTAAATTAAAATAACTTAAGGTAGAGCCTAAAGTTAGTTGAATAATTTGATTTAGAATAACTTAAAAGTTTATAATAAACTAGTTAAGATACCTTAAGGTAAAATAAAATAAAATAATTTAAGGTACAATAATTTATAATAGCCTATAGTAACATAAAATATAAATTAAAATAACTAAAATAGCTTAAAATAATATTGGGTATACCATAAAATAACATAAATATAATATTTAATAAAACATTGAAATAAAATTATTTACTGTAATAAATTATAATAGTGAATTATGTTAATTAGTAATGAAACATAATGTCTACATAATGATATTATAGTGAAATAACTTTCACGAAGGTGAAATCAATAAAATGTAATGAAGTTATTTCATTTTTAAGGTCCCATAGTGATTTAAGCTAATAAATTGCACCCCATTTTGGTAGTAGTGCATGTTTTGGTGTAGTGAAAGTAAAAATAATAAAATTTATCCAATGTGGACATGTTCTATTAATGGCCCAAAATTCTTAAAAATTTCAATTTTTGAAACTTTTGCATAGCAATAAGGCACTTTGGTTTTTGTCACATTTAGACATTTTATGTATATTATTACGTAAAGTGTTTGTGGTAAGAATCTTGGGCCAAAAAAATTTGTTTAAACATTCTTTATGAGTCCTGAACTTTTTTTAAAAAGATAGTCTTAGATTTTTTTAGGACTTGGTCTTAGGAATCCTTAAACTTATTCAAATTTGACATGCAATGCATAAAACAGTACTTTAGTAATGCATTTATTCATGAAAAAAAAATCAAACTTTTAATATGAATGTGATATTAAATTACATGTTTTCAGTGAGGGGGTCCATTGGGTAGAAAAGAACCGGTCCTTTTTGGTACCCTAAGCATGCTTCGACCCTTTAAAGAGAAATATTTTCCTTACATGATGTGACAACATTGCATTGCCCATAGGATGAATCTTGTTCTTCAATTTTGTGTATGGTGACTAATTTGGGATTTGTTGTAGTCATTATATTCTTATTGTTTCAGCTTTTTTGAACAACATTTGGAATTCATTAAACTTGTTGAAATCATGGTAGATATAGGGGCCCAAAGATTTGGTGAAATGTGAAAACTTAGTGGATAAACATGTTGTAGCTTTTGAAATGTGTGATGGCAAAGTATAAGACATTGATTATGATCAAGATGTCATAAGATAATGTATTTGTTGTTCAAACAAGGTTTAATGTAAACCTTTTTGTGATCTCCACACATTGCTAGGTCTGTCTTATTTGCTACCATTATTAGAGACAATCAATGCTTTATCAAGTTTGAGTAAAAGGGGTAAAACCATGGTTAGGTGGCTCACGTTTGACATTTTGAAAAGTCCACACCTTACACTAGCTATAAATCCTATATTTAAAATAATTATCATACTATAAATCCTATAATAATCCCCTATGGTTTTGGTCACAAATGTTAATAGACCACCTTATAAATATCCCTAAACATGTTGTAGCCGAATAAAGGGTGACCGAACAAAAGTTTTGTGGTCGTGCAGTTTGTGTGAACACCAAAATCACTGATCGGGGTTAATCTAGCCGCCTCTATTGATGAGGGGCGGCGGATTTTATCTTCGTTTGTGTGAGAGAAAAGCTGGATGTGCATGGGATGCATGGAGGGAGTGCTGTCTGGCTGTGTGGGATGGGATAGCAAGAAGATGGCGGCGCAATTGATGGAGTGGAGCGGCGCTGCATTGATGGATTATGGAGGAAAGAGTGGCGGTGGAGAAGGGGAGGAGAGGAAGGCTTGTCGAGGAAGCCAATTGAACCAGCTAGGAAGGAAGGAGAAGAGGAAGTAGAGGTTGGGGCGGAGACGAAAAGAGTGTTGGGGATTCCAGGAAGGAGTCGTCAATTAGGCAGATTTGTTTTTGGAGTGGAAAAGAGGAGCTTAGAAACATTGCTAGTTGCTGATTTCTTCTGCTGCGTTAGTGACTAGAGAATATCTAGCTCCTACATGTGGTGAGGTTGAGTTGAAATTGAGGACCGATGCTGTAGACAGAGCAAGTTTTGGTTTATAGAGCGCAAATATTTGGCTGTGTCACTATCAGACGTCTGACGAGCATTGTGGAGAGGAGAGAAAGCTTGTGCTGTCGAGGACCTTTGTGAAATATGAGCTATGACTTTTGGTCATTGAAGTTCTGTCTGTCTGATTCGTGTGAGTAGGAATTGCATCTGCAGAGGTTCGGGTGGGATGATTTTGCGTCCGTAGCGTGAGTCCCCCACTTGGAATTTAGACCAGGGCGGTTGTTGTCTTATTTCTTTGATGTGTGATTGCCCATGTGCGCTCTGTCAGAGCGAGTACGAATAGAGGAGTCCGGTTGCTGTTTGGTCTCCTTCTCTCTCCTTTTTTTTTGGTATCAGAGCATGGTTCCGTGTTTGTAAACCTTGGTAGAACCTGTGGATGTTTAGGTAGAATGATAGTTGAGGATCATGTCTTCATCTAGCGGTGAAGGAATTCTTGTAGAACAAGTGACCGAGGAGATTCATGAGCAACAACTTGTTCGTAGATTTGATTTCTTTACTGTTCAGAACGGACCACAGAGGGGAGGAGCGATTTTGCGTTTTCTAGGCTTTGGTGTGGTTAGGCTTGTAGGTATAGATCCTGACCAAGCTCGAGTAGGAGACATTGCTGTAGAAGTAGCTCACAGTGGTTTCTACACTCGTGCACAAGTTTGGTTGAAAGTAGTCGATGGAGCAAGGGGGTGGGCATCGACCTCAGAGCTACAAACCAATTTTTACTTCACCTCCTACCTTGCGTAGGGTGACTCCTGAATTCGCAAAGAGGCAGTGCAGTGTACCAAGACTAGGAGACATTTAGATTCCTAAGTCGGAGGTATCACGTGACCATTTTGTGAGATTGTATATCCCTGGTGTGGAGGATTTATTCTAGGAGGGAGATCGCTTGCTTCGGGTGGAGCATGGCGGATCCAGATCCCGCCTCATTAGCTGGAGGATATGGCGAAGCCAGGAAGGAGAATGGAGATTCCAGCAAGAGTCGACGGATGAGCAATATTTCTTTAACTTCCCATCAAATTTTGAACCTCTGAAACCAGTAGCAGAAGGGACTCAGTCTGAATTTGTAGGTTGAATCAGATGAGGTTTGCTTCTTTCAAAATTCGATACGAACAAAATTTATTTTGAGGCAATTCGGTGCCATAGTCGTTGAACTTTGACACAAAGTCGCGTACAGACATTGCAATTTTGGTTTGGAGCTCAACATTGCAGGATGACCAGTCCTCAGGGCATGGATGAGCTGTTTTGGGGAAGGGACCATGAAGACGTTAACGATTGCGCGGAAATGACGCGCTCCCAAGTCACGGGGTGAAACCCACTTGAGGGTTTCACAAAGTCAAGTTGCGGAAGTTGAGACTTGGATGCACGCTCCCGGCCTCCAACTCTAAAAAGGGGGTAGAGGGTCCAGTTGGGAGCCCAGGGATTAGACTACGAAGAGGTATTAGTTGATCAAGCTTGAATCTGCATCAAAACAAACCACCCAAGTGGTTAAATCATCTTTCGGGACACCCTTTGGTGTTGGGACAAGCCACGGGCACTTCGGACCACAAGACCCACCACGGCCCGGATTCGGGGGATGCCAGCACCATCCCCCATATAGTATACTCTGCGACGCCCCGTTGAGGTTACATCCAAATGACTTTTTTTCCTGGGACTCCCAAGTTGGAGTCCCGAAATCCACCCAAGTGTCCCGATTTGGGCCTCTCGAGACTTTGAGAGGTCATAGCTCCTCGCCCTGACCGTTGATCGCAACGAGGTCTCAACCGAAGTTGTAGCCCTTGTCGAGATCTTTTCAACACCGTATTGCACTTTTGAATCGGACATCAAAAGCTGGTCGATTTCCGAGTTTTAATGGTCGGGAGTCAAACTGCCAGTTTGACTCCTGGCCCTTCTTTTGCCCATTACTTGAGCTATAGACGTTCAAATCGAAAATGCCCTTGCATTTTCGATATTTACGCTTTAAGACCTTTTGAATGACACTAAGAACACCCCAATGCGAGGTGTTTTGCTCCTTGTCTATGGTGTCTATAGCTCCGACTCTAAGGAGAATCTGCATTAACAAGACACACAGAAGTAAGACCTTGCATTTGTCGATAGAGATAAACAGCTATCTAATTGAGGGACTTGTAAACATTGGCGCGTCCATGTTTGTCATGGCGGTTGCAGTAGTCAGGGAGTTGGGTATGATGCACTTAGTCTTTGGATCGGAGACCTACAAAACCGCATCTGGAATCGTCATGCAGGCCATGGGACGGATCGATGAGGTGTCGGTCAAAGCTGGAGGTGTACAATGCGCCATGACCTTCATGGTGGTGGACACCGACAGCTACGATGTGTTGCTTGGGCTTGACTTCCTGATCAAGATTGGGGCAATCGTCGATGTGGAGCGTGGACTGATCCAAGTAAAACATGGTCCGGGACCCGATGTGGAAGTGCTGCCTTTGACCATGGTAAATATGTTGTAGGTGCTAAACTCGGAGGCCCTGATGCAAAACGATTCACGTATTGCTGGAAGATTCGACGTGATCATGGGAAGGCCATGTGTGGATGAGGACAGTAAAACCCAACAGCTGGATGTGCGAGTATCAGACTCAGACTCTGATAGGTCTGAGGATTCTGAAGAGGAGCGTCAACGGTTAAGACCAATCAGTGACGAATCAGAATTCGGAGACACTAAACTTGAAGAGTTGGTGTTGATGGAAGGACTTCAGCAAATTCTGTAGCTGACATTGCAAGAACAAGCTGATCATTTCATGAGAGAAGAGACTGCAGATGCCGACTACTATGCCGACTGGATTAAGTGGGTGGCGGATGCAGAGCAAAGGAAGCAGGTTATTGCTGGTGGTGTGACTAATGCAGAAGTACCTGTACTGTTGCAAGTTCAGCAACTGAACGATGCTGCTCCCTGCAATAATTTCAAGGACCGGATCGCGTCCACAGATAACCCAGGGGTGAGCTCAAGATGGGAGGACATCTGCCAAGAGCTCAGAGTTGATTAGAACCTAGACGAACTAAAGAGGCAGCTGCTTTGGAAGATGTTGGAAAGATACCAAGATGTGTTTGCCCGGAATAAAGGGGAGCTAGGCTGTTGCACAGTCGGAGAACATTCCATCGACACACAAGGATTCCCACCTTGCAAGGTAGCTCCTGGACGATTGTCGTACTGGGAGGAGGCCGAAGTAAAGCGACAGATTGACGTATTGGTGGATCTGGGCAAAATGAGGCCTAGTGATTCAGAGTACGCCTGTCGGGTGACCCTCCCTGTGAAGAAAGATGGGAGTAGGAGATTATGTGGGGACTACAGGCCGCTCAATCTACAGACCAGGAGAGATTCGTTCCCCATGCCCTTAGTTGAGGATGTAATATCCCAATTGGGAAAGTTAGCTTGGTTCACTGCATTAGACTTGCAATCAGGATTTTGGCAAATTCGTATGGCTCCCGACGACATGAAGAAGACGGCGCTCGTCACCAAGAGCGGATTGTATGACTGGATTGTCATGCCCTTTGGCCTCAAGAATGCGGCTAGTACTTTTACCAAGACGATGTCTTTGGTTTTTAAGGAATTGGGAGATAAATTCCTGAAGGTGTTTGTGGACGACCTCAATGTCCACAGTGAGAACTGGGAGGACCATCTTCGACACTTGGAAGCCGTACTCTCCAAACTAAGGGAAGTGAACTTGAAACTGAATCCAGGCAAATGTTGTTTTGTTGCTAGGAGTATCACTTTCCTAGGTCATGTGGTTAGTCACGAAGGGACTAAGCCAGACCCTAGCAAGATTAATGCCGTAGCCCATTTTCCAGTGCCAAAGACAGTGACGGACGTGAGGTCTTTTCTAGGACTGACTAGATATTACCGAAACTATGTTTGGGGATATTCACGATTAGTTGTTCCCTTATTAATTCAAACAAGGAAAGATGTTGCTTTTGTGTGGGATTTGGGTTGTCAGTGCGCGTTTGAAGCTCTGAAGGGAGCGCTTGTGGCTGCCCCGGTGCTCATTCGACCTGACTTTAAGAAACCATTTTGCCTCGATGTGGATTGGTCACCAAAGGGCGTCGATGCCATGTTGTCTCAGAAGGAAGGCAGGATGGAGAGAGTTGTAGCGTATGCCAGCAAAGGTCTGACGTTTGCGCAAAGGAAATTCCATCCCATGGAGGGAGAATGTTATGCACTGATATGGGGTATCATGCATTTCAAGCAGTATCTGCACCGAACCCACTTTGTTCTAAGGACAGATCACAAGCCACTTGAATGGTTGGCGACGATATCAGATGCGCATGGGAGAAGAGGACGCTGGATCGACATGCTGCAGGACTTCAGTTTCAAGATATTGCATCGACCAGGTATGAAGCATACAAACGTGGATGCACTGAGCCAAAATCCGGTGGGAGAAGCTACGGATGATGACGATTTCAGTGAAGAAATCCAGGACATCGGGACTAAGCAAGGTGGCTCAATTGAGACGACAAGAGGGATATTCTCTGTCCGACATGATAAGGAATCAGAGTGGCTTGGTCTGAAAAGACATTCAGGAGGACTGAAGGAGCACCATGGATGCTGCTTTGGCATCAATCATTGGCGTTGGTCCGAAGAACACCAACTGTTTATGCTTGATGTGTTGACTGAGACAAGCCAAGATGAAGAGGATGACTCACCTGAGGAAGGAGTAGAAGCTGCAGTAGGAGAGGAAGCTCGGAATTGGGGATCTTCCAAAAGCAAACGGGTCCTGAAGGAAGGGAAGACCGAATACTACGATAGACGGCAACAGCTTGAGTTGGTGTTGGCTGCCCAGGAGCTGTTGAAAGATGATGGGCACGAGGTAGGTGATGCAAGGTCTGGGGACGAAGAAACTTGTGCCGAAGACACAAGCAAAACTGACATCTGGGAGGATGAGGTTTGTTTGGGATTGTTGAAAGAGGGTGTTGTCCTAGACACAGTTGATCTTCAAGAAAGTAAGAGAGTAAGAAAGAGAGCAACCCACTATTGCTGGAAGAACGAAAGGTTCTACTTTAAGGGGTTGTACGTGCCTAAGCCTGAGGATAGGATGAAGCTTGTGAGTCAAATGCATGAAGACCTGGGGCATTTTGGGGAACAAAGGACCTTGGCGGAGATTTGCCGAAGGTATTTCTGGAACAATCGAACGGAATGCGTGAAGGCGATTGTTAAGACGTGCCAGCAGTGCGAGTTGGTGAAGAGTGAGGGTAGCATCCGCTCTGGAGATGAGCGACTGAAGAGCATCCCAATTTGTGACTTGTTCCTCAGAGTTGCATTGGATACTGCAGGACCATTGCCTGAGACTAAGGCAGGCAATAAATATATTCTGGTGGCCATCGACCACTATTCCAAGTGGTGCGAAGCCAAGGCGGTTGCTGATCATAGAGCTAGAACTACAGCTAGGTTTCTGGAGGATGATTTGATCTGCAGGTATGGAGTTCCTAGATTTGTGCTTACTGACGATGGAGGGGAGTGGGGTGTAGAGTTTGAGGTCATGTGAAAGGATTATGCTATACAACATCAGCGCACTGCACCACAGTGGCCCCAGTGCAACGGGATGGCAGAACGCATGATTAAAACCATCAAGCATGGTATCACTGTTTTGGCTGCTAATCCTGATAATGTAAATTGTTGGGATGAGCACCTGGCTAAGGTTCTGCTCGGGTACAAGTGTGGGGTTCAAGCAAGTACAAAGTTCTCCCCATTCATGATTCTGACTGGTCGGTCACCGCGTCTCAGGGCGGATAACTATCTGAATGTTCTGACTAACGTGATTGATGATACTGCCAATGTTGAGGATACTGCAGTACAATTCCTGGAGAAGGTGAGGCTCATAGCAAGTATACATGAAAGTGTCTTGCTCAACGTGGAGCAAGCATAGAAGAAGCAAAGGAACACGTATGCAACCCGGACACGCAAGCATCTGTTTGAAGGCTTGGTTGCAGGGGTGTCGATGGTGAAAATGAAGAAACCAGGTAAGAGGAGAGCACTCATTGCAAGTTGGGAAGACCCATACCAATTTGTCGGACATGCTGATGGGAAGGGCAATTCTGACTTTGAAGAAGGTTGTCGGATCTGCATTGTACAAGATGTAGACGAACGTCAATGGGAGAGGTCTCGAAGAGATCTGCAGATCTATTACGCTCCTCCAGATTAAGCTAAGGGACTCAGCTTTCTCAAAAAGGGAGGGGTGACATATGTAGCCGAACAAAGGGTGACCGAACAAAAGCTCTGTGAACAGTTTGTGTGCACACCAAAATCATTGATCAGGGTTAATCTAGCCGTCTCTATTGATGAGTGGCGATGGATTTTATCTTCGTTTGTGTGAGAGAAAAGCTGGATGTGCATGGGATGCATGGAGGGAGTGTTGTCTGGCTATGTGGGATGGGATAGCACGAAGATGGCGGCGCAATTGATGGAGTGGAGCGGTGCTGCATTGATGGATTATGGAGGAAAGAGTGGCGGTGGAGAAGGGGAGGAGAGGAAGGCTTGTCGAAGAAGCCAATTGAACCAGCTAGGAAGGAAGGAGAAGAGGAAGTCCAGTGGATACTCAGAGAGGTTGGGGCGGAGACGAAAAGAATGTTGGGAGATCCAAGAAGGAGTCGTCAATTAAGCAGATCTGTTTTTGGAGTGGAAAAGAGGAGCTTAGAAACATTGCTAGTTGCTGATTTCTTCCGTTGCATTAGTGACTAGAGAATGTCTAGCTCCTACATGTGGTGAGGTTGAGTCGAAATTGAGGACCGATGTTTTAGACAGAGCAAGTTTTGGTTTATAGAGCGCAATATTTGGCTGTGTCACTGTCAGACTTCTGACGAGCATATTTAAGAGGAGAGAAAGCTTGTGCTGTCGAGGACCTTTGTGAAATATGAGCTATGAATTTTGGTCATTGAAGTTCTGTCTGTCTGATTCGTGTGAGTAGGAATTGCATCTGCAGAGGTTCGGGTGGGATGATTTTGCGTCCGTAGCGTGAGTCCCCCACTTGGAATTTAGACTAGGGCGGTTGCTGTGTTATTTCTTTGATGTGTGATTGCCCATGTGCGCTCTGTCAGAGCGAGTACGAACAGAGGAGTCTTGTTGCTGTTTGGTCTCCCTCTCTCTCCTTTCTTTTTGGTGACAATTTGATTGGTAAAAAAATTTAGAAAAAAATTTTAAAATGTCAATGTGAAATGGAATACCAATTGTAAAAAATGACGAAAATCACAACGTGTTAAAATTTTAAATATGAAAAAAATTATATTGGAAAAACTTCAATGCATCTTACAATAAAGTTATTCATTTTAAGGTGGTTATTTTTAAATTTTAATTTTGACATTATTATGACATATTTTTTGACTCCACATTTTTCATTTTTTGTGTGTGACAAACATAGTGTCATCATTTCAAAAGTCCACAACGAGTCCAATTTTTTTCATTGAAACTCATCCATGATTTTTAGTAATACTTTCAGTAGATTATATTATAAGATGAATAATGAAAAAATTGAAAACTTTGATGTTTACAATGATTTTACATTTTAAGTTCATTTATAATTTTTAAAAATTACAATTATGACAGTTCAAATAGTCCACCTAACTATGCTTTCACCCAAGGAGGGAGGTCTTCATTTGTGACTTTGTAATAGCTATAAACATTTGCCAAGGATATCTTTTTATGCTATATTCAAATCCAACAACTAATTACTAGCGTTAAATCTAAGTGTTTTAAGATGTGGAAAACAATTTCGCCACCATCACCTAAGATTGGGTTACTAACCTGACAATGGTGTGGAAACAATTGTTTATGTATGGTTGGTTTCAATTATTGAACTTAGATTTTCAATCCACTTGTAAGGGCTAATGAGCCTATGTGAAATTATGTTTTTGAAACATTCATCATGCATGTGGAAGGTCAATGTTTTGTTGTAGCTAAATGTTCATCAATGAATTGGATTAACAATTTTTAGATTTTGAGTTGATAAATGTCTTCAACATTATGTATCCATAATTTTGGATGTAGCTTGATGTTGATTTTTCCCCCCTTACATTCGTTATCATAAAAAAGAATTATTGTGGAACAAAGAAGGTATTTAAGGATTAGGGTTACAAGTTGTAAAACCTTTGAATGCCAACCTCTTGGGTTTGCAAATCTGTTTCTTTAAGTTCATGAAGATGCATGTGCCAAAGGCCATGGTTGAACCATTTGATATTAATATAATGACCAAGTTGTGGGTCGTAATCAACAATAATGACTTGATCACTCAACAATTAAGTGAATATTTGAAGTCAGTTGAAATTGTAATGATGTCAATGCTTAGATTTATAGAAGATGAATGGACTTTCTCCACACACTTGCATTCATGAGAGATAAATTGCATAACCAATTAGGTTCAATTTGGACACAACTCTTCGCATGTTTTCGATATACCTTCTTTTATTAAGAGGTTATTACCATGCTTGGTGCTACCACTTAACAAGTTCTATTGTTCTCACAACCCTAGCCTCAAGCGTTCATGTTTTCATGACGTGGACAAGTCCAATGAATTGCAATTATGTTTGGTTCCGTATGAGATTCATTGGCATTTGGGTGTGATGGATGAGACTTTGAGTTTACATTGGACAAAGTCTGATATTAGAGTGGGGTTCAACTCCCCTTCAAAATATTTGTATTAGTTTGCAAGTTTGAATTTTTGAACTTGCATGCATCAATGTCACTTTTTGTCTTTGTTTCTCCTTCCTTTTCAATGATGGAGCCACATTCTCCACTGGTTTTCTTGTTGGGGTGCCAATGAGACTTGAAATTTTTTGTGGGTGCCACGTGAACTTATTTCTAAAAAACACGAATAGCCACTTTGGACTATATTGAACGATCCATGTTTGGCAAAAACTGACTCAACAAATGATCAAGAAGCACGTAATCCTCTGTCAAAAGAAGCCAGTTAGGCATATTAGAGACATGTCCTGTTACCACTTGTGCACATTTTATATTTTTATACAAAAGACCCTGGTCAGGTTTCTTAAAAGATAACCTATGTCTGTCCACAAGGTATTACACCAGGTGAATGTGCAGTCCTTGCTTAAAGGCACAGCTCAATAAAAGACAATTACCTATGGGGTCGTGGTTGAACACATGAGGGGTATAAAGGGGTATGTAACATAGTACTTGGCATGTTATGCGAGGTTACAAGTGCAAAACATGTCATATTATATGAGGTCACGAGTGCAAAACATGCCTGTCTGTCACTTGAGAAAATATGGATGGGGCAAATGGGCAGACTGGAGGAAAAGATTGCAGGAGCACTTTTGTACTGACTGCATTCATTTCTTTTGGCCTATTTAATATTTTCCTGGTTTCAATCAGTGTTGTGTAGTTATTTGATTTTTTAAATAACGAGGAGTTTGGGTGGTTAAAACTTTGAGAATCAAAGAATCAGCGATTCTGGGCTTTTGAGGAAAAATCAGTTTAAAAGATCTGTATTTGATTGTAAGGGCCACTTTAGACGAGGGTCCAAGGTCCAGGGACCAATGAATTCAAGCAATCTTATTGCCAAAAGCTTTAAATTGGTCCTAAGGCCTTTAGACAGGGTCCAAGACCAAAAAGTGGGAAATTGAGGCTAAACCTACATGGCAGCTGTTTATGGAGGGAAAATCAATTGGTTTAGACACAAAAGCGGTGCAAAAGGAGAGCTCCTGATTTGGAAGAACCACGAATATACGGACAAAGGTACAGTCCAACTCAAGGATTCGATTTGCTTCTAATCAGTACAAATTGGTTCCTAGGAAATTGGACCCTGGACCCTTGTCTAAAGTGGACCCACAGCGTTGGTTTCCATTCCGTGCAGCAAATTGAACTTTCGAGCCCACTTTTTCACGGGCCCATATACATTCCTGAGCTATGATGCTTGCCCCCTTTTTTTTTACTGCACTCAGATTAAGTGAGATCTCAGATATAGTTTGGGCCCTGCAAACGACATGTTCAACTCCAAAACAGTTATTAAGTCCCATAAAAGTCTGAAAATCTCAAAAAGCTTCAAAACAGTCTACAAAACTCCCATGCCACTTCTCTGGAGCTTTTCTTTTTGTCTTCTTGTAGGCCACTAACAATTTTGGAACATGGGGAAAAACCCAATTGAAAGTTTAGCTTAGAGAAGGTTACTAAAGTGCTAGAGAAAGCAAATTTAAAGCATAAAAGCCAGTTGGAAGTGCCACTCAGCTCTGCCTAAGGCATGCACTAATTTTGGGATTCACTGAAATTGGGCTTAGTACTGAAAGGTTTCAATAACCAATTGGTCTGGACAGCCAATGAAACCCATTTTTTGACGGCCCTTCAAAGGTAAAGGCGGAAAATCCAACAAAGATTGCTCCAGAAAGTTGTTAAAAAAAGTTGAAATTCCATAAAGACAATAGATAAGAATGTAGGCCGTGGTAGATGGTGACAAATGATGGATCAAATGTGAGAATAATTGTACTATGCACATCAATAATGTCATGTAAAGTCTTACCTGAGACTTCCCAAAATATTTTATAGGCAACAACATCTGTAACAAGCATGCCCAAACGTAAATGAACATTGTGTTGCATTTAACTGCAAGACCTGCTTGAGCTATAAATAAAATGTCTGCTGCCAACCCAATTTTTTTTTTAACACTATAACTGACCTATCACATGGCCAACGTGCACTCTACTCTTAAGAAATTGATGCAACAAAGTTTTCAGGTCTCTGGAAGTACACAGTCTTCTGCCAATCAAAATAAAATTTTCACTACAACTAACCTATAGCATGGATGGAATGTACTATATTCCTAAGAAATTGACACAACATTGTCTTAAAGTCCATTAGTGCAGTAAGCTTGCTAAACTTTATAATGAAGGCTCCAATGGGGAGAAGGGGGTGCATAAAATGAGAGAATCTTATGACTCCCTTACTCATTGGGCACAGATAATGGAGGGGGGACCATGTAGTTGTCCCAAATTTGAGGGAAAAAAGTAATTTGCCTGATAACTGACCTATCACATGGATGGAGTGTATTCTACAATTAAAAAATTGACGCAACAAGGGTTTTAAATCCCTTACTGCCGTAAGCTTGCTAAACTTTATTAATGATGGCACCAATCAGAAGAAGGGGACTTACAAAATGTGCGAATCATATAAGTCCTTGTGCAACATCAGCCAAGGGAAAAAGGAACCTCTATCCCTCTATGGAGTGAACAAACTGCAAGGACGGCCACGAGACAAAGACAAAGGTTGCCAAGGTGTCCCAATTTAGGTTGCCAAGGTGTCCCGATTTAGGTTGCTAAGGTGTCCCAATTTAGGTTGCCAAGGTGTCCCAATTTAGGTTGCCAAGTTGTCCCAATTTCTATCGAGTGAACAAACTGCAAGGACGGCCAAGAGACAAAGATCAAGGTTGCCAAGTTGTCCCAATTTCAAGGGGAGGCAGCAGATTGCAGCAGCTTGGACTTCAAGTGGAAAGACCACGTATGCAAGTGGCATACGGGGCTGAGACGTGTACTTTTTGAGAATTATTGTACTCCTGAACCAGAGATGAGGTAAATGTCAATATCTCTTGTTGTTTATTGGCCTTGCCTACCAACTCAAGAATATTGTGTTTAGATTCATTATAGACAATAGTAGCTTAATGTATTTTGGCCCTTAGGTAATAGGTCTATTTGCATATGAGGATCTTTGAAAGATTATATTTTGGCTTGTGTTGAAAGTTGAGATTATATTTTGGCTTGTGTTGAAAGTTGAGATTCGTTACAGCGCTATAACATCTTAAAGGATTTTGGTATCTTTTAGAGGATTTTTTGAAGATTATATACTTGTCTGGTGAAATATTTGAGTGTTCGGTAATTCTTCTATTGCCTTGAGATGCTTTTTAATGTAAATGGCAAGGCCATCCCTGGTACTTACTTATTTTATTTATAAATAAGATAAAATATGATAACTAATCAATAATAGAAATATATTTAATAGAAATTCGATTTTTTCAAAATTTATAATTATTCTAAAGATTTTTTTTGGTGAGCCTGGTTTACTTCTTAAACGTTTTATAAAATTTACTTCCAAAAGTAAAACCATCAAACAAAATCCCTTAGCTTGAACGCAGGTAATTTTTTTCCCCTCATTTTCATTGAAATGTACAAGGTCACCGACCCCATTCCATGTGAGTGACCCCTGCAGCCTCCTGAAAACTTGGAGCTTCTAGTGGGAAAAAGTGCACCTACGTGCAAATCGAATCATGAACCACACACAAAAAGTCAAGAAGGATCGGGGGGGAAGGATACGATCTGCAGTTCCGTAAATCTACAGAATCATGTAAATGACAGGCCTATGCAGGCTCTTTGCTTTCCCAATGTACTTAATCTGTCCTTTGTGGAATTTTGGTAGTTTTTCCTTGTTGATCACTTCGTATTTAAAGTGGTTGGAGGGGTACAGAATTTTCATAATTTAGAGCCTGAGATAATTTGAGTGTGAAAGCTCATGTAGTGAAGCTAGCTGTTGCAAAAATAATTCAGCTGAGGTTGAGGGACTGGGGCGAGAGAGCTAGCTAGTAGCTACTTCAGGAGACGTCATTAGCAGTAGTAGTAAAGATATTGAGCATCATGGCGTTGCACGTGAGTACTATGTTGTCGAGTACCAGTCCTGCAATTGCCATGCCGAGTCAGTATTATGCAGCCGGTGCAGCCCGGGAGAGAACCATATCATATACTGCAATTTGTAATCGGAGATCACCGTCCAGCTCGCTGCCTACACCTGCATTCATCTGGAAACGGAGCAGGAGTACTTATAACCCATCTCGCGCAGTTTTCATGAATGCGCAATTGAAGCAGATTCAAGTTGGAATTACTCGCAACAATCGTGTAGTTAGGGAGTTGCAGTTGACATCTTTTGATGACTCGAACTCGGCGCGCAGAGAGGCTGCTGCAACAACAAAAAGAGAAGTTCGAGCTCAGATCGCGGAAGTGGCACCTCGGAGATCAGCATCATCAGTAGCTGGCGGTAATTTAATCGAAGCAGTTTCGAACACGGCCGAGACATTACTAGCGACTTGGATAGAAGTAGGCCGATCAACAACGGTATCACCTCTGATAAACCCATCTGCCCCAGAGATGTTCACGGTTGGAAATTTCGCACCTGTTGATCGTGAATGCCCTCCGGACGAGAACGTGGAGATTGAGTCCGGGACTATCCCCAGCTGCTTGAATGGCGGGGTGTATTTGAGAAATGGTGGCAATCCTCACCATGAGCCGGGCTTTGGTTACCATTACTTCGATGGCGACGGTATGCTGCACAATGTCAAGTTCCGCGACGGCAAAGCCACTTATTGCTGCCGCTACATTCGCACCAACAGGTACGCACGAAGGACATCTTACCGTTAGGCTGCTGTGATCCATTGGGTGTGCTCTACCGGTCAATTTCAGGAGCGCTGAGACCTAGGAGTGAAACAGTGATTCACCATACGATGACATCTGTGTATTCTTTCAAGAGAACTTGTTTCCAGAGTATCTAACATGATTAATTACGTATTTTCATCACAGTTGCAGCTCTCCAATGTATAGCCACTGTCCACGCAGCAAGAAACAAGACCCTATGTTAGTGGCTTCCGATCAGAACACGTGTTTCAAGAGTTCCTAACATGATTAATTACATATTTTCATCACAATTTGCAAGTCTCCAGTGGAAAACGACTAACCCTCCACCAAATCGCTATATCAAGGGCTTTCCATTAGAACATGCATTTCCAGAGTTCCTAACATGACTGATTACTTATTTTCATCAGAGTTGGAAAGTGACTGTCCGTCCAGTAAGAAACAAGACCCTATGTCAATGGCTTTCCATTAGGCTGCTGTGGTCACAGATACACAGTGTGCCGTAAGCAGCCTAGTGGAAAGAGACGATTAGGATCCCACAGAAACAGGATGTATTCTACCCGATTGTTCTAGTTAAATGAAGCTCCAGAAATGATGAAGCTCGGAAGGACTTATTGCAATCATGTGTTGTACTTGGTGTGAACTTGAGCTGAACTAGGTTCATGCAAGAGGAGAAGGCAGGCAAGTCTTTGTTTCCGAAGATGATGGGGGAGATACACGGGTTCGTTGGGTTGGCACGCTTAGCACTGTTTGCTCTTCGAGCTATGTTAGGTCTGCTCGACCCTTTTGGTGGTATCGGGACCGCCAATGCAGGCTTGGAGTTCTTCAATGGCAAATTGCTGGCGATGTCGGAGGATGATCAACCTTATGCCGTTCATATCACAGACGATGGAGACCTCCGCACCATTGGAAGGTAGTTTCTGAGTTCTTCCCAACGAAACCCCGTGATCTCGTTTGTCCCGAGACTTCGCTGGTGCACAGTCGAGCTTGTTTGCTCTCTTGCACTCTGGAGTCCTTAAGTCTCGCGTTGGGTCTGTTGGACTCTCTAGACTTCCTTAAGGCTCTTGTTTGGTGTCTTGCTCTCCTGAGTACGTAAGTCTCTTGTTTGCTCTCTTGCACTCTCGAGTCCTTAAAGGCTTTTGTTTGGTCTCTTGCCCTCTGGTCCTTAAGCCTCATGGGACCTTTCCCTTAGCTGTTGGGATCCCAGACTTGCATGTTAATAAGTTGTTAGACTATTGGGTAGAGTGTTTTCTTTTACCAATTTTGTGATGTAGCCAAAGTGTTGATCACCCATAAGAGGATTTAGCCAAATTTGGCTATAAATTAAGTAGGATTTTAAAAAGAAAAAATATTCATCCTTCTATTATTTGGCTACCTCCTGGAACTTATTATACATATCTGGTGAATTTCACCCATTTTTTTCATTGAAAATCCTTTGTATCTAGGTCCAATAATGGCAAAAAATTGCAATTA
Source organism: Sphagnum tenellum (assembly GCA_963921925.1). Taxonomy (NCBI): domain Eukaryota; kingdom Viridiplantae; phylum Streptophyta; class Sphagnopsida; order Sphagnales; family Sphagnaceae; genus Sphagnum; species Sphagnum tenellum. The sequence continues at coordinate 728,959 of OY998142.1, forward strand.
AAAAAAAATTGGGGCCAAATATTTTGAAGGCAGGGTTGCCTTGCTCTTTTGAGGAGAATGGGCTTCTAGCAACCTGCCATTCAAAGTGAAGGATTTGACCTAGATGTTCCCTTTATGGAAACAATCACCAAAAAGTTCCCCCCCACTGATGACTGTGAATGATGTATTATACATTATCTGAAGGCATTTCATTCATTGATTAAATATAGGTGCGGGTAACTCAATTACATTGGAAAATATAATTCCAAGTCTCGCATCTTCTTGGCACAAATGTATAAATAATTCTCAAAAACTACAATAGAACACAGAGTAAGGGCATTAAATTATGATTGTGTCGAAAATCTAGGTCAAACAATCTCGGATACCTTATTCCTTGAAGGCAGCCTGGGATATCAAGTGGAGTAGATAAGGTGACCTTATTCACACCTGTTCGATAGCGTGTACATATTTTAACTTGTGGGATTTAGAGGTTGAGGACAATTGCATGCAATCTTGTGCTTGCAACTGACATGGGCATGGTTCACAGAGAGATCAATGACTCCCATACCTTTTGGTTGTAGATATAATTTCAATGGAGCACTCAAAGCTATCAACATGACGGCGCATCCAAAGATTGATCCCAAAACAGGGGAGATGTTCAGTTACACTGTCAACTTTGTCCAAGCTCCGTACCTAACACTCTTCAAAGTTTCAGCTGACGGGGAAAAGCGTGCAAATGTGAACATCACTCTTCCGGAAGCAAGTCTCATACATGACTTTGCAATCACTAGCAAATATATAGTGATTCCAGATACTCAAATTGTGCTCCGCATACAGGTATTTATGGCCTCACCAAATGAACTCGATTTTTTTCTGAGTTGGAATGCAAGCATACATTTGAGTTGCAAAAATATGACGTTTCAAATGATTCAAGACTTCTTATTTTCCATTGAAGTTAAAGATAATTATGACCTTTACATAAGTCCAATCATTCTCAGGGAAATGCATTTGTTATGTTTTTATGCGAGGCCAAGATGAGGTAAATATAAATAGAGTCCGTCGATGTGAATGGGAATCTAAGACTTTTGACATAGTATATTATGGTGTCTTAAAATCCACATTTTTCTTGCAGGAGATGTTCAATGGAAAATCACCAGTTTGCATTGATGATAAAAAGATCCCTAGGTTTGGAGTGTTGCCAAGGGATGCCACAACAGAAGAACGAATCAAGTGGTTTGATCTTCCGGATAGCACATGTATCCACTATGTGAACGCTTGGGAGGAGGGTGATGAGATTGTTGTAGTTGGATCTACACTATCACCAATCCAATTCACTTTTCACCAACAGGAGAAAATGGAATTGCGGTTAGCAAGGTTTCATCTCAACCTCAAGACAGGAACAGCATATAAACAAGAGGTTGCAAGTAATGCAAACTTTCATGGTGGACAATTCAACCAGATGTATAAGTGTAAAAAGACAAGATATGTGTATGGAGTATTGTCAGGACCATTCCCGAAATATGGAGGAATAGCCAAATTCGACTTGGAAGCTTCACAAAATAATGATGTAACACAACAAGCTGTTGTTGGTTTGCACAAATTCCCAGCAAATTGTTTTTGTAGTGAACCCTATTTTGTACCCCGTAGTACGGATCCGTCTAATTTGGAGGATGATGGCTACCTCCTCACATATTACCACAACGAAACTGCCAACGTATCAAAACTCCTTGTTTTAGATGCACGGTCACCGACTCTTGAAATAGTTACATCTCTCAAGTTGCCACATCGAGTTCCTTATGGCTTCCATGGTCTGTTTGTCACAAATGAACAACTTTCTAACCAAAAGCCCTCTTTGGTATAGTCATGTTTCCCCGATAGGAATGAAGTTTAGAGAGTAAGTGCTTAGAAGCAACTTGAGTATTGAGAAGAATTTGAGAATACAACCAGAAAATAGATTTTGAGCATTTGAATTGGGTGAACCATTCTTTGTAAATTTGGTAAAATTGTAATTAATTTTTTAGACACACATTAAATCATATTTTAGAATTCTTTTTGGTGACATGTATTGTTTTTTGGTTACACATTAAAATGGTATCTTCAGTTTTCTACATTTGGTCACCTCTAATAACTTTTTGGTAACACATTAAACTTAGGTTTTTTTTTTTCTTTTTTTCTTCCCCCCATTCTATTGATTTTACTGATTTATTTGGCCCACATTAACAAATGAATTTTATCTCATAGTTTTTGGTCATCGGGTTTTCACAAATTAACAAGTAAATTTTAATTTTTTGTCATGCTACTATGATGTATAAGTTTCATTCACACTATATTTATATAATTGCATGCTATATATTATGGTTTATTTTTCAAAATCTTAGTTGATTGTTATGGTAATTGTTTTATCAACATGTATTGTACAATTTCTTATGGCAAGGAATATTTGCATCCAAATTGAAAAGACACATATGGACAAATTGATGTGTCACATGAAGTCATGTTGTGTAACATATTTTCAAATGGAAGTTCTAGTGCCTTCAGGTCACGGTCAGACCTCCCCAACTCTCTTGCCTTCTTGGCCTTGGCTAGCTGCTCTGTGATCTCCTTCAGCTGCCTTGTTGCTTTCAGCTGCACCTCAGACTGGTAGAAGGCATTCCAGACGTCTTCTGAAAACTGAAACGGCCTCTCCAAGTTCCTGTACACATTCAAATCTCTCAGGTGAGCACGAATCTTCATCCTGTCGTGGTATCTTGCTTGAGACATTGAATTGGAGATCTTGTCTGTAATCCATTGTGAATCAAGCTCTCCTCCATTTCGAAATGCTCCCTTGACTTGATTGATCACTCTCTTCTGCTCTGCCTTTGAGAGAGTGCCCCATTCAACTCCTCGTGCAAAGTTGGTGGAGACAATGTGCCTAATGGTGCTCTTGGCCCCAGTGTATGCCCAGCTCGGTTGGAATTCCTTCCTCTACCAATGTTATCAGAGGGAGCTTCTTCCTCTCCTCCTCCTCCTTCTTCAGGTCGAGCTTCTCCTTTCTGATGGCATCCCTCTCATCCTTCCTCCTTTTCTTCTCGAGAGTTCTAGGTGAGAGAGCTCCTGTTGTTGCTCTCTCATCTCTCTTTCTCTTCTTCTCTACTGCCTTGGCTTCTACAGCCTTCCTTGCCTCCTCCTCTCTTTGTGCTTCCCCAGCAGTCAGCCTTGCTTACAATGCTTGACCTAAGATGGCTGTCAAGGATGCCAACCCTTCAGGTGTCCTAGTATCCATTGCAAAAAACTCTAAAGCTCTCAAGTGATCAGCAACCATCTTCCTCAACCTTTCCTCATTGTTGTCACCTCCTCTAGACCCAGAACCCCCTCCACCAGTCCCAGCCATTGCAATCCGCAACCTCCTCTCTGCCCAAGCTTTCCTTCGACAATTCTCGAGCAATGCCAAGAATGAATTCAAATTCACTCGCCGTCCTACTCTAGTCTAGACCCCTAGAAAGATTTCACTACACCTTCAAGGGATTCCCTTCCAACTTAAGGACTTTCGACAATTCAAGGCTTGCGATGTAACTCGCATCGCAAAGGTCGTGCAATGCTGTTAGTTTCACAAAGTTAGAGGGTTGCGAAGTCGAGCGCTTCGCTAATGTAGGAGGAAGTTAAAGGGTTTAGGGCTTTGGTTTAAGTAACATATGCAGATGCGAAGAGGGATGCGATGGTGGGGCCCCCAAAAAAATTTCACTACACCTTCAAGGGATTCCGTTCCAACTTAAGGACTTTCGACAATTCAGGGCTTGCGATGTAACCCGAATCGCAACTTGCGTTGTAACCCGCATCGCAAAGGCCGTGCAATGCTGTTAGTTTCGCAAAGTTAGAGGGTTGTGAAGTCGGGCGCTTCATTAATGTAGGTTTTTTTTTTTACAAATTTATTATGGGGGGAAGGGTTGGTTGAAAATGGCTATTTCCAAAATATTAGGCACTCATGGGTTTTAATTCATTAGTGTTTTTTATTTCTTTTCAAATGTCATTACTACCATCTACTTAATACGTTATTCCATTTTAAATTTTTCCTTCTCATTGATCTTTTTGTATTTTTTTTCATCTATTTTTTTCTGATTTTTTAAAGGCATTTTTCCCCTTATTTCCATCCTTCCCTCTTTTTCCTTAATCCTTCTTTTTTCTCCTTTTTCATTTTTTTTCCTTACTCGATGTTTCTTGTCTTGTTCTATCGTATTTCTTAATTTTACATCTTTTTTTCTTTGTTTCTTTTTATTTGTTTATTTTCTATCTATCATTTTTCTTATTTTTTTCAATTTGTGCTAGTATATTTTCTTTTATTCTCTTATCATTTTCTTAACTTTGTAAAAGACATTCGTTGAATAGTAATGAACAAGTATAAACAAACTTGGAGAAATTTTTTTATTTATGAACTTTTAAAAGACATCCTTACATTTTTTATTATGTAAATTGGAGATTTCCTTATCATCAATGCTTACTGTAAAACTTAGTTGGCAACAAAGATACAACTCCAATTTTAGTGCAATTAAAAAATCTTGAATGTTCTAAGTTTATTTTTAAAACCTTCTTGAAGTGTTTACTTTGATGACATGTGACTACACCTATTACATTACTATTTAAAGAATGAAATAAACTTATGAAACTTCTTTGTCTTGTGAATGTTATTTACAAACATTTCACTCTTTTTTAAAAATTAAACCACTTGTAAGCATTACAAGTGGTTTTAAGGCTCACCAAAATGACCACGCATTATCTTTTAAATCTTGTAATAAAATGCCTAAATAGTCGAAGGTCTTAAAATAAAAAATTAATTAACTTACGAATTAAAGGCAGACACTTCTTTAAAGTCAATTTACTCACAAATACCATGATAAAGATCAACCCGAAAGTCAATAAAGCCATATAACTTTTAAAGAGGTGTCATGTCATAATTTTAAAAACATGAAAAAATTATTTTTAAAATAAAATGATTATACCTCTCCTTTCTTTTATAAACAAGGATGCTAGCTATAAAAAAATCAAGAAGGTTATACAATGATGTATTTTTTTACATTGAAGGTGGCACCTCTTAAATGTCAATCGACTCGTATAGACCTCGATCAAAATTGATCAGAAGGTCAATAATGTCGTACAATTCGTCAAGAATCGTCAAGAGGTGTCAATCCACAGTTTTAAAAAACATTAAAAGATTACTCTAAAAGGAAAATTACCATGAATTATCCTCTATTTTATAAACTATGATATAAACTGTTGAAGACTTATAAACATGTGAAACATTTAAAAACACCACTTCATTTACAAATTCATTTTCCCTATATATGTTTTTTTAAACAAAAAATTTAATAATGCTTATAAGTTCCAATGTTTGCTAAAATTTAAGAAATCCATTTCACCTGAGCATCAATTTGTTAAGATTAAATTACATGCATGATGTCGCAACATAAGGGCTAGCCAACAAGTTCAGTGACTAATCAGCCAACCGAACTATTAACAAGCATTAGGCAAAACCTAACCCCCAAAAACATTGTTTAACTAATCAGCTAAAAAACAATGTTCGTGGGGCCCCATCTATGAACATCAAAAATTATACATGCAAGCGAGCTCATATTGAAATGAATTTCTGAAATTATTCCTTATAAATTATATTTTACAACAAACATTACAAAAAACCAATAAATTTGATAACATAGCTTTGAAATGAAAAACAAACTAAGAATTACACATACATGGCATTTACAAAAACTTACAATTATTTAAAAAGACTAAAGAAAAGGCATTTACATGGTAAATAAAAGAACTTGACAATTTTGAAAAAAATGGAAAAAAGAAAGAAGGAGATATAGGAAAGGAACAAAGAGGGTTGCTCTCAACAATCGCATCCATTGTTCCAAATCTTAGGGTATTGGGCACCACCCACCTGCACGAAACCATCTTAGAGTATGAGGCAATATTGCAACTAAAAAACCACATGTTGTTGCATTGATTTACACCATCTACTCTTCTAGACCTTATACTCACCTGTACATGAACCAAATTGGCATGCATTTGGGAAACCAAAATATAAGCTCACTATAATAGTACATAAAACTCACAGTGCATTCATCATTTAATCTGATTCTTCCACATTTCCAGACCATGTTTATCTCCAGAAAAGTTCACATATATCTGACTTGAAAACTACAAATAAGAAACACCAACCTGCACATTGTGCATGTCATAAATCTTGCCCTTCCAAGAACTAGCCATCTCTGTTTTCTCTTAGCACCTCCAAGTGGTCTGGGCCACAAGTTCTGCCTGCATGACATCAATGCCTGTCACAGGCAGCCTCTTTCAGCCATTTCACATGAACACAACAAACAGCCTTGTGTGCTTGCATACACACTGGCAACTACACTTTTCTTTGCTTGGTGTTGTAAGACTGTCATATCTTGGGCACACTCTATACGCAACCTACATTGATCACAAATCCTTTTGATTTGAACAAAATACATCCCACCTTCTAAGGTCAAATTGCATTTCATATTTTGAGCCCAAGCTGCTCTGGCTCAACTCTCCCTTGGCAAGATTCGACTCCCATACTTGGAAGCTCTCGGAGATGGCCTTGTGAAACTCGAGTAAGAACTTGCGGCCGTTGGTTTTAAGAACCTTAGCACACATTGCCCGAACCCTAAACAAAGCGATCCATAAGCTTCCCGACTACTAGCTTTCTCTCTACCATCTATTTCTATACAATCATTTTTTCTCCAGAGAACTCTTCAAGTGGAGTTGAGAGAATGTTAAATTGCTCTGTTACAAGTATTTTCCAAAAATTAAATAAAAATCATACAAAAACAAACAGCAATGCTACTACATGCATGTTGTCTATCTGCTGTTGCTACAAAACAACGACTTCTTCTCTCCCACGCAAGTTCAGAGAGGCCTCAAAAGCTCAAAAGACATGAACAAAACACATAGAGACAAAGAGACAAAGACCGAACCAATAAATTTTTTTAAAAAATAAAATTTGTTGCATGTGAAAGCGCAAAAAGTTATGATCAGGAATAAGTACTCACCTGCTTGAAGCTCCAAAGTAGGATCTTGCAACGTCGAATTCCCTTGCCGCGCTCGGGGGGTACTTTGAGAATTGTCAGCACTGCTGTTGTTTATTCCATGTACTGATTACAAACTGTTGCTGCTCCCATTCAAAGATGCAATTGTACTAACATTTGAGGAAGTTGAGGAAGCAGAATCTGACACAAGGTTGTTTGCTTCTGCTTGAAATCTTGACAGTGCACCTGTGTGCATTCAGGGAAAAAAACTCACAAATCAGATCTCCGGCGCAGTTCCCCTGAACAGTTTCCGGATGAGATCTTCTTGCTAGAAAGAGCTTGTGATGATCAAAACATGGCAGCAGAATTACCTTAGTCCTGCTCATTTGGCAATTGTTGTTTTGGGTTCCAGCCAAGCCTGTTCTTGACATTGCTCTTGGGGGTAGCTGGAGGAGGGAAGTGTAACTGCTTGGCATCAGGAGTGGATGCTACTGCTGCTGCTAGTGTCCACGTTCTCGCAGTGCTGGAACTTGTGAGATGAGAGTCCTGAAGATCCTGGGCCTCATCCTCCTTTCTTCCCCCGCGGAGTTGCTAGAAGCTCCATTTTGGGTTACTGCTAAACGCCGGATCCAGCAGCAATGTTGGTTCGAGGAGAAAGAGGAACTCGACCATCCATGGTCACGGATGCATCATGAGGAGAATTTTTGTAGCCAGCAGTGGCATCTTTCTTTGTAGAGTTTGGGAAGAAAAGCCGGAGGTTTGATGCCCCCTTCACCATCTTGTTCTTTCCCAGCTCCCACTCTCTGTGATTCTAGGCCGACCCTCACCACTGATGTCTGCAAAAGTAATCCAGTGACAGCACCACAGACCGGACAAATACATTTGAGTCCACCAAATTTGTAACCAGGACCTGTGACTGCAGAGCTTCAGAAATTAGTCATAACTAGAAACAAAACTCTCCTGGGCACATAGCACATTTCCAAACTCCAAATGGCAACAACAAGCCCCTTACTGCAAGAAAGGGCCCACAAAAAAATACAGCAAAAGTTTCAAAGGACAGACCTCCACAAACCTATCAAACTTCTCCCCCACTAACAATTTGTTAAGCCTTTGGAACAAGTTTTTGTTGAATTAGATGAGCTCCCCAAGAAGATCAAAATTGATCTGCCAACTCACACAACACACAAAAAGTCTGAAGAGGGTCTTATTCTCATCAGCTAAATGAAACAAAACTGTCAACCAGCAAAAGACAGGGTTTAAGGTTTGCACTAAGTCTGCAATCAAACCATGACTGATTTCTAATTGCTATAACAGGGGATCGGGCAAGGCATCTTCATCAAGGTTCGACCTTTAACATGGTCAGGAATAGACCTGCAATGAAGTGGCACACCGAAAGCCCCCTTTCAGAATCTCAGCCACAAGATGCTCCATAAGGCCTGTTGACGCCACAAATTCCTGGAAGCCAAAACTCAGCATTAGAAAGAGGTTTGCCAAATGGACCCTCACATACAAAGTGACAAAACACTTGCATATAATGTTGAAGTTGAAAGAAAAAAGATACAGTTTAGGGTTAGAGACGGGCACAATTCTAAGTAAGAAAACTGAATACTTAGATTGTCAAGTCAATTTAATTGACCCAAATCTTTCAAAGAGGTCTGACCTGCACATCTCATTCCCAGCTGCAAAGTTCATCTTTTGTGGACTGAGTTTTACAGCAACCAGAGCTATTTTTCTGGTGGAACTGGGCTACAGGCATACCTGATTTTTTGGATCTGCACCTCCCAAGAAGGCTTCCACACATGAGGCCAGCCAGAACCTATCAGTGCCCAACACACCTCCATTGTGTTAAGAAAGACCAGATCCTGGAGTGACCAAAGCTTCAGAGGTTGGTTTTATAAGGTCTCCATGACCCTCCCCAAGTTGCAATGAGCAAAGAATTACAGAAGTCACTGGAAACATATTTTTGCAAAGCTGGGGAAGGTAAAAATATAAAACATAAATTGAGAGTGACAGACTGGTAGAGAGAGTCCGTCGGCTCATTGATAAAAATTTTGAGTATTTTGAACATTACGCCTTCATCCTTCATGTCTCCTGTTGGTTTGGATAACCAACTGCTCTCCTGCTCCCCACCCCAAACCTAGAAATATCAGCAATGCCCCCATAGAAATGAAATTGTAGGTCATTTCCAACCATCTGTGAATTGACATTGTTGAACAGTCTGGGATATCGCTAGGGTGGACGGAGACTGAGCGGGTCGCAAAGTTTTGTTTGTTGTATATGTCGCAAAAGTGTTGCGATGATTAAAGGTACACTATAAATTAGCGATGGGTGGTGCACCACAAGTTGCGATGCGTGTCGCATTGCAAATATGGCAAATTGTTTTTGCTTCGCAAACCTTTCAGGTTTTTTGTTTTTGCTTCGCAAACCCTTCAGGTTTTTCGTTTGGCCCTTCGCAAAAAGGCACAATATGTAGTAGTGGTAACCACCAGGGGGACTTTGTCACAAGTTCGCACACCAGATCCAGTCCACCCTAGAAGATGTGCACGAATCCTGGTTGTTGTGGCGGTCAAGACAAGTTCACAATACTTGCATTTGACCTTAGTGCTTTCCCCAAGGGTCTTGGGTTCCTCTTGCTGGACAATGTGGGCATGCTCTGGTCCCTTTTCCTTGACCATGGCGGCTGTCAAATTCCTTATCCTTATCCTCAGATCTTCAACTATGCTGCTGCATAGAGACATATGGAACTTGGAAGCTGGCAACTTCAAGCTAGATCAAACTAGAACGAAGCATTGGCATGCAAGACGTCAGGCTACCGTACAGACTTAGTCAAGCCTGGCGGCCCAGCCGCACCGTACTACACTGGCGGCGCGGGTTTTACAATAATTTTTTATTTTTCACATTGGAGATTTAGCGGGTTAAAGGATTCAAAATATCCTAGACACAAAAGGCCTTTGCTATGTCCTCATTTTTTTATGCTCAAAAACTCTAAGTATATGAATCAAAAGGGCTATAAACCAAACTAATAAATCTATTTGAATTCATCCAACTTTTAGAACATATTAGAGATTGAGTTTTACCTATAAACAAACATTTATTCATTCCTTTATTTAAACACTACACACATGTTTAATTCTATTTTGTAAATCTTACAAAAGTTGGAGAATTGTTGCTAATGGGTAGACACCTTTACCTTTATTCCACTAATGTGCCAAACCAAAAAAATAAGTAAATCAGTTTATGCCAGAAACAATCATGGAAGAAAACCACTCAAATTATGCTCATCAAATTTCTTAAGAGAATTTCACCAATTCAAGGTCAATCCATTGATAGAAATGGCATCCAAACAATAGTTGGATTGAAGTGATGTCTCAAAAGAGACATATGAAAACATTGTGCACACAATAGCCAAGCCCTAGTTGTGAAATAGTTTGAACAAAAGAGGTTACCCCTCAATTATGCAAAATCTTCAAATTAATCATACAAAATTTACACAAGATGACCAAATGTCCTCAGAACCGGCTATAGGATGAAATGCCACTTTGAGACTTTAATTGGCCATTTTAGGGGATTTTGGCAACCATTTAAAGGGTATATCCAACAAGTGTTAGGAAATATATAAACCAATTGTTAAAACCCGTTTTTGATATACCAAAGCTGTTGTAGCAATCACCTTAACTTTAAGGTTAAATGTGGATATTAACTTGGTAAACTAGTTGTCCAAGTTGTGGTGCCGTACAAGGTATGGTTTAAAAATTCCACAATATGACTCTTAATATCCACATTTCACAGTGGCCTTTGCAATAATTATATATCATTTTCTGTGAAAGCCATTAGTATGGCTACCACTCGGCCCAAGTTGGTTGTTATTCATGATACCTAACTAATTACAAACATAATTAGATTCACATGGTACATTGATCATCCCATGTGTGTGACTCTTTTAGATCTTTAAAGTAATCCCTTGAGCAAATATGATCTGACTTGTTTTCAACTTTTGCTTTTTCATTGCAATAATACAGGTGATTGTTCCACAACTTTTTTACATTTTTTTATGAAAATATATGCAAAATTTGAAATTAAAAAATGGGAGGCTTGAGGGAGATACATGTTGGGAATCTTGTAAAAGTGATGTGTATTATTTGTTACTGGAAACCAATAGGTGCTCCACATGCATCTGAAACTATGGCTAGGGCCTTGTATTGGGACCCCATTCTAGTCGGAGCACTTTTTGGGTCATCATCCTTGTCTAGCCAGGGTGGTGGACCATCTCCCCACTAAACTCCAATAGCCAAGTTGCAGAGCCTCTCCTTGCTCCTCAGTTGCATTCTGCAGGAGAGCTTCCAGTTGAAAATTGATCCCCAAATGTACCTGAATGCTAATGTAATGTGTGCTCTCGCCTTCATCAACATGGTTGCAATTCTCAAACCCCAAATTGCATAATGTCAAATCTTTCTAGCTATTTGGTTTCCAAACTCAACGAACAACCCTCCTGTCCTTCCACTTTGTGAATGTTGTCTCTATGTTCGCACCAAAAATGCAATTGCACAAGTTGCATAAGTGCATTTGAGACACATGAATCAATCATCTTTTGAAAGATCCCCAAACCTTTATTCGAGAAAAATAAAGACAAGGCACTTGATGTCGTTGTAGCTCTCCTAAAAATTGTGGAATTTGATAAGTTTTGTGCAAACTTGTGACAATAGCTCCTTTTGCAATTTGTGAATGTGGTTGATTTTGGTTTGCAAAGAATCAAGTTTGTTGTCCAAGACATCAAATCACATCATGACCTCCTTTCGAAAGTCACCGATTTGAGCTGAACACCCACGTTCATCCAAGAAATTCAAAGCAATCTTGCCATGCATATCAAGACACTCGTTTGATGAATTGTGACTAGCAACCTCGATAGCTTCCTCAATGTCAATCCTCAATTCCTCTACATTGGAAAGGATGAAATTGACCACATCATTCCATTGTTGGGCTCCAAGAAAGAGCTATAGCTTTGTCAGGTGGTCCACTTGGAGGAAAACCATCGAATCCCATGTTCCAATCATGTTGATAATCTAGATCCATGGTTTATTTGCATTTCGTGTTAATGTCTCAACCTTCACAGCTTGGTCTTTTTGTACTTTACATAACCAAGGTGTTTTCAAAGATAAAGGGCACAAAATGCTTTCCACTAATTTAACACCTTGGCATCCAATGTTGGAAGAGGCACAAAATTCATGAAGAGGTGCTATCACATCATCAATAATGATCATCTTGGTCGCCTCAAAATCTCAACTTGAACGAGCAATAATATTAATGAAAGAATTCACTTGACCACTATACTCCAAAAAGAATTGAATCCTTTCCATGTGAACATAATAATGTTTTTTTCAAGTTTAAATATTGCAACTTTTTTTTTGTAGCTTGAACATTTTTTTAAACTTCACCTACAACAACATATACAATGATAAGATTTATCAATTCTACTCATGGAAAATAATCATCCAAAACATAAAGAAAATAAGTGTTCGCATATATTAATTAGCAACGAGTTTGATATATACATGTCGTCTTGGGAAAAACCCAACAGTAATAAATGTGTGTTCAGGATCACCACATTCAATTTGTGATCCTAGGTACACAACATTTGGCCATGGCTTTAGCTTTTTGCCAAAATACACCCAACTTAATTGGCGTTCACCTCGATGTACATCACCATATGCATCTTTGAGAATAGCTGGAATGAAAATTCCACCTTTTTCATTAAATGAACCAATGTTATCAGTGTCTTGATAACATTGGTTCAATTCCATCATCATTTTAATCAAATCTTCCACTTGGACACCTTGTATTTTTTGAATCTTTTGAACATCCTCCTTACAATTATGGCCCACATGAAAATATTCACTAGAAAGTGATTTTTGGAATAAAAATTCAACATTAGTGTAGTTGACAAAACCCTCCATGTTTATTGACACATCATACCCCAAGGCCACATGATAAGATTCATCAAAGGCCAACAGGGAACCCAATATTTCATGGCAAAACCAATTTGGATCCATCACCACAAATTCCAAACTTTCAAAATATAAGACATTTCCACCTTCATATAATGTTTGAGCCACAACTTGACAATGTTTCTTCATCTTGCTTTGATCACCAAGGAAACATTTCAAATTTGTGTTCTTTGCACACAACTTTTCAAAAGTTTCCCATGAGACCATGGGTTTGTTGGGGTGTTCTTCATTCCACTGTGTGATCACCTTTCCCATTTGTAAACTCACCTCTAATACTTTTGGTAAATGATCCAAAATATGTTTTATTTCATTGTTACAAACCTTGCAAGAGGTTGAATAGATGAAGTTGATCTAGCATCAACCCAAAATGAAGGGATGAAATCATATATATTCACCAACTCTTTGTATTTTTTTCCAAGTTTTTGATTATTTGTTGTAAGTTGGTTTGGATTCGCTTCAAGTCTTGGTAGACTTTGTCGCAAAATGTCAAGATGATGATTATATGAGGTGCGAATTAATTGATGGTCTTGTATTAGAAGCAATGAATCTAATCCAATATTCTAATTCATTCATGATTTTAGCACAATATTCATCCAATTGATCTTTACATTCTTTTTTGTTGCAAGTAAGTTTGCAAAGTAAGAAGAAAGATGAAACAATTCCTTGGATGTTTCTATTTCAAATCACAAGGTCATGTAGAGAATGAAATTCATCTTGTCCACCCAAATCTCACAAAGATATATGAATATCATGTTTGATAGTCATATCTTGCTTTTCTATACCCATGGTGTGAGGTAAGGGTGGGCTCCAATTTACTTTTTGTTGCAAGAAACTCAATGTCAATTTGGTCATCTTATAGATACCTTTCACAACCTCTTTTTTGCTATTGTGAATTAAACTTAGTCAGAGTTTTGTCTTCCTTGCATACATTCATATGCAACAAACATTGTTAGTCGAATGTTAATATGTCATTACTTAAAAAAGTTTTGTGGCCAAATTGATTTTGTTCAAAATTTTTTTTTTGGTCACATATCATGTTATGGTATCAAATGGTAAATTTTGAAGGTTATTTCTATTACACATATGTGAAGTCACATTTGCATTGAAAGTTGCATTTAAGGTATTATAATTAAAAAACTATTTGTTGTCTTATGTTGAAAACTATTGGCCAACTTCAATAAGTTCTCATAATAGACTTCCACTCTTTCATTTTTCTACTACTTCATGTTCTTCAACTATAAACAGACTTGTTCATCATTCTGAACTTTTCTATACCTTTTATAAAAAGCTAACTGCAATTCTGCAAAAGTATAATCTAGGTAATCTTCAATATAAATGTTACACCAATCAAACATAATATCTTTGAAGGTAAAACTAAATGGATTAATAATTTTTGCGTCTTTTGTTTCACCATTTGCTCTAATGGCAGCTTTAAAAATTCTAACGTGAGCATCTGGGTCAGAATCCTTCACATATTCAGGACAGTTAAGTGGCCGATGATAAGGCCTATTTGGTGTTAATGGTGGCATGCCTAGATTCACCATTAGCAATCCAAAATACCTTAAAGGTCGTGTAGGTCTGATGATTACCTTGTGAAAAAATTGTTCACCTTTTTAAACATCTTTTCATGCATTTTCGCAAGTTCTGTTCCCTTGGAGTTTGTGGTCTAAACCTCATACCAACAATAGTATGGATTGGTGCTATTATAAATGGAACTTCAGTAACTATAATCCTAGAATTAGACATTGCCACAAAATATAATGGTACAGATCTTATTGGTTCAATTTGAAATTGGAAGTTCCTTCATAGGTAACTCCAACATTGTTGTGATGTAATAGATTTGGTGTAGGAGATACATAAATACGTACTACATCTGCCATAGTCTAAGCTTTCATTTCCATTATGTTATTTCTCTAAATCTGGTTTTAAAGTTTATTTTGGAATTTTGACCCTCTCATGGTACAAATCCTTCAGTTCAACTTGTCCATGATGATGTGCTCTTGTAGGTTCTAGATTCAAATTATGGAAATGTTCAACAAATCTTTGCCTCACATTTTCTTTAATAAATGAACATTCAATAATTTGATGTCCAATTTTATGGTAGTATGCGCAACGTGGAGAATTAGGTATTAGAACTTTGTTCACACTGTGAATCCTTTTATGCCAATCCCTTGGAACTCCACTAACAATGCTTTCATTCTATTGATTAAATCTATGTTCACTATACTTCATTTTGACAGCCACAAGTACACCTTCTACTACTATTGGTTTTGCTTTTGGTAAGACTATAGTTTCTTGTTTAATTATAAGTAATAGTTCAACTCTTCTGGACATTTTAATACCCTGAGTTGTGGCTTCTTGTTCAACCATATAATGAATTGGAAGTTCAAAATTCTGAGTTTTTTGTTCAAACTCTTTCTATTTCATGGTCCTCTTGATAATAACGAGGTGAAGCAAATCTATAACTTGGTACTACTTCCTCCTTTTTTGAGTTGTTAAGTTTTTGGTCTTCATCATGAATCAAATCATCAAAATTATGTAGTTACATTAGTAGACCCATTGATTCCAATGCAACTTTTTGTCGAAGTTCAGATTTTTGACTCCTTCATCTAAACTCAACTTCTGAGTTTACATTTTCAATTTGACATTCTTTTCTCTTGGAATTTTGTTGCAAATTGTTGGTGCATTTTTGTGCTTCACTAGTTTGCACTTCATGAAGAATAATCGGTTCTACCTGAAGGGTTTTGTGGCATGTAGGTTTCCCTTTTATCCACAAATGTTTAAGTTTCAATTCAAAAACTCTTTTAGGTGTTACAAATTGCTAATTTATTTGATTTTCACACAAATTATTGTTGATGGCAACACCATTTTCTATTTATTCATGTACTATAACTTGATTTAATTGTCTCTTCAAACTCTTAGTTATAATTTTATTTTTTGTTTTTCCACATTCTAATTCAAATAAGAACAAATTTATGCATTAAAACAAAATCCTCATAGTTAGTTATTTTGTTTAGATTTACTTCTTGAACAAAAACTTATGATCAAGATTTGAAAAAACATGCAAAAATTAAAACTAAAGTTCATTATCAATTCTTAGAAACAAAAATCCCAACAACAAGACATAAAGAACATTTTGAATTTCACTTTGAATTTAAGCCCTGGGATGGTCGCCAAATGGTAAATACATAATTCTTGATCCTATATTTTGATCTAAATCTAGACTAAAACATATCATAAAACTAATACTAATAAAATTTTCTCATTCAAATTTATTCATATCTAGTTTCAAAATTAAAATCAAATAATGAAAGTATGAGAAAAACATCAAAACAGTTAATTTGGCTATGGAATTCAAACTTTTCCAAAAAACGAAGTGCTCTTGTTTCATGCTCCATCAAAGTTCAATGTTCTACAATGCCACCTTTTCTTCCTTTTCCCGAAAGATATTCATCAAAGTAACAATCCTATGTTCTATTCAAATTGAAATGGTGACAAAAACTATGTAATCCTAAAATAATAACTAGGTAAGTAAAAATATACTAACTATTACCATGAGTAATATACTCCATTAACATCATCACAACTATGTTGCAACAAGTCACTCATGGTGCAATTTGAATTCTTAACATGAAGAAGAATATTGTGTAATTTTCCTTGATTTTTCACTTCAATCATGGCTTCCCCATGATATAATACATATATAGCAATGTAAATTCCATAACTTATTTGTGTACCCAAATGTTCTTGACAATCCTACATGAAACATTGGTTTGATGGGTTTGGGTGGGAGATGGCATATTCACATGTGAACATGTTTTGAAAATAACTCAAATTCATGTGATCGAAGCAAGCTTTCTTTCTTTGAATGTTAGATGAAGTTATTACTATTGATAATCAATCTTGGCTCTAAATATATGTTTATGTGATGCATGGATGGAAAATAATTTTGATTTTTCTCACACTTCATGTGGTTGGAGGTGGAAAAATCTTATTGTTGTGATTAGTCAATCCCTCATGTAAAAAAAGGGTTTGATTAAAAAACAACCACAAGGCTCATATGTTTTGGTGTTGATGGGCCCACACTTTTCCAAGGTTACCACATCGAAATGATATTTCAATTTAAAGTCTAAGCATGATTGGGGTACCCCATTTGGAACACTAAGGACACACTCCTAAGACATTCAAATTCACCTTTTTCTTCATTTTTCCTATGACTTGTTTTAGATTATTTTTTTTTTCATGTCAAATGAAATAATTTTGTTTTAAATTTTATATAGGCATTTAGAATATCTATTGTTTTCATTTATGAAACGCTACATCAAAACTTGACATCTATGACTATGAAAAATATGACTAGTTCTAATGATATAGCCGTATATGCCATGCTTTTGTGCCTAGTCATATTTTTGTAACCATGGATATGACGACATGATTAAAAGTCTTCATGGATAGGAATAATGCACTACTAAAAATCTTCTTCATGAACACCAAATAGTTATTTAATAATATACAATTCCAAACATTAAAAACAAGTAAAAGGGGAAAAAACTAAAAGGTAGACACATGTACCTAATAAACATATTATAAACTTATAGATTATCAAACACATAATTATTGGACAAGTAAATAACTAATACCTTATGATTTTTAAAACTTTTGCCTTAAATCCACTAATTATTTAATGTGAATTTCTAGATAGCGGCTAAAACAAAATTTGGGGAATTTTTTAATTTTAAAAAAATCGCACCAAAATGGAAAACAAATTGCCAAAGTTCTTGAAACACAAAATTAAGTAAAAAATTGATGCTTATAATGTAACTAAAAATTTAAGTTGAGAGTGTTGTTCAAAGGTTTATTTAAATGAATATATATTTTTCTATATTTTGACATTAAATAATGAAATAGATTTTTATTTGTGATATCCAATGAATTTCAAAAGAAATCCACATGCCCCAAAATGGCATTGTTTTCCATGTTTCCATGTGATGGGTAACAAATAATATAAAATTTGATTTAAATTAATAATTTATCAAAATATTTGGTCATACAACTTGGAATTTAAAATATTATATGTATATTAAATCACATTTAGTGAATTGAAAAAAATTAAGATTAAAATTTTTCTTAATACTCATAATAAAATGTGAGAACAAAATATTAAATTAAAAATTGTATAAATTAAAAATTGTGAAATTTAAATAATTTAAATACTTTGTATAAAATTTTCAAACATTGAAAGTGATACCACACGTTTCATAGATAACATATTTTATTTCTAAGTATTTTTAATAATTACAAATAAATATAACATATGGTAATAAATACAACATTTGTACCATTTTCATTGATTCATTATATGTTTTAAAGGTGGGAAAATTATATATATATATTCATACCTTATTCATAACCTTACCTACCTATCATATTACTTACTTATCATGTTACCTATCTTACTTATTTACAAGTAGGTAGGTAGGTAGGTAGGACTCATATATATACATACCAAAAAACCATGTAAATTTTAAATATGTTTGTTTACAAGTTGTATTATGAAAAAAAAAAAATAATAATCTTGTAGATGTCATTTTTGTTAAAATGTATGAAATAGTGAAGATTCAAATGCATTTTTAGTCAAATCACTTAATACTTTCTTAAATTTCTTTTTATAGATGTGTAGATCTTGAAAACATCTTTACAAATGAAATTTATTTCTTTTCATTTGGACAAAATGTGAAAAGATAATAATGGTCAAAGTTGGGTACTTTTGTAGGTGACAAAGGACGATGTGAAATAATGTTGTAAATTTATCTCATATCCTTTGTGAACAAATTCAACTTTGGAAACTATATAAGTAGGTGAAAAAGTATTGGTTTCCACACAATATATGCACCAAATATATTCAAAGTGCAAATTTTACTTGTGATGAGCTAATAAAAAAGGCTTGTCATTAAAAAAAAAAAGGATCCTACTCACCTACCTACCAAATGGTTAGGTTAATTTGATATATAAATATATAATATGTAATATATATATAATATTATATATATTGATGGCATTTACAACTATGATATGATAAAAATACGACTAGTGGATAAGCGACATGTCCATATGGACTACATAGTCATGTAGTCATGGATGGCATATACAACTATAAACCTAATCATGAGTGTAGTCATATTTGGCATCACTACTACAAAATGCATCCTAGTTCACTTTGGGTTTCATTAAATTTTGAATGAATTTGGACATTTTTACTTAGTGAAATTGTTTAACCCCCTAGTGAATAGGGACCAGTTGGTACAAATAATGATTTGTTTCCATAGTACCTAGTGAAACAAAATTACTTTAAACTGAAATACAAATTTATTAAACCATTCACTTGTTGTTAATAAACTAACCGACATGGATTTCAATTAAATTTTAATTATTTAATATATAAAATTATTAATAATGTCATGATTTTTAAAATCTATTATTTATTGACACGTGTCATTACCTCTGCTAGGTTAAAAACCTAGCCTAGGTAGGTAGGTCATGTAATCAACCTAGGCACCTATTTAAGAAATTTGATAAGATAATATTCCGTCAACATACCATTGTTGTTCACACATAACACCACCCATGAGGTTTGATCCTTAGACTTTTGAAATGGAGGTAAACACCCCTACCATCAAGCCACCCCATTTGTTGTTATAATATGTTACATTACATTGTATTTATCAAATACTTCATTTTAAACATTACAAAAACATAAATTTCGAAAATTCATATCTTATTGAAATTTCGTTCAAATGAAATGATTCAAGTTTAATTTTTAAAAAATTTCAATAATATACATAATTACATTTATTTCCTTTTGAAAGTTTAAAATCATTTGAACAAAAAAAAAGTTGAATATCATTATTCAATAACATTTCAATGACCATTCTTTTGAAAAGAAAAAATTAATAAATGGGTATTGTTTTGTTAATATAATAATAATACCTCTGTTAAGTTAGTTTCAATCATTTTATGAATTTTTTCATTAATTTAAATTATTTCACCCTACATTGTTTACGGCTATTTATGGTTATTCTCAATTACTTTTGTTTATTTTTTGTTATTTCACCTTAGGCTATTTTTGGTTATTCTAAGTTAGTTTTGGCTATTTTAATTTATTTCACCTTAGGCTATTTTCAGCTATTGTAAGTTTGTTTTGGCTATTCTATATTTTTTTGGTTATTATAAATTATTTTAATTTAGACTATTTGTAGTTATTATAAATTACTTTTGGCTATTGAAGGCTATTACACCTTAAGTTATTTTTGTCTATTATAAATTATTTCACTTTAGATTTTTTACCAATCCTAAGCGATTCTAATATATGGCTGTTGGTTGTTCTTTTATTAATGTCATTGGTGGTTATTCCCTAATAAGCCATTAGTGGTTATTTTATTAATGGTTATTGATGGTTATTTTATTATAAGCTATTATCATTTATTATATGTTATATTACAACTATTGATGATTATTGTATTATAATTTTTTTAAAAATATTTTATGTTATAATATCATTGGCTATTGGTAGTTATTATATTGTAGGGTATTGAAAATTATTTTTCATAGGCTATTATTTTATATTTTAAGTTATTTTTACCTTAGGTCATTATATTTTGTTTAAGATTATTTTAAGTTATTATACTTAAAATAAAATAATTTATATTAATATAAAGTAGAATGACCTTAAATGACTTAGTATAACTTAGAATAACATATATTAATTTAAATTAAAATAACTTAAGGTAGAGCCTAAAGTTAGTTGAATAATTTGATTTAGAATAACTTAAAAGTTTATAATAAACTAGTTAAGATACCTTAAGGTAAAATAAAATAAAATAATTTAAGGTACAATAATTTATAATAACCTATAGTAACATAAAATATAAATTAAAATAACCAAAATAGCTTAAAATAATATTGGGTATACCATAAAATAACATAAATATAATATTTAATAAAACATTGAAATAAAATTATTTACTGTAATAAATTATAATAGTGAATTATGTTAATTAGTAATGAAACATAATGTCTACATAATGATATTATAGTGAAATAACTTTCACGAAGGTGAAATCAATAAAATGTAATGAAGTTATTTCATTTTTAAGGTCCCATAGTGATTTAAGCTAATAAATTGCACCCCATTTTGGTAGTAGTGCATGTTTTGGTGTAGTGAAAGTAAAAATAATAAAATTTATCCAATGTGGGACATGTTCTATTAATGGCCCAAAATTCTTAAAAATTTCAATTTTTGAAACTTTTGCATAGCAATAAGGCACTTTGGTTTTTGTCACATTTAGACATTTTATGTATATTATTACGTAAAGTGTTTGTGGTAAGAATCTTGGGCCAAAAAAATTTGTTTAAACATTCTTTATGAGTCCTGAACTTTTTTTAAAAAGATAGTCTTAGATTTTTTTAGGACTTGGTCTTAGGAATCCTTAAACTTATTCAAATTTGACATGCAATGCATAAAACAGTACTTTAGTAATGCATTTATTCATGAAAAAAAAATCAAACTTTTAATATGAATGTGATATTAAATTACATGTTTTCAGTGAGGGGGTCCATTGGGTATAAAGGAACTGGTCCTTTTTGGTACCCCAAGCATGCTTTGACCCTTTAAAGAGAAATACTTTCCTTACATGATGTGACAACATTGCATTGCCCATAGGATGAATCTTGTTCTTCAATTTTGTGTATGGTGACTAAGTTGGGATTTGTTGTAGTCATTATATTCTTATTGTTTCAGCTTTTTTGAACAACATTTGGAATTCATTAAACTTGTTGAAATCATGGTAGATATAGGGGCCCAAAGATTTGGTGAAATGTGAAAACTTAGTGGATAAACATGTTGTAGCTTTTGAAATGTGTGATGGCAAAGTATAAGACATTGATTATGATCAAGATGTCATAAGATAATGTATTTGTTGTTCAAACAAGGTTTAATGTAAACCTTTTTTGTGATCTCCACACATTGCTAGGTTTGTCTTATTTGCTACCATTATTAGAGACAATCAATGCTTTATCAAGTTTGAGTAAAAGGGGTAAAACCATGGTTAGGTGGCTCACGTTTGACATTTTGAAAAGTCCACACCTTACACTAGCTATAAATCCTATATTGAAAATAATTATCAAACTATAAATCCTATAATAATCCCCTATGGTTTTGGTCACAAATGTTAATAGACCACCTTATAAATATCCCTAAACATGTTGTAGCCGAATAAAGGGTGACCGAACAAAAGTTTTGTGGTCGTGCAGTTTGTGTGAACACCAAAATCACTGATCAGGGTTAATCTAGCCGCCTCTATTGATGAGTGGCGGCGGATTTTATCTTCGTTTGTGTGAGAGAAAAGCTGGATGTGCATGGGATGCATGGAGGGAGTGCTGTCTGGCTGTGTGGGATGGGATAGCAGGAAGATGGCGGCGCAATTGATGGAGTGGAGCGGCGCTACATTGATGGATTATGGAGGAAAGAGTGGCGGTGGAGAAGGGGAGGAGAGGAAGGTTTGTCGAGGAAGCCAATTGAACCAGCTAGGAAGGAAGGAGAAGAGGAAGTAGAGGTTGGGGCGGAGACGAAAAGAGTGTTGGGGATTCCAGGAAGGAGTCGTCAATTAGGCAGATT
Source organism: Sphagnum tenellum (assembly GCA_963921925.1). Taxonomy (NCBI): domain Eukaryota; kingdom Viridiplantae; phylum Streptophyta; class Sphagnopsida; order Sphagnales; family Sphagnaceae; genus Sphagnum; species Sphagnum tenellum. Next base: position 751,638 of record OY998142.1, read on the forward strand.
TGTTTTTGGAGTGGAAAAGAGGAGCTTAGAAACATTGCTAGTTGCTGATTTCTTCTGCTGCGTTAGTGATTAGAGAATATCTAGCTCCTACATGTGGTGAGGTTGAGTTGAAATTGAGGACCAATGCTGTAGACAGAGCAAGTTTTGGTTTATAGAGCGCAATATTTGGCTGTGTCACTGTCAGACGTCTGACGAGCATTTTGGAGAGGAGAGAAAGCTCGTGCTGTCGAGGACCTTTGTGAAATATGAGCTATGAATTTTGGTCATTGAAGTTCTGTCTGTCTGATTCGTGTGAGTAGGAATTGCATCTGCAGAGGTTCGGGTGGGATGATTTTGCGTCCGTAGCGTGAGTCCCCCACTTGGAATTTAGACCAGGGCGGTTGTTGTCTTATTTCTTTGATGTGTGATTGCCCATGTGCGCTCTGTCAGAGCGAGTACGAATAGAGGAGTCCGGTTGCTGTTTGGTCTCCTTCTCTCTCCTTTTTTTTTGGTATCAGAGCATGGTTCCGTGTTTGTAAACCTGGTAGAACCTGTGGATGTTTAGGTAGAATGATAGTTGAGGATCATGTCTTCATCTAGCGGTGAGGGAATTCCTGTAGAACAAGTGACCGAGGAGATTCATGAGCAACAACTTGTTCATAGATTTGATTTCTTTACTGTTCAGAACGGACCACAGAGGGGAGGAGTGATTTTGCGTTTTCTAGGCTTTGGTGTGGTTAGGCTTGTAGGTATAGATACTGACCAAGCTCGAGTAGGAGACATTACTGTAGAAGTAGCTCACAGTGGTTTCTACACTCGTGCACAAGTTTGGTTGAAAGTAGTCGATGGAGCAAAGGGGTGGGCATCGACTTCAGAGCTACAAACCAATTTTTACTTCACCTCCTACCTTGCGTAGGGTGACTCCTGAATTCGCAAAGAGGCAGTGCAGTGTACCAAGACTAGGAGACATTTGGATTCCTAAGTCGGAGGTATCACATGACCATTTTGTGAGATTGTATATCCCTGGTGTGGAGGATTTATTCTAGGAGGGAGATTGCTTGCTTCGGGTGGAGCATGGCGGATCCAGATCCCGCCTCATTAGCTGGAGGATATGGCGAAGCCAGGAAGGAGAATGGAGATTCCAGCAGGAGTCGACGGATGAGCAATATTTCTTTAACTTCCCATCAAATTTTGAACCTCTGAAACCAGTAGCAGAAGGGACTCAGTCTGAATTTGTAGGTTGAATCAGATGAGGTTTGCTTCTTTCAAAATTCAATACGAACAAAATTTATTTTGAGGCAATTCGGTGCTATAGTCGTTGAACTTTGACACAAAGTCGCGTACAGACATTGCAATTTTGGTTTGGAGCTCAACATTGCAGGATGACCAGTCCTCAGGGCATGGATGAGCTGTTTTGGGGAAGGGACCATGAAGACGTTAACGATTGCGCGGAAATGACGCGCTCCCAAGTCACGGGGTGAAACCCACTTGAGGGTTTCACAAAGTCAAGTTGCGGAAGTTGAGACTTGGACGCACGCTCCCGGCTTCCAACTCTAAAAAGGGGGTAGAGGGTCCAGTTGGGAGCCCAGGGATTAGACTAGGAAGAGGTATTAGTTGATCAAGCTTGAATCTGCATCAAAACAACCCACCCAAGTGGTTAAATCATCTTTCGGGACACCTTTTAATGTTGGGACAAGCCACGGGCACTTCGGACCACAAGACTCACCACGGCCCGGACTCGGGGGATGCCACCACCATCCCCCATATAGTATACTCTGCGACGCCCCGCTGAGGTTACATCCAAATGACTTTTTTTCCCAGGACTCCCAAGTTGGAGTCCCGAAATCCACCCAAGTGTCCCGGTTTGGGCCTCTTGGGACTTTGAGAGGTCATAGCTCCTCGCCCTGACCTTTGATCGCAAAGAGGTCTCAACCGAAGTTGTAGCCCTTGTCGAGATCTTTTCAACACCGTATTGCACTTTTGAATCGGACATCAAAAGCTGGTCGATTTCCGATTTTTAATGGTCGGGAGTCAAACTGCCAGTTTGACTCCTGGCCCTTCTTTTGCCCATTACTTGAGCTATAGACGTTCAAATCGAAAATGCCCTTGCATTTTCGATATTTACGCTTTAAGACCTTTTGAATGACACTAAGAACACCCCAATGCGAGGTGTTTTGCTCCTTGTCTATGGTGTCTATAGCTCCGACTCTAAGGAGAATCTGCATTAACAAGACACACAGAAGTAAGACCTTGCATTTGTCGATAGAGATAAACAGCTATCTAATTGAGGGACTTGTAAACATTGGCGCGTCCATGTTTGTCATGGCGGTTGCAGTAGTCAGAGAGTTGGGTATGATGCACTTAGTCTTTGGATCGGAGACCTACAAAACCGCATCTAGAATCGTCATGCAGGCCATGGGACGGATCGATGAGGTGTCGGTCAAAGCTGGAGGTGTACAATGCGCCATGACCTTCATGGTGGTGGACACCGACAGCTACGATGTGTTGCTTGGGCTTGACTTCCTGATCAAGATTGGGGCAATCGTCGATGTGGAGCGTGGACTGATCCAAGTAAAACATGGTCCGGGACCCGATGTGGAAGTGCTGCCTTTGACCATGGTAAATATGTTGCAGGTGCTAAACTCGGAGGCCCTGATGCAAAACGATTCACGTATTGCTGGAAGATTCGACGTGATCATGGGAAGGCCATGTGTGGATGAGGACAGTAAAACCCAACAGCTGGATGCGCGAGTATCAGACTCAGACTCAGACTCTGATACGTCTGAGGATTCTGAAGAGGAGCGTCAACGATTAAGACCAATCAGTGACGAATCAGAATTCGGAGACACTAAACTTGAAGAGTTGGTGTTGATGGAAGGACTTCAGCAAATTCTGTAGCTGACATTGCAAGAACAAGCTGATCATTTCATGAGAGAAGAGACTGCAGATGCCGACTACTATGCCGACTGGATTAAGTGGGTGGCGGATGCAGAGCAAAGGAAGCAGGTTATTGCTGGTGGTGTGACTAATGCAGAAGTACCTGTACTGTTGCAAGTTCAGCAACTGAACGATGCTGCTCCCTGCAATAATTTCAAGGACCGGATCGCGTCCACAGATAACCCAGGGGTGAGCTCAAGATGGGAGGACATCTGCCAAGAGCTCAGAGTTGATCAGAACCTGGACGAACTAAAGAGGCAGCTGCTTTGGAAGATGTTGGAAAGATACCAGGATGTGTTTGCCCAGAATAAAGGGGAGCTAGGCTGTTGCACAGTCGGAAAACATTCCATCGACACACAAGGATTCCCACCTTGCAAGGTAGCTCCTAGACGATTGTCGTACTGGGAGGAGGCCGAAGTAAAGCGACAGATTGACGTATTGGTGGATCTGGGCAAAATGAGGCCTAGTGATTCAGAGTACGCCTGTCGGGTGACCCTGCCTGTGAAGAAAGATGGGAGTAAGAGATTATGTGGGGACTACAGGCCGCTCAATCTACAAACCAGGAGAGATTCGTTCCCCATGCCCTTAGTTGAGGATGTAATATCCCAACTGGGAAAGTTAGCTTGGTTCACTGCATTAGACTTGCAATCAGGATTTTGGCAAATTCGTATGGCTCCCGACGACATGAAGAAGACGGCGCTGGTCACCAAGAGCGGATTGTATGACTGGACTCTCATGCCCTTTGGCCTCAAGAATGCGGCTAGTACTTTTACCAAGACGATGTCTTTGGTTTTTAAGGAATTGGGAGATAAATTCCTGAAGGTGTTTGTGGACGACCTCAATGTCCACAGTGAGAACTGGGAGGACCATCTTCAACACTTGGAAGCCGTACTCTCCAAACTAAGGGAAGTGAACTTGAAACTGAATCCAGGCAAATGTTGTTTTGTTGCTAGGAGTATCACTTTCCTAGGTCATGTGGTTAGTCACGAAGGGACTAAGCCAGACCCTAGCAAGATTAATGCCGTAGCCCATTTTCCAGTGCCAATGACAGTGACGGACGTGAGGTTTTTTCTAGGAGTGACTGGATATTACCGAAACTATGTTTGGGGATATTCACAATTAGTTGTTCCTTTATTAATTCAAACAAGGAAAGATGTTGCTTTTGTGTGGGATTTGGGTTGTCAGTGCGCGTTTGAAGCTCTGAAGGGAGCGCTTGTGGCTGCCCCGGTGCTCATTCGACCTGACTTTAAGAAACCATTTTGCCTCGATGTGGATTGGTCACCAAAGGGCGTCGATGCCATGTTGTCTCAGAAGGAAGGCAGGATGGAGAGAGTTGTAGCATATGCCAGCAAAGGTCTGACGTTTGCGCAAAGGAAATTCCATCCCATGGAGGGAGAATGTTATGCACTGATATGGGGTATCATGCATTTCAAGCAGTATCTGCACCGAACCCACTTTGTTCTAAGGACAGATCACAAGCCACTTGAATGGTTGGCGACGATATCAGATGCGCATGGGAGAAGAGGACGCTGGATCGACATGCTGCAGGACTTCAGTTTCAAGATATTGCATCGACCAGGTATGAAGCATACAAACGTGGATGCACTGAGCCAAAATCCGGTGGGAGAAGCTACGGATGATGACGATTTCAGTGAAGAAATCCAGGACATCGGGACTAAGCAAGGTGGCTCAATTGAGACGACAAGAGGGATATTCTCTGTCCGACATGATAAGGAATCAGAGTGGCTTGGTCTGAAAAGACATTCAGGAGGACTGAAGGAGCACCATGGATGCTGCTTTGGCATCAATCATTGGCGCTGGTGCGAAGAACACCAACTGTTTATGCTTGATGTGTTGACTGAGACAAGCCAAGATGAAGAGGATGACTCACCTGAGGAAGGAGCAGAAGCTGCAGTAGGAGAGGAAGCTCGGAATTCGGGATCTTCCAAAAGCAAACGGGTCCTGAAGGAAGGGAAGACCGAATACTACGATAGACGGCAACAGCTTGAGTTGGTGTTGGCTGCCTAGGAGCTGTTGAAAGATGATGGGCACGAGGTAGGTGATGCAAGGTCTGGGGACGAAGAAACCTGTGCCGAAGACACAAGCAAAACTGACATCTGGGAGGATGAGGTTTGTTTGGGATTGTTGAAAGAGGGTGTTGTCCTAGACACAGTTGATCTTCAAGAAAGTAAGAGAGTAAGAAAGAAAGCAACCCACTATTGCTGGAAGAACGAAAGGCTCTACTTTAAGGGGTTGTACGTGCCTAAGCGTGAGGATAGGATGAAGCTTGTGAGTCAAATGCATGAAGACCTGGGGCATTTTGGGGAACAAAGGACCTTGGCGGAGATTTGCCGAAGGTATTTCTGGAACAATCGAATGGAATGCGTGAAGGCGATTATTAAGATGTGCCAACAGTGCGAGTTGGTGAAAAGTGAGGGTAGCATCCGCTCTAGAGATGAGCGACTAAAGAGCATCCCAATTTGTGACTTGTTCCTCAGAGTTGCATTGGATACTGCAGGACCATTGCCTGAGACTAAGGCAGGCAATAAATATATTCTGGTGGCCATCGACCACTATTCCAAGTGGTGCGAAGCCAAGGCGGTTGCTGATCATAGAGCTAGAACTACAGCTAGGTTTCTGGAGGATGATTTGATCTGCAGGTATGGAGTTCCTAGATTTGTGCTTACTGACAATGGAGGGGAGTGGGGTGTAGAGTTTGATGTCATGTGAAAGGGTTATGCTATACAACATCAGCGCACTGCACCACAGTGGCCCCAATGCAACGGGATGGCAAAATGCATGATTAAAACCATCAAGCATGGTATCACTGTTTTGGCTGCTAATCTTGATAATGTAAATTGTTGGGATGAGCACATGGCTAAGGTTTTGCTCGGGTACAAGTGTGGGGTTCAAGCAAGTACAAAGTTCTCCCCATTCATGATTTTGACTGGTCGGTCACCACATCTCAGGGCGGATAACTATCTGAATGTTCTGACTAACGTGATTGATGATACTGCCAATGTTGAGGATACTGCAGTATAATTCGTGGAGAAGGTGAGGCTCATAGCAAGTATACATGAAAGTGTCTTGCTCAACGTGGAGCAAGCACAGAAGAAGCAAAGGAACACGTATGCAACCCGGACACGCAAGCATCTGTTTGAAGGCTTGGTTGCAGGGGTGTCGATGGTGAAAATGAAGAAACCAGGTAAGAGGAGAGCACTCATTGCAAGTTGGGAAGACCCATACCAATTTGTCGGACATGCTGATGGGAAGGGACTTTTCATAATGCCATGTATTAAATTTTATAGATGGATCATGATTAATGATGTCAACATGACATCATAAATGTAGTTATAATGGAGTTGAATAGTAGTTGAAAATGAATTGTGTTGACTAAATTGCAATTGACTTACAATGAATTGCTTTGTATATGCAATGAGTTACAAATGTTCGTTGCAACTCAAAAATTAAATTATAAGGCTAGTTGTAAAACACCCCTTTTTCTCATAGTGTTTGCTTTTAGAAATGTAAAAAACATAAAATCAATCTTAACCCAAAGGAATGTGCCTTTTTGGTATTTTCAGAAATGATTTTAGGGTTCATAGTTTCCAAGGAAGGAAAAATACAAGACCCTATAAAGGTTTAAGCAATACTAAATATGCCAGTACCTAAAAACCCATACCAAATTTAGGTCTTTAATGGTATGGCTCAATTTTATAGATGTTTCATTAAAAACTTTACCTTTATCATGGCACTAATCACAAAGTTGATGAGGAAAACAAAACCTTTTATCTAAACCACAAAGTTTCAAAAAACTTAGGATTAGATTAAATAAAAATACATGCAAGCACCAATTCTAATACCTGCAAATTAGGAATTGGAATTTCATGTGCACATGAATCACTAGTAGAAATTGGCCAAAATGTAACCACTCTATTTACAATTACATGCAATTATTAGTTATTTGTAACTACATTTGGACATTTTTGCAACTATTTCTTGTTTTAGTCATATTTGTAACTACATTACTGTTAATCCTTCCATGTGAACAACGTTGAGATTGGTTTTCATCCAAGCATAACTATTTATATCCCATTAGTTGCAAATGTCACCAATTTAGTTGCAACCCTATGAATATACAAAGGTGTATTTTGTGAATTCTAGGGAATATAATTGGGTGTATAAATATTTATAAATGTATATTTTGAATGTATATGAACAACCATATTCCATGTGTATTCAAGTAATATTATTAGCATAAATGGCCTCAATATAATGGTTACATTAATTGGTGTATATTTTGAGTATATTAAAATTTTATTTAACATATTTACTAAATATATTATGCCCATATTACAAGTTTATCCAAACCATCTTATTATACTTCTTCAAATTATTACAAATGATATTTATTAATATTAATATTATATGTTTATATAAATTACATGTAATAAAAGAATTCAATATTATCTTCCATTTATTTTTCTAGAAAAGTAATATTTTATTACATAATGATCATAATGATGATGATATTAGAATGATAGGAAAACTATTATATAATTATTAAAATAATTATATAATATAACATACTGTTATATTTTATTAAATTATTTTCAAATGAATAATGTACTTATTAAAATCTGATTTTTTATTCATTAAAAAAATAAAAAAATCATAAAAGATCTAACAAATGACATAATAGTATATAATAATGGGAATAGTTGTAAAAAAATAGTTAGCCCACATTAGGTTTTAATTATATTATTAGATTAAAAAAACTACTACTCAATTTTTATAATCATTAATTATTAATTTATGAATATTTTGAGTTATTATATTAATTTATTTGGCTATGATATAATAATTAATTAATTATGAATAATTAGTTAATTATTTCAATATTAACCAATTATTGGTTAATGAAATTGGTTAATAGATCACTACAGTTCATATATTAATAATGTTTATCTAGCTAATTAATTAATAATATTTAATAATAACTAATAATATAATTAATCTAATAGTCATAATATATTAATGATTATTATTATAAATAATTAATTAGTTGAACAATTTATAAAATGAATTAGTTAATTTCTCATTTATTTTTTAAGTAATTAATTAATTAACTTATTAATTGATTTGTTCTTTATTTTATTCATTAAATAATTAGTAATTTTCTTAGTTAATTAGTTAGCTAGTTAGTTGTCACTAACCTATTTAATTATATACTTTTCAAGATGAGAATGAAAGCCAAAACATATGGGATAAACTTTTTAGTTGCAAGTCATTTGCGACTAAAAATGTGCAATCTTGTTTTATAGCCTCAAGCAATACCCAAAAGCTGCTTCAATGTTGCAAGGACATTTAGAGCACAATGTTCAGTGGAGGCTTTGAAGCCATATTTTATGTGTGCTTCTTTGCAAATTCTTAATGTGACTGGTTCTAACATATTGGTTTTGTTCAGGCCAGGTTTCTGGTTGTCCTATCACCAGCACCCACAACAGCTAGTAGTCTATACCTAGCAAAACGGATGAAGTGGGCATCACTGGATTGAACATGTGGAAGTTTGTTAAAGTGCCCTCAAACTGCCAGCTGAGATTGCCCGAAGAGTTGGAGAGGATGGAGGTGGTGCCCTTGTTGTTGATTATGGTGACAATGTCATGGTATCAGACAGCTTACAGGTTAGTGCAACCTCTATCCGGTGATTTCCTTATTTCTGTTGCTTTTTCTTGAAACATTTCAGGCAACATAGACATGATTTGCATGGATAGGTAGTTGATTCATTGCATGGTATGGTCAGGTCCAGCATTTGTGAAGAATACCGTTGATACTGTTTAGGACATTGTGGCAGGCAATAAGAAAACATGAGTTTGTAAAGGTACTCCTAGACCCAGGCTCAGCAGACCTGAGTGCTTATGTGGACTTTGCAGCCATCAAACATGCAATGGAAGATGCAGCAGGTAAGTTCTCTTTGTGGAAATCCCTGCACTGCTCATCACATTTGAATGGTCATACCAAATTTTCATGTTACTGAGCATCTTTGAGGACTGAAGAAGGGGGAAGAAGCCACCTTCTTGATCATGCACTTCTTTGAAGTGGATAGCACAAAATGTGGGACACCTTATTCAACATGAAAGAATGTTCGAAAAGAAAAGTTGTGTTTATGACTGTCTTATCAAAGTCAACACATCTTGGACAAAAATAATAATGAGAAGATTTCAATAATGAACAAGTTCCCAATTTGCCACAGGATTCTCTGTGGCAGTGTCTGCTAGGGCTATTTTTGAAAAATAGTAGATATGGATTCTTCTTTGTATGACCAATGTGCTGTCTTCTTGTTCATTCTTATGCCCGGGGGATGCTTGTCAGAGTGAATTGGAAATACTTAGATGGTGCAAATGTGAAATGAAGATGAGTTGAAATGTGGGCAGGTGGGTTTGCATGGTGGGTTGGGTAATAGTGGGGTCTTCTGCCTTTGGCCCAGTTTGTCAGTTGCAATTTTTGGGTGCATTTGGGGATCAATTTTCAATTGGAAGCTCTGCTGCAGAATGCAACTGAGGAGCAAGCAGAGGCTCTGCAACTTGGCTATTGGAGTTTAGTGGGAGATGGTCCACCACCCTGGCTAGACAAGGATGATGACCAAAAAAGTTCTCTGAGTGGAATGGGGTCCCAATACAAGGCCCTAGCCATGTGGAGCACCTATTGGTTTCCAGTAACAAATAATACACATCACTTTTACAAGATTCTCAACATGTAATTCCCTCAAGCCTACCATTTTTAAAATTCAAATTTTGCATGTATTTTCATAAAAAAGTGTAGGAACGTTGTGGAACAATCACCTCTCTTACTGCAACGAAAAAGTAAAAGTTGAAAACAAGTTAGATGATATTTGCTAAAGGGATTACTTTAAAGATCTAAAAGAGTCACACACATGGGATGATCAATGTACCATGTGATGTTTGTAATTAGTTAGATATCATGAATAACAACAAACTTGGGCCAAGTGGTAGCCATAGTAATGGCTTTCACAGAAAATGATGAATAATTATTGCAAAGGCCACCGTGAAATATGGATATTAAGAGTCATATTGTGGAATTTTTAAACCATACCTTGGAGGTCGCCACAACTTGGTGAAGTTCTCTTAAGAAATTTGATGGGCATAATTCGAGTGGTTTTCTTCCATGATTGTTTCTTGCATAACTGATTTACTTTTTTTTTTAGTTTGGCACATTACTAGAATAAAGGTCTAGGTATCTAACCCATTAGCAACAATCCTCCAACTTTGAAGATTTACAAAATAGAATTAAACATGTATGTAGTGTTTAAATAAGGAAATGAATAAATGTTTGTTATAGGTAAAACTCAATCTCTAATATGTTCTAGAAGTTGGATGAATTCAAATAGATTTATTAGTTTAGTTTATGGCCCTTTTGACTCATATGCTTAGAGTTTTTGAGCATAAAAAATGAGGACATAGCACACGCCTTTGTGTCTAGGATATTGTGAATCCTTTAACTCCCTAATTCTCCAATGTGAAAACTCAAAAATTAAGTCTACCAATCAATCAGATTCCTTCTATACCTAACATATTTAAAAAGTCCATCGTTTCCTTCAATCTTATTTGAATTCAAAAAGTTATGTCTATTACAAAATCTTTAATCATCACTAAATCCCTCGTCCATTTTTACTGACAAAGAGTTACAATGATGTTATTAAACCTTAACAATAAAACTTGTTTTTTTTAGTAACCTGAATCCTTTGACTGTAAGGTCTAAAGCCTAAACCCTCAACCTAAAACCATAATCTTAAACCTAAAGTCTAACATTAGAACTTTAAACTCAAACCAAAAATAAATAAATCTTAATGTAATACTTTAAATCTCTACTTGAAACCCCTCGTAAGAATACAATATGTTAAAAATTCTATTTATAACATAACACCGCAGACAAAAGACAATAGATAATCATTCAATTTCAATAGAAAAGATCAAATATATGACAAATGTCATATTGACACATGACATATGACATACATCATTTGAAATATTTATTAAATTATCATTTGAGCTTTTGACTAAAATAAACAAGGTAGGGTTTACATGCTTATCAATGCTTTGTTTCACACCCAAAGCAAACCACATGTCAACATATCTTCATAACATGGAAGAGAAGTGCATAGGTACAATAAATTCAAATGCTGATATTTAATGAAAAACTTGAATGCCCACATTTGGTGTTGAACTATTTGCCAAATAGTTGATAACTCTTGATACTTCATTATTTATGAAAGTTTTAAATTGAAATTTCTGTTGACTTTAATACTTTCATCAAAAGCTCTCTAATCAAGCCACCCACACTTAACATTGTTAATATTGTAACACATGCCAAATAGGAAAATAATTCAATTTCGTTGTTCAAAGTCTTTCTAATAATTAGTTGTCAGTAAACAATGTTTGAAAAACAACAATGCAAATGGAGTTGAGAAATTTAGGAAAATGAGGTGATGACAAAAGGTTAATGAACAAGCTCTTCCTCACTAAATAGTTTTATGTTGTTCATATGACTCTAACCATTTTCATGTAATAACATCTTAAAGTTAGTATTGGCAATGGGGAACTAATTGCTATTAGAACTTGAATATATATATATATTGGTTTGTGAAATAACGATTAGTTTCTTATCATACTTAAATTAAAATCATACAAAATAAATGAACTTAGATGGGAGCTTGTCAAATTACAAAAGTTGTTTACTGAAAATTTACTCATTAAAAAGAAAGGGAACATGCCTTTTGTTTCAAAATAATTGTGAAATCAAAACTCTAAAAAGAAAGAAATAGAAGGACATTTAGGGTTACACATGACACGCCAATTTGTCCAAATGCATCCTATCAATTTTGATGGTCACATAAATCTAAGGATTTATAATAATACATATCATCCATGATGGACATAAAAGAATTATGCAAGGTAAATTTGTTATCATAGTATTGAGCTAGGATTACAAAATATTTTCAAATATAATTTACAAGAAATGTTAAGTGAATATAAATATATGACAAAATTTTATAAGTGATACCAAAACTTAAATGCAAAGAAGATACATACACTATTTTTTCAATAAGCAACCATTCAAAATATTTTTAAAAAACTTTAAACAACACTCAATTACATAAGAAACATAAAAACCCTAGCTTTAAAAAACAATGGTTATCACTAGATTTAATACTAAAAATTTATCTTATACACAATAAATTGAAAAAATAGAACAAGTTAACCAACCATTACCAAAATATGCGTGGGGTCCAAGCATGATAAAGTATGCCAAAAAAGTAGTCTTTAAAAAAAAAATTCAAAAAAAGTCTTGTTTTAACATTCACATTCAAAAAGATATTAAAAACTTATTTAATGGACATAATGAATGGTAATGATTAGTCAAATTACCTAGATTATAACCGATGTCCAAATTATGTTTAAATTGGTTGGTTGTTCAAATTTTTCAAAATTTTTCTTCATTAAAACTTTGATAGATTGTGACTATAATATGAAAAGTTAAAACTATATTATCAACTTGAAAGTATAATAATTTTAATTGATGTCTTATTTTCATGTACTTGTAATATTATTTTGCAAAACTATGACTCATACTTTTTAATATTTGCATTTCAAAAAATGTCTTTAAATGCATATTAAAACATGTGATTCTTTAATATTATGCAATGAAGCCAAAAAACTTCTTAGTGTTGATCATTGATTTAAAAAATATTCATGAATTCCATATGTTAAGGTATAGTTTTTGGATATTTTCCAAAACAACATGCGTCTCTAACTAGCATACTTTACCATGCTTATGCCTTGGGTTTGTTGCCTACTACAACAAAATATGGTAAAATCATTCATCATCAAACATTTATTTATCATCGAACAATTTTCAATATTTTCTTCATTCCTTAACCAAATGGAGCCATTTTTGTGTCATTGGACATGCAAATTGGAAGGTTCAAATGTTTTTTGAGCATCAAAAACAAAGAAACAACACTAAAAACAAATGAAAAAGATCAATGATAGTTTGCTTCAAAAAATTGAAAAAATGGCTTTAAGCTTTTGCTAGTTGTAGTCTTATATCTTTTTCATTTTTAGTTCATTTTGATTACACTACAAGAAATCATGGTTCCAAAAGGTTCAACTTGACCAAAATGTTTACATTAACTAAAAAAATGTTCACTTTGACTAAAGGCTGGGGCTTGAAAGACACATGGTTCTTTTAATTAGTTCTTTTGAGTAAAGAGATCATATTGACCAAATGTTAAATTGTATATTTAATCAAGAAGGACAAATTTTTTAAAAGGTCCGTCAAGATTTCCATGGCGTAAACAAATTGGCCATAATGAATGGTAATGATTAGTCAAATTACCTAGATTAATTTGGTTAGTTAGCCTACTTGATATGCCTACTAAACTACCTACTTACCTATAATCTACTTAATTACATCTTATTTCACTAGTAGAAATCTGTGATTTTGTAACCAACGAATTTGCGACTAATTGCGACTATTTGACATTTACAACTATTGTTGGGTATATCTACAACTACTGTTTGCATTTGAAGTTGTTTGCAACTACTCTATGACTAACTTACGACTAATGGATAATTTCATCTTTCATTTGGATATCTTTCATTACAATTTCCATCCAAGAAGACCCCTCTACCTACCATTAGTTGCAAATGTCACCAAATGAGTCATAGCCCTATGAATATTCCAAATGTATTATACATACTTTAGGCATAAGGGGTCCACAATTGTGTATTGAATGTATTTTACTCATTATTAATCTATTTACCTACCATTAGTAGAAATCCTTTGATTTACGACTAGTGTTTACGACTGATTTTTAGTCGAAAGCAACATTTTACGACTATTTTGCTAATAGTTGCTTAAGACAAGTCGCAAACGACAAATAGTTGCAAACGACAATTACATCAGAATGACGTCATCAGATGGTGGATGGAGCCTAAATGTAATATATACGGTTTCATCCGATGGGGCCAGTATATACATAATGTATACAAGGCATCATTTTGCGACTATAATTTGCAATTATTTTGGTGGATCCAAACTCCAACCATGTGGAGACACATGTCAACTATTGAAATACTTCAATTATATTTCCTTAAATCCTTCTACATTTATCTAGGTCGTTGGATTCAACACATTGGGATTGTCACATGTTCAAGTTTTTCCTGATCATGTGGGTAAAGAGTGGCCATGTTTTTTCCGATTAACTAATGGGTTGTTGCCACATGGCATGGTTTCTAATATTTGGGAAACCAAATTGTGATCTTGAATTTTCTAAATCAAATGGCCAAGAAATGGCCACGTCTTTTGTGTTTGGCTAATCGAAATGTGCCACATGTCTCAATATGAGCATTATGGCATTTACATATTTATTAAAAAAACCTTAGATGTATCCCATTCATCAAATGTAAAGAATGAGGATCTTAACACGTGTCGAATTATTATTTGATTGGAAATTTCAAATTTGCCACATCTTTTAAAGATCGTAGAATAGAAACTTGCCACATGGCGATGTTAAATAATTTGTAAAACATTTTTTATTGAAAAGGAATAATGGACCCTAGTTTAACATTATGAATTGAGGTTAGCATTTTAGGGTTTAATTAATAATGTTCTAGGGTTAAGGTTACCATGGCTCACTAATCACACACAAAATGGACATGGAAAATGGTTTCCATTGAGCTAATAAAATCTTAGTGAGCACACTCACCTTAAGTTTTGCAAAGAACGAAGAATGTTTTGTATTGAACATGGGTTCCTACCTTAATGTAATCAACAAAACTTAACTTGAATAATTAGATGATCCACATATAAACACAATGATGGCACCAACAACTTGTTGGAGTTGATGTGGCTGCAATTCGCATGTTTTGAGACACCTTAGGCTCCATAGTTGAATCCTTAGGGTTGAAATGCAAATTCTCCTTCCTACATGAATAACCTTGCACAAATAAAATATCGCCATTTAGGAGCAAACATACATCCCCATTCAGATGTATGAGTGCCAACACACATTTCGGTTCCAAACAAGTCCATAAACATGAAGACTTACCTTTACATCACAAAGCTTGATATAAAATCATGTTGGAGGCATTGACAACTTCATCACCCTAAACCTAAACCCTAAACCCAAATAAAACCATTGCAATTTCCAAACACACAAATGAAGGAGGTTCAAAGTTCAGACCTGGCTTGAGGAGGGCAAAACAAGAGCAGGAGAAAAATGCTCCTACCAGTCAAACAAGCCTGTTGAGTAGTTAAATGCGGAATATAATTGCAAAATAGAGACTTTTAGGACTTCAGCAATCACAACAATGGGTCCAGAAGGATTAGTCTTTTTCTCCTCAGGGAATTTACTCAGAGCAACCAATGCTCAACCCACCTCAAATGAGTACATACCATGAGAAAATCATCCTGAAATCTTGAAGAATCAATTGCAGGTAGTGTGCGAATTAGGCTACAAACTTGCCGTAGAAGTGAATGGCCATATGGAGCTTTTCCTGTGTAAACAATCTTCATAATCAGTACGAAAGCTCAATTGTCTACTGATGAAAGGAATTAAGCAGTCTATCTCCAAAAGGCCACATGCTAATGGCATAATGTCGTACAACACTTGAATGGATGAATGCATATGGGGTGACACAAGGTGAGTCACATACCTTTCTGAATAGACACAAGATGGTCGTGTAGAATTCTGATGCGGCTGTTTAACATCTTTATGGCATTGTGCATCTATGGAGAACAGGTTCGGCTAGGAAGCTAACAGCATATTCCTTTCCAAAAGATAAGCAAGAAATTCAAGTACAGAATCAAAATCATCATGTGGGGGAGAACTAGACATTGCAGCCAACTCTTGGCTGCTATGGAAATTTTCATGAAACCATGAGTACATGAATGGGAGTATACTTCACAATAATTTCATGCAAGGTACCCAAGAAATATGCAGAGGAAAGGGAAAGAAAATAAACAAGGAGACACAAAGCTAACTAGAAATATGCAAGACATAAGCAGCTTCAAGCGTAAGAGAAAGATAAAGGGGATTATTATAGGATTTATAATATGATAATTATTTTAAACATAGGATTTATAGCTAATGTAAGGTGTGGACTCTTCAAAATGTCAAACGTGAGCCACCTAACCATGGTTTTACCCCTTTTACTCAAACTTGATAAACCATTGATTGTTTTTTAATAATGGTAGCAAACAAAACAAACCTAGCAATGTGTGGAGATCACAAAAAAGGTTTAAATTCAACCTTGTTTGAACAACAAATACATTATCTTATGACATCTTGATCATAATCAATGTCCTATACTTTGCCATCACACATTTCAAAGGCTTCAACATGTTTATCCACTAAGTTTTCACATTTTGCCAAATCCTTGGGCCCCTATATCTACCATGATTTCAACAAGTTTAATGAATTCCAAATGTTGTTCAAGAAAGCTAAAAAAGTAAGAATGCAATGACTACAACAAATTCCAACTTAGTCACCATACACAAATTTGAATAACAAGATTCATCTTATGGACAATGCAATGTTGTCACATCATGTAAAGAAAATATTTTTCTTTAAAGGGTCAAAGCATGGTTGGGGTACCAAAAAGGACCAGTTCCTTTATACCCAATGGACCCCCTCACTTAAAACATGCAATTTAATATCACATTCATATTAAAAGATTGATTTTTTTTCATGAATAAATACATTACTAAGGTAGTACTCTATGCATTGCATTTCAAATTTGAATAAGTTCAAGGATTTTTAGGACCAAGTCTTTAAAAAAAATCTAAGACTATCTTCTTAAAAAAAATTCAAGACTCATAAAGAATGTTTAAACAAATTTTTTTGGCCCAAGATTCTTATCACAAACACCTTAAGTAATAACGTACATAAAATGTCTAAATGTGACAAAAACCAAAGTGCCTTATTGCAATGTAAAAGTTTCAGAAATTGAAATTTTTAAGAATTTTGGGCCATTGATAGAACATGACCCACATTGGATAAATTTTATTATTTTTACTTTCACTACTCCAAAACATGCACTACTACCAAAGTGGGGTGCAATTTACTAGCTTAAATCACTATGAGACCTTAAAAGTGAAATAACTTCATTACATTTTACTGATTTCACCTTGGTGAAAGTTATTTCACTATAATATCATTATGTAGACATCATGTTTCGTTACTAGTTCACATAATTTTCTATTACAATTTACTATACTAAATAAGTTTATTTCTATGTTTTTTAAAATATTTTATCTATGTTATTTTATGGTATACCCAATATTATCTTGAGCTATTTTAGTTATTCTAATTTATATTTTATGTTATTATAAGCTATTATAAAGTTATTGTACCATAAATTATTATATGTTATTTTACCTTAAGGTATCTTAACTAATTTATTATGAATTTTTACGTTATTATAAATTAAATTATTCAACTAACTTTAGGCTATATCTTAGGTTATTTTATTTTAAGTATAATAACTTTAGATAATCTAAAACAAAATATAATGACCTAAGGTAAAAATAATTTAAAATATAAAATAATAACCTATGAAAAATAATTTTCAATACCCTACAATATAATAATTATCAATAGCCAATGATATTATAACATATAATATCAAACAATAATTTATAATATAATAATCATTAATAGCTGTAATATAACATATAATAACCAACAATTACTTATAATACAATAACCATTAATAACTATTAATAAAATAACCATCAATAACCACTAATAAAATAACCACTAATGGCTTACAAGGGAATAATCACCAATAGCCATTAATAGAATAACCACCAATAGAATAATTATTAATGGCCATTAGTAAAATAACCATTAGTAATTATTAATAAAATAGCCATTAAAAACATCAATAGCCACAAATAAAATAGGTACTTGTAGTCATTAATAACCACGAATAACAGTAATAAAAGAACAATCAATAGCCATATATTATAATTGTTTAGGATTGGCCTAAATAATCTAGGCTGAAATAATTTATAATAGACAAAAATAACTCAAGGTGAAATAGCCTTCAATAGCCAAAAGTAATGTATAATAGCTATGAGTAGTCTAAACTCAAATAAATTATAATAACCAAAAAAATATAAAATAGCTAAAAAAATCTTACAACAGCTAAAAATAGCCTAAGGTGAAATAAGTTAAAATAGCCAAAAATAATTTAGAATAACCAAAAATAGCCTAAGGTGAAATAACCAAAAATAACCAAAAGTAATTGAGAATATCCATAAATAGCCATAAACAATGTAGGGTGAAATAATTTAAATTAATTAAAAATAGTCATATAATGATTGAAAATAGCTTAACATAAGTATTATTATTATATAAAACAATATCCATTTATTAAAAAAAAAATTTCAAAAGAATGGTCATTGAAATGTTATTGAATAATGATATTCAACTTTTTTTTATTCAAATGATTTTAAACTTTCAAAAGGAAATAAATGTAATTATGTACATTATTGAGTTTTTTTTTAATTTAAATTCGAATCATTTCATTTGAACAAAATCTCAATAAGATATGAATTCTTCAAGTTTATGTTTTTGTAATGATTAAAATGAAGTATTTGATAAATACAATGTAATGTAATATATTATAATAATAAATGGGGTGGCTTGATAGTAGGGGTGTTTGCCTCCACTTCAAAAGTTTAGGGATCAAATCTCATGGGTGGTGTTGTGTGTGGTCAACAACGGTACGTTGACCGGATATTCTCTTATCAAATTCCCAAAATAGGTGCCTAGGTTAATTACATGACCTACCTACCTATTTAGGCTAGGTTTTTAACCTAATGTAGGTAGTGACACGTGTCAATAAATAATAGGCTTTTAAATCATGAAATTATCAATAATGTTATATATTAAATAATTAAATTTTAATTGATTTCCATGTCGGTTAGTTAATTAACAAACAAGTGAATGGTTTAATAAATTTGTATTTCACTTAAGAGTAAGTTTGTTTCACTAGCTACTAGGGAAACAAATCATTGTCTGTAGCAACTGATCCCTATTCACTAAGGGGTTAAACAATTTCATTAAGTAAAAATGTCCAAATTCACTCAAAAATTAATGAAACCCAAAGTGAATTAGGATGCATTTTGTGTAAGTGATGCCAAATATGACTACATGACTATGTAGTCCATATGGACATGTCGCTTATCCACTAGTTGTATTTTTATCATAGTTGTAAATGTCATCAATATATATAATATTATATATATTACATATTATATATATATATATTTAACCTAACCATTTGGTAGGTAGGTAAGTAGGATCTTTTTTTTTTTAGTGACAAGCCTTTTTTTATTGGCTCATCACAAGTAAAATTTGCACTTTGAATATATTTGGTGCATAAATTGTGTGGAAACCAATACTTTTTCACCTACTTTTATAGTTTCCAAAGTTGTACTTGTTCACAAAAGATATGAGATAAATTTACAACATTATTTCACATTGTCCTTTGTCACCTATAAAAGTACTCGATTATGGATGGCTTCCTTTGTGGTCGGTATCAGTTTATTTACTGATGCCAGGCGGTTAGCCAAGTCCATTATTCTGTCTTTACAAAATTTTATAGGATTTCGAAGATGGGTGTCTATAGCATTATAGGTAAAGAGCCCTTTATTCTACAAATTGATACCTAGTTACTTTTATGCGTTTACTGAAGTTTGGCATGAAAATTAAAGTCTTTGCGTGCCTTATCCATGGTACGGATAATATTTTTATAGGCAGTTTTCATTGACAGAGGATACCTATTTTCAACCTTGGTAATAAAGGAGGTCTCTTTTTTGTGTTATGAGCTTCTTGAGGTCACCCTTTTGTAGTAAGGACTATAAGTCTAAGGCAATTTTGTTGCCAAGTTCCATAGCTTTATCAAACATTGCCTTTCTTGCCTTTGGTTTTGACTTGAAGGCCAATAGATAACCACGAGACCATGCCCAGCTGCCCTACTTGGTTTTATCGAGCCTTCTGTCGCTGCTCGCACATGATAATTAGCCTCTGACATGGCCTCTCTTTTTAAAGACATGAGAGGAAGGACGCCACCATTTCAAGACAATTACAGTTTTGATGTAGATGCCTAAGAACTAAACCTTAGTGGAGGTTGTATATACCATGTCGTCTTGCCTTATTTTCGATTGTAGGTTATATTCTAAAAAAGAGATGACACGTTTCGATTTTTTCTTTTTTTTTTTCGAATTCAGTGATTCCTAGTAGAAAGTTATTTGCATAGCAGACGTACTTAATCTTGATGAAGTCAGGGTCCAGGTAGTCAAAAATGCCCGCAAGTCTGGCCTCTCGCTTTTTACTCTTGCGGAGGTTGGCTAGCGATCTTTTAGAGATCGTAATCTAAACGACACTTTTCAAGTAAGGTTATTTTAGTGGCCTTAACAAAGACCTAGGACTTTTTGCCGTTTTACGATACTCTTATTGTATACATTGGACCCTCTTATTTGACGAGTTCCAATATGTGTTATAAAACAAAGAAAATAAACTGTTTTATTGGGGAACTCTTTCATTTCCAGATAGACCTCCTTTTCCTTTATCGCCTCCTACGAGACTGACATTAAATATCTTGTAAATTAGGTCCATTAGATGTTGGTCTTCTTAGTTTTGAGGATATTTACCAAGTGATGGCGGTTAATGAAGTCAAGAAATTTTGCAATGCCAAATTCCAAAAAGCACAAAATTCCAATCCAAGTATTCTTAATTCATTTTTAAGCCGAATGGCACCTATGGCTTGGCCTGATGGGAGTGGTTGCTAAATATTTATTACCATGCGTTATATTTATTTTTAATTTTAAAAAGTACTTATAAATAAAATATGTTATCTATGAAACATATGGTATTAATTTCAATGTTTGAAAATTTTATACAAAGTATTTAAATTATTTAAATTTCATAATTTTTTATTTTTTATTTTTTTAATATAATAAATTTTTATCACATTTTATTATGAGTAGTAAGTTCTAATATTATTTTAAAATTTTCAATCATTAAATGTGATTTAATATACATATAATATTTAAAATTCAAAGTTGTATGACCAGATATTTTGATAAATTATTAATTTAGATCAAGTTTTATATTATTTGTTACCCATCACATGGAAACATGGAAAACAATGCCATTTTGGGGCTTGTGGATTTCTTTTGAAATTCATTGGATATCACAAATAAAAATCTATTTCATTATTTAATGTCAAAATATAATCTATATATATACATTTAAATAAACCTTTGAACAATAGTCTCAACTTAAATTTTTTATTTATATTATAAGCATTAATTTTTTATTTAATTTTATGTTTCAAGAACTTTGGCAATTTGTTTTCCATTTTTGTGCAATTTTTTAAAAAATTAAAAATTCCTCAAATTTTGTTTTAACCACTATCTAGAAATTCACATTAAATAATTGGTGACTTTAAGGCAAAAATTCTAAGAATTATAAGGTATTAGTTATTTACTTGTCCAACAATTATGTGTTTGATCATCTATAAGTTTATAATATGTTTATTAGGTACATGTGTCTACCTTTTAGTTTTTCCCCTTTTACTTGTTTTTAATGTTTGAAATTGTATATTATTAAATAATTATATGGTGTTCATGAAGAAGATTTTTAGTCGTGTATTATTCCTATCCATGAAGACTTTTAATCATGTTGTCATATCCATGGTTACAAAAATATGACTAGGCACAAAAGCATGGCATATATGACTATATGATTAGAAATGGTCACTAATCATATTTTTCATAGTCATAGATGTCAAGTTTTGATGTAGTGTTTCATAAGTGAAAACAGTAGATATTCTAAATGCCTATATAAAATTTAAAACAAAATTGTTTCATTTGACATTGAAAAAAAAAATCTAAAACAAGTTATAGGAAAAATGAAGAAAAAGGTGAATTTGAATGTCTTAGGAATGAATCCTTAGTGTGTAACCAAAAAGAGAGGGACCCAGGAAAACAGACAAAGCACGCGCTGCCTCCCGAGGCACCTTGGCGTTCACACTCTGCAACTTGATCTCACAACCACTGACCCTCTTATCATCTCCGAAACACTAACTGTCTGCATTCTCTCCCTGATCTACCACAATCTAAAGACCAACAGACACAATCCACACAGCATTCCTTGCAATCACTTGCACATCGATGCAATTCGAAAGGAAACTCTTGTATTTTGTTCGCCAAATATGTACATCTCCGAAAGCACAAGCAAATTCTGCCATTCATAGATTCTCCAACAAAAGAGCAGCCTGATTGCCTCTCAATGTCTGTCTTTCTCTCATCCTACTTCCTCTCTCCTTCGTTCCTGTAGCAGAAACTTTACATGGGCCAGACGCAGCGGAAGAAAACCAGCCTAGTAAAGCTCTCCTGACAGATCCTTCACACCTACATACCTTCTTCCTCAAAACTTGCAGCCTTCCCAGCTGTCTCTCCTCTTTTTGCTATCTGTCCTATCTTCTCCTCTCTAGTCCTTCTATCATCTGTTCTATCTTCTCTCTGTTGTGTTCTCCAAAAATTATCTTCTTCCCCCCCCAAAAAATTATGTTTCCATCTTCTGATCTTTTTCCTCCAAAGGTCCGATGCTTCTTCCAGAAGCTTCTCCAAAACGTCCAGTGACGATCCAATCCGATCTCCGATCCGTCGTCCCGCCATCTTAATTGAGCATGCTCCATCAATGCTAGCCGCTGTCATCTCCATCCTGCACACAGTTCAAAAGAAAGCCATGCAATCTTCATGCAATACTGATGGGGCGCCGTCACGCTAAGTCAGTTGATGCAATCATACTCCGAACCCTAAATTAGATCAGAGTTCAAACCACCTCCTTTCGCATTACATATGTAACCCCTCCCTTTTTAATCGGCTGAGTCCCTCAGCTCAGACTAGTTGGGTGGGATATAGAAGATTTGGAGGTCCCGACGAGACCTCTCCCATTGATGACCCTCACCATCTTGTACAATGCACAATCGACATCCTTCTTCAAAATCGAGGTTCCTTTTCCCATCTGAGTGTCCCACAAACTGGTAGGGTCCCTCCCAACTTGCACTCAAAGCCCTTCTTTTCCCTGGCCTCTTCATCTTAACCATGGTTTGACCTGCAACCAACCCTTCAAACAAATGCTTACCTCTTCTGGTAGCATAGGCCCTTTTTTGCTGTCTTTGTGTTTGTTCCACATTGCACAGGACATTGTTGTGGATACTTCCAATAAGTTCGACCTTCTTCAGAAACTGCGCTGCAGCATCTTCGATGCTGCCTTCTTCGTCAGTCTCAGCAGTCAAAGCTTGCAAGTAGTTATCTGCTCGTAGATGGGGTGTGCGACCAGTAAGAATCATAAACGGAGAAAATTTTGTACTTGCTTGGATTCCACATCGGTATCCAAATAAAACTTTGGCCAACTGCTCATCCCAACATTCTGTGTTGGCAGGAGTAGTTGCAAGCACGATGATACCATGCTTGATGGTCTTGATCATACGCTCGGCCATCCCATTACACTGGGGCCATTGGGGTGCGGTGCGTTGGTGCTGGATTACATAGTCCTTACACATCATATCGAACTCTACAGCCCACTCTCCCCCATTATCAGTTAGTACGAACTTTGGTACCCCGAACCTATAGATGATGTCATCCTCTAAAAACCTGGCTGCTGTTTTGGCTCCATGATCGGCCACAACCTTTGCCTCACACCACTTGGAATAGTGGTCAATGGCCACTAAGATGTACTTGTTGCCTGACCGTGTCTTAAGCAACGATCCTGCAGTATCCAGCGCAACTCGATGAAAAAGATCATAAACATGAATACTCTTTAGTTGTTCGTCCCCTGATCGTATACTCCCTGAGCTTCTCACCAATTGGCATTATTGGCAGCCTCTGACCATTGCTTTCACATCTGTAGTTCAACTGTGCCAGAATTACCTACGTCGAACTTCTACCAATGTTTGTTGTTCACCGAAGTGTCCTATGTCTTCGTGCATCTGCCTCACTAGAGGCAGCCTTTCCTCGGGTTCGGGCACAAGCAATTTTTTGAAGAAGAGCTGCTGCTCCTTCCAACAATAATTGTTTGCCCTCTTGTGAATCCTCATGCACATATCTGGGTCTACCACATCTGACATCGTGCCTTCCCTTATCAGTCGTAGACATTCCTCGTCTTGCCAGATGTCAGCATAATTGGACCTCACACCACTTTCCTCCTCCTCATCGATCTCTGCGGGACTCAACTCAGGGTCCCCGAATTCAGACAGCTCCTGGGCTACCAGTACCAACTCCATCTGTTGTTTCTTGTCGTAGTAGCGTGGCCTCTTCCTCAGTGTCCTCTGTTCTTCATTCTCTCGCAAAGGCGTATCATACGCTAGTGCTACTTCTCCATCTGGCACAGACTCCACCAAATCCTCCTCCGTTGATTCAACACCCAGCATGAACAACTGATGGCTGTAGCCACCCGTTTGGTGATTGATGCCGAAACAATAGGCATTGTGTTGCACACGCCTCCTGTCCTTCCTTCTGATACCCATCCACTCCATATCCTTGCCCGCCAAGGCACAGAGAAGTTCTGTTCTCGCCTCAAGTGCCCCTAAGTGAGTATTTGTAATATCTCGGATTTCCTCTCCAAAATCCTCGTCCTCGACAGCTAGTCCGACCGGGTTCCTACTGAGAGCATCAGCGTTCGTGTGCCTCAGCCCTAGTCGATGCACTATCTTGAAACTGAAATCCTGTAACATACCTATCCACCTGCCCCTTTGTCCATGCGTATCAGAGACAGTAGCCATTCCAATGGTTTGTGATCCGTACGAAGAATGAAGTGCTTCATATGCAAATATTGTCTGAAGTGCATTATGCCCCAGATCAGAGCGTAGCATTCTCCCTCCATCGGATGAAACTTCTTTTGGGTGTCAGTCAGACTTTTACTGGCGTATGCCACCACTCTCTCCAATTTCCCTTCCTTCTGAGACAGTACTGCTCCAACTCCTTTGGGTGACCAGTCCACGTCCAGCCAGAAAGTTCGATTAAAGTCCGGTCGTGTGAGCACAAGCGCATCCACCAACACTGCCTTCAGTGCCTGGTATGCCTACTCACAATTCTCATTCCATGCAAATACAGTGTCCTTCCTTGTCAACTCAAACAAACGACCTGCTAGATTCGAATAGCCTTTAATTTATTTTCGATAATAATCAGTCAGTCCTAAGAACGACCTCACACTTGTGACATTCTTCGGAGTTGGAAACTGCAGAACAGCCCCTACCTTTCCAGGATCGGGCTGTATGCCTTCACCACTCACAATATGACCCAGGAAGGTGATACTTTTAGAAGCAAAACAACACTTGCTGGGATTAAGTTTCAGATTTACTTCCCTTAATTTGCAGAATACTGCATCTAAATGTCGAATGTGATCATCCTATGTTTCACTGTGGACATTGAGGTCGTCCACAAATACCTTCAGGATTGTGCTCCCTAGATCTTTGAATACCTCTGACATGGTCCGGGTGAACGTGCTCGTCGCGTTCTTGAGCCCGAACGGCATCATAGTCCAATCATACAATCCAGTTTTTGTAATTAGTGCGGTCTTCTTCATATCCTCTGGCGCCATGCGTATTTGCCAAAAGCCAGATTGTAGGTCAAAGGCGGTGAACCACACCGACTTGCCTAGCTGATCAATCACATCTTCAACGAGCGACATCGGGAACATGTCTCGACACATCTGAGCATTGAGAGGTCTATAGTCCCCACAGAAACGCCTACTCCCATCTTTCTTTACTGGCAGCGTCACCCTACATGCATATTCTGATTTGCTAGGCCGCATTTTGCCTAAGTCAACCAGAATATCAATTTGTCGTTTGACTTCAGCTTCCTCCCAGAAAGACAGTCGTCCAGGAGATGCATTGCAAGGCGGAAAGCCTTGTGTATCAATATTGTGCTCCCCAATGGTACAGTATCCCAATTCGCCCTTATTCCAAGCGAAGACGTCCTTATATCTTTCTAGGGTCGCCCAGAGCTGCTGCTGTCCAGGTTCCTCTAAACTGGTGCCTATCTTGATCCTTTCACAAATCTCCTTCCACCTGACCTCAGACTTGGAATGGCTGTATGATGCATGCCCCTCGCCGGGCTTGCGATCGTGCTGGTCATTTCCCAGTTGAGCGGCTTGGAGTATTGCTGGGATCATGAAGTTCTGATCTGGCTTGTGCTGTTGTACCAGCACTGTCCCAATTGTATTGTGTGTAGATTTGCACTCGGACAGTCGATTCCTTTCTGCATCAGATGACCATTTGATCCAGTCAGCATAGTCATCTCCATCCAAGTTCTCCTCGATCATGATCTCGTCAGTTTGTTCCTGCAACATTAGCTGCAACATTCCCTGAGGTCCTTCTGAGTTTATCAGCTCCTCAAACTCAGGGTCCACAAACTCATCGTCCGAGTCAGTCTGCTCCAAAAGACTAGACTCGGAGTCATGAAATTCATCATCATCACTCTCCTCATCAGAGACTGATTCATCTTCCTCTCCCTTGACTGCCCTCTGATCTTGATCAGCCTCCACTTCGTAACTCAGATCAGTGGGTACCTCCTCCACAGAGACCGCCCTTCCATGGCCACTTTGACCTGCACTAACTCTTTGCAGTAGATTGACCACAGTAAGTGGCAAGACTTCCACTTGGGTGCCAGGTCCGTGTCTTATTTGAATCATTCCTCTTTCCACATCGACCACAGCTCCGATCTTCATCAGAAAATCAAGCCCCAGTAATACATCATATCCATCCGTATCCACGACCATAAAAGTCATGGCGCAATTGACTCGTCCAATCTTTACCTGCACCTCATCCACTCGTCCCTGCGCTCGGGTGACCACCCCCGAAGCTGTCTTGTAGCTTTTGTTGCCAGTTACAAGGTGCATGATGCCTAATTCCCTTACTACAGCGGCAGCGAAAACCGACATTGACGCCCTTGTATTCACTAGCCCCTCAATGATACAGTCACTGATCTCTATCGGTAGGTGTAGAGTTTTATTGCGATGCATCTTGCTGACGCAAATTCCTCGGAGCAATGAGGATTCAGAGACCACTAAAACTTGATTTTCGGTGGTCTCTGAATCTTTCTTTCTTCTAGCGAGCTTCACCAGATTCTCCAAGCTTTCAAGCTCACCTGGGATCATCAAAACAGTCTCCATGGGAGACAAAGAGATTTTGCCCTTGATAAAATGCGAGAGGATCTTGGATTTTACAGGAACTTCCCTGCTAATGCCAGCTCCTTCCCTTTCAATTTCCAGAACCGGTGCAATGCCTCCTAGAGTCACTTCGACAGGAGTTCTTCTTCTCGGGACCCTAGTGCAAGAGAATGCATTCTCATCCCCTCACAACCTATTGAGTTGTTGTTCGATCGCTGCCTCGTCATCAAGCATTACTTCCAAAAAATTCGCCGATCCTGATACTGATCTCCCGTCCTTGGGCTTCTTCCAGCACTTATCCTCGGAGTGTCCAAGTCCTGTACAGAAGGTACATTTTATACCACAGTTCTCTGTCCTATGCGACAGATTGCACTTGGCACATTTCGGCCGTGCTTCATTTAGCCTCGGACATGCTGTGGACATATGGTCCTTGCCTCTACAGACCTGGCACCCTCCAAAGGTAACAGAAGAGGATGATGATGATGATGCGTCAGACGAATTTCCTTTAAAGAAGTTGATGAGCATATGGTTTAGTGCAGCAACGTGCTTCTCAATGTTACTTTCGGATGCATTCTCCTCTTGCTCCTCCAAAAGAGGTTCATACGGCGTCTCGCCGAGTTCGCCGAATACTCGCTCCACTTCGGTCGCAGCCGCGACCAATTCTTCTATATCTGCAAACACTCTCACAACACACAACTTTCGAATTTCTGGCCTTAGTCTGGCCAAAAACCTCCTTCTTTGTTCCACATCATTAATCTGTCCCTTCCGAAACAGTTTGTCAAGTCGCTCGAAATATTTCTGAACCCGCTCCCTGGGCTCTTGTTTAATGGCATCCAGCTTCATGCGGATGTCATCAGCATCTATACTGCCATACTTCTGAATCATCAAAGTTCTTAGATCAGCCCAGTCAGTGGGTACGGGCTGGAGTCTGCGAAACCAATCCTTCGCTCGACCACGCAGGTTCAACTTAGCAATCTTGAATAATTTGTCTGGGGTGAGATCTCGTACTTCGACAGCCATAGTCAGCCGCTCAGCCCAGTCAGCGACGTCCTCATGGTCACACCCCCAAAATAGATCATCCAATCCTTATGGACTTGTCATCTCTGAAAAGTTCTGCAACACAACAAAAATGCCATAGTCCCCTCCACACAAAAATTCTTCAGATAAAACTTACAGATACACACCAAAACTTAATCAGAGTCTTGACTCCTATGTCACAGTCCTGATCATCGCAATGTCAACAAAAATATCCAAGTTATGGAGCAAATTCGAACTGTGCTCCTTCATGGATCGGCTTCAGAGGTTTGAAATTCGATGGAACAGTAGAAAAATGCTGTTCATCTGATGACTCTTATTGGAATTTCCATGGTCCTTCCTGATTTCGCCAGATCCGCCAACTGATGAGGCGAGATCTTGACCCAGTGTGCTCTACCCGAATCAAACGATCTCCTTGCTGGAACTAGTCTTCAACACCTGGTATGTACAATCTTGCAAAATGATTTGGAGATACTTCCAACTTAGGGATCCAAATGTCCCCTAATCTAGGTATGCCGCATTGTCTCTCTGCTAATTCAAGAGCAACCCTACGCAAAATAGGAGGTGAAGTAGAAGCTCTCCTGGAGTTCTGAGATCTAAACCCATCCCCTCGTTCCATTCGTCACTCTCAACCAGACCTTTGCACTAGTATAGAATCCGCTATGAAATATTTCTACGGCAATGTCCCCAACGCGAGCTTGGTTAGGGTTTATGCCTACAAGACTAACAACACCAAAACCTAGAAAACGCAGAATCGCGGCTCCTCTTTGTGGTCCGCTCCGCACAGTCCAAAAATTAAATCTCCTAACTATCCGTTGCTCTCTAATCTCTTGTGTCTCTTGCTCTGCAGGGATTTCCTCTCCACTAGATGACGACATGGCCTTTAACTACCATACTACCTGAATTCATACAGGTTCTACCAAGGTTATACACTCGGAACTACGCTCTAATACCAAAAGAGAGGGACCCAGGAAAACAAACAAAGCACGCGCTGCCTCCCGAGGCACCCTGGCGTTCACACTCTGCAACTTGATCTCACGACCACTGACCCTCTTATCATCTCCGAAACACTAACTGTTTGCATTCTCTCCCTGATCTACCACAATCCAAAGACCAACAGACACAATCCACACAACATTCCTTGCAATCACTTGCACATCGATGCAATTCGAAAGGAAACTCTTGTATTTTGTTCGCAAAATATGTACATCTCCGAAAGCACAAGCAAATTCTGCCATTCATAGATTTTCCAACAAAAGAGCAGCCTGATTGCCTCTCAATGTCTGCCTTTCTCTCATCCTACTTCCTCTCTCCTTCGTTCCTGTAGCAGAAACTCTACATGGGCCAGACGCAACGGAAGAAAACTAGCCTAGTAAAGCTCTCCTAACAGATCCTTCACACCTACATACCTTCTTCCTCAAAACTTGCAGCCTTCCTAGCCGTCTCTCCTCTTTTCGCTATCTGTCCTATCTTCTCCTCTCTAGTCCTTCTATCATCTGTTTTATCTTCTCTCTGTTCTCTTCTCCAAAAATTATCTTCTTCCCCCCCCAAAAAATTCTGTTTCCATCTTCTGATCTTTTTCCTCCAAAGGTCTGATGCTTCTTCCAGAAGCTTCTCCAAAACGTCCAGTGACGATCCAATCTGATCTCCGATCCACCGTCCCGCCATCTTAATTGAGCATGCTCCATCAATGCTGGCCGCCGTCATCTCCATCCTACACACAGCTCAAAAGAAAGCCATGCAATCTTCATGCAATACTGATGGGGCGCCGTCACGCTAAGTCAGTTGATGCAATCATACTCCAAACCCTAAATTAGATCAGAGTTCAAACCACCTCCTTTCGCATTACAAGTGTTCCAAATGGGGTACCCCAATCATGCTTAGACCCTAAATTGAAATGTCATTTTAATGTGGTAACCTTGGAAAAGTGTGGGCCCATTAACACCAAAACATATGAGCCTTGTGGTTCTTTTTTAATCAAACCCTTTTTTTACATGAGGGATTGAATAATCACAACAATAAGATTATTCCCATTTCCACCTCCAACCACACGAAGTGTGAGAAAAATCAAAATTATTTTCCATCCATGCATCACATAAACATATATTTAAAGCCAAGATTGATTATCAATAGTAATAACTTCATCTAACATTCAAAGAAAGAAAGCTTGCTTCCACCACATGAATTTGAGTTATTTTCAAAACATGTTCACAAGTGAATATGCCATCTCGCACCCAAACCCATCAAACCAATGTTTCATGTAGGATTGTCAAGAACATTTGGGTACACAAATAAGTTATGGAATTTACATTGCTATATATGTATTATATCATGAGGAAGCCATAGAAGTGAAAAATCAAGGAAAATTACACAATATTCTTCTTCCTATTAACAATTCAAATTGCGCCATGAGTGACTTGTTGCAACATAGTTGTGATGATGTTAAGGGAGTATATTACTCATGGTAATAGTTAGTATATTTCTACTTACCTAGTTATTATTTTAGGAATTACTAGTTAGATTACATAGTTTTTCTCACCATTTGAATTTGAATAGAACATAGGACTATTTTTTTATGAATATATTTTGGGAAAAGGAAGAAAAGGTGGCATTGTAGAACATTGAACTTTGATGGAGCATGAAACAAGAGCACTTCGTTTTTTGGAAAAGTTTGAATTCCATAGCCAAATTTATTGTTTTGATGTTTTTCTCATACTTTCATTATGTGATTTTAATTCTAATACTAGATATGAATAAATCTCAATGAGCAAATTGTATTAATATTAGTTTTATGATATGTTTTAATCTAGATTTAGATCAAAATATAGGATCAAGAATTATGTATTTACCATTTGGTGACCATCCCAGGGCCTAAATTCAAAGTGAAATTCAAAATGTTATTTATGTCTTGTTGTTGGGATTTTTTTTTCTAAAAACTGATAATGAACTTTAGTTTTACTTTTTTCATTTTTTTTCAAATCTTAATCATAAGTTTTTGTTCAAGAAGTAAATCTAAATAAAATAACTAACTGTGAGGATTTTGTTCTAATGCATAAATTTGTTCGTATTTGAATTAGAATGTGGAAAAATGGAAAATAGAATTATAGCTAATAGTTTGAAGAGACAATTAAATCAAGTTATAGTACATGAATAAATGGAAAATGGTGTTGCCATCAACAATAATTTGTGTGAAAATCAAATAAATTAGCGATTTGTAACACTTAGAAGAATTTTTCAATTGAAACATAAACATTTGTGGATAAAAGGGAAACCTACAGGCCACAAAACGCTTCAAGTAGAACCAATTAATCCTCATGAAGTGCAAATTGGTGAAGCACAAAAATGCACCAACAATTTGCAACAAAATTCCAAAAGAAAATAATGTCAAATTGAAAATGTAAATTCATAAGTTGAGTTTAGATGAAGGAGTCAAAATCTGAACTTTGACAGAAAGTTGCATTGGAATCAATGGGTCTACTAATGCAGCTACATAATTCTGTTGATTTGATTCATGATGAAGACCAAAAATTTAACTCAAAAAGGGAGGAAGTAGTACCAAGGTATATATTTGTTTCACCTCCTTATTATCAAAAGGACCATGAAAAAGAAAGAGTTTGAACAAAAAACTGAGAATTTTGAATTTCCAATTCATTATATGGTTAAACAAGAAGCCACAATTCAAGGTATTAAAATGTCCAGAAGAGTTGAACCAATACTTGTAATCAAACAAGAAATTATAGTCTTACCAAAAGCAAAACCAATAGTAGTAAAAGGTGTACCTATGGCTATCAAATGAAGTATAATGAACATAAATTTAATCAATAGAATGGAAGCATTGTTAGTGGAGTTCCAAGGGATTGGAATAGAAGAATTCATAGTGTGAACAAAGTTGTAATACCTAATTCTCCACGTTGCACATACTACCATAAAATTGGACATCAAATTAATGAATGTTCATTTATTAAACATAATGTGAGACAAGGATTTGCTGAACATTTCCAAAATTTGAATCTAGAACCTACAAGAGTAGATCATCATGGACAAGTTTAACCAAAGGGTCTATACCATGAGAGGGTCAAAATTCCAAAATAAACTTTAAAAACAAATATAAAGTAATAACATAATGGAAATGAGAGCTCAGACTATGGCAGATGTAGTACGTATTTATGTATCTCCTACACCAAATCTATTACATTGCAACAATGTTGGAGTTACTTATGAAGGAACTTCCAATTTCAAATTGAACCAATAGGATCTGTACCATTATATTTTGTGGTAATGTCTAATTTTATGATTATAATTACTAAAGCTCCATTTATAATAGCACCAATCCATACTATTGTTGGTATGAGGTTTAGACCAAAAACTCCAAGGGGAACAGAACTTGCGAAAATGCATGAAAAGATGCCTAAAAAGGTGGACAATTTTTCGCAAATCAACCATCAAACCCACCTGGACCTACATGACCTTTAAGGTATTTTGGATTGTTAATGGTGAATCTAGGCATGCCACCATTAACACCAAATACGCCTTATCATCGGCCACTTAATTATCTTGAGTATGTGAAGGATTCTGACCCATATGCTCATGTTAGAAATTTTAAAGCTGCCACTAGAGTAAATGGTGAAATAAAAGATGCAAAAATTATTAATCCATTTAGTTTTACCTTCAAAGATATTATGTTTGATTGGTAAAACAATTATATTGAAGATTACCTACATTGTACTTTTGCATAATTGTAGTTAGCTTTTCATTTATAAAAAAGTTCAGAATGATGAACAAGTCTTTTTATAGTTGAAGAACATGAAGTAGTAGAAAAATGAAAGAATGGAAATCTATTATGAAAACTTATTGAAGTTGGCCAATTGTCTTCAACATAAAACAACAAATAGTTTTTTAATTATTATTTTTAGATCAAATTTATAATCATATTTGTGTGTAGCAATAGCAAGCATGAAGAGAAAAACTTTGCAACAACATAAGGAAGCAACTTCAGTTTGTGAAGAAGGAATTTTTGAAGTAGAGGCTGTAAGCAATCTATTAATAACACAAAATAATAAAGTAATATTAGCTTCAAAACCTTAGACAATTATAGAAAAAATAAGAATATATTATGCAAACTATCATAGGACAAATAGTAAAATACACATAGAGTCAAAAGAAAGGAAGATTATGTTCATGTAGCTTTTTAAGTTACCACTCAACAACTCAAAATACAAATACCTATGAGGTATTCTTGTCATATTTGTGGTGACACTAAACATAAGATCATAGATTGTTTTAAATATAATAACATGTAGAATATGTTTAAGAACAAAGATGTGAACACAACAGATAAACAAGATGTGGTAGAACCCAAGGTTGCAAATCCTTCAGTTCATATAGTGGATGTCAACATGGCTATCACCAAAAGTAAAGATAATAAAAACAAGTGTTTAAGGACAAAAAACCAATCAAGAAGAAGTATGTTTGTGATTAGGAAGAAGAGAAAAAACTATAACAATCTTTTGTAAATATTATATAAGAGATGCAAGTAGAAGACCCACTAGAAAATCTGAATCAAAAGTAGAAAACACAGTGGAATACAAATTGGGCATGATTACCAAAAGCAAAGGTGTCCATAGAACCAATTATATCATAAATTTTTTCTATTAATCCTATCAATAAAATTATGTTTATGGAACAAATATTCCAAGATATCAGTAAACAAATGTTGGAAACCACCTATACTTTGAAGTTAAGTTAATTGCTGAAAATAACAACAAATCTTAAAGAATATATGTGGCAAAAATTAAAGCCAAAAAAACTCAATATGGCTACTAAAGTGATATGAAAGCCTAATGTAGCCACCATGGTTGAAACACATTCTGAAGTAGACATTGCAGCTATAGAGGAAAATAACCAAATGGCAATTACCCAAATATAAGTCGGGAAAAACATTGTTGAGGATGTTTTGTTAGATGGAGCAGCAAATGTAAACAAAATAATAAAAAACCTTAGAACAAAATTAGGTTTACCCAAACCAAGACCAATTATGACACACTCCCAACTCTTTAGGGGACTCAAATGTGAATCCTAAATAGACAACAATGGAAGAGTAAGGAGTTGGGGCACATTCCCTGGCTCGCAGCACTTTAATGGGGTAGAAGGGCATGTTGGAACTCTGGGATGGGATTAGGAAAAGTTGACAAGCTTCACTCACTCACACAGACCTGCACAAAACCAACACAAGGTGGTTAGTGCATAATTGGAGTACCTTTGGTGCTAAGACGAACCACGGGCAACACGGACACACAAGACTCACCACAGCCCGGACTTGGGGGAAGCCACCACCTTCCCCCTTGTAGTATGCTCTGCACCTCTCCAGAAGACCCACATCCAAATGGCTTTTTGTCCCCGAAATCACCAAGGTTGGGACTCCCAAGATTTTGGGGCGTCATAACTTTGCATGCACACCATAGATTGAAATTAGGTCTGAAGCAAAGTTGTAGCCCTTGTCAAGAGCTTTCCAATGGTATGTTACACGCCATCTGCACGCATGGAAGTCAGGTCGATTCCAGACTTTTAGTGGTCTAGAATCAAACTGCCAATTTGACTCCCGGCCCTTCTTTTGGCCATAACTTATGTTTTCGATGTCCAAATGGGCAATGCAAGCCCATTTTAGATATCTAAGTTCCAAGATTTTTCCATTCGTATAAAAAACTCGTCAAGCCATTTAGTTTTGACCCCTAAAATCACCCTCTAAAAATTTGGGAGTCCATCAAGAGTCCAACTCCCCAAAATGGAACTCCCTTGGGGTGTGAGGGTTCATTCCCTCACACCTTCTCACACTCCTGGGAGTATGTTGTGTGACTCCTAGCTTCCCTCTTAGCCCGCAAACTTGCAAACCCTTGCCTTGGTTGCGAGCCTAAGGCTAAGGTTGCAACAAATTCCATATTATTTCAAAAATGGCAAATCAGATTATGACCAAGCCTTTAAGAGTCATCAGAAATTTGAAAATTCACATACATGGTATACCATATGTAGCCACATTTATTGTTTACAAAATAATGTGGTAGATTTTATTCATTCCATGTATTATGAGGACCTTGGTTCACAGATGCAAAAGTTACATAAGGTTGGGGCAATAGTCTCATTAATATTCAAGGTAATGGAATAGTCTAAACAATATCAATTAACAAGAAATTAGGAGTAGAAACTAGGAAGCCCCAAATACTTGTTTGTTATGACATGGTGAAAAGGCTAATAGTTGAAAAGGAAGATTTAATCTTTAAAACAAGACCAGAGGTATTTTTAATTAGCACATCATTATCTTAGATGAAACAATTTCATTGTTGAGTGTTGGAGAGTCAAAAATTAAAATCAATGAAGATTTTGACTTAAAGCAAGGGACATCAGATTAAAAAACAACAAAAGTGGTGCCCTCAACAACAAAATAAAAAGACTTTTACTTTATATCAAAGATATCATTGGAAAATAAGGTTTATTTATAAATCTATTATCATCATAACCAAGCTGATATTGACATGGATGAAACACCAACAAAAATCTCGGTACAAAATCTTCATATAGCAAGTTGGACTTTGACTGAAAAACAACAACTTGTTAAACTAAATGTTGGCACATAAACAAATCCACAATACATTAAAGATAATGCATAATTGACAAAAGAGAAAACTGAAGAGCTTCAGATGTTATTCAAAAAATTCAATGAAATGTTTACTTGGACTTATAAAGATCTAAAAGGCATATCTCTAGAATTGGTTCAACACAAAATTGAGTTAAACACCTCAAGCCAGGTATAGATTGAACCTTAACTATGCTGCAATTGTTAAATATGATATTGATAAACTACTAGCAACAAGATTCATTCAATTAGTAAAAGAGACTACATGGTTATTACCTATAGCGGTAGTGTTTAAAAAGAATGGAGATTTGTGTGGATTTCAAGAAGTTGAATAAGGCAACCAAAACAAATCCTTATCCTTTACCATTTTCTAATGAAGTACTAAACACTATAACAAGGTATGAAGTCATAGGATGGATACCCAAGATACTATCAAATTTTTTTAGCCCTTAAGGACAAATACAAAACAACCTTTGTCACAAATTGGGAAGCTTTTGTTTGGATGGTGATGCCACTTGGTGTTAAAAATGGGCCACCAACTTTCCAAAAAGCAATCAACAAAACCACCGTAGAGTACTTAGACTAGTTTATGAAAATATTTCCTTATGACTTCACGGTCTATAATGATATGGAAAGTTATTTGATGAAATTCAAACTTTCAATATGAGAAGTCACATCCCTCAAAACCACACTACCCTGCCACTAAAATTCAAAAAATAACTTATATACAACTTGTATACAACTGTTATGTAACTATCCCTTAGGTATATTACAACTATTGTGCAAATATTGTGCAAATGAGTTGAAAATGGGTCTTTTATATGGTAATTTATACACATTGTACATACATATGTAATCAATCATGTTTGACTTTTTTAGGAGTTGCATGTGGCAACTACTTTAAAACTATTATAAATGTGTCACTAAAGCAACAACTATGTTGCAATTAATGTATAATGTACATACATGCAATTATGCCATGTGTCCACAATTCCACCATTATTAAACTACTACTATTCAACCATGTTATGACTATAAAACAACTACTTATAATTTAAAAAACATATATATTCATCCGTTTTTTATATCTTCATCATATGTGTTTCATTTTGAATCATTTAAAATGTTATGGGAGCACTACCTCAAGTTCTAGGAATCATCTTTGAAACGTAAAGGAAATGAGTATTGAAAACATAACAAGAACATAAATAAGATTTCCAACTTACAAAACAAGTTTTTTTTTTCTTTGGACCCTTCCTCATAACTTTCTTATTTCTTATTCACTTTAAATAATTTAAAGTGTTATAGGAGCACCAGCTAAAGTTCTACAAATTATTTTTAACTTTAACAACAACAAAACAACATACAAGGAATTTTGTGGGTGTTTGGGAATTGGCCTTTGTAACATTTGGTGGTTTGTGTTTTGAGTTTTTTGACCCCTCTATTTTGAGGGGCCATAATTTTATCAATTGTATTCCTTTTTTTACGATGTTTTGTGCATTGAACATGCCAATAGGGGGGATTCAAGTTTTGTTTAAACACCAAAAACAATGGATCCTTCCCCATAGGTCTAACCTACGCTTGAACATTTAAATGTTATAATTATAGTTCAATCACAACTAATGAACAATTAAAAGATTTAACCTAAAAGCAAAACATAAATAAAAAATACAATTTCATGGCTATTCTTTAGTGGACTTAGTCTTATGCTTTCCTACCTACTCACTTACCTAGGTAAAAAAATAGGTCTTACTTTTCAAACTACCTATGTAGGTAAGTAGGACCTAGGTAAATATGTAGGTATGTAGGTCTTAAGACCTACCTACCTACCTATGGTCATGTATGACCTACCTAGCTACTATTTTTTTTTAAATTTTTTTCCAAAATATAATTAATATGCCATGTGGCAATTTTTTATGTGTCACATGTCACAATCTTGAACCATCATTAATAATCATAATGGATGATGGAGATAAATATTTCAAATTTTTTATGTCCAAAACTTTTCATAATGCCACGTGTTAGATTTTATAAATGGATGACGATTAATGATGTCAACATGACATCATAAATGTAATTATAATGGAGTTGAATACTAGTTGAAAATGAATTGTGTTGATTGAGTTGCAATTGAGTTACAATGAGTTGCTCTATATATGCAATGAGTCACAATGAGTTGCTCTATATATGCAATGAGTTACAAATGTTCGTTGCAACTCAAAAATTAAATTATAAGGCTAGTTGCAAAACACCCTTTTTTTCTCATAGTGTTTGCTTTTAGAAATGCAGAAAACATAAAATCAATCTTAACCCATAGAAATGTGTTTTTTTGGTATTTTCAGGAATGATTTAAGGTTCATAGTTTCCAAAGAAAGAAAATACAAGACCCTAAAAAGGTTTAGGCAATATTAAATATGCCAGTACCTAGAAACCCATACCAGATTTAGGTCTTAAATGGTATGGCTCAATTTAATAGATGTTTCATAAAAAACTTTACCTTTATCATGGCACTAATCACAAAGTTGATGAGGAAAACATAACCCTTTATCTAGACCACAAAGTTTCAAGAAACTTAGGATCAGATCAAATAGAAATACATGGAAGCACCAATTCTAATACCTGCAAATTAGGAATTGGAATTTCATGTGCACACGAATGCATCATTATTTATAATATGTGCAATGTTGGCACAAAACCCAACTGGTAAGTATGACCAACCTATAGTATATGCCTTTAGGCTACTAAATAAAGCATAGAAAATTTATATTATTGTAAAGAAAAAAACTTTTAAATGGTTTATATTCTGCAATTTTTCAAACATTTTTTGTTGGGAAACAATTTTTTTACAATGTAGAGCACATGGTTTTGGTATACTTGGTCAACAAACCACAGGTGTCTGGAAGGATAGCTAGATGGTTGTTATTATTTTTGGAGTATGAATTCATAATAGTCTGCAAGCCTAGTAGGACACATGTAGTTGCTAATGTTTTATCCAAATTACCAAATAATTTAGGACCATTAAGGATCCTAGATCAAATTGTGGATGCATCATTATTTTCTATAAAACCTATATGGATGTAGGAAGTAAGAAATTACTTAAAAACAAGTGAAATGCTAGAAACTCTAAACTTAGCTCAAAAATAAAAGTTGGCCAAAAAGGCAGAATGTTTTACTTTGAAAGAGGGAATAATGTACAAAGTGGGACAAGACAATAGAATGTGCAAATGTTTAATTATTTCGGAAGCATAGATTGTTTTAAAGGATTGACATGAAGGAATGGTAGGACATTTTGTTGTAAATATTATTACAAAAATAGTTCTTGATGTAGGATATTGGTGGCCAACTCTATTCAAGGATATTCAAGAATTTTGTTGAAGTTATGAAATCTATTAGAAAATTGGAAGACTAAAAGGAAAAAGTTTAGTCAAGTTGATAACAACACTCCTAAAGGAATTTATGAAGTGGGTAGGTCCAATTAAACCAACAAAAAGACTAACGTGGAACAAATATATTCTAATGGTTATAAATTATACAACTAAGTGGGTAGAATTGAAGGCATCCAAAACTAATACTATAATAGTTATAGCCAAATTCCGATATGAGTGTATTTTAACCATATTTGGATGTCCATTAACCATAATTATAGATTAAGGAGTACATTTCACTAATGACACAATAAAACATTTAGTAGAAGTTTCTATTGAAGCATTTGAATTCAATTGCGTACTATCCATAAGGAAATGGACAAGCAGAGTCTACTAACAAAGTCATTGGTAGATTATTGACCAAGTTAATCAATGAGAAAAAAATAGATTGATATGAACATGTGTCCACAATTTGGTCTTCGTATAAGATTACATACAAGGTGGTAATAGGATATACACCTTATTAATGAGTCTATGGTTTGCATCATTTAATGCCAACATAATATGTTTTATCGGCTATTAATGGGGACCAGAGAAATGCAAAACCAGCCAAAGTATTAACTACAAGATACAAAATTGGAAAAGTTATAGGAGAACAGATTGGAGGTTCAAAATAATGTGGGAGAAAACTAATGCAACAGATTTTTATGGAATCAAAACAAAAAAACACAAAGAAGAAGTTCCCAAAAATAAAAAATAATTTTTTTTATATTTTTGGAAAGATCTTGGAACATAGATGTCTAAAATGGGCTCACATGACTCATTTGGACACTTCTAACACAATTTATGGCCAAAAGAAGGGCAAGGAGTCAAATTGATGATTTGTCTCTTGACCATTAAAAGTCGATATTCACCCTAATTTCCTTGCGTGCAGGTGGTGTGCAACATATTATTGGAAAACCCTTAACAAAGGCTACAACTTTGTTTTACACCTCATTTAAATCAGAGGTTTGCACACAAAGTTATGGGCTCTCAAAGTTGCAAGAGTCTCAACTTTGGGAATTTTGGGACTTGGGAGCCTTGGAACAAAATGACATTTGGGTGCTAGTCTCGTGGCCATGCATAGAGTATATAAAGGGGAAGGTGGTGGCTGGACCAAATCTGGACCATGGTGAGTTTTGTGAGTCCGTGTTTACCCGTGATTCATTCGTGCACCAAAGTGCTCCAATTATGCATTAACCAACTTGTTGTTTGGTTTGTGTAGGTTCATGTGAGTAATTGACTTGTTTATCATTCTTCCTAATCTCATCCCAGAGCTCCA
This sequence comes from Sphagnum tenellum, assembly GCA_963921925.1. Taxonomy (NCBI): domain Eukaryota; kingdom Viridiplantae; phylum Streptophyta; class Sphagnopsida; order Sphagnales; family Sphagnaceae; genus Sphagnum; species Sphagnum tenellum. The sequence goes on from OY998142.1 coordinate 792,173, forward strand.
GCACGCCCCTTTACCCTTGAAGTGTAGCGAACTAGGGAGCGTGCCCCAACTCCTTTCTCCTTATGTTGTCTTCACCTTTGGACTCATAGTTGAGTCCATCAAAGAGCTAGGGTGCATTAGTGAGCCAAAAAAAGTTTATAGTATAGATAATATTAAGTCATCAAATTTAGAATTGTCATCAGAACAACTTAATGCCACATCCACAAAGTTGTTAGGTCAATAGGCATTAATTGTAGCCCATGTTGTTGTCAATATGAACTTTAATAGAAAACAAGGTCAAAAAACCAGAAAACAGGACAAATCATCAAAACATTAACCCTAAAGTGAAAAGTGAAATGTCACTTCATGAAACGAAATAATTATGTTTTAAAAGGCAATAAACAATAGAACACCTCTTCATTCTTATTTTTTACAAACAAGTTTTTATCATTTTATATCTTTAGAATGAATGTAGAAAAAAGTTTTGTTGAGATAAGATCTTATTTTAACAAATGTTATTTATATGATTAAACATTTAAATAGGATGCATCTAAACACATGTTTGAAAATCATTTATTTTACCTCACATAAAATTGACATATTTAATTCACTAAACAAAAAGTTCAAAAGTATTTCAATTATTAATGTTATTGTACATGTACCACTTTAGTTGGCCTACTACAAAAAAAGCCCAATCAACTATTAATTTCTCTAACAACATAATACCCTTGATTATCAATTTACTCCCAAAAAAAATTGGTAATAATCACCTATTGTGCATAAAGTCAATTTTCAAACAACTGCCTTGAGAACCACCAATTATACTACGAAGATAAGGTAGATTTTAGGGTTCTTTTTTTTTTTCTTAATTTTAGAAAAAAAAATTCCATTAGGGTTTTAAAATTGATAACCTACTTGGATTATTTAAGCAAATGATTTAAACATTATGAGAATTTGAAAACCCAATACTTAACCCATAAGGGTATTTTCATTAATTTTGATGGTATTAACTTGGTGAGTAGGTTATTTATTTGATTTTTAAAAAATCAATAACCTTCAAGTAAGTTACTAGTAATTTTATTAATAATTAGGTGTTTTTTTCAATAATTGGGCAACATTGGTATGGACCACAAATGGTTGCCTTAAAGGAAATGTGATAAATCATATATTTTATTTTCAAATAAATGTGAAAAATGTTATAGAATGTCTTTTACCACAATGTTTTCTTTAAAATTCTTTTGTTGTGTTTATATATATGCACTCTTGCAAACTTCCAAAAGGAAATCTATGTGTCTATGTGTCAAATATCACATATCATGCATAATTAATTATCTTTCATGTTACTTAATACCTTAAATGCAACTTTCAATGCAAATGTGAGTTCACATATGTGTAATAGAAATAACCTTCAAAATTTACCATTTGATACCATAACATTATATGTGACCCAAAAAAAAATTTGAACAAAATCAATTTGGTCACAAAACTTTTTTAAGTAATGACATATTAACATTCGACTAACAATGTTTGTTGCATATAAATGTATGCAAGGAAGACAAAACTCCGACTAAGTTTAATTCACAATAGCAAAAAAGAGGTTGTGAAAGGTATCTATAAGAAGACCAAATTGGCATTGAGTTTCTTGCAACAAAAAGTAAATTGGAGCCCACCCTTACTTCGCACCATGGTTATAGAAAAACAAGATAGGACTATCAAACATGATATTCATATATCTTTGTGAGATTTGGGTGGACAAGATGAATTTCATTCTCTACATGACCTTGTGATTTGAAATAGAAACGTCCAAGGAATTGTTTCATCTTTCTTCTTACTTTGCAAACTTACTTGTAACAAAAAAGAATGTAAAGATCAATTGGATGAATATTGTGTTAAAATCATGAATGAATTGGAATATTGGATTAGATTCATCACTTCTAATACAAGACCATCAATTAATTCACACCTCATATAATCATCATCTTTACATTTTGCGACAAAGTCTACCAAGACTTGAAACGACTCCAAACCAACTTATAACAAATAATCAAAAACTTTATAAAAAATACAAAGAGTTGGTGAATATATATGATTTCATCCCTTCATTTTGGATTGATGCTAGATCAACCTCATCTATTCAACCTCTTGCAAGGTTTGTAACAATGAAATAAAACATATTTGAATCATTTACCAAAAGTATTGGAGGTGAGTTTACAAATGGTAAAGGTGATCACACAGTGGAATGAAGAACACACCAACAAACCCATGGTCTCATGGGAAACTTTTGAAAAGTTGTGTGCAAAGAACACAATTTTGAAATGTTTCCTTAGTGATCAAAGCAAGATGAACAAACATTGTCAAGTTGTGGCTCAAACATTACATGAAGGTGGAAATGTCTTATATTTTGAAATTTTGGAGTTTGTGGTGATGGATCCAAATTGGTTTTACCATGAAATATTGGGTTCCTTGTTGGCCTTTGATGAATTTTATCGTGCGGCCTTGGGGTATGATGTGTCAATAACATGGAAGGTTTTGTCAACTACAGTGATGTTGAATTTTTATTTCAAAAATCACTTTCTAATGAATATTCTCATGTGGGCCACAACTGTAAGGAGGATGATGTTCAAAAAATTTGAAAAATACAAGGTGTCCAAGTGGAAGATTTGAATAAAATGATGATGGAATTGAACCAATGTTATCAAGACATTGATAACATTGGTTCATTTAATGAAAAAGGTGGGATTTCATTCCAGCTATTCTCAAAGATGCATATGGTGATGTACATCAAGGTGAATGCTAATTAAATTGGGTGTATTTTGGCAAAAAGCTAAAGCCATGGCCAATGTTGTGTACCTAGGATCACAACTTGAATGTGGTGATCTTGAACGCACATTTCTTAATATTGGGTTTTTCCCAAGGCTACATGTATATATCAAACTTGTTGCTAATTAATATATGTGAACACTTATTTTCTTTATGTTCTAGATGATTATTTTCCATGAGTAGAATTGATAATTCTTATCATTGTATATGTTGTTGTAGGTGAAGTTTCAAAAAATGTTCAAGCTACAAAAAAAAAGTTGCAATATTTAAATTTGAAAAAAACCTTATTATGTTCACTTGGAAAGGATTCAATTCTTTGTGGAGTATAGTGGTGAAGTGAATTCTTTCATTGATATTATTGTTCGTTCAAGTTGAGATTTTGAGGCAACCAAGATGATCATTATTGATGATGTGATAGCACCTCTTCATGAATTTTGTGCCTCTTCCAACATTGGATGCCAAGGTGTTAAATTAGTGGAAAGCATTTTGTGCCCTTTATATTTGAAAACACCTTGGTTATGTAAAGTACAGAAAGACCAAGCTATGAAGGTTGAGACAATTAACACAAAATGCAAAGGAACCATGGATCTAGATTATCGACATGATTGGAACATGGGATTCGATGGTTTTCCTCCAAGTGGACCACCTAACAAAGCTATAGATCTTCTTGGAGCCCAACAATGGAATGATGTGGTCAATTTCATCCTTTCCAATGTAGAGGAATTGAGGATTGACATTGAGGAAGCTATCGAGGTTGCTAGTCACAATTCATCAAACGAGTGTCTTGATATGCATGGCAAGATTGCTTTGAATTCTTTGGATGAACGTGGGTGTTCGACTCAAATCAGTGACTTTCAAAAGGAGGTCATGATGTGATTTGATGTCTTGGACAACAAACTTGATTCTTTGCAAACCAAAATCAACCACATTCACAAATTGCAAAAGGAGCTATTGCCACAAGTTTACACAAAACTTATCAAATTCCAAAATTTTCAACAGAGCTATAGCGACATCAAGTGCCTTGTCTTTCTTTTTCTCGACTAAGGGTTTGGGGATCTTTCAAAAGATGATTGATTCATGTGTCTCAAATGCACTTATGCAACTTGTGCAATTGCATTTCTGGTGCAAACATAGAGACAACATTCACAAAGTGGAAGGACAAGAGGGTTGTTCGTTGAGTTTGGAAACCAAAATAGCTAGAAAGATTTGACCTTATGCAATTTGGGGTTTGAGAATTGCAACCATGTTGATGAAGGCGGGAGCACACATTACACTAGGAATTGAACATTCAATTCCTGATTTGGAGAAGGCATTCTTGAATGGTGTTGTTAGTATTCCAGATTTGCAAGTAGTTGGGGATGATGGAGTGCCACGAGAACAAGTTGAGTTGCACCTGAAGGAACATTTCATTATTGACGTTAAAGAAAGTGCAGAACAATGGCTTGTGGACTTTCCAAGAGGGAAAGACATAGCAAAACTCTTTGGCTTGTACAAGGTTCAATATACACAAGGAACAAGTGAAGGCCCGCATATTGCATGGGTTTGTAAGAAACATGGAGATGAAGGATTCCGTATTAACTCCATGAAGTTGTTGCCAATCGAATGATAATGAGATTGGGCGTGCACATTCTACAAACGAACTTCGACTATCAAGATTCTCCACCATCCAGGTTAGAGTCTTTGTATTCATCGCACTTATTTTGTGCAAATGTAATGGGAGGATCGTTGAGGGGTTTGATGATTGGCGGCTAACGTGGAGAGCTGTGGAATATGGAAGTGGCCGTGTGTGGCAAGCATATCGCCCGTTGGGATTGGCAAAGGAGGCAAGGTTTGCGTTGTTGAAGATCTTTGGGGTCTTTCCAAGGGAGCCGTACGGCTATGGTGCTACCATGGCACAAGTGAACGTGCTGGAGCTGGAGACTTGGGTGCTTTTGGACGAGGATTTGCACCCCAGCATAGAGGAATTTCAAAAGCGACTACAAGCACAGTGGGTTGAAGTTATCATGGATTCTCTGCTGTCGGTCAGTTTTCTGATCCCCTTCTGTGATTCCTCCCAAGGGAATGTGGAAAGTTTTATGGGGTCATGGTTCTTGGATTGGATGTTCACAACAAACAAGTGGTTGTTCAAAGCGAGCCTCATCTCCTCCTCTCTCCCCTTTACCAATAGGAAACAAACACTTTGAGCATTGTGGAAATCTCGTTTGTTTGTCATAAAGGGTTCCAACTGCTCGAGTTTTCACTTTGTGCTCAAGGGGGATGATTGATGAATTGATGGTTTGTTGTTGCCACAGATTACCACAGCAGCCCAAGCTTTGCAGAATGAGTGAATAGCAACAAACAGAAAGTGCTGAGTTTGAGAGGAATTATAAATTGAACATGACAGTTCTTCCAACCAACAAGTTGATGATTCAGAAGTACACCTTTCCATATAGATCCGCCCAATTTTATTGGATTACATGTTATTAGGAGCAGTTATGTTACAAAAGAATGGAAGCTTGCAAGACAATGACCCCCCCGAGAACTGTGTGGGGAATTTGTTCTGTGTGGGGAATTTGTTGCTCTTTGGCTGTCTTGATCGATGCACACATTGCAGGTAATAATGTGTGAACAAGTTCAAGGGAACCAGAGGAATGCATTTTGTTACTAAAGTGTGGAATCTGGATGGACAGGATGTACTATCAGATGTTATCTTTACAGTAGTAGAAATAGCCCCCGTGCATAAAACAAGGCATCCCATGCTTGTTGGCACCACAAGTGGGAACAGCACGAAGATCTCCTGAGTACTTGACAGAAGCTTCTATCCCTCATCAGGTAGAATATATGCATACAATAAACCCTGATAATTGTTGTCCGTAAGCAATTTCCACATGTCATTGCACAGTGCAAGGATTGTATACTTTGTTGATCTTATTTATTAAAATGTCTGAGTTGCATACTTTTGTTGTATATCCTTTATGCAAAGCCTGAGAACTGGGGTGAGATGCAGAGATTGTGGCACAAAATGGCTGTCTGGGAGGTGTGACCATAGCTACCAGCATAGCCTTTTGAGGGATAGATATTATTAGCTAGGAGGGAACGCTGATTTTATGGCCAGACTGAAGCTATTTGAAACGCTTATGACTTTGTTCACTGACTTAGCCAAATGTTGTCCTCCTTTCAGCTATATAGGTGGGCCAAAGGGAAGGAACTCTGTACTTTAAAAATGAAACCTTCTGTTTAGGGGACCCTCCATAGATCCTTTTTCTTTTTGAGTGATGGGCTAATCTGTTTGGCTTGTTGCAAATTTTTGAAAAAAAGGAAAAAAAGTTGAGCTTGGGAGGCACTTTGTCTAATCAATAGGAGAGATGAATGGGAGAGGTGTATTTGAATGCAAAGAAGTATAGAATAGAATGATCTCCAAAAGGGTTGATAAAACAAAAGAACTGCTTGCTGTTGAAACAACCATAATGATTTGGCTGATAACTGGTGGCATTTAAATGCAATTCCCCACTTCATATTGTCCAGTTTTTCATAGTGTTTGCATCCAGCTTCTTTCTTCTGGGAATAATTGTATTGCACTCAAAGTTCCTGAAAAGGGTAGATCCACAACCTCCATTCCCCAATCAAGGAAAAGTGAAAGTTGCCATATAATGGAGTAGTAGTATCTAGTACCTTGTTGATTGTCATGCAGAGATCAGAGTAATTAGTCCTGGTGGGTGCATCTACTGCAGTTCTACAAAAGGTTTTCACACATCCCAGCTGGTTTCCATGACCTTCTTCTTTATGTGTGTGTGTGTGTGTGTGTGTTTTTTGGGCAATTGTGTTTTATAGCCTGAGTGGTGATGATCCACCCACAGGAAGGTTTAGTCAAATTTGGCTACAAGAAAAACCTGAAATTAAGTTTTTTAAAAGAAACATCCTTCTATATTTTTGGCTACCTACTTGAAACATGCATAGAAATCTGACATTTTTTCAAATTATGGCTATTGAACATCTTTTTTTAGAAAGCACATGATTTTAGGACTTTGAGTTTTACTGTAGCATTTTGGATATATAGCCAGAAAAAAAAGAAGAAAAATATTATTTCTTCTTCTTCTTCTTCTTCTTCTTCACAATGCACATGGTGTAATGACCAAGATAGGCCAAGCCATGGTGGGGCCACATGTAAGTAAGTACAAGGGGGAAAAATACCAAAACCTAATTTGCTGTAGGCTTTGATATGCAGGCCCACTGTAAGTGAGGGCATTTCATGAAACAAAACGCCAGCCTGCAAAGCTTTGCTATTAAGCTCCTTTGATCATTCATTCAGCTATGAAAGGTATCATGACTCCCAAGCTCTTCATACAAAAGAATACTAAGTGAAAGAAAGGATCCTTCATCTAAGGGAGTATAAGTGGTAGGTAAGTAAGAAGTAGGTCGATACTAGGTAGGTAAGAAAGTAAGTAGGTAGGTAGGAAGGTAAGAAAGTAAGTTGATAAGTAGGTAGGTGAGTAGGTAAGTATGGATGAATGTGGATGAATAGTTAGTACTAAAAACCTGACCTAGTTTTTCCCCTTTTGTGTTTGGCAGGTACTTACTTCCCTGATCAGAACTTTCTGTAACGTCCTCTTCACGGGTTGTGGCAGGCCCAGTTGACAGGCTGTACTGGGCGTTCCGGATTTCGGAAGGGTACACTGAAATTTTTTGGGGGGTAGGGAGGGTCCAAAAATTACACAAAGAAAAATTGGCCGATTCTTTCTTTATAGAGTATAATAGTAGCTTAATGGATTTTGGCCCCTAGGTAATAATATAGTAGGTCTATCTATTTTTATATGAGGATTTTTGAAAGATGATATATTTTGGCTTGTGTTGAAACTTGAGATTAGTTATTATAGAGTTATTATAATAATATCTTGAAGGATTTTGGTTTTCATTTAAAAGGATTTTTTGAAGATTATATGTTTTCGCTTGGTGAAATTATATTTGAGTTTCCATAAGTCTTCTTCTTCTTCTTTTGCCTTAAGATACTTTTTAATTGTAAAATGGCAAGGCCACAGTGTGACACCACACCCCTTGTTTAAATAATCATCACTATGGATATCAATAAGGGTATCACACCAAATTTGATACCATGTGATGTTTTAAGTCTGACACTTGGGGTGATAACAAACACACCCTACAATACATGCCCATTATTTTTACCCTTTTTCTCAAAACTGTGGGGCATGTTTTGGGAGGCACCACATAGGGATAACAAGAAAATTCAAAAAAATTAGACCTTCATTTTATCATTTTCATTTTCAAATTAATACCATACAGACTAATCATCCCAATTTTGTCCGGCATTACATTCATGTTATGCATGGAGGTTGACTATCAAAATACTCACCATGGGAACTACCTAGTATACCACCCATGAAAGTTCTAGGATTTAGTTATTTCTTATTTTTGTTTTTTTTTCCATGACCTTATTAACTAAAAGTGTGTGTATGCCCTTGCGCTTCCTTTGACCATTTGTACATAACATGTAAGAAATGCAATCCATTATTCAAGCCAAAGTGGGGGCAAGGTGGTTGCTCAATCTTCAAGAAATCCACATGCATCTACCTATCACATCTTATATATTAATTCACTTGGTGCGTCCGTTTGTGCGTGCGTCTATCTGTGACCACTGGATGTAGAGAACAGTGACTGGTGGACGTAGAGAAAAGTGACGTGGAAAAAGAAAAGTGATGGTGGACGCATAGAAAAGTGACGGGAAGAAGATAAGACGACCGTAGGATGGAGAGCTTTCGAGGTCCTGAGAGCCAGGTCTTGAAACCTCGCGTTGAGGGCCTGAAACCCAGGTCCTGAGATCCAGGTCCTGAAACCTCGTGTTGAGGGCCTGAAACCTCGCGTTGAGATCCTGAAACCCAGGTCCTGAGAGCGTGCGTGTGTTATTAATTAGTTGAAGCAATTAACGGGTACCCACTAGTTGATTGAAAGGAAAGACTTGCACACATAATACCCTCTTGGGGTCCTAAACACCCATGGTTATTAAAAAGGGCGTTTGCATGCCTTTAAGTGAGATCCTCATCTTTTCAACAAAAGATGATGTGATTAAGATTTCATGACCCATCATAAACTATCAATATAAATAAATCTATAGAAATAGGAAATTGCAAGAAGAAGAGTGTCATGGTGTAAAATAAAATAAAATAAAACTACATTATCCATGTAAAAATTTCATTTGCACCTATCAATAAAACATTTAAATATGTCCCTTGGGGTGGAACTATTGAATTGGAAATGAAAATAATCTTTGTCACATAAGGTTTACGGATAGTTCAAGGTCCCTATTCACCCATTCATTAGTTTAGACCTCAAGGGTGACCCAAGCCATGTCCCAAGTTGATGGGTTTATTCATGGTTGGGATAGTCAAAAGAATTATTTAATGGGCAAAGGACTGCATAGCCCAACTTTGGATTTTTAGAATATTTATTGCATTGTAATCACAATGTATTGTTGTGTGCTTATAGTTTAAAAGACGTCATATTGCATTAAAAAATATTTTAAAAATATTGCATGATTTATATTTCTTTAATAGTCGTTTAAAAAAAAATGTTAATTTTTAATTACAATATTTTTTTTAAATCCAAAAGAAAGAATTAGAAAATATTTCAACTTTCATCTATGGATAAGAAAATCTTATGTATAAAAAATAGACATGCCCATCATTGAACACGAGTTAATAATCAAACACATATTTATATTTTTTCATTTCTTGTTCTTGTTTAATGATTTTCATGACGATGAATGTGCCAAGTGAAGTTTAAAATATCTCTTTGAACTTCAATGTTCAAGTCAATAATCAAATACTCATATATTCCTCATTTCTTGTTCTTGTTTAACAATCTTCATGACTATGAGTGTGCCAAAGTTTAAAATATATCTTTGAACTTCCAGGCTACTAAACAATGAAGAAAAAACAAAAAAAGAATGAACATGTCTTTAGAGCAAAATCCTTAGGAAAATGCATCAAAACCCTTTCAACCCCCTAGCCCAACTTTTGGATCCCATGTATTTGTACCTTTTCTTATCCATTTTGAAAGATCTAAAACTATATGGGCGTGTCACCTTGAATTTTCAAGGAAACCAAACTATGTTTAAGGATTTTAAGCTTTTCGAATGTCAAAATGTTAGGATATACCTATCTATTTTAGTACTATGTTTGAAATTTGTGTGCCCCAACTATGAATGTGCCCCAACAATTGTTTTATTTAGCCAATGATCCACCTTTGAACTCAAGGTGTCCTAACCATTGACCCCCAATAATTAATCCATTTGTACAATTGATGTTGCATCCTTGTTTGTGAATTGCATGTTGATTTCAAAAATATTATTGCCTTTGTAAATGTTAATATATTAAAAACGTAAAATAAAAGATCAATGGCCAAAACCATCACAAGGGAGACAAAAGGGAAGGTTAAAGAGAGGCCAAAAGATGAACAACTCATAGGAACCAAAAAAGGGAAAGAACTAGTCCTCTTGTGGGGTGAACCTATTTCACCCATGGCCCCTTTAATGTCATTGGCATGCAAATCGTGAGATTTAATAATAATGGAGGTTTAAAACATGCATCATTTGCCAACACAATCTTCCTCTTTATAATAAAAGTTAAAACATGCTGAAAGGCAATATAAACATGTTGTCTAAAAAATTGAATGTAAAAAGACAAGGATATATGACCTTTTGATAGTCTATCATGTAAAAGATGGGCACACTCCTTGAAGAAATGATCCATATCACGCTTGGGTGCACCGTGCACCTCCATGGTCATTGGAATAAATTGGTAGATGTAAATGCAACTCCCACATTTGTTCAATGTCTCTTTTCCTCCCACTTCCATTTCAACCTCCCCCACTATTGCCTTTTCAAGGCTTTTCATTATATATGGCTTTTCACCTTCACTTACCTCCCACAAAGCCACTTTTGTTATTTGTGTCACAACTTTGTGTACATAGTCAACATTTAAAGTTGTTTCTTGTATCATGATAAGGGTAATGAGTTTAGTCATGGAATGTGGATTCTGTGAAACAATATACACAATGTTGTGGGTTTCATTTAGAATGGACTTGAGGGGTTTACAACCTTCTTTTTTTCTTTGTTTGTTATGTTTCCACTTGATTTTATCTCCAAAGACTTATATGAAACTTCTTCTGGTTTTGATTCCAAATTTCAAAAGCTTGAAACCATAAGTTTAATTTCTTAAAAATGTGTATGTGTGAATGTGGTTGAGAGAAAGTCTCATTTACATGTAGAAGAAAACACAATACGTAATGTGATTCTTCCAAAACTTGAGGTCAACATGAAAGATACCTTTTACATCATATCACAGAAGCAGAAAAAACTAGAAGTTCTTGCACTTTGAGCCCATACAATTGAAGTTCAAGAGGGACCTTCCAGTTATTTCTTTTGGGCAACATTTGGTTCCTTTGGAAGGGGATTTGGGTTCCATCATCACTCATTCTCACTACTCTTTAGCCAACAACTTATTCAATAATGCAGACTGCAAGACAGACATGGCCCACACACACACACTACTCCATATATTCCACATGTGCTGGGAGAGGAGGAGGCTGTAAGACCTTCAAAATAATGGGAAGAGAAGTCATTAATAGAGCTTGAGGCACAGGTTTGTCTGGCATAGACTTGTGATATGGTATTGGTGAGGCAACAATGCTAGTCCTAGAGTCATGGTCCTTGCATTTGAGAGATCAGAAACTTGCATAATGTATGAAGGGAAACTGTTCTTAATCTGACTTTTCTTGCCTTGACTTCCCATTGACATATGCCTTTTCATGTTTCCTGAAATCAGAGAATGTGATGTGGTGGATGCAGGGTCTAATTGGGGATGAAGTGATGACACAGCCACAGAATGTGGTGCGAGCCATTATCTTAGAGTTCAAGTCCTTTATTGACAGAAAAGAAAAAGGTGAAAACGTGAAAAGCGAGATGGTTAACGCACATCCCATTCAATTTTCATGCTCCAGAAATCTTTAGTTGATTGGGCTGCTGTAGAGAAGATTGACCATCTCTGGCTCATTGAGTTGGGTTGGCAATCATTTGTCATGCCTCCATCCTCTGCATTTAGGAGACAGTCTGTTTTACATGATCATATTTATATGACAGCATGCATGAATCTGAAGCAGTGGATTAAGTTGTCTTACAAAGATTTGTAGTCTTTAGGTTCTTGCAAGCACAAACACTTCTACTAGCACAAGTTACAGTTAACAATTTGCTATTGACATTTAAGAGCATTCTTTGCTTTATCATAATGAGCTCTGACATCTGATCCCAGAACACTGAGGTGGACAGCAAACTTCACTCTTCAAGCTTCAATCAGTTTCCAGAAATCATACAAGCTATACATGAAGTACTGTTTCCTATGTTCTCTGATTTTGTAATGCTCATTCTGGATGTGCTTTGGAGTCTAAACAATGTTTGGACTACCAATACCCCTGAAAAAAGATTTCCAAAAACTAAGTTGTAATCAGAAAGGCATTAAAAGGATATCAGGGCTTTTAGTACTTGAAAAACAGCAGCACACACTTCCAGAGTATGTGGACGCCTTATATTGAAGGCAATGCTGGATTAAAATGCAGTAATTTTGTTCTCCAGAGGTGTACTCAGTCTTGTTGACTAGAGATCTGCATGGATGGCAATGTCACAATTTGCACTTGAGAATGTCCAAACTCAAATTGTTGCTGTCAGTTCCATAGTCCAGAATTTGAGAACCCATGGTTCTTCTTGACTGCAAGGCAGGACTTCAACCTCAGTTTAGGCATACCAAAAACTCAATGGACCATGGGATCCTTTGGGCAAATCTATGAGCTTCATCAGAAGACAATGCGCAGCACTACAGCATGAAAACTATAGCATGCTTATTGAGAAGCAAAGCTAGTACTAGAAGCTTATGCTAAATGTTGGTCTACCCGTCAGGCATTTATGCAGTGATGAATACATACAACTGAGCTTCAACACAAGCAGCTCATTGGTGGCGAAGCCATCTTCTATCATGTCACATGTTGCTGTGTATACCTGTTCATATAGAAACCATCATCTTTGCTGACAAGAATTGTCCCCAAGAAGTCCCTTACATGTCTTAACGATTGTCAAAGATATGAAATGGCTCTTAAAACATGCAAGTATGACGGAATAGATCGTACCCTATTTCCTCCGACAAAAATGTTTTGGAAGTTACAGAGTCCAAACTTTTTTCTCTTGGCACTTGAGAGTTTTTCTCAGGGTGGTTCTCAGTTCTCACCTGGACAAGATAAAGAGATTGTTGAGTAGCCAACAATTTGGGTCAGAAGCAGCCTATAGTTTTAGTGGCGAAATTTTGCCCGAAGGCGAAATAAAAAATTTCAAAATTTTAAAATGAAGTTTGATTTTGTAAGGGTTTCAATCACCAGAAAAAAAAATTGAAATCGCCAAATTTTTGTATTTGATTTTGAGTGTGCAGCCAAAGAAATAGAAGGATGATTGATCAAAGTTTTGTAATTCATATCTGTTTATAGCCATATTTGGCTAAATCATCCTGAGGATTATTGCCACTTTTTCTACATCTTCCTATCGATGATTACCACTATGGCCACAAACAAAAAATTCTTTAAAAAAAACACTAGTACGAAATTTTTAGTATTCAATGTGGTATGATATGAACACGTGACCAGGATCGATCCTACCTACCTGCCTACCCATCAGCTTTAACCATTAGAACTAACTGTGGCAATAGAGAGCTTCTCATCAGTTTGCCTCAGAATTCCTGAATGGTGGGGTTTATGAGAGAGGGTTTGCGTACACAAGATACGGAGGCAGCGTATGTCCCCTCTGTCTCTGGATAGTGGTAGCACTTACTAGTAGCTTTGTCGGGCTGCAGTGAAAAAGGCATGGCAGTGCTGAGGGCACTAGGATTACCTTCGCTCTTACCTACTGCCGCCGCTGCAACACTCGCCATTTCTGCTTCCATTTCGCCTCCATTGAAATCTCTCAACAGCTCCCCAAGGTCATCTTTCCTCCTTTCTCACTCTGCTTGTTTGTTTGTGTGTTTACGTGTGTGTGTGTGTGTGTGTGTGTGTCTCTCTCTCTCTCTCTTTGCGTGTCTCTGGTTTTGTGCAATGGTTACATTGGTTACATAGTGTAACAAGGTTATACTATGTTACACTTCTCATACGGACATGGAATAAATGCCTTTGAATTGTCTTGCACTGACTTTAAATGTCATGCATCTTTTGGAGGGTTAGGCTTGCAGACGAATTGATAAGCCCCTGTGTTTACAAGGTGGATTTGGTCTATTCAATTACTGTGACACACACAAGGAAGCGATGAATAGACTTGAATATATACCCGCTCTCAGATTTCTCTCTGCCTGCCTCTGATCTTGTTCTCCAAACCCTCAATTATCCTATGTCCCTCTCCTTGTCTTTCTGACTGTTCTGGTTTCGTTCTCCAAACCCTAAGAATATCCAATGTTTGTGGTTAGGGCTTGACATATCCCAAGCAGAAGCATGTCACTCTCCTTCCTTATTTCTTTTGTCTCCACCAGATTCCTAAAAGCTACAGGAGCTATTTTGCTAAGCCTTACAGTCATTGGTTCTGGTGTCTGTCTCTCCAGTCTTATGCTTCTTGCTTACCCATCCCCAATTCACCAGATGCATTTTATGGAGGCTTAAATTGTGTAGGTGTGAGTTTTCTTCTCTCTCTCTCTCTCTCTCTCTCTCTCTCTCTCTTTTGGTGCTTTTTCTTGTCTTGATCAAAAACCCTAAACAGTCAAAAAGGAAATTTGTTGGAGATCATGCACCTATTTGGTGCAGAAGCATTTGGATTACAGACAATCTGGCATGCTTTTTTTTTTGCCTGATGTTGTGTCTTGTTACTTGACAATCTTTTTGTCAGCAGTTGCTGTATTCCATAATGTCAAGTGCAAAAGGAATCAGAAAAAGAGACCTTCTGTGGAGAATGATGAGGGTTTGTTCATGCCCTTGCTTGTTAAATCTGGAAAAGATCTATATCTTTGTTCATTCATTTTGCAGGTCCTTCTTGGGGCAGAAAACCTTACACAATCCAAGTATCAGTGTTCTCAAGTCCCAAATTCTAGGATCAAGACAGGTGTTGCAAGCTGCTTGCTCAGCATTTCCAGTGATTGCTGTAGCAGCCACAGGAGGCCAAGTCACCCAGATGACAGAATCACATGTGTGTGCATCTCCCAGACTGCAATACAACTATTATACGAGTTTAGAGTAATCCAAGCTTGGAAGTGTAGACTGCAATCTCTTCACAATGCTCACATGTTACTCTAGATGCCACCAACAATTCTGTGAGATTTTAGCAGTGATTGCTCATGATAGTGGGGGTGAGGTCTCACATTGTGTCTAGTTTGATTGAGCAGGGACTTGAAGATGGCTCCAAAGATGGAGCACCTTTGCCAGATTTGGTGGTATGGTTCCATCAAGCCTACTTCATTTCTAAGAATACAGCAGCAAACCCCTGATGTAAAATGGATTTGATGAAAATGGCATTCTTTTGATTCTGGATTTCACAGCTCAGCTCTATTTCTGAGTTGAACATTGCAGTCACTTAAGACAACTGAAAAATATAAAATTTCTAGTGATTACTAACTGTGTGTTTTCTGATGAATTTCAGACAGAGTTTATGGTGGACATGTCATGTGAAGGATGTGTCAAGTCAGTACGCACCAAGCTGGAGCCTTTGGAGGGTACAAATTTTTGTCTCTGTTGAAGTCTCCTATTGGAAAGTTTAGATGGTGTCCACTTTCTTGACTATTTTTGGCTCCTTTGTTCTAGTGTGGATTGAACACATGCTGCTTCATTGAGGGAATTCTTATTTGTGTGTGCTCATTGTGCAGGAGTTAAATCGGTTGATGTTGACTTAGGAAATCAAGTGGTGAGGGTTCTGGGATCTGCTACTGTGAAAAACTTGTCAGCAGCACTAGCACAGTCAGGACGCAAGGCACGACTTATTGGTCAAGGGCTTCCTGAGAGTGGGTGGTCTCCCATGGTTCTTTGAATTGTGTCATATTATTGTTGTTGTGTTGCTTTTGTTTCAACCAGCTTAGATCTGAGGGAAGGCCACAGGTAACTCAGATGATCCAGTTCTCACGTACTTTTTGTTCACTTCTCAAGGCATCGATGCCGATATTAGTTCTGAATTCAATGTTAGGACAGATTCTGATATAACTTTTGGAAATGCTACTGCAGACTTTGCTCTATCAGCAGCAGTGGCTGAGTTCAAGGGTCCTGAGATTCATGGGGTTGTGCGCTTTGTGCAAGTTAGCATGGAGCTTGCACGTATTGAAGCCTCCTTCAGTGGTCTTCCTCCTGGGTCACATGGCTGGTCTATTAATGAATATGGAGACCTTACTCGGGGGGCTGCCAGCACTGGTCAAATTTTTAACACATCTACAAACCAGCAAGATGTCCCTGTAAGTGTTCTCTGCCTTATGGTTTTAGGTGAAACCTTGTAGTTAAGGTGAAGAAATTGTTTACATGTGTGTATTTTGGTTGGAGCAGGTGGGGGACTTGGGAGTACTGGAGGCAAATGAAGGAGGTGATGCTGAATACTCAGGAACGAAGGAGATGCTGAAGGTTGGTGATCTGATAGGGCGTGCATTGGTGGTATATGGTGATCATGATAAATCAAGGCCTGGGACTTCAGCTGCAGTCATAGCCAGGAGTGCTGGAGTTGGTGAGAACTACAAGAAGCTTTGCAGCTGTGATGGCACTGTGATCTGGGAATCTACTCCCAATGATTATGCGAGGGTGTAATTTGTGAAATCTTTGAGGCATGAAAGTATTGAAGACTGTTTTAGAAATATTTTCCAGATCCTCTTGATAGATACCACAGAATTTTTTCTCTAAGGGATAAGACAAGTATATATTGTAGGTAACCAGCTCTCATGGATTGTTTTTCCACTTTCTTAGCAAGATTAAGAACCAGAATGGTCTGAGTTGGCAGGTACATTCTTCTGACAATTTATCAAGTGCTCAGATGTCTGCATCAAGATTGGTATGTTCCAAAATAACCCCCTGTTGTCTCTGCAGCATAAATCTGACAAGAGCCTCAAATACAAAACCAACTGTGCATCAAGTTTCACTGAATGAATTTTTGCACATATTCATTTCATGAATGTTTTGGATTCTTTTCTCAACTCGTTTTTATTATTTAGGAAATAAAAACAATTTTGTTCCAAGTCAAAGCATTCCATTTTATCTCCAAGCCCTTCTAACCCAAAGCATTGAATGAAGAGTTGTACATGTTCATGTCATCCTTCCGTAATTTGGATCATAACATTCAGATATGACAATGGGATTTGCATATAATTTTGTAACTTGTCATTTGGGATCAAAGCTCAACCAAACCGCTGAATAAAAAAATTTCCAAATTCAGCATTCATCAACAGCAATGACACTCCAAATGGACTACAACTAAAGTTACTATGTTGACCACTTGCAAATTGAAACCTTGACACTGCTGCTGAGGCTGGAGTACTCCACAAAGAAACTGAGGGCTATGATAGCCCAGAGGTTGTATTGCAAAAAGTCAAAAAGTTCAACTTGCTCCACCTATATCTCCTCTGCCCTGACCCACACATTTCTTGGACCAAAAATTAATAATGATGTAAATCTATGTCCGAAAACAGTAAAACATGCAAGTGGTGCACATTCCACTAATCTACCCACAAGATTTTGCATCTCAAACTTTGACTCAAATCTCATCACCTTTCTTTCATCAAAGTACTACACAATATTCACTGGAGACTG
Organism: Sphagnum tenellum; assembly: GCA_963921925.1. Taxonomy (NCBI): domain Eukaryota; kingdom Viridiplantae; phylum Streptophyta; class Sphagnopsida; order Sphagnales; family Sphagnaceae; genus Sphagnum; species Sphagnum tenellum. The sequence continues at coordinate 809,753 of OY998142.1, forward strand.
AACAAGCCTTCCTCAAGGTTAAACAAGGAAAAGGGATTCTTCTTGACAAAAAACAACTAAACATCAATTTATCAAAGACTGAAAATCAATATTTGCAATAGATTTAGTTCTAAAAATTCTGAAGATAGCCATGGTAGCATGGCATGTGCATAGCCGTTACTGTACTGAAAAACATTTGGACCCCGTACTGCACCAAATAATCAGAGAGATTAATTGCATCTACGCAGAGGTCCACACATACAGGGAGTGCTCATCAAAGTGGAAGCAGATGTGCACCACAGGCATAGCAGTTATAAAAACAATTTAAATTGACAGATGAAAACCAAGAACCAAGATATTCATAAGAGAGTTCCAAAACAAGGAAAGACTACGAGGATTTTAGGATGCAACTATTACTCACAGAGAAGGGGCAGATCAGGTTGGGGCTGCAGGAGCTTCTAAGGTTTGAAAAAGTGGAGCAGAGCTGCTGCAGACGCCTGAGATAAACATTGATGTACATATAAAGGAGAGGAAGCAGTCTCAGCCTTCCGACACACTACAAGTAATTGGGCATGAGGACATTCCTGGACAGATCAAAACCCACACAATCTAACAACAAATTCAATAGGAAACAACTGCCATCAGATGCAATTGACAATAATGAGCTAATCAACCCTCATAACCCAAAATTTCTCAAGAGTTCCAGTATGCAAGTGGCAAGCTGTACAATTGTTGTGACCTGCATTGACAATCATACGGTTACAATTGCACTTATGGCTGTCCATAACATTGCAGATACTCTGACCATCCAATATTTAGTCGTGCTCAGAAGCCATCTCAATTTCTTGTGTCATTACATTCAATGCTGAATAATTATCCACAACAATGTATGTACTATGTACCTTTTGCTATATAGAATGTACAAGAGAGGGATTAGTAATCCATACCCCTGCTTGATCTCTTCTCAACTAGTTTAGTGAAAAGAGAGTTTAGAAATCACTTCCAAGAGATTCAATGATAAGCTGGTATCCATCTGGTACAGAGCCTTGAGATTGAATGCATTCCATCAACTGAGGCACATCCGTATTTACGTCCAAGTAGTTGGACAGCATCAGGAGGAGATGGAAGTCTGCAATCCGTTTTACATATGGCTTGTTCCTGTTGTGCCCCAGATGAACCTTGAGTGCTTCAAGACTTGAAAACGGCTGACGATTCTCAACTGGAAACGTACAAGAAAATGGACCCTGAAGAGACCCACAGTTCATCACTTTCAGTCGACAACCAATACAAATAGCATATGGTGAGATGATCTTCAATCTTTCTGAGAATTAAAAGGACCTTTCTAGACCTTGAATTGATAAATCATACAAAAGCTTCAGATGTCCAAGAAACAAATCACAAGGGCAGAAAACCTCATATGTGACAAGAGTTGAGCCTCTTGAGAACATATTCTTCTTCATGGCAAATCTGGAAGCAGGTAGCTAGAAAGAATAACTAGAGAAAGACATCAGATCCAATTGAGACTTTCTTTGCTTGAACCACCCTCATATCCACGGCCCACATCAAGTTTGAGTGCAGCAAGATGAGAAGGAAGAAACAGAGATAGGGAGAGAGAAAACGTAATAGCACTGAAAGGAAAGAGAACTGAACCTCATGATCCAGGATCTTGACAAGAACAAGGAAGAAATCATTGTCCACATCCCGTGTATCCTTGCTGAGAATCACGACATCCTTAGCCATACGGGACAGTTTGGGGTCAAGATCAGGACAATCCTCAACGAACCAGCCCTCTTTGTACAATTTCACGCACTGATCACTCAATTGGAAAGCCTCAAAATGCACATCGGTGCCACCTTCGTCATTCCCTTCAAGCTTCACTATGGCAGTGGCCCAACACTCGAATTCAGACTCTGCATGAAGCTGTGCTGCTTGTCTGATCTCGATGCTAGAGAGAGTGTAATCCTTTTTGCTTTGGCTGACCGTTTGGGTGAAGATGAACCCTACTTTCCTTAACCCTAGCCCTGCAGCAATGATATCCGCATGCTTCTCCTCCTCCATGTCTCTCATGAGAAGAAGACGGTCTTCAGAGCCTTGCTGTGGAGGCTCATAGATAAACTCCACCGACACTTCGCCTGCTTCATTCACTGAACCGTACATGAATCCTCCTCTCTTCACTGCAAATGCAAGGCTCTGATGCACATAGTTCTGGAATGAGTTTGCGGCGTCCCTGTCTAAAGACAAGGAGCTGCAATGCGGTTTTTCTTGACGCTCGATCCGGGTTTGACGTGCAATCAGATCATCCATGGTCATCTTCTTCCCAAAAGTTCCGTGTGGAGTTACAGGCGGCCCTGCCACAACTCTCTCCCCACTATACACAAGGTATACCATAGCTCCGTGCGTGAGTCCAAGAGACGATAAACTGGAATCCAAATTCTTCATATCAGTAAAAGAAGCAGCATCTCTGTCGGCCCCTTTCGCAAGCAATAGCGCTCGATTTCGTGACAGCAACTGTTGTGACACAGGCACATTCAAGGTTTCTGCAATCGCGTACTGCAGTTGTTTGACAGTTGCATTCGCATCCACCGTCACACGCTCCAATCCATCTCTGCTCCTCACTCTTATCAGCATCTTGATTGATCAAAAAAAAAAAAACACGAACTCCGAAGAACCACCACACAAGACCACAAAACTCAACTCAACCACGCTCTTATCACTTTATCCAAAAGCTTACAAAACACTGCAATCTCGGGGCGCAAACACCACGACAAGACAAGCCAACCCCACGAGACCTAAATCGTCTTCTCCCTCCTCTTCCTCTTCTTTGTCCTCCTTCCCTTCGAAAGCAAACTTCGAGCTGCAAAAGGAGGGTTGCTTATTCCCTACTGGGAAACAACAAAACCCTAATTGATCTGGACGTGTATCACGAGGTAAACGACACGACACACCGGAACCCTAAAATCGAAGTTCGAGGTCCCAGAGGAAGGTTGCCTCTTCCCTGCGTATAAGCAGCAAGCCTAATTAGGGTTTTGATAGATCTAGACGTGTGTTACAACGTGAACGACACTTCCAAACCCTAACAACAAGCTTCTTCCCTACTAAAACAACAAGCCCTAATTAGGGTTTGTTAGACACACCGAAACCCTAAAATCAAACTTCGATGTCCAAGAGGAAGGTTGGTTCTTCCCTTCATATAAACAGCGAACCCTAATTAGGGTTTGGTGGATCTAGACGTATTTTACGAGGTGAACGACACGCACCGAAAGCCCAAAAACAAGCTTCTTCCCTCTGAAACAACGAACCCTAAGTAGGGTTTATTAGATCTGGACGTGTGTCACGAGGTGAACGACACACCGAAACCCTAGAAAAGATCGATAAATGGTATGGGTGTCACTAGTCACTACCACTACTACCTAGTACCTACTCCTGCCACCTCCCTTTGTCTTGTTGGAGTGAGATTTGGGATTGTTTTGTGTTTTGGGAGTGGATTTCGACTTTTGAATTCCTTAACAAAGTTTCTGAAGTTCCCATTTCTTCAATTTTCTTGTCTTTTCGTTGGGTTTTTTTGTTTTTCGGGCTTCTCTTCAAGGTGTTGGTAGGTGGGCTATGGTTGGTCGGTGGGTGGGCGTTCTGTGGTTGGTAAGGCCTATGGATGGGGATCTTATTAGAATATAAGGCACTCGCCCAAGGCAACAATCCAAGGTAGTTGTTGAATTCTGGTAACTCCCCTGTCTGAGGGCCTTACCATGCATAATTGAAATGTTAACCCTAGTTTTCCATATCTAGCAGCAACAATCCTACTCATTGTGACGGCCTTTACGTGAAGAGGGAAGAATGCAGATTTAAGGTGCCCTCCAAATACAATAGGAAACCCCTGACAAGTCATCACTTGGATGGTAATGCCCTGCTAATTGAGAACCTAGGGCAGAGCCTGAGGTTTGTTTGTTGGTGTAATGCCCTACTGCTAGAGCATTACTTTCTTTACAAGTTGAAGTAGGGTAGAGAGACCGGTCATAGTACACTTAAGAACACAGAGGCTCTTGGCGATCTCACGAGATTATGGTTAGATCTGAGGTCCAAATAAGGATTGTAGAGGAGGTCTGGGCACACCTAGTGTGCTTTAGATCGCCCAATTTGGACTTAAAATGCAAAAGTTACTGGCTCTAGAAGGTCTCGGCCTCATTGAAAAAAAATTCAAGAATTCTGAAACAACAACCTCCCTACCTTTCAACAATGCACATCCTATAAACAAGCATTGTAACATTGACACTTGTCAAAAATCTATCTTATCACCAAACATGCACATTTTCAAACTAATCACAAACGTTGAAAAAACCAACACTTCTTAATGATTGTTTCAAATTGAAACCTCAAAAGGGGTTTTAAAGGTATTTGGTTATCAAACCCTAAAGGTTTAAGAAACCCTAATTAAGTAATCACTCTCTTGTGTGGTGCCACTCCAAAACTCTAAAACCAATTCCCCCACCCTCTCCTGTCTCCACACTCAAAAGCCCTTGACTCTCACTCTCTTTCATTTCTTACTTGCAAGCTCAGAGGTGCTTTTTCACAAAGCTCCTCCAACAATGGCAACTAGCTCCTCTCTCTCATTCAAATGCCCGTGCTTCTTTGTGTTTTTGTTATGTACATCGCCTTTGACCATTTTTAATGTTAGGTGTTTCATGTGTGTGCAGGTGGTGGCATAGCTCAAGGCACCTCTTGAGTTTGTGAGCTCATGTAGACACCTGTGGATGAGTAGTTGGGGTATTGTATCAAGTCCACCCCAAGTTTATGCATCACATTAGATTCTAGTTCCTCATACACTAACTCTGTAACTTTTTCTACCAAAAATATTTTCAACAACGATTAAATTTTTTAACACTGTTGTAAATGCAATTGGAAAATTCAATCCAAATTCTACTATTCCATTTTCCTAGATTGATGATTCAATCATCAATTTTTGCAAGTTGTTATTATTTTCTCCCTTATGATCTGTATGTTTCTTGTGTGCAATTGTTGTTGTCACGGATCTCGATAATGTGGCATTCTAAAACTTGATTTCCTTCTTTGTTGAAGTAGTTACAACATGTTATGTTTTCATTATCCACATGAATATGTAATCTCTTAGGCTTTGTAGTTGGATTATTGTTGTCAAGTTTACCTGTTGGTTGTTTTATTGACCTCAAAATTACACTTTTTGAAATATTGTTTCGACATTCAACCTTGTTGCTCATGGCAGTAGCAAAATCTGTTACAGTCAGTTTCTTGGAAATCCAAGAAATGAACTTACTGTCCAAGTTGTTTCAATGTAGTAACTAGGGTACTATATTAGGTCCACCATCATCAATCCTCTTGATCCCCTTCAAAAAGTTGTGTTTTATTGAACCTTGTGTCTTGAACCTCAAACATGTTGTTGTTAGGTGGTCTTTTCCCGAATCATGTCCTTTAATATCAACCTAGGTAGTTGGTCCTCTTGATTTGGGTGCAACCTAAACATTAAAAGCTCACTACCATTTTGTTTAAGGAAATTGCATTGCATTGTCTTTACATACAAAGATCCACTATGCAAGTCTTCATAATTTCTAGATGGAGAATATGGATTTATATGTTAGAAGGAAATACAAATGAGATCATTGGACAATGGTAACTAAAACATAGGCTTATTCTTGTTTTTGTTGGTATGCCAATACTTTTTTTCCACATTGGTATGCACAAAGCTTGTGACTATAAACCTTCATGAGATGCCACATCTACTAGAAACATTGCCTAAATATTCTTTAGGTTGAGTTGGAGTTGAGTTCGAAAACATCATCACTATGTTAGTATTGGGATCTGCATCATCTAGAATTGGCTTTGGAGCTTGAAGTCGGGTAATCTTTGTGTCTTGTGACTTCTTGCAGCTAACAAGTCGTAGTAGGGGACCCTTGAGTTGCATTGCCTAAAGAATATGTCCTAGCAATGTTATTGATCCCCAACAGCAACTACTCTTTCCCTTGTTCATCCCAAATAATTGTTGTTCTATTTTTGTTGATCCCATGAGCAACTACTCCTCCCTTTTTTCATCCCCAACAACTCCAACTACTAATTTCCCTTCTTTTTTATCCTCAACAATAACTATTTTTTTCCCATAACCAAACATTTAAAGTAACATTCATGTGCCCCACTCTTGCATAATAAAAATCATCTCATGGCCCATCACCAAACTAATCTCATATAAAACTATTCAATTTTTTTACAAATCTACCCACATAAACTCCTAATACCAAACATTAAAATTTGATGGCTAGTCACCACTATGAAAAACCTAAAACATCTTTTTTCAACCAAGTGTTTGGTAATGGGATAAAAACAATTATACCCATATTTTTTGGTCTAACCTAGGCCAATAGTTGCACTACATGAGTGTTCGATGATTAGCCTATGTTTAGTGATGGGCTAATTTACCTTAACTTTGTATGGTGGGAATTACATTTATAATTGTCAATGTACATGGTTGCCCAATGCATAAGCATTTCATAAAACAAAACACATGTTATCCATGTTTATATTTTATACCAATTTCATAGTTTGGAAACTAGAATCAATGAGTAAGGGTAATATGTATGTATACCCTTGACGGATGTTTTTCAAAATTACATACAGTTAACCCCTTTATAATCACACCCTTGGTGACTAGTTTTTTTGTGACACTAATGAATTATGATTCAAACATAACCCTTTAACATGCGCAAACTTTAGCAATTATTCTATAAGTTGCCAATCTTAGTCATAGTTCTTCATCTCTTCCAAACATAATAGCTAATGCATCTCTATCACTAACTGATTTGTGTAAGAGGGATGCCTTTTTAACATTACGTTTTCTAGTTCATTAATACTATTATGATTGTCTTTGACGCGCCCCCAAGTTCCTTGTTAGACCTAAAGAGGGTCCAAATATGTTAGAGAGCGAAAATAGTTAAAACTTGGTGCCGCTCCTAGCTTCTAGAACTAAAAGGGGTGAAAGGGGCGTGCTGAAAGCTCTGGGATTAGACTAGCAAGAGGGATAACTATTTAGTTACTCGGTCCTGCATCAAAACCAATCACAAGTTGGTTAATTCACCTTTAGAAACACTCTTGGTGTTAGGACAAGCCACGGGCAACACGGACTCACTTGACTCACCAAGGCCTGGATTCGAGGGAAGCCACCACCTTCCCCCGTATAGTATTCTCTGTGTTGCTTCGTCGCACCCGCATTCGAATGGCTTTTATTCTCGAGACTCCCAAGGAGGACTCCTGAAACTATCCTAGATTGGATTCTCAGGACTTTGGGAGCTCATAACTCCCGGCTCACACCTCTGATTGGGACAAGGTCTAAAGCAAACTTGTAGCTCTCCTCAAGAGCTTTTCAACGGTGTGTTGCACTCCACCTGCACACATTGGGGTCGGGTCGATTCCCGACTTTTAGTGGTCGGGAGTCAAATTGTCAGTTTGACTCCCGGCCCTTCTTTCGACCATAACTTCTGTTGTAAATGTCCGACTAGCTCATGTGAGGCCATTTTCGACATCTACATTTCAAGACCTTTCCAACGGTATAAATAACACCTCTAGTCGAGGTTTTTGACCTCTACAATTGAGCTTTGAAATTTTGGGAGTCCCGGAGGACTCCAAGTTCCCACTTTTGGGAGTGTGAGTCTCATTTTCACACTTGCCTCAAAGTGGGGTTGTGACAATCTTGGTTTTTTTTCATGTGTTCACATTTGCTTATACATGTTTTGTACTTTTTGTGGATAGATTTCCATTCTTAGTTATACATATATATATAAGGTTTTATTTACAAGATTGTGACTACATGTTTTTTTTTTAAATCTAATTTTTTTTTATGCTCAATAAAGGTGTCAACAATTGTTTAAATTTTCTAGGTGGCTTGTTTGAAGCTCTACTATGCATTATTAAACTTGAAAAAAAAGGTTGTGATTAGTGTTTGTTTTAATGTAAAGATCTACATGAAGCTTGAATTCCTTGTGTATTTTGTCAATTTATTTTTTTTAATTGAAAATTTTTACTTTCTTAACAAGCTCACATTTTTTTGTTTGTTTACAATAGAAAATTACGATCTTTTTCTTTTCTCTTCAATTGGATTCATTGTTCGAAATTTACACAACTTGCACACAAAGCAACACCAACATTGTCAAAGGGCACTACAATTTTCAAAACCTTAATATTTGCCTTAGATGTCCTTCATTATAATCACATTTACTAAAAATAACCTTTACAAATGTTTTGTGCTGCTAACTAGTGAGATAATAACTCAAAAAAATGATGTTTCAAGCTAAAATGGATGGTTACCAAAAATGTATGACACAAATAAAAATGATGATTCTTACTAAAACAAGATGGCTACCAAAAATGTATGACACAAATAAAAATGATGTTTCTTACTAAAACAAGATGGTTACCAAAAATGTATGACACAAATAAAAATGATGTTTCTTACTAAAAGAGATGGTTATCAAAAAAATTCTGACACAAACAAGAATGTGAGTGAAAAGGGTGTGATTATAAAGAGGGTTTACTGTAACTAGTTTCCAACCCTTATTTGCAGGTTCTAAAAACTCACAAACTCGATTTTGACCCTTAACTAGGGTTCTAACAAAATCAAAGAATTGAGTCAAAGAACCTACCCCAAACTGATGATTTTTTGTCAGTTCTTCCACAGAACCGACGGGTTTTTTTCAAAAAACCTGGAACCTATAGGTTCTTTTGATTCTCAAGGTACTATAGAAACGAAACTAGAATCTTTGATGGTTGAGATTTTGCATAAAGTATTATTGTGAGTTATGGGGTAGCTATGGTATTGGGCTTAAATCCTGTGGCCCATATTTTAGGGTTACAGCTACAATTTGGTTTAGGCATTTTACAGTTAAGATTGAATTCTCCGAAGACCATTTCTTAGGGTCAGGGTTTTAATTTGGCTCATGAGTTTTAGGGTTTTGGACTCAAGTCATGGGGTTCAATTTTTAGGGTTACAATGAAGGAAGGTTTCTTTAAAGTTTTTCAGGTTCAGTCAATTTCTAGGGTTAGAATTAAGGATTGGTTAATGTGTTTTAAGGTTTTCGATTCAATTCATGGGTTCCAATTTTTTAGGATTTGGATTTAGTTCTCGAATTTTTAGGGTTTTGAGGACTCAATTTTGGGGGTTAAGCACTGACTACACTTGCAACTAATCATTTGATTCTGAATGCACTTTCAAATGATTATCAAAAAACTATTAGATATTCACATGCAATACATATTATTGCATAAAATAAAATACAAACCTTTGTTACTACCACCATAACACATATTTGTGGGATAATAACTATTGCTGGATTTGCTTTCCCCAACATACTTACTCTCTCTCTCCCTTATCACACAGACCACCACCTTTTTTGCCTTCTCTGCCCTTTTACAGCTCATTATAATGATTCCCAAAAATCTCCTTCTTAAATTGTTGATGAAACCCATTTTTTTAAAATTATATATTTTGACATTGTCAATGGCAGATACAATGATCTTGGATTATCATGACACAAACTAAGACATTTTCTTCCAAATGATTAAATATTTTGACAAAATCTGTGAACCATCCACTGCAGGAACCCTATATCAACTAATTCATGTAAAACACCCATGTGGAGTGATGCAATGATCACTAAGGAGGCACCTTTTGACTACTTACTACTTACTCTGCACACAGAAGTTAGGACTTCAACTTCGAAAGCCATTGTAACTCCCATGCACCAAAGTATACTCTACATTGCTAGTGTTGAAAATTGTCTTCAAAAAGGCAAGACCTTCAAGTAACCTTTCCACCTATATTAATACAATGATTGACCTCAGAAGAAAAACACACACATGCACACATTGTTGCTCTTGTAAATTTCATCTTGGGGTTTCTCCATTTCAAGTTGAAGAACAAAAGTAAGGTCAAGCACAAAAGACCCTAGTCATTACCATAGCAGACAAGTACAGACTTACAGAGAAATTCTGCTCACAAAGCACAGTTGCTTCCTGTAGCCTGAGTCATGCGTGCATACATGGTGGCCATGAAGAACATTGGGGGCATGTCCATGCAAATGCACAGAATGGCACATATACTGACAGAGAAACGGGAGGATGACAGAATGACATCTCTGCCTTGCCAAACATTATGCACTCCAACGCACAAGGGCATGATCATGTGTCCACTCAAAATCTGATGACTAACAAAGTTAAACCTTGAAGCCTCGGCTGTTCCGGCGACCTCGGGCCTTCTCAAACTTGCGACCCTTTGCACGTGTGTATGGCTTAGTATTACTATGTGGCACACCAGGTGCCCTTCCAAAGTGCTTCACTGCCTCCCGAGCATTCTTGGGGCCCCGCAACAAAATCTGCAACAACCCATCTTATGTGACTGATAACTACACCAACTTCTAGGACTTAATGGTGAAAAGGATTGTTTTGACTTTTGAACGTCCATTTCCCAGTCAATGAAAATGAGCAAAAATGAACAACAGCTAACCAAGTTCCAGGCACAAAACTAGCATACACTCCATAACTGAGAATTTCAAAATCCTACTGAAGGGACACAATTAGATGTCAAAAGTATCCTCAATGCTCAGCAGATGTGAAAATGGCATCTAATTGTGCACAAGGACACATAAGACCTGCAGATTCTGGGGTGAAATTCTCTGCAAACTTTGTACTTACAGTGTTTGATCCTGTAGGTGCACGGAGTGCAAGCTGATCAAACGTGAGCACTTCACCACCAGCCTTGAGAATGCGGGCTCGAGCAGTCTCAGTGAAGCGGAGAGCAGCCACCTTGAGAGCTGGCACCTCATACAATCTAGTATCATCAGTCACAGTCCCAACAATCACAGCGATCTTGTCTTCCTGCAAAAAAAATTCAGCAATCGTCAGAAGTGCAATTCCACAGTATACAGAACTAGGGAAATACAAATCTCCGGCATGAAAGTCTTATCTGCTGTTCATTCAAAAATCTTCCCGCACAATGAGAACTTCTAATGCCTATAAATTAAGTCCACCTGAATAAAATTGGCAGGTGATCAGCTAATAAGGTTATAGAGATTCTGACAAGATACCAGCAAAAAGGAGGAAAGCCAATCCTAAAGAACACTTTGTACAACAGCAACAGTCAAAGATATGTTTTCTGCTGCTTGTTCAAACATCATCTCTCTGTCAATAAACTAAACAGACACTGATGAAATCTGACTAGCTGTAATGGCATCTCAGGGCATGAAGATGGGAAATTGGAACAGGAAGAAGAGGAGCTGACCTTTCCAGCCATATATCTGACAAGGCGGGACAGAGAAAGAGGGGGCCGATTAGTCCTGCTCATGAACAGGCGCTTCAACACCACGCCATTGAATGAGCTTCCAGTTCTCCTGACCAGAAAACGGTAGAGCTGCATCCCTTCCACAGTTACAACCATCAGGACAGTAAGACCAAAGACCAGAACAAAGAGTCTGTCCATAAACTCTAAACCTCACCTCTGATTCAAACATCAGGAAATCTTCCACTGAATTTCCCATCAGATTCGCTTAGCTGCAAGAAGAGTGCTCAAGGATTTCAATCCAGTGAGAATGGATCTATAGCACCTGCAACACTGATGGAACTTTGATCACCCTGTGAAATAGGGACGTCTTGTAAAGGTTTTCTTGAACATACCTTCACAAGAAGCTTCAGGTACACATTCTCACTCTTTGGCGCAGTGCGTTTGGTCTTCTTGTTGCGACCACCTGCCTTCAAGTCGATACCCTACAACATCCAAAAACCAGCAAAAGTTGCAGTCAGCCGAAAATCAAAATCCCATACTGCAGTCAGAACCTCAAACTGTAATGGCTTCACGAACAGAGACCATAAGCTAACCTTGAAAACTGAAGTTCAAAGGCAATGGGAACTATGAAATCAACCAGAGATCACAGTACGCTTCAGACAAAAAGGAAAGAGGAGGCTTGGAAACCTAACCCTTAAACAAAACAAACCCAGTTCAAGGAGACTGAAAATAGCAGAAAGATACTCATCATTGCCACTGCCTGATGATGGTCCCCTCTACAGAAAAAAGAAATTAGCATAGTGCTCTCCACACAATAAAGAGAGCCGGAATCCAAACGATGAAGGCGGAGTCTAACACCATTGAAAGCGTGAACAAACACAGAAAGCCTTGTAGAGAAGGAAAAAAACGATATAGCTGACGGAAAGAAACTCACCATGATTATTATTAACTATGAAACGTCGTCCGTCACAAACGCAAAGCTCCAAACTCATGCAAGCCTGCAAACCAAGACCGTGGGAAAGAAACGTGAGAATAACAAAGGCACATTAATCTGCTGAGCACCAAACCCTAAAATTGATCTGAGCCGTCCATTTCCACGTCGCACAGTGGACAGTCAGATGAGGTTCGAGAGACTGATCGGACGGCTTTAAATGGGAGATGGGAACTGGACTTATAGCTCGTAGTTAGGGTTTGGAGCTCTCTCTTCTTCTTTTGTCTTTGTATCTGTTTGGAAGGATAGTAGGACTTGCGCGAGACGGTCTTTCTGTCATCATCATCGTCAGGCGTCGCCATGGGTCGTCGTAAGTGCTCTTCTGTTCCTCTATGCTTTCTTGTTGATGATTAAATTTTCTCTTTTTCTTGCCTGCTTTTCTACCTAGTCGAGGAGTACAGGGATGGTCGCCGCCGACAAGTTTTTGTGGGGGAAGTTGTGTAGAACCGGGATGTGTTAATATTTGGCGGCTGTCTTCGTAGTTTGAAGATTTATTTTCGAAAGCTTCGTTATTTTTGCGTCGTGCCGCTAAGCCATGTGCGGGATGCTTGTGGTTTCGGATCGCTGACTTTTCCTTTGTAGGCCCAGCAAGGTGCTATCGGCAGATCAAGAACAAGCCGTATCCGAAGTCACGATTCTGCAGGGGTGTGCCAGACCCCAAGATTCGCATCTATGATGTGGGCATGAAGAAGAAGGGAGTGGACGAATTCCCCTTTTGTGTGCACTTGGTCAGCTGGGAGAAGGAGAATGTGTCCAGCGAGGCGCTGGAAGCTGCTCGCATTGCCTGCAACAAGTACATGACTAAGTTTGCTGGCAAGGATGCTTTCCACCTCCGGGTGCGAGTACATCCTTTCCATGTGCTCCGCATTAACAAGATGCTTTCATGTGCTGGGGCTGATAGGCTTCAGACAGGAATGAGGGGAGCTTTTGGAAAGCCACAAGGTGTTTGTGCTCGAGTTGCCATTGGGCAGGTGTTGTTGTCTGTGCGCTGCAAGGATAACAATGGAATCCATGCTCAAGAAGCTCTCCGCAGAGCCAAATTCAAATTCCCTGGTCGCCAGAAGATCATCCTCAGCAGGAAATGGTATGTAACCAGGCCCATCTTAGAAGAGCACTTTAATAATATGTGTGTGAGTCAACTGACTCATGCAGGAATCTTTTGAAAGATTATCAGGAGTGCTTAGCAGTTTCTCTACAAGGTATGCACTTGGAGTCTATGAAGTATCCATCAGCTTCCTGTTAGTATGAAGTATGGGCATATGATCTATGTTGTCTGCTTTTCTTTTTCTGTTTGTAATTTTGTAGGATCACTGTTAGATGTGGCATAGTTGTAAGCTTCAGCACCATACTGTTGAATAGCATATTTCCTGCCACTGAGAATATGCTTCCTCAAAATCCTGTTGCAGGGGGTTCACAAAAATCTTGAGGACGGACTATGTCAAGTGGAAGGAAGAAAACCGTCTTCAGCATGATGGTGTGAATGCAGTGGTATGTGTCTCTTTCATACCAGTTTTGTGGTGTTTCAGGATGCAGTCAACACCTTTATGCTGTTGTGTTGCTAGTTTTGTATTTTCCCTGTGCTTGATTGCTGTAACAAGTGAGACTGTCACTTTTGTTCACTTTCTGTCACTTTTTGTTTCTTCCTTGTAATTTCTCCTTTCTGTGCCTGTTCCTTCTTCTTGGTTGTACAAGTGCTTATCTAGAAGTTTTTCTTTGACTTTTAAGGAAAAGTTTTAGCTGTGTTCTGGCTTTCGTAATCATGAGTATGAAGATTTCTGGATTCTCATGAGAGTTACTATTGTTGTATCATTTGTTTGTCACAGCTTCTTGGATGCCATGGGCGACTGTCAAACCGAACACCAGGGAGAGCTTTTGTAGACGCTGCTGTGTCCTCTGCCTAAGGGTAGAGCCAGCAAAATGCTGGAACATTTAATTTTGAGCAATGATATTGGGTTCATTGTATGCACCCGAGTGCATGGAAATTCAATGTTTGTGATTATTTGAGGATGGAATCAAGTTGTCACATATAATCAAAACTTTTTGTGTACATCCATGAATGGGGGTGAATTGTTGAATTGAAAAATCAAAGGACAAACACATAATAGACATGCACCAAATATTTTACAGGAACATAATGCATTGGAAACAGGACTTTAGAGATAGCTTTGCAAACAGGATGCTCAAATCCAAGTTGTTTGGCTAGAGTTCGAGCACCTCTTTGACATGTGGTTGTCACACTAGCACACTTTTGTATGATTACTCACAACATCAGATCTGTATGGTCAAGTCATAGTCATGAGCTGCCTCTTTTCAGTGGTTGAGTCTTCATCTTGTGTCTGGAAACATAAGAGAAACCTACCGTACTGATGATTGTATATGGTCTGCCCAAACCTTTGGGTTGATCAACTATAGACCTGTCAGACACCCCAGACACACTGAAAACATTCTGCTGGTGCTTAATGCTTGAGTCAAGCACATTGTCCCCCCAATCTTACTGTAAAACATTTGATCACAATGAGTATGTTGGGCAAAGAGATGTTTTGCCTTTTGTCAATTCGACTAGTTTTGGCTCGCGTGCAGCTTCTGATGAGCTCAGTGAGCCATGTGCAGCAAGAGTACAAACATGAGGTGCAACAACATAACTCTAGGTTTGCATAACACTTCTGACATCATGTCAAGGCAATGCAAAAAAACTGAGTGGGTGCAAGATTTTATCCTCAACATGACAAACACGAGAAAGGGTTTCAAGAATCAAACCCGAAGAGATGATCAATTATGACAAAATCACTGCAGCCAGGAGAAGCTTCTTTTCCTAAGGGGGTTCTTTCACCCAATTGGGCAAATTGTTCCACCCCCTACACGCCTATGCCATTGATATGTTTACTTACCTATTCACCCTCCCTCCTACCTATCTACTTACCTATGCAATGTTGACACCAACCAATGAAAATAATGTGAATGCGGATATTGCATTCACTTGGCTAGGATTAAACTAGAAATATTTTTTAAAATTAATTAAAGTCAAGGTTTGGTTAATTTAAGAGAGATGAATCATGAACTCATATATATTGACCAAGTGAAACTCATTCCTTCTCTCTTTTGAAAAGGAGTGGAGGCATCTTTCAATTTGGAGATATTCAAATCAAAAGGTAAAAAAGGGGTTAGTAAATAATTAATTAATTAATTTGCTCATTTAAATCCTTAAACTTTTTTAACTTTGATTTTTCATTCATAAACAGATTATGTAGTTTATCACTATAATGGTTTAAGGTTTTTAATTTATTTGTTTAAGGTTTTGTGTGGATTTATTTGGACATTTGGTTTGACTTAGCATTCGAAAGCTTTGCAAGGAGAGTGTCATCACCTTATACCATCAAATTCAAAGGTTTTCTCTTTTCTTCTTCTTTTTCTTCTTTTCATGTTCATGTGTGGCCCTAATTTAATTACAATTCAATAGTTTTCCTCAATTACATCAATAGAAATATAACTTACATTTTATTGATGATTGGAAAATTGTATTAAATTAACAAATGTTTAATCATAGTTCAAATAATTTGTATGTAGTTATTAATTTTGAGCTACATGGGTTCCATGTACAATGTAGGTTTTAGTTAAGCATGTGAGTATTGTATGATCAAATACAAGGGGCTAATGCCAATTTTAGGAGTTCATGCAAATATTGCAAGAATGGGTTCCATGTTCAATGTGTGTTTAAGGTTCATCTATGAATATTGCAAGGTTAGTTCCCATGACAAATGTGAATTTTAGGTTGGCATACAAGTATTACAAGGTTGAATCCTAAGTCCAATGTGTATTTTAGTTTGGCATGTAGGTATTCCAAGGTTGGGTCTTAGGTCCAATGTGTGTTTTGAAGTTGACATGTAAGTATTGCAAGTTTGGGTCCTAGGTGCAATTTGTGTTTTAAGGTTGACATGCAAGTATTGCAAGGTTAGGTCCTAGGTTTAGTGTGTGTTTTAGTTTGGCATGTAGTCATTATTGCAAGGTTGGGTATTAGGTCTTGTGTGTCTTTAAGATGTGTCATAGTTATTATTCCCACATGCAAGTATTCATTGGTTTATTCCATTAATTCCATTACTCCTTTGGAAGGAGCACTTGTTCATTTACATCACACAATGCAAGAAATCATTGAAGAATGCACACAAGGAGGGGTTACATTTGTGGCCTTGCCACCTCACTCATGAAAGTTGTGACATCATAAATTTAGAACACTCGCTTCATAAATGTGAATGAATCATTGCCCCTTAAAATGTTAGTACATCATGTAGTTGACGGTTTAGGGTATTCGGTCCATAAGTTGAAAGATTGGCACAAAACAATGTTCACACACAATTTCTCGCAAAAGAAGATCTCGCAAGTAAATATTAATCTTTGCAACCAATAAGCATCATATTTTTCTAAATTGTTTGTTTGTTCATTTATACTTAATGTTTTGCATTACTATTGTGTACCAAATGTTAATCATATTATTTTGTACTTAACAATCCAATGTATGGCATGTGCTTTATGTTAACATGAACCTTGTAATGTCATATAAAAGTTTAGCTAAAATATAATATATGTTGTGGGCATTGTATTTCATGTATAATCATTAAAAATACATAAACAATACCCAATATTTTTAAGCAGTGTATACATTGGGAAGGTCTTTAATGAAAATTTGGACGTATGGATTCAAATATTGCTTATCAACAAGTGAATTTGGGAAGTTCAAATGTAGGTATTGCATTTATGCAATGTAGATTCAAAGGTATTATGGAAGTATTTTGGTTACTTCATATGGATTTTTAAAAAAAATTGTAGGTATTGTAGTTAAAGTAATTTTTCCAATGTGTATTAAAAACATTATATTCAAATATTGTGATTAACTAAGGTGGGTAAAAATTCATGATGTAAATATTGTAATTAACACAAGGTGGTTTAGGTCATTGATGTGGGTATTACAATTGGAAAAAAATTCCAATGTTAATTAAGTCTTGTTAAGTAAGTATTGTGCAAGTGAAAAAGACTAGTATTTTAATGTGTATTATATGTAGGTAATGTTATTAAACCTATTGTCTACTATGGATTAAAGAAACATCTATGTAAGTATTGCAATGATGTTATAAATATGCCTTACATGGTGTCACTTGCAATTATTATAGTTCAAAGCAATCTTGTAGTTTAAATAAGAACTTATGTGGTCATTGTAATTTTTAGCATGGCCCCATATGTAGGTATTGCATTCTATAATATTGTTTATGATGGAAAATGATAATCATCATACACACGTATGTCATAGGTTTTTAATCATGTCCATTTTTTTATGGTTGAATTGTCACCCATGGTTGTGAGATTAAGACCTACCACCATTTCACACATCTTTTTAAAAGGAATTATTTTCATAAAATCAATATTGTAGTATCTTTCTTTATAATCAACATATGAAATATTAGTTTAAATATGAACAAACTTATCTCAACTCATATGCAAATATTTTTTAATAATTTAAATAATATTTTTAATAGGTAATAAGAATAATAATGGATGTTAGAATAATGATAACATCAATAATATTATTACATAGTTAATGTAATTATTATTTGTTAGTATTCTGGCTACCTATTTGATTATTTTTCTTATTATTTCCCTTGCTATAACTACCATTATTTATAATAATCAATCAATAATAATAATAATATTATTATTATTATTATTATCTCCTATTAATTAATAAAATAAATACTATATATTATTATTGTTATTATTATTATTATTATTATTATTATTATTATTTCCTATTAATTAATAAAATAAATTGACATTATTATAGTATTTATTTTAATATTCTTATTAATTAAAATTTAGTTATTAAAATAAAATGGAAATTAATTAATTAAGTAATTAAAATAATTGTAGTGATAAAATTTTATTTAATTTCTATTTTTATCTATAATGCTAATTAAATAAATAATAATATAAATGTGAATCACAATTTGAAGAAAGGGACATGCTTCTAGGAATACTATAATGGGGGGCACTAAAAGCATTTCTTAATCACGAGCTTCATTTCAAACATTGATTCCTCCTTTCCCTTTACTAGATTTGAAACTTGATAAAAATATAGATGCAAAGAATTTGAAATCTTTAATTTTTAAACTATGCAAGTATTATATTCACAAGTCTAACTCATTTTGGGTAGTACCAATAAATAAATAAAATGCCCCACCAAGCTTCTTTTTCTCATATATGGGACAAAAGGAAGGTGGGGTTGAAATAACATCAAAACATAACAAATAATTTAACACAAAGTATTTTGTATTCCATGCATGAGTCCAAACCCAATTTGGGTTGCAAATTTGATGTACATAAACAAATTTTAACTAAAATGAAAACGAGTTTTTAATTGCACATTCCAATTTTCACACGAAACAAAATTGGAAACACCATGAGTTTTTACATTTATAAAAAATTGCGGAGTTTTTCCTAAAGTTTAATGTTCCTTACTAAACACCTCATGGGCCATCACTTTTCCTAGAGTTTGTGTTCACGAATTTGGTATTGTTGCCCCCACTTGTCTTTTTGTCTTGGGGCAACTTCATGTTTTTCACCCATAAGGATGGAGGGTTTGGGTTGACTTCATAATATTCTTTTGTGTGCTTGCATGGTGTTCTAGCTGCCTTAAAAAAAAAAACAAAAGATGATCAATGTTGGAACAAAATAATATAAACAAAATGTTGTTTTAATAATAAAGTTTAGTTTTGGCTTTGAGGGTATATAAAGCCTAAGTTTCAAAAGGTTCACGTACACATACAACCATGGTTTCTATCAAGGTTGTAGAGTGAGTTCATCTTAGTGAATTACTACAAGCTTATTATAGTAATCAAAACAACATGTAACCAAAAGTTTACTAAGGTAAGTTATTGCCTATTGCCTATGTAGTGCAAAGATAATATAATAACAATGGGGAAATAAGGACATGAGAGAAGAAATAGGATCTAAATGGTGGTAGTTGCCACTAATTGAAAGAATGGTTAACTCTTTAAGAAGGCAAGGAAGGAAATAACTTAGTGGTGTGTGTGTGTGTGTGTGTGTGAGAGAGAGAGAGAGAGAGAGAGAGAGAGAGAGAGTAAAGATAAAAAGGTTGTTTGCCATACTTTTACCTTTTGATTTGGATGATTCATTTTTTAAAAATGATTGATTGTTGATTGCACCTTTGTTGAACTAGTTTCATCACTTCTTGTTAGATAATCACATACATTGGTCTAATTATTCTGCAGTAGTTGGAGCTTTGGTATGATGAGCTACATCACCCAACAATCACTAGTTTTAGTAATTCTTAATATTCTCATATAAAAATATGGCAACTATTGGGACCTGGGAAAGCGGGCTTTTCCATTTGGCGACCATCTTGGGGAACTATAACAAAGGTTATAAGTGAAGGGTTTGTCATAGACATTGTGGAACATTTTGATGATGCCTTACATTGTGGTTGGGTTATTGAACCCACATTTGGAATTGAATATGGTGTTTTTCGTTATTTTGGTTGCGTGCGTGCACTCACACACATATGCAAAATAAGAAATGCAAACCAACTAAGGTTTTGAGTTGGGTTTCATGGATGGATTAGCTTTTAAATGTGGAAGAGGTCAACAAAAATGAAGTAATGTTGGTTGTGGGTTGATTGAAAAGTTGGATCATAGTTTCCTTCATTAGAATTCATGAATGTCACTTACATATAGATCCTGAATTTTTGTTGCAACCAAAGGTTAAACATATTTTCTTGGCTCAATTTAACATTTTAAAATTTCATTTTTATCATGGAAAACACAAAATGGCCAATTTTTTTTTCATTCCCCTTCTTGATGAAACTTTCTTGGATGAACAAGCATTTGTTCCAAAATAATAATGATGTCAAATATAATTATAGTTATGAAGCCACCCATTGATTATCATTTGTGTTTTTAATTGTGCACATTATTACCCAACAACTACATTATTTTTCATAAGTTTTTTGAGTGTCTAAAGCTATGATATTGGGGAGTGTTGAAAATGAAAAGTGTTTTTTACATTGTCCTTCACAAAATATATATTTGAGAAACAAGTTCACAACACATTTGGATTCGATCATGCACATGTATGCACAAATTTTTTATACATTAGAATTCCATTTATTGTTGTGATCAAATCATGGACACAGAAAAAATGTTTAAAAAATAATAAAGCAATAGTTTTTTTGGTAATTAACACCAAGATTTTTCAATCCTTTTACATTTTATCCTTTTTTGCACACTTTCTTTTCTTGACCTATAGGTTTCAACTTTCAACATGAAATTTCCATTGTTGTTCCATTCCTATATGTTTTGTGTTGGCATTGTATGCAATGTACATTATAATTGTGTGTTGAAGTATGTATTTATTGATGTATTGTTAATTATGTTGTATGTTTTTGCAAGCCATCTCTAGTTGCATTGGTAAGGTCCATTTGGGTTTAGGTTCAATTCTCCTTTGGACATGTATCTTCTAGTCAAGAAAATTACTCTTTTTTATCCATGGATGCCCTATTTTCTATTTTTTTTTCTTTTTGGTTGCCAACTTTTGATTTGTAATACCATTTTTTCATCATTAAAATTCACATAAAAGATAATCTTATAACTATGAATACTTAACCAAATAATACAAACCATAGCCACATTTTTACTAAGAATTTGATGGGGTGGATTATTTTTTGAATTTTCAATATGAGAAGGTGATGTTTGTCAATCATAGACCAATAAGACTTAACCACTTAGGCTAACTTCACAAATCTTTTAAAAAATCTACAATGTGCTTTTCTTAAGTGCTTTCATCAATATATATTTGACATTATCACATGTTAGAAAAAAATAAATCTTATGCTTCTACTTTAAGCCACACAAATATCCCGCCTTGAGATTCTTGTTTGACAATTTAAGTATTCCAGAACTAAAATCCTCAAAGTATTATTATATTGAAAAAATGGTATTTGTAAACAATATACCTTTTGGAATGAATAGGGTTTTTTTCTTGGACTTGAACATGCACATCTAAATCCCCACTTTTGCTCATGTTTTGCCCATAAACGAGGAGTCAAGGGCAAAAACAATGCATCCTTTTTTGAACACATGTTGGTAGTTTTAGCCTTTTCCAATTTAGGTAAGTGTAGGTAAGGTTAAATATTGAGTTTTTTAAAACCTTTTTTTAATACAAAGGGTAAATATTAAAACCCATTTTTACCATATTAGGGTTTAATCATTTTTACAATATAATTAAATTAATGATTTTTGTTTGCTTTTTGGGCTTTTAATATTTTGTGCTTTCTAGATTTGTGATTGTAAAACTTGCAGCAAGCTTTCATTATTCATATTTGAATTTCATAGTTGGTGTTTGAAATAAATTCAATGACAAATGACATTTGTTTTTTTGTTTTTGATCATGTTGAAAATTTGAAAGTTAATTGTCATAAGAGGAAAGTGATTCAAATGAAGATTTTACTCTTGGAATTTGAAGTACCATTCATCTTCCATGTATTGTTGATTATTTCTTTTCTTTTTCCCGACCAAGAGATTAGACCACATTAAATGTGGTGGAAAGACCTTAAACAATCTACACATTGAGGCTTGGTATAAATAGTTGTTTGGCACACCAATTTGGAAATAGGAGATAAAAAATATTTATTCGCATATCATATGACTTATGGAACATTTTATGTATTTGGTAAAGGAATTGGAACATTTTGTTAAATCTAAAGCTATTATGTTTGTTACATCATTTTTAGAACCTATAAAAGCTATTGATTTGTACATGGCATTAGTGCAAATATTATTCCTCTTTCCAAAAAGCCAAATAAAGGGGCTATTATAGTGCATGCATATAATTATTATAAATAAAAAAATTGCAATTCAATTATTTTATAAGCAATTTGTGACATGGACAAGTTGTTTTGGAATGTATTTGTTTGGTTCCAAGTGAAATGATGGATGTGGGTCAATTTAAGGTGTCTTTTATTTATCAATAATTTCGAACACAATCAATTTGAAAGAAATTGATTGCAATGGTTGAAAGTTTAGAAACTAAACCTTATTTACTTGGAGATGTAGGTTATGCAAGTTGAGATTACATTTTGTGTAATTTCAAGCCAATTGGTGGAAATATGGATAAAATAAGGTTTGATTGACTAATGAATGTTGATAGGGTTAAAATTGAAAATACTTTTGAGATTCTTAAAAGTAAGTGGAGGATTTTGCACTAAATCAATGCACGTGTTGATAAGCTCCCAAAATTGTTGTGCCTTGTTGTTTAGGGGCCCTAAAAGAGATATTGTTTATGGCATAAGGGGGCAAATCATGTTTATCCATGAAGGTTGAATAGCCTTGCAACGTGGATAAATGATGGGTGCTACACTTTTCACAAATTGAATGATTTTTTGACCCAACCCAATTTGATGTTCTTCATAACTATTTTTTTGATAAATTGTGATTTTTTTTGCACATCAATTTAATAAAATTTTAAAACATGGTTGCATCATTTATTTATTTATTATTATTATAGTCTAATTTCAAACCATAGGTGCATAAGGAAGGCTTTTGAGTCATGCAATTGCATTTTTTATAAAAAAAGTCGCCTTTGTAATTAGATGAGAAGAATGCCAAAAATCCCCCATAAAATTCATTTTACATATACATGCATCAATTTTGTTGATTTAATTGGATTTGTTTGATATTTAGACCATAGGTGCATGAAGAGGGTTTTCAAGTCATGAAAATTTTTTAACTGAAAAAATAATAAAATAATAAAAAATAATAAAAATTCGCCTATGTGATTAAATAAAAGAATGCAAAAAATTCCCCAATAAAATTTGTTTTGCATATACTTGCATCAATTTTGATGATATTATTACATTGGTCTAATATATAGACCATAGGTGCATAAGGAGGCTTTTGAATCATGAAATTTGAAAAAATGAAAAAAATGAAAAACAAAAAAAATATTTGTGTATGTAATTAGATGAAAAGAATGTAAAAATTCCCATAAAATTCACTTTGGATTTATGTGCATTAGGTTTTATAATTTTGTTAGTTTTTTTCGATATTTAGACCATATGTGTGTGAGGAGAGCTTTTGAGTCTCACAATTTGAAAAACAGAAAAATATTCACCTTTGTAATTAAATAAAAAAAATGTCAAAAATCTCCCATAAAATCCATTTAAGATATACATGAATCAATTTTGCTGATTTTATTACATTGGTCTCATATTTGGACCATAGGTGTGCAAGGAAGGCTTCTAATTCATACACTTTGCAAACTAAAAAAAAATTCATTTTGGGACTTTGAAATAAAATGATGAAATGAAGGAATTTTAAAAAGTGAATGTATTGCTTTTTTATACAAAATTACATGCTTACAAATATTTGAATCACTTAGAAGCATGTAGAATATCACTAACATTATGGCAACTATCAATTGAGTTGTTTGAACTTATGCACATATTTCTAATTCAAGTTTTGAACTTGGAAGCTCAAATTCCATTTGCTCAATGATCAATTTTTCATTGGATTCAGTAAGCAAAGTTGTCATTCTTTCCTTGGATTATAGTTTGTGTCTTTCAACATTAATGGAACATTTTGCAAATTTGTTCATGTTTTCCACCAAGTAGTTTGCATTTCCAATCAATGCCCACTTGTGAAATGCTACTTATTAAACACCATTGGCAACTTGTAAGAAACATTGTTTGAGGTAAGAGGAGAACTATTTGTACCTTCTTTTGGTGTAGTAACATTCAAAAAGTGGCACATCTCTTCCCTTTTCATCATTTGATAGAGAAGATGTGAATGTTTGAATTTTCAAATTATCATGTTCGTTCTCTTCAATAACTTTTACAAAACTTTGATTGACTTGTTCCTTTGGTAGAACCTTCCATGATACTTGTCATGTGTTCAAACTATGGCCATGTTGATTTGTTACTTCTAGTTTGTTTTTCTTGCAAAGTTTTAAAATGTTGATCCTCACTTTTCTTTTGTTCAATTTAAAAAAAAAATGTTCTTTTTTGTGACAACATTCATTTAACAATTGACAATGGTGTTGAGTGTGTGTCCAATGTTTGAATGATAAACAAAATTTGTCAAGACACAAAATTCCACTTTTTTTCATACAAATTAAAGATGTTAACAAAAAATAACATCATTCCATTTCCTTCAAACATTTGTTTCATCATCACCAATTTCTTTTCTTTTTTGACATCGTTTTACAATTGATTAATTGCACCAATGGAGGTGCAACAACAATGAATGACTTTGGACATGTGGTGGAAACTACCAAGCAAAGATCCTTCCACTAATGGAAGAATTATGATAGTTGACATTTCATCTTTCATTAGGAAATGTGTCCACATGTAAGGTCTTCCATCATCCATGATTCTACAAAAGAAAATCACATATGCAACAAAAATCAAAAAAATTGGTCGAGATTATATCTAGAACATTTGTCTTAAAAAATATCTTATATAAAGTTCAATTTAAATACATATCTAACATGTACATGCACAAAAATTATTAAATAGAAAAAAATTAAAAACATTGATTAAGAATCCTAACCCTAATACATATTTTTATATTAGGCATATTTTTATATTTTCCATGATACGAGGACAAATTAAAAAAAAGCTTAAATAAAAATCATTAAAAATTTTCTTAATGTGTACACATACAAAATAAATAAATAAAAAATCCAAAACTTGATGAAAATAACTTCAATCTCAAATACATTTCAGTGTGAAAAGTGTTACTCAAGTCCAAGTGTTATAAAACAAAAAATTGAGTGTTTTACACTCTAGAAAGTCTCAATTAGTATTCTACACAGTTGGTAACTTTTTTACTGTGGTGAAATTTTATATTAATAACGTGATTTTACCCCTGTTGTTGTACTTTTTTTTAATCTGGGGCGCAGCTGCAGCCTAGGCTGTCAGCTGCAGCCTTGCGGCTCAACATCCTCAAGGCTTTCTGGGGTTTCGAGTCGATTAGGGTTTTGTCTATTAGGGTTTGGTGCTCCTGGCTTGTGTTTCTTGGGTTTGGGTTTTTGGGGTCGATCTCGGTCGATTTGAGCTTGAATTTCGTGGAGTTTTAGCGTTTGACGGACTTCGAAGAAAGCAGTTATTTGGTTCATCGGCGAGGAAGAGATCGATGGGGTCGGCAGAAGACGATGTCGAAAACGGAGGAAACCAAATTCCGGATAGTGGTGATGAAGAAGGGCCTTTGGTCGGGCCGGGAGCTCCAGTTCCGGTTGTTCGTCACAAACGACCGCTTGAATTTGAGAAGGCGTTCCTCGACTCATTACCAAGTGCTCAAATGTAAGTGCATTACAGTACTGCAATTTTTTTTTCTTTCCGCCTCTTCCACGTTTTGGCATGCGTTTAAACTCTGGTTTCCTCTTTTCTTTGCCCTATTTTTTCGCCTCCGTGGCCATGACTCTCCAAAAATTTTGGCAATTCGCAGAGGACAGTGATGATTAATTGATGAGATTTTGAGCAGCCGCTGTTCATGCTCTTGTACTCATGTCATGAGAAAGGGTTTGTGGGGGTTTTAGGTACGAGAAGAGCTATATGCATCGGGATGTTGTCACCCACGTTGCCGTTTCCAGTGCCGACTTCTTCATGACAGGCAGTTGTGATGGTAAGTTCACTCCTCTTCTTCCTTTGGCTGAACTGGTTTTTTTTTTTGAAGAAATAATTTTTGTGGAGCTTTCAGTATTGCTTTTTTGCTGAAGCTGATCGAAGACTGTGCCCTGACTAAACCCGCAGGTCATCTCAAGTTTTGGAAGAAGAAGGGTTTGGGCATTGAGTTTGTGAAGCATTTTCGTTCCCATCTTGGTCCCATCAAAGGCCTTGCAGTGAGTCCCTCCTCCTAGTCTTTGTTACTTTCTCACATATTGTGTCTCTTATCAGCTTCTTGTTCAAAAAAAGAATACAAAACTCTCTGATTGACAAAGAAATGGAACTGCAGGTGAGTCCAGATGGATTGCTGTGTTGTACAATATCAGATGACAACTCTGCTAAGGTTTATGATGTCGTGAATTACGACATGATGTCCATGCTGCGGTTGTCCTTTGTACCGGGTGCAATTGAATGGGTATGCAAGCAGGGGGATGCAAAAGCAAAGCTGGCTATAAGCGAGCTGTCAACTCCAATGGTCCACATCTTTGATGCATGTGCACATAGCAATGAACCATCTGACTCAAAGAAGGTACTTCATTTTCTCTTATCTGTGGGATCCTAAATGGGACAGATAGAATTCTCTCACTCTCTTTCTGTTGCCTGAGCTTTGAATAAGCTGGTTCCATTGTGGCTTTGAAGGTTAATGAACAGAATTGAAAATGAGTTTGTTCTTGCTGAGTTGGGTGGCAGATTTCGTCGGCACCCATACGGGTGATGAAATACAATGCAGCTTGCGATGTTGTTGTGTCTGCAGATGCCAAGGGTTTGATTGAATATTGGTCCCCAAACTCCCTTGAGTTTCCCTCACACTGGTACTTTCCTTTCCATAACCAAATCACTTTTAAAATTGCACAGAGTTGTTTGAAGCTGGTCTCTCTCATGTTCAAAAATCTGGTCAAATGTTCAATTTTATCAGATGCAAAATATACTCTTTTGCTGATGGAGAGCAGAAGCTCTGAACTGAAGTTGAGTGCAATTTAGTACAGTCATGGGAAATGGAATGAGTAAGGGGTTTTTGAATAGTGTGCAGTTCAAATTCAAGATGGACACAGACCTCTACACATTTGCAAAGGCCCGGACAACTGTTTATTCTCTTGAGGTTTGGCTTGCACTTATTTGTTGTATATTCTGTTGAGTTCTCTGTTCTATGATTGCAAATGTTGTTTTAAGTATGGCACTTGCTCTCAATTAGATGTATGAAATCCAATCTCAAGCAAATACTGGGTGACTGAATGCAGATTAGCACTGATGGCAAGCAATTTGTAACTATGTCACCAGACCGCCGGATTCGTGTGTTCTGGTTTGCAACAGGAAGACTACGTCGCACTTATGATGAGTCACTTGAGGTATAGCCATCCCAGAATTATACTGTGTATGGATCTCTACACATGGGTGACCTTGAAGAATATTGTTACTCATGGTCTTCATGATTGGAGGAGTGCAGGTAGCACAAGATCTCCAGCGGAGTGATGTGCCTTTGTATAGATTGGATGCCATTGATTTCGGGCGCCGCATAGCTGTTGAGAAAGAGATTGAGAAAACTGACGGCGTTCCTTCACCAAATGCTGTGTTTGATGAAAGCTCAAACTTCTTATTGTATCCTGCCCTCCTTGGCATCAAGGCAAAATACCTCTGCCTCTTTTTCTGGCAATCAATGTGGTTTTTAGTAAGAATGTAGTACGTACTTCTGGAAATGCCAGTTTATGAAAGAGTGATTAGTTGGACTTTCATATTTCCTTTATCGCCTTTGTTTTCTTGTAATCTAACAACTGCTTTATACTTGTGCAGGTGGTAAACTTGCATACAAATAAAGTAGCAAGGATTATTGGGAAAGTGGAGAATACAGAACGGTTCTTGAGGATTGCACTCTATCAAGGAGGCTTCAGCAGCAAAAAAGTGAAGAAACTCCCTGCTGTTGCTGCTAATGTAAATGAGCAGCGTGAGCCCCTCTCAGACCCAACACTACTGTGCTGTGCCTTCAAAAAGCATCGGATCTATCTCTTTAGGTAACAGCCTGGGTGAAAAGACTGTCCTTATATTGATTCAAATAGATCTAGCAATCTTAAGGGTGGATTTGCTTATTCATCCAGGATGTTTAGATCTGGCAGAGTCCCATTTTCCTAGGCCTTTTGGTGTTTTCTGAGATTCTTCACTCAACAAAGAACAGCAATATGCTCATTTCACTGAGCAAGTCAGTTATCTCTAATGCCATGGGATGGTGTTGAGCAGTCGAAGAGAGCCTGAGGATGCTGAGGATGCTACGAAAGGGCGTGATGTGTTCAATGAGAAGCCACCCCCTGAAGAGCTTTTGACCATTTCTGAAATTGGCAAAGCAACTACAACATCCTTACCTGAGAATGTGGTATGGAACCATTTTCTGTCTTCAATATGTTGCCCTAAACTTCCTGCTTGTAAAGGTGCTGTGTATGGGTCTGAAGGTTTTGAAGTTAACTGGATTGTTTTCCAGTTTGTTTGCAAAACTAATTCAGGTTTCTATCTCCAGATTTTGCATACAACTTTGGGAGATATTCATGTGCGCTTGTATCCTGAGGAGTGCCCAAGAACAGTAGAGAATTTCACAACCCACTGCCATAATGGCTACTATGATAACCTTATCTTTCACAGAGTCATCAAGGGCTTCATGGTCCAGACAGGAGATCCTCTAGGTGATGGCACTGGAGGGCAGTCTGTTTGGGGTGGTGAATTTGAGGACGAGTTTCACAAAAGGCAATTTCCTCATTTCCATATGTGCCTATTGCATCATCAAAAAAGATATATGAATGATATCATCCATGGTCTTATGTGTGGTTTCATCTTTTAGTGACAGGATTGGGATGTGTTTGTTGTTGCAGTTTAAGGCATGATCGGCCCTTCACTCTTTCCATGGCAAATGCAGGGCCAAATACAAATGGCTCTCAATTCTTCATAACTACTGTTGCAACACCATGGCTGGATAACAAGCATACTGTGTTTGGCAGAGTGTCTAAGGGCATGGATGTTGTCCAGGTGAGCTTGCTTAAAACCTGACTGTTTTTATCTGAAGCCCTAAAATGGTGGGTTTTGAGGTATCCTGCCAAATCATCTCTGGATTTGGATTTCATTTCATGTTCTGTATTTCCATGGATTGTTCGGCCCGAAGTGTCCTGGCTATGTGCTATGGATTGACGCCCGTCAGCAGAGGTTTGGAATGAAATTCCATGTTCTCCTGAATTGAAATTGAGTTTGTGATCATCACTTGGTTGTTGCAGGCAATTGAGAAGGTGAAAACAGACAAGAATGACAAGCCTTACACGGATGTGAAGATTTTGAATGTTACTGTGACAAGGTCATAGCTGTGACTGGTTGATGTAGTAGGAGCAGTGGCCAGGTTGTGGAGTCTAGATGACAAATTAACTGTGGCTGCAATCTAGGTACGATAACAAATGTCTTGAAACATTTTCTCTTGTAGTTTAGTTAGTAGTCCTGAAAGAGTTTCCTCCTCACTGATTTGTCAAATTCGCCAGAGTGGGTCCAAAAGACTTGAGGTCAGAAGTTTTCTTTAGACAGCTCAAAGTTTGGCATTAGAAACACAAGCAGCCAGGGGGGGTGAGGGGGGGGGATTAAATGAGCATTGATACTTTTTTTGTGTCCTGTCTTGTTGGGCCAATCACAATTATGCAGTGTACATGGCAAAGGTTTAGGTCACAAAGCTTGCAAGGGTTGCAGGTTACGCACTGTAACCAAGCTGCTTAGATCTCCATTCAGAAGGCTCTCAATTGCTGAGGGTTGCAGGTTTCACTCTGTAACCAAGCTCCTTAGATCCATTCAAAAGGCTCTGTGTCATTGAGGATTTGTAGGTTATGCTCTGTAACCAAGCTGCGCACATCCAGTTAGAGGGCTTCATGTTGTTGAGGTGTGCATTGTAAGCAAGGCTGGTCAGATCAATTCAGAAGTCTCTATGTTGTCAAGGGCACTTTGAAACCGGGCTGCCTAGATCCAATCAGAAGGCAACACGTCACTGACATCTCATCAATGGTCTGGCATTCTGAACATTCATAAACTCTGGTCCTTGGATTTTTTAATGTAGAAAAGATGAATTTGATTTGTCATCACCTGGCTAGTCATTTACAGATGAAGCTCCATCCTTATGTGAAATTATGGACAAATATGAAATGATTAAAAAACTGAAGTGGAACCCGATCTGGTTTCTGGAACTGGGACCAGAAAAGGATTGAAAACTAAATCTAGTTCTGGAACTGGGGACCAGAAAAGGGTTGAAAACTAAATCTAGTTCTGGAACTGGAAATTTTTGGGGGGCTGGAACCGGGGGTTAGCCGGCAATCAATACAAAGCTTGAACTGGAAACCAGGTGTGAAACCAGGTTTGCTTTCCAGAACCAGAACGTGATTAATAGTGTGTTAAATGTAACTATTTAACCTTATTTATTTATTTATTTATAAAATGCATATTGCTAATCCATTAAAAGAGACCCCTTTGGAAATTTGATGGAGTTAATTGTATTTGATTTTTTTTTTAGTTTTGTTTTTAGGCCATTTAGAAGGGAGACAAAAAAACAAAACATAATTGCATTTTGTGACCAAATGGGGCAAGTAAATAGCTTATGTTTTAAATACCTTTTTCAATTAAGATAATTGGAAAAAAAAATAAAATCCCCATTTTGTCCACCCAATTTTTACCCATCTTTTACACCAAGCTTTTAGAAATTCATGAATGGTAATAATAATAATAAAAAATGGTAACAACATTAATTTTTTTGGGCCGTTATAACAATAATAAAGTCAATAGAAAATTATGGCCGTCAGATTTTTGCCCTTTGTCTGTCTACCTACCCTCGGATTGCTGCTACTTACCGCTAGGACATATCCGGGTCGTTGAATTTTTTTGTCAAACTATTTACTCGGATCTGAAGCTTCGGGGTGCTACCAGAAACATCCTGACCGTCAAATTCTCCCTTTTGTTTTTCAGAGCAAAGTTAGGGCTTGGCGCTCTGTTTTCCTTCTTCGGTTTTGTGTGTGTTTGCTGTGGTAGGGAAGTTTTGCGGAGCGCTCCCGGAAGAAGAACAAGAAGAAGAAGAAGAAGACGAAGAAGAGGAGGAGTAGCGTAGATTCTACTTCAACGCTTGAGGGAGAGGTGTTTGTACGTCCTTCGTTGGTTGGGTGACGGAGGAGTAACGAGTGGAGGCAGTGGAGGAGGAAGAGAAGGGGGAAAAGACGAACAAAGAGACGAAGTAGTAGAAGAAGAAGAAATGGCGTCTGAAGATACCGAAATGGTAACAGGGCCTTCAGGCGAAGGAACAAGTGCAGGCGCTAGTGCCAGCGCTGGCTCCAAGCGTCCTAAGCGGTTCGAGATCAAGAAATGGAATGCTGTCGCTCTTTGGGCTTGGGGTATGCGTCTTCTCCTTGTTCCCATTTTTCTTTTCCTTGGAATGCAATCTGAGAGAAGAAATTTGCTCGTTTATGAAAAGAAGATCGGCCAGAGAGAGATAGAGATTTTTTATTTTTTTTCACAGAATCTGTGTTAACGCAGAAGAGGTATCAGAAAAGAGGATGTACTGCCTGTTAAGTGCTGGTACTCGGATTATTGGTTGTTGAATTCTTACCCCTAGGATTTCGGAGGTTTGTGTATTCAATACGACCAGTTTAAACAGATGCTCTCATTGTAGCTGGGTTGACTAGAACTGGTACACTGAGTATGCACATAGATGGTATGGCGGATGCTGAATTACTTTCAAGTTGGTGGCCTTCAAACTTACCATTAGCTTGCTGGCTTGGTGCTGCAATTGTTAGAGAGACATCCTCTCTGAATAGATTGCAGGTTATAATGGGCTATCATACCAATTTGCACAAGAAAACAACGACACAAGTTGAGAGGATTCTCTCTTTGGAATCTTCTTGGCAGATTTCTGAACACATGAGCTGATGAGTCCTGTTGTAAATAATGAGAACTATCTGCAATTGACAAGAGTTGGCATATCCTTGATAGAGCTCCCCTCAAGGAAAGGGAAGAAGATGGTATGGAACAGCCTCACATGTGATGCGGGTTGCTTCACAACCCACACACCCTTATTCATCACCTGGAACTCTTTCATATGAAAATCCAACCTTTTAACACCTCTGCATTTTCTAGTGGCCAAAATGGGAAAAAAGTTGCTTGTGACTGCTTCAGATCATTCTCAAGAGTGTCGGTCTCTAACCTATTTTGAAATGATGGATTGTCAAGCATGTTCTCTCTCAACAAACAGAGCATAGAAAATACCTAATGATCAGGAGCTCTCACAGGTAGCTTCAATTAACATAAAAAGCTGAGAGGCAGGTATTCTATACATGACAAGTTGAGGCAATGCAACTCCAGTGTAAGGTTGACCTTTTTCACTAAGATCTTGAGGATAACTGGAGTCCTATAACTAGCTGCTGTGGATTAGAGGGTTGGAGATAATTCCAGTCACCATATTGGTCATTGGATTGCTCCTTTCAGATGTTGGTGCAAGTTACATCTTCAGCAAGCACCATCTCTGGCTGTCTCTCTTCAAATCGTGGGAAGATTTTGAGCTCTGGTCAGGAGATAAAAGTAGGTGCGTGGTGTTCAGAATACATCCATACTTACAAACCCCCTTTTTGCAGATATTGTGGTTGATAATTGTGCCATCTGCCGCAATCACATCATGGATCTATGTAAGTGATTCAGCAATCTCAAGTTAAAATCATTCTGCTGAGAGGATCCTGTGACTAGAGAAGTGTTTTGTCATTTTCCTAATTTTTGTGTGTTTTGTGTTGTGCTCAATTCTTCTGGACTAATGCTTATCTATCTCACAGGTATTGAATGCCAAGCAAATCAAGCTAGTGCAACCAGTGAGGAGTGCACTGTGGCCTGGGGTATGTTCCTCCTGTGTTTTGCAGAATCTTGGAATAGATATCTGGTTAGAAATTATCTGCATGTAACTTTGTCATCAAATTTGGCCTTGGCAACCACTTTTTTGTGTGTATTTGAATTGTGGTTTATGCTTGCTGATATGGCTTTTCTTCATGTGGATGTTGGTCAGGTGTCTGCAACCATGCCTTCCACTTCCATTGCATAAGCAGATGGCTTAAGACCAGACAGGTCTGCCCATTAGGTGGGTCCGGACTCCTAACCTCTGTTGATGGGTTTCAATTGTGATTTATCCGTATTGAAATTTTGGTTTCTCTTTATGTTGTTTCAAAGAGTTTTTCCAGGAAATTCCCATGTGTTTGAAAAGATGTTGAACTTTTAAGGTTGAGATGCTCTTCTTATTCAAATTTGTGCAGACAACAGTGAATGGGAATTTCAGAAGTACGGACGCTGAGGATTATGCCCAGGCTATGGTGTTTTACTGTATTCTGTTGTGAATTGTGGAGAAAACACAATTACATAGACATAAACAGGGCCAATGGGCAAGGACTGAGAGTTAAAAGAGGATATATAATTCCTCTTCTCCTAGTGTGGAGTCAGTTAGTAGGATTTTCTGTAATGGCAGCATAAGAAGAGAGAGGGGGGGGAGCTTCAGTTTGCGTGCACATGTTATTACCGAAACCACAGCTACCTTGAAAGGCCATTCCACTGGTCAAAAAAGTTGTGGTGGGATGACTGCTACCTGCACCAATACATTTTATGCTGTAACCTAAGAGGATCAGCATTGTGATTTCATCAGTCATGGATTTAATGTACTATGATCAGGTTGGCTCTTGCCAAGATGCAGGTCTTAAGATGGGTGAGGCCTTTTTTAAGTAACAGTGATGCATAAAAACTCACTCTCATGGAGGATTGACATTATTATCATTGGAAAGAAGCCATCCACTTCCAGCAAATTACCTATTTTGCCTGTGGGTCATTTCAATTCTATTCCTGTAGTGGAGATGCAGATTTGGTATGGCACTCAATTCTTGGTGGTGCAACCTTTCAACACTGACAAATATCATGTTAAACTGGATGATGACATTCAGATAACTTGTGTGTACACACTCCTTTGCATCCTAATCATAAATCACCAATCAATATGACAGCTTCTCATCCAACCCATTCAGCAAGATTGGGGATGAGAGATCAAGTCATTTCACAAAAATCCCACCATGACTAAGAACAGCTTCCAAAAACGTTTAAGGAAAAATCACTAGACAAAATATCCTTGCCTGCCCATACAATGAATGCCACATATGCTAACTATCCCATGAACTCTTATAAATGTGTACATTCTGCTTGATGGAAAAAATGTTTAAAGTAAAATCTCCAAGCTGTAATGTGCTTGAGCAGGAGTTGATGAGTAGCTTCTTGGTTGCAGCTCCTGATACTAGTTATTGACCGTGTGCCCACCACAAGGAAAAATTGGTGCACGGAATCCACTGGGGGGAGATTTGGCCACTAGTGCAGGATTCAAATGAAAAACTTTGGAAGTACCCCATGCCCATGCTATCAATGTATGTTACCATACCCATCCACGAGGTACAGGCATCAAATAATAGGCATGAAGGTACTGTTTTGCTTGCAATTCAATCTCCACTTGTATCACACCCCTGGAGTTCACCAGCCACTTCATTAGAATGCTTGTGTGTAACGGAAAAGAATCTCTTGTCAAGGTTTGTAATAAGGGAAAAGGCTGACAGGCATCCATTTTAAGTCTCCATACATTGGGCTCTGCAATTTTCCTGGACTTGGAAATCTGATTCTGCGCTTACCTGATTCAACTGAAAAGCACAGCCTGGAGGATCAACCAAATTGGGTGCTAACAGTTGGATTATCATTGGCTTCAAATGTAATCCTGCACACACTGAACTAGCTGTTTTAACAAGTCAACATATATAAAGCTCCTGGGATGAAACTTCCATCTCTTTCATTCAGAAACATAATTGATATGATATTCTAGTGTGGTGAGTGGGTCATCAATTAACACTAAAGTAAACAACTAAAGCCATATATCCTCTCAATGCAACTCAAGTGATCATATGCTTAGTTCCAATCGTTTACCTTTGGGGCTGACAATGGCACACAAAAGTGAACACCTGCACTTCCAATAATTGATTTTCAACTTCCCTCAAAGTGGATCAGAAGGTCTGCTTCAGATGTTGTTCCCTCAGAACTTTGGAGCCTCTGCTGCCTCTCTCAAATCCAAGGTGTCCAGCCTTCATACATGTTGGAAAGGTTGTCAATGCTAGTAGCCTGGCGCAGAAGATAATCTACTTGCTCTGTCACTGAAAATTGCCTGATACATAGCATTACAGAGAAAAATACAATCACCAGAATCAGTTCAGTCCATGACAGCTCACCCTTTCTACTACTTCAAATGACCAATTGTCCATATTTGAACAACTGCAGCAGATAGAGATGTGTATTCAAGTTCAGTTCATTGATACCTGCTGCCATCAATATCACGGCCCTCAAGTTTGCTTTGGACTCGCTTGAGAACAGAAACTGCATAGGCGTTTTTCTCTGCATTGGCCGGTTCAAAAGGCAATCATAAACTGCTTCTTGCAATGCCCAAATTCCACAGCTGAGGAACCTAGACAAAACCTCTAGTGACGTTACATTGTGACACTCTCTTCCACACTCAATACCTATCTGTGAGATTGCAGAGGAAACTCCACAAGTTCTCAAAAGGTAACAGATCTGTCAAAGCAAATGACAAGAATGAATGTGGTCATGACCTTATGAACATCAATCACAAAGTATCAGACCACTTCATCACCAATAGCAGTGACAAGCTGCCATGACTCCTTGCTGACTTCATTAGCTCCCAACAGTTGACATAGATAATTATATGATTGCTTGCACATAATTTCTTGTAAACCTTTGTACAATACAAACATCTGCATCCTGAGTTTCTGTTGCATTTCAGCAAATGATTGGAAGACATAGCTACTCCAAAAAGTCAATAGTATCCTCATCCAAGCTGCAAAAAGACCATAAATTTCCTTTTCATCTAAGCCATACCTCGCACAGTGTGACTTTGGTTGTTCAAATTTGCACGAAGGATGGGTGAGGCATCATAATTATATCCAGCACTATCTGATTCCAACTTCCTTTTACTGAGGTGAGAATTGCTGAGGGGACCCTGCAGATTAGCATCAGCTCCTCCTTGATCTTGTTGTGTGCCCCCCACAACAGCAGGAATTGAAGAAAGTATCCCTTCACTCTGCTGCAAACTGCTGGAAGATGCAGTTCCCTCATGCCTCTGGCTTGTTCCTGTATTCAAATTTTCTGGACTTGTAACATTGGCCTGGCTGCTAACTGCTGAGGTCAAATCACTACCAGCCTCTGGATGGTGGTTTGAACTTGATGGACTTGCTCTGCCTCCAGCTGCTTCAACCCCAGTAAGGCCAGGTGACAGTGATCCCCTACCAAGCAGTTCCATTCTGTTTCTTTCAACCTCTGCAGTATGCCAGCTTCCTGGTCTACTAGTGATTTTCTGTGAACTTCTGATGTAGGGCTGCGATGATGCCTCTGTTGTTGTACAGACATCAGATTCCCCTGTCAGTCCACTTTCTGGTGGTGATATCCAGCCATCATCATCATCTTCCAAGAGAGGATCCTCATCTAAGGAGTTTGATACTGGAGGACCCATCTCTGTTACTTGGTCCAGAAACCCATTCACATTATCATCAGGGCTTGTGACTATGTGATCAACATTAGAACTGGAACCGCCAATCAATATTTCCTGTGATTTTTGTTCCTGGCTCTCGCCAACTCCTTCCAAAGCCTGCAAAGAAACCAACAGTACAGAAGCAGACTGCTCTCATCAGTACACTGATGAGACAAAGCAAATGCAGAACACAAAGAATGTCACTCATTCCTTGAGAAAACTACTAGCTATTCATATTCTCAGGAGATTCACATCTCTGCAGAAATATTCCTGCGTGAAACCCACAATTAGGCAAGACAAGGAAAATATAAAGGCTTGCCTTATGCAAGACACCCGCATCAGAGCTTGCAGTTCGCACCAACTTCATCAGGCAGACATGCAAGTGCTTCACGGAGTTAAGCAGGCGTGGTATGGAGTCTGCCATTGATGGAACTGCCTCCCTCAGATTCAGATGAAGTGAGTGAAAAATATTGTGTGCCTGAGCTGAACTCCCCTCAGTACTGCCTTCTGTCTCAACTACTCCCTGAGAAAAGCCCCAAGCTGGTCTGGTTACAAAAGCTGCTGCTGATCCCAGCAATGGTTCCAGCAGAAGGAGCAACCCATTAACCTGGAAATGCATTCCCACTCCCATGCATTGCTTAGTAGATGACGCTTCAGCACTCATCTTAATACATACACTACATACAATAGTATCTCATGAACAAACTCAAAAAGTATAATATGACATTTCTAACACTTATCAAATATGACATATCAAATGATATCACCAGACTGTACATTCAACTGAACTTCCAATACTATTTACCTTGCTCAGGTCAGCCATGAGCTGTGCATGCTCTGCAGAGGCCTCTAGCGCCACACTATGGACATCATCTGCACCTTCTGCTCCTTGTGTGATTGCCAACACCTGTGGCAACCCAAACAAAGGAGTCAACAATGATTGCATTCAAGTCAAAAGCTCACTGTAATGAGACAAATGAGCACCAATCTGAGTAGAAATGGCTATTTGTCCATACCTCCTCAAGCATCTGCCCACTTTCAAGAGTGAGGGCCGTGTGACTTCGCACTACTTTGGTGAATGCTGACACTGCTGTAGCTGCCTCCATTGTCTGCTCTCTTAGATCAGACAATGCAGTTTGAACCTCACCTTTTAAACCATCAACACCCACAAACAATACCCAGAGTATGATGAGCAGCAAGCAAAGTTACAGACAAACCTTGCAGCCATGGGTCAAGTCCAAATACTAGAGTGAAGTGCCAATCCCAAATGAGACAGCACATACTGCTAGACAGTCATACCTACCCCACTCATCATGATGTAGCAGAATGCCTATGAAACACAACTTGCTCATATACCTGACAGTGTTGTGGCTTCTGCTGATACAAGGTTAAGTTCATCCAAGGCACTGGACAGACAAAGATTGGCAGCTTCAATACTCTTTTGGGCAGACTGCCACTCCATTTCAGAATCTGGTCAAAACAGTAAGGCAATGTGACATATAAAGATAGTTAATACGACAAAGAAAACAGAGATGTGGGGATTACAAGAAAAGCAGTGTTAAACTGTCAAAGCAGATGTAGAACAGGACCTACTTGTGAACAAAAGACAAGCAGACTCAAGCCGAGCAACCATATTGTGATATGTCTGCTGCCAAACACGTCCTGCTTCATTTATGGAGTTTGAAAGTTCCAAGTGACGGCCAGCAGCACTACTAAGAAAGCCTTCCCGGGAATCCTCAAATTCAAGCACAGCTCCAGAGAGCCTCAGGATATTTGCAGCTTGTTCCTGTCCTGTCCACAGCAGCTGCCTCCGCCGCCGAAGATGCTCATGAAATTCAGTTGGAATTCCAATCACTCTGGATGATCCACCTCCAACAGTACTATTTGGACTAGTACCCACACAAGCCCAAGCCATAGCCCTATCAAGCTGCTCCTCCACTGAGCTTCCCGCCATCTCACATCCCTGCATGCTGATAGTAATCAAAGTTAGGTGACCAAAGCTATTTTGTAGGCCATCTTTAACCTGTTAACACACAGCAACTCTGTCACGCTTGTTTAGCTCATCCTTCCAGAGAAACTGTTGTCATGATTGTGTCCCTTTTCAGAATCTGCATTGAAATAACATTCCTTACCTGCAGTCCTTCTGTTGCCCTTGTAATTGCAGAGATTGCTGCACGCAGGTTATCTAACACTTGTTGCCGGTTCCACCATGCAATATTGGACCCCTGTTTCTCACCTCTAAAGGAACTGGGGATGCCTAGAAACTGACTCTGAGGGAGGGAGCTTGATAGGGTTGACTCATTGAGCCACTCCATTCGTGCTGCCTCCATGTGCGCATTTTGCAGAGCTTGCATCAGCTCCTCCACCTACAGAGTACAATAAATAATTGAGTTTATCCCACAAGAATATGCATGACCAGGCAGCAGAAAAACTTGGGGAGAAGGATGACTTTACCTGCAATTTCATGGAACTGGTTGCTTTCCTTGCAGCCCGTACAGTTTCATGAACATCACAGTACTCATGCAGCAGCTGCACAGCTTGCTTAAGCAAATCCCCCTCATACATTCTACGCAATTGAACATCCTCCTCTCCGCATTCACCTGTGAATGGAAGATAATTAATTTGCAGCATATAACCAAAGTTGTCTATTCCACCACTCAAAGCTGTGCCAATTTTAACCAAAAGTAGATGGTTGTGAGTACCTGATATTGGTGTCAGAAACTGTTTCTCCTTCTTGAGGCAAGCAAGTAATACAGGTGCCAAGCGCTCCCGTAGATACTGGTCTAAATACCACTGGAGCTGAGCTTCAAGCCTCTTCTTTTGGACCTCCAGGACCTGCTCAGTGTTGACAGAAAGCTGAACAGTAGAAGATACATCCCAAATGCATGAGTTCAGTAGGGCATCCATCATACCCACTTTCCAGACAAAAAAGGTTTTGTCTTGTAGTAGATAAGGAGCCTTCCATACTGTCTCTAGCAAGGGATAGCTACCTACTCTGCTGTCCAAGTTTGACCCATCAACCAAGGCACTCGGTAGCTCGCTTGAGACTTCGACCCACAGTGATCCCAAATGGCGATCAAGACTTTCAAGAGCTGCAAAAAGCCGTGCAAATGCTGCAAGCAACACTGTTCCTCTCATGAGATGCAGGTCTCCATCACGATCAATGGCTACCAATGACTCAAATCTTTGTTCAGCTGCAAACAAGGCTGCATGTGTAGCACTTTCATTCTGCTGCAAGGATGAAAATTTGGCCTCCCGATGAGTCCATGCCTGGTGCAAGTCCTCCAGCTGCTTGCAACAGTCTTCCTCTTGGCTGGCCAACTCTTCTGC
This sequence comes from Sphagnum tenellum, assembly GCA_963921925.1. Lineage (NCBI taxonomy): Eukaryota > Viridiplantae > Streptophyta > Sphagnopsida > Sphagnales > Sphagnaceae > Sphagnum > Sphagnum tenellum. The sequence goes on from OY998142.1 coordinate 849,651, forward strand.
TTCCTCCCATGAAAGATGCTCCCTTCCATTGGCTGCAGCCACCTCCAGCAATGCCTGTCCAAGGACATCAGAAGAACATCAAAATCCAATTCTGAGATCCCCCAGATTTTCAGGTTCTTGATCTCTTTGCCCATGTTGATAAGTTCCACATGAAGTTGTTGTCATCCAATTTTCACATATGCTATTCAAAGAACTAGAAACATCAGAGTCTGGTAATCAAAACCTCACCTGCCGCTGTGAGATTTCCTCCACTTTCTCTGGGTAGTTCACTTCAAATTCTTTCAACTTGGAGTGCTGGGCTCTAATGTGCACAAGTTCTTTATGAGCAGTTTCAACAGCTCCCTGTATGTGTGACAGAGCACCAACAGCCTGCATAACAGCAGGATCATGGGAAAAAGCTGCTTTGATTGCTTCAGGAAGAACCACCCCCACCATTTGTTTGCACAGATCTTCAACTCCAGCCATGCCTTCTGTGCAGTATCGGGCCCACCCAGAGACACTGCCAACAGTTGAATCCCACCAGCTAGGAGCACCTGGTTTGTTGCCCTGTTGTGTTGCATGTCCACCAGTCTGTTGAATTTCTCTCACTAGATCTGATACCAACACACAGGTCTCCATCATTTCTTGCAGCTCTGGAAGACACCAACTCTGTTCACCAGTCACATTCGCATCTGCACTCTCCAAAGTTGTCCTCTCCATAACATGACTACACAGGACCTCCACTTTCTCCCCAATTTCCTTGTACATTGCCTTTGCTGCAGCATTGAGAACGTCCACAACTATGTGTTGCTTTTCATGATCCACTCTCAGAGTATCCTCCCTCTCCTTTGATCCCTCAATTCCTACTTCCACCACAACAAAAGAACACATCATGAAAAGCGAAAATCAAACTGAGTTGCTGCAAGAAAGGAAAGAGATCCAATATGTTGAGCGCTAAATTAAGCACAGACAGATCCCTCATGTCCTTATGAGACATCTAGTGAGGATAAAAGGGATACCCAGTTCTTTATGGTGACCAAACCAAACAGAACTGTTAGAATCTCTGCTGATAAGTCCTACCTGTAGTTTCACTACTCTCCTGTAGAGGTTGCATATAACTGGTGAAGATAACTAGCAGACGGTCCTTGGCCTTGTGCTCTGCCTCAGGATCGATTGATGCCTCAAGCTCACTATGATCTTCCTGTAGTTTGTGCACCCCTTGCACTAGCCTTTCAACATGTGCACGCAGCACCTCATAATTCTGGCGGACAGAATCATCATGATCACCACGTGCTCTTGCCAGCAGTTCTGCTGCCTGCCTCCTTGCAACTGCCAGGACATCAGGTGACGGTTGCTGTACTGCCACCTATGCCAATAAACAGACAATGGGAAGTGAGAGATGAAGCATCAAATATGTTTAAGGAACTCTTTGTGGGTCTTTTCCAGCTGCACTCTACTTGAAACTGTGTATTGTAATCAACACAATAAAAAGGTACCTACCTGTAAGACTTGAGCCCAAGCATGAACATGGCTGCTGGTCACATAAGTGACAGGCAACAAATGTTGTAATGCCAGGGAATAGGCCTGCAGTGTTTGAACTGCATGAAGAAGTGCCTCATGGCGTGCAGCAGTCAGCTGTGCAACCTCTCGATCAACCTCCCGACAACGTGCTTGAGCTGGTTCAGGCACTATCGCTAAAGGCACCCCAGTAGTTACTACTGCGGAGGTCAGAGAGAGAGCTTCAGCAGCGCTGGGTAGCTGTCCAATGGCCTGGACTTCTGGCAAAGATCCTGAGCTGAGGGCATCGAGGATTCGTCTGTGCTGATCAAACCACTGAATTGACTCCCGTGCAGCCTCAGTGACTAGGGCTTTTGCTTGCCCAAATTCACGAGCTTGCACTTCATATACCCCTCGTGCCTTCTCTACTGCTGAGGTCCCCTCCACAACCTTGACTCTTGCTGCACTCTCCCCTTTGGCAGCTGCTGATCGGCTCTGCTCTGCTTGAGCAAATGCCAAAGTAGCTTTCTCATGCCTGTCCTGTCCATCTTTCAAGGTCTGCAAGAAAGTTTAATATAACAAAAGTTAAGAATGAAACATCTTCATTGCCTGCTACAAACACTGTCAAACAGAGCCTGCTGTTCAAATGCTCCACAAGTATCAACATAGATAGACATGGGGCTAATGAGTTTCTAGATGGCAAATCAAAGATATTGCCTTGCTGGTAGAATGAACAGAAGTTACCTCAAGAGCTATTTGCACAGTGGGCAAAATTGTAAGCAATTGATCATGGTGTTCCTGCAAAGTACAAAGATCACTTTCAACAGTCCAAAACCAGAGCATCTGCTTTTATGATCATTGAAGTCAGAAAATTTCAAGATATCAACAGAAAACTCCTTTGTTCTTCATCATTTGAACCCCATATGAGTGGTCATGTTTGTCAACAATTTGACTCCCACAAGAGGAGATGAACAGAACCTGGAGAGGTACACGAATCTCTTGTACACGGGATGCAAAAAGGCTCAAACTGACAGCAAGCTCCATGCCCTTCCGTTCCTCACCACCAATTGCAGCTTCATCGTGGCCATCACCACGCATCCACTCAACCAGTGGATCCCAAACAAACACCTGAAGCATAGCCAATTGTCTTATGGAACAGTCTCATCAAGCTCAAAACACAGAGTCATGCCATTGGGACTGGTGAATGGGGATACAGGACAAAATGACTCAAAGAAAGCATACTGATCTTGCATACCTGCAATAGCATCAGAATTACATCTTTGTTCCTCTTTAACGCCTCCAGCACAGCTTCACAATTTCCCCGGAATATGCCCTCCACACCCGTCAGCCCAAGTGCTGCCTGCAACCACAAAAGTTGTTCCAACTAAACTGGGTGAGGCATCTGAAGTCTGCTACAAGCAACACCAGTCTTTCCAGTTCACAATAGAATCACAGCTAATCTGACTCAGGCCAAAGGTCACCAAGTTTAAGTTTTGGCTGTACCTGGATGGTGTGTGTTAGGCGGAAGGGAACAATCTCAGGGATTTTGAGCCGTAAACCCTTATCAAAGCATACATTGTAGTCAATGTGAACAATGTCACCTGAACTGAAATCCACCAAAATATTGTCCAAGTGTCGATCACCCAGTCCTAAAATGTAGCCCACTATGCTCATAACTGCCACACTCCCTGAGAAGCTGTGACACATTGAAAACCAAACAAGGTATCATGAATTCATATAAAAAGTTGACACAATGCACATATCAGAGTACAATGACCATTGTCACAACAAAAATATGTTACCCTCATCTGAGGAAAAGACACTAATGGCTTGCATACTGACATGTAAATTCATAACTTACATATTAAACTTCATTTCCAGACCCTCAGGACAAGCATATGAGAATGAGGGTGATTCAAACGCAGGACAGCACACTTACTGCTCCATTTTCAAACGCAAAGCACTGACGCCTTCACTTGCACACCAAAGCTCCCGATGCAGCAGCTGACGGGGGGTCTCTTTCATAAGCTCTATCAACACCTTTCGCTTAACCTCCTGGGGCCAATCCCGACGTGAAATAACTCTCCTCAACCCCTTCTCTTTGAGAGCAGGTATAATCTTACCATAGAAGAGATCACTTGGTCGTGGTATTGATGGCAAGGGAAATTGGGCATTGCCTGGTGCTGTTGCTAGCTGGGCAGCCTGGGTACGCTGCTGCCAGGCCTTGTATACACTATACATGCTGGTCAGATTGTCCACCCACCGTATCAACCCTGCACATCCACTAATGGGAGTCACAGAGTAGTGCCGTACTGCCAGACCTCGTCTTCGGGTTGCACTACATGCTCGCAGCATACCATTCACAGCCTGCAACAACTGCATAATACGAGCATCCAATCGGAGGTCCTCACGGCCCTTGAGAAGGTAAGGGTAGTGGCAACCATCAGACCCCACCATCTGGAGCTTCTTAGGTTTGGTCTTGGTGGCAAGTATTGTAACATGTGCACCAAAGGCAGCAACTGTCACAATACCAGGCAAGCCACTCCTACTGCCAGGAACACCAAGATCAACAGAGATTTTGGGCATTTCACTGCTAACCATGGCTGTATGAACCTCAAGTCCTGGCATTGGTGCATCAGAAGACTCTAATACTGCAAGTCCAGGAGAGATATCCTTCAGAGAAGTGGTTGATTTTTTCCGATGACTGGCTAGTGCAGTAGTGAGAGCATCAAAGGGATGCCATACATCTGCTAAGGATGCAGGCCCAACTGGAGGTGACTTGAAGATTGATATTGCTGCCTTCAGTTGGCTTCCAAATTGCTCTTGGAAAAAGACTTCATCTGGTGTTTCTGGAGGCCTAGATGTGGAAGCCAAGCGTCTCTCTAGTGCAACAGCTACTGGGGCCATCATTGCTGAGTACTTGGCAGCATTGATACGCAATTTCTCAGCTTGAGTAAGTGTTGCATTCTCTGCTACTCTTGCTGCTGCTTCTCTTAATGTAGTTATGCGTCGCATAACATCTGCCACCCAAGATCCAAACCATATGAAATTGAAGAGAAGGGAAGCACTGAACAAGGTGCAACATCTATTCCAGAAAAAAGCACAACTTTCTAAACTCTCAGAATAGTACCAGCATGTAAGTCTTGTAGAGTGCTAAGCCATTGCTCATCCCAAAGGACGGTGATGGCACCCAGCTCTGCAATCATAACCTTGACATCCCTCACAACTTTTGGGTGTAAATTGGCCTGCACACAATGATAAAATCCCCAATAAAATCAACACTAATAAAACCCTGGCATGATTGCTGGAAGTTCACTGAAAGAAACCCAAACATCCTCTGAAAGGACAAGCATACTTTTCAACAGAGCAGCAACAATTGAGGTAAACCAACGAAAAGCTCCATATTTCCACCAATAACTGCAGTATACCAGGCAGCCGATAAGGTGCTGGAGCTCCTCTGGTGGTTCTCCTTCACAAGCATTTACATCAACCAGTGTAGGATACACAATTGCCCATGGTGATAGATGAGCTGAAGCCATCAGTAATCCTTCAACTTGCTTCCGTACTCTTGGTTCAGGATGAGTGCTGAGATGAGCAAATAGCTGTGCTGTGATTGCCTGCGCAGTCATTCTGTTCTTAGTGCACTATTGCAACAAAACTGTAATGCTAGAGCAGGAGAATTATGGGACATTTGACCTCCATAAGTGTTTCACAATCCTTCACACAGCAAATTGAATCCATTGATGAACACTGTTCTTAAACTCAAAGCCAAGAATTGCAAGTCCTACTGCAAGTTTGTAATGCATCATTTTCAACATACCTGCCAAGGAGATGGTGGCACTGCTGCCAAGCCTTGTTGCAGGGACTCTTCAAGCTCAACTCCGTAGTTAAGAAGAATACGCAGTACATAAAGGGATGCCCTTAGCCTAAAGTCCCCCCTTTCAGGCTTGACACGCTCCAATGAGCAGCCCTTTGAGCATCCATGGTTTGACATTGCCAAGTACTGCAAAAAGCCACGTGCTGCATGCCCAAACATGGAGACTCGTCGATACCTTAATGCCCACCATATCGGCATCAGATCAGATAGGAATGAGTTTATGGGTGGAATAGAAGGAAGCATTTGCAGTCCTTCCTGCAGCAGCTGGGCAAATTGAAAAGATGGTGGGTCTCCATCTGAGTCTTCTGATCCAGCTGCACCAGCAGCAGCTTCCATAGTATGGATCACAATTTGAACAAAAGCCTCCATCTGTTGCCTGCTGTTAGGATCCAATGCCTCCAGGCTTGTGTTGCTGGATCTAAGAACAGCATTTTCAAGAATTCTTTGCACACTTGCCACTTCTTCATTAGTGAGGCTGCTCCTGTTAGCACTTAACTCTTCTTTGAGCAGCTCTCCAAAGACAGGGGATATAGGAGATGCTTTATTGCTTCCAGAGAACAGGCCACTTGCAAAGTCATAACACCATGAAGCATATGAAAACCATGCTTTGGCCATGCTAGGGCAGATAAGAGTTGCAGACTTTGTTCCTGCACCAATGATCTCTTGGAGCAAGGTTGAAAATTCAGTATTGGCAACCCTGCCCAAGCTAACTCTTGCAGCTGCATCATTTGTATCAGCTGCCTCCATATCATCACTGACATTTTGATGAAGACCAACTTTTGCAAGCATGCTTTGAATGGGCACTTGCAAGGGTTTGCACTGCAGCCAAGTTGAAAGCTTCAAGCATGCCTTGGCAATAGTTAAATCGCCATCCCTGCCACTTAGAGACAACTCAATGGACCCACGGATTTGGCTCTCACAAAAATGCCACAGATCAACCAGCGCATCTTCATGCTTCTCTTCGGCATGGAGAAGAAGAATGTGTTCATACCTTAAGCTTGCACTAAGAGAACTGTGATAATCTGATATTTCCATCTGGTCCTCAAGTGAAGGAGTTTTTGAGTTTGATATTTCATGCAGCAGTCGCTGTGCAAGCCTCAGGTTACACTGTTTCCGAGCCAACCTGACAAGCTGCTGATGCAGTTGCAAAGTGACCGGTGTACCTGGTGAGACTGCACGATAAACCCGCAGTAATTTCAGCCACAAAAGACTGTCCTGATGCCAGGGGTCAAGTGGTGAGCCCAATGTTTGAGGAAGGGCAGAAACCAACCACTTTTCTCCACTGCGCCCAGCAAAACGAAATGCCTCGAAGACTTGGATGCATTCCATTTGGACAATAGAGGCAGCTGCCTCTGTCAACCCATCAAGCACTGCAACTTGACAACCATCCTCAATCATAGCTTTCGCCACTGCAATCTCACTAGCAATTTCTTCCTTCTTGGTGTCTGGTCGCAGCATTGCTTGTAAAAGCATCTGTTCACTTCGCAGCAGCGCTTGCCGTGGGTCTGCAGTCAGCTCACTACTGCTTTGTGGGGTGAGATCTAGGTAACCCCATGCACCTGCAGGGTCACCTGCATCAAAACGAGCGAGGGCATGGATGGCATTCATGTCATTTCCAGCCGTGGTAAGAGCCCCACTGTAAGCTTTTCCAGCATGCTTGCTACGCAATAGCTGAAGTTCCTGAAGCCACATATCAAGTGACTCCCAGTCTCCAATGGCTACAAAGCTCTCAATTGTGCGGGCAATTGTGAACTGTATACCTTCTGCACCCATTGCCGCCATTGTCTGCTCCTCTTGAAGGAGATGGGTGTAGTGTGCTGCAGCTCTTTCATATTGCCCTCGTGCTTGACAAGTTAATCCAGTCATCCATGCAAATGGTCCTGGGTTGCTACCTATTTGCAATGGCAATCCTTCATCGTTTAGTATTGACCCAAATGTAGATAGTACCCACACCTGAAGGCCTGATAAAGTATCATCTTCATGTAACCGACAAAGGGCGAGAGAGGCCTGCCGCATCAATCTAGACACATCTTGCTGAACTTTAGTCTTGAGGGAAGGTGAACTGTCAGAAAGTTGTTGTGGTCGGAACTCTCTTAATGCAGTACCAGCCAACCCCCGCAGGTCCTGCAGACGATGAGAGGCATGGTGGTAGGTGCCTGCATGGAACTGGATCGCAGCACTTGCATTCATTGAAGCTTCCCGGATACGTGCAAACCACTCTTCACACACCTGCACATTCCACAGCATTAGACATTTGATCTGTTGGGAAAGCAAGTACCATCTCCGACATTCAGGGCTCAGATTAGTACCTTCCTATTGGAACGGAAAAAAAGGGTGCTTGAAGATGGAGCAGATGGCAACACAGCAGAGCCCTCATATGCATTATACATGTTCTTCTTTAGGGACTCAACAAACTCCAACAGGAGGCGCATAGGGAGCAACTGGAAACTGGATGAAGAACTGACTGTGCTGCTGCCTACGCCATCCCTTTGTCCACCATCTGTTTGGCATATCTGTGGTACATCTAGAAGCATTCTCTCCAAGGCTGCAAATGTCTGTGTAGGACCACCCAGATGAGTCCGGAGACGGACTGTGATACAGTGCCGCGAGGCTTCCTGCACTGCCCACCAGGCTGCTGCTACATTATTGACAACACAAGCTGCTTCCAGGACTGCTGTTTCACCACAAGTGCACTCCTCCCCCACTGAAGATACCTTGTCATCAGACATTCCTTGTTCTTGCTTCTCCCCTTCCCCTGGAGCTCTCCAGGTTGAAGCTGATCTTGACTTTCCTGGACAATTGTGTATCAATCGGTGCAACCAGTTACTAGGCAAAGTTTGCCCACGTTGTGACAAATAGTTGAGAATCCAGACCAGCTGCTGCACTCGCAAATGCTGTGCAAACCTCTTGACTGCAAATGCCTGTTTCCAGTGACGCAGGTGCCGCTGCCTGCAATCTCCTGCAGTGCATTCTGTAATGCCATGGCTTTCACCAGCCTTTGCATTACCAAACCATCCATGTGTCCATAAAGCAGCAGGGGAATATGCCCAGAAAACCCTCTGAAAGGCTGCCTGAACGGTAGGTTCAGAATCTCCAAGCTGCTCAAGGGCCACCATAGCTATGGACTGAAACTGCAAGGGTTTCACCACCTTTGCCTGCAAAAGAAGCTCCAAGACACTTGCCACATGTGCCCTCACCTGAGGCTCCTGATTGGAAGCAGCCGAAAGTAGCATCATGAGCAAATCAGACCCCAATCCTGAACCTTGCCCAGTTTCCCCTCTTCCTTTGCGTACCTGTACCTGACTGTCGTCTTCAACAGAGCTACTAATCCATTCTAGTGCCTCCAATTTGACAGGTAGACTTGCTCTAGCTTGCAGCGCATGAGAAATGATAAGGTTGCAGTCAATCTCTGTGTGACCTTCCCCTGGCATCTTGCACATATAAGCATCATTGATACTGATGTTGGGGCCCAGCTTACGCAAGGCCTGCAAGAGACCCAACTGCAGGTTTGGATGCCACTGTAGTGGGTCCTGAAAAGGGTTGAGCTTTGTCAAGATGAACCTCTTGAGTTGCATTACCTTGGATACTGTGGGTTCCACCCTTTCTATTATATCGGGAACCAACATCTTGTCTGCTTGTGAAACTCCAGGAGCATTAGTCTGCTTAAGAAACACACTCCCTAGCAGCACCATTAGATCAAACTTAAACAGAGAATAAACGTCTGAATCAGAAAATGCTCGTTTGGGATGCTTCCTGTCCTTCGAAAGTATCTCCTTGAGGCTCTCCAGCTCTTGTGTCAGGCATCTTGTAGCTTCAGAACTGACTTGGTCTGAGGCATGCTGAACAAGAAGAACATATGTGGCAGCAATAGTACCTGCATGCAATGGTACAATGCCTTCATCACCTCAGTAAAGGAGTTCTTGCTAGCTATACCAAAAACATAGAGAAGAGAAGGGCTGCTGGGTAACAACAGAAACTGCCCCATTCAACATGACTACCTGTAACAACGCGACTAGGGTGGAGGCGCAGGCTTGCAAAATGAGAACACCCATCAAGTAGCTTAGAAACAGCTTCTGCTGGCAACTTAAGGCTTTGAGATGAAATCAATTGCAAGTTTACTTGCAAGAGGCTGCAAATCTGTAATGACCACTTTCTCCAAGTCAACCATCAGAGCAGTAGACAGTCCACAACTGCACATCTGACAGCTTTCAAGCCAGTACACAAGTTGCATGCATGCATGACTAGACAAAGAAATGAAAATGTGTTGAAACAGAAACTTCATGTACTTCAAGGAACATAATTTGGTCCAACCTGTGTGGAAGTAAGGGCAGATGTTACTGTTGGCCCAGCCAAACCTTGAGAAGCAGAACGTTGCTCACTCCCTGACATGATCTCTGTGGCCAAACCCTGCAGCAAGATATCTAGGGCAGAGAGATAATACTCAGCAAAGCCTTCTTTCAGTATTGCTGCAAAAATAGCCAGGCATCGAAAAGCCTCATTTGTCCACTTGTAGTCTGCAAACTTCTGACCCACAGTTGTCAAGGATGCAAGCACACGTGGAAGCATCTCTTTTGTGGTGTTGGCCATCAAACTGAGTTTATCAGTCTCATCAGGCAAACATGATTGCCGAGAAGACACAATCATCTGTTGTTCAGAGACTGCCACTTGCAAGCCTGATGCTGTTGCTTGCAAAACTGAAACAAAACATGATACAAGAGCAAGCAGTCGCCGTAGTTGCTGCAGAGTGGCAGGAGTATCTTGTGCCAATGCCTCCATATCACCAAGAAATTTCAACAACAGATCCAACGAGAAACTTAAGCTTTCAGACCACAGAGTTTGAAACTCAAGAAAGCTGTTGGTGATGAGCCCCCTGTCAGCTTCTGAGAGCTCAGGATCAAGTACCTGTCCCAGAAGTAGATCCACTATGTCTGCAAAGTGGGTCTGAACAGAGGGGGAAAATCGCTTCCCAAGAACCATGAGCACTTCTAGCAGTGGCTCTAAGAGTGGTATCTCATCTTCCAAAAGTGCCTGGCAAGCTTTGAGAATTGCTGGAACAAACCGTTCTGTTGCTGTTGGATCACCTGCATCAACATCCAGAGAAGTGCAGAAACTCAGAGCTCTATCCTGGTTTCTAAATCATTTAAGTGTAGCATTTGCTGCTTCAGCCTCAAATATGTCAACCTGAAGAACAATTGTGAGATGACCTAACAATGAGGTTAGAGATTTCAAACTGACATCAAGACAATATGAGCAAACTGTGGGAAGAAGAGAAGGAAAAGGACCCAAGAGGAACAAAAGAACAGAACTGAAAAGCAATTTGAAGAAAAGCACCTGCATGTTCAGTTACCTCAACAGCAAATGAACAGTAGTGACTAACTATCATAACATGCCCATTGACATTATCAGTTCTCAACAAATGGGGCATAGGCCAATGCCAACACTGAGTTTCTTGTAACAAATCCAGAAAGTCATGGTAAGACTTGGTCAAAATTCTGGCTAGCTCAACAAACAGAAAAACAACCAAGAAGAAATGGGAAAAAACAAGGAAAAGGTATCTACAAGATTGCAGAAAAGTTCACAATAAAGCTTTGCAGGTAACATGACAATGAGCACACTATATCCTTATAAGTGCTGACAAACTGTCAGACCATCACCTTGATCATGAATGGTAGTGACAAGCTGCCATGACTCCCCACATACTTCATCAGCTCCTAACAATGGGTGTAAATAAGCATATAACAATACACCCAAATTTTCTGACAAACCATTAGACAAACATCTACATCCTTAGTTTCTCTCACATTTTGAGAAGCCATAGGAAGACTTGGTCATGATGTTGGCTGGCACTCAAGAGACATAAGTCTATAGTATCCTCATTCAAGCTTTAACAAGCTTGTGAGTGTAAGCTCCATTTTGCTTTAGCTCCTCCCTTGCATTTGAGCATGTAACCCTAAAGCATAGAGAGACCTGCATACAGGATAGTGATTGGGACTTCCTGCACCTTGAATATATCATTTAAGTGCACCACTGGTGACTACTTGGATGCAGGCCATCTGCTAAAGCCAATGGGAACATATCTATGAGATTGCAGAGAGAAGTCTGCACCAACACTTTGAAGGTAACATGACACTGAGAGCAGTCATAAACTTTTGAGTGTTCCTCATAAACTGTCAGACCATCACCTTCATCATGAATAGCAGTGACAAGTTGCCACAACTCCCTACTGACTTAATCAGCTCCTGATGGTAGATATAGATAAGCATACAATAACTCACACAAAAAATTCAGCAAACCGTTATACAAACATTATGTCCTCAGTTTCTCTTGCATTTTGAGAAGCAGAAGTATGACTCAAGTCATGATGAGAAAACACAAGACCCCAAAGAGGGTGAGAGGGGGTGAAGACACTTGTTTGAGATCAAAAAACAGTTCCTAGAAAACATCACTCACATGTAGCCACTCTCAGATTTGACTCAGACATGGATACAAAACGGCATGGATTTCATCATCAACATGATAGAACGTCAGTCCGGTCAATGCATAATACTATCTAACACAAAAACAGAAGGATTCTAAAACCACAATCAATTGCAAAGACGGCCATAAGCCATGACTATATGGCTACATTGGTTGATACTCCCATCTACTCTAACCATAAACCCTAAAGCTGGCATCATCAAGTCCATAAATTAGGTTAAGGGCGCCAGTGTGGTACATTTCAGATCTTTGCTGTTTTGTGTCATTTTGCTGAGCATCCATTTATCTTCATTAATTATTGAGAACTTCCCCATTTCTTAAATTGAAGTTGACATGGAGGATGGAGATGGAGAGAAGGTCATAGAGAAAATGGCATCTCTATAATAAGGTTATAGGAGATTTTTCATATCAAACAAGATATCAGCAAACAGCCCACAAAAAGAAAAAAGGAAAAGGAAAGTAGACTGAACTCTAAAGATGGAGAAAAGAATGAGGATCTATGTCTGTGTCTATGTTGCAAAGAAAGACATAGATGTTCTATGTCTATGCAACAGAGAAAGCTGCACAACAACAGAATTTGAAGGGAAGATAGCAACAGCAGAAGTTGCGGATCAGATTATCTAACCTGCTGTGAAGAACTCACGTAGCCCTCCCAAAGCAAGCACTGTTGCCTCATTGCCACGAGTTGTGTCTGTGATCTGTGACAATGCCCAGGCCATGAAGCGATCAGTTGCAGCGGCAGAGCTTCCAGACCCCGGTCGCCCATTACTAGCTGTTGAAACACCTGCTGCCACACCTCCCAATGCCCCATATGCTATGGCCGCTGCTTGCCTCACCACATATGCTCTGCAATTCCCATAAAAAATCAAGCTCAAAACAGACATTAGTCAGTCAGTCTTACTATCCAATCCAACTGTAGGATTTGAGATTACCCAAAACCCTAAGTGCAAGAGGAAACACCATCTAGAGAATAACAAGGCTTGAAATCTCTATTCAGACATCTGCAGATGCAATCATCCACAGATGATAGGGAGTACAGGCACATGAAAGTAAGACCAAATCCATTCACATGAAGCTCTGAGTGTTGTTGTTCATGGTTTCAATGGCTGGAAAAAAACACACCCATGATGCACATTGGGCCAGAGACAACGGGAATGTTGAAAACCTTACTGTGCATCTGACAGAAAACCATAATATGAGGAACTCCAGATTTGTTGCACTCCGAAAAGAATGGTGCAACAAAGAGTGCTTTCCTGAATCTCATCAGGGTTTCCACAAACTGAGAAGGAGCAAAACCTGACAAGCTACGAATTGTATAAAGAAAGCAATTCCAGGAATACAAACGGGGGGTAAGAGAAGACACCCTACTTGTCAGACACAAGCTGCTGGAGCGTCTGGCAGAGACGAGGGCTTGACCGCCGAAGAATTGGAACAGTTTGTGGTTGGAAAAGCAATCTGTGGAGCTTCTCTAGAGCCGCGGCTCTGGATGAATCGTCTGAGGAAGAGGAGGAGGAGGAGGCCCCGATCGCAGCAGCAGAGTCCGAGGACACTGCCGTCGCCGCTGCTAGAAGTGCTGTTAACTGCTGCTGCAGGTTGGGATGCTGTTGTTGGTTTTGCAGGCCTTGCATGGGTGCTGCGCCATCGCCCATGCGCTCCACCCTGTTTGATCTTCGACTTCTTGTGTCTTTTGCTTCTAACACCTCTTCCCACCGTCGTCACACTTACAGCCTGCATGTAATCCAACACCTTGCTTTCCACAGTGTTCTCTACGCATCGAACAACGACAATAGCAGCAGCAGCAGCAATTGAGCTTCTTCTTCTTCTTCTTCTAATGCCCTTAACAACGTCATGCACACACGCACACAGCAATAAACCTCCAGCGACACGCAAGAAAAATGAAAACCCTAAAAGACAAGACAACAACCCCACCAGACAAGGATTCAAGCGATCTTTCTTTGCTGCATCTGGATGACCTGCATGCATGCAGTCCGGATGGAGGGAGGAGTGTAGTAGCAGCTTGCAGCAGCTGATTGCAACCTAACTTCATCAAAAATTCTTCCAGGCGGGGCGGAGCCCTAAGAAGAACCTTCCGAATGGAAGATCGATCTTCTCATCATCATCAACATCATCATGATGTTGTAGGAGCTTCAGCGAGGGCTATGGATTTCTGCAGGTGTAGAAGCTCTCGATTGAAACTCTTCTTCTTCTTCGTACTGAGGTGTTAGGGTTGACAGCAATTTGCTCTCAAGAATGATTTAAGGTTCCAATCTGCTTTTTAGATGCTCTTGCAGATACATCTTGTTGCTTGCAGATTTATCTACAATGCTTTGCTTACAAGGTTAGGTACCTGGACATAAAAAATCTTTTTGGGTCTGTTGGTAAGAGAGGAGTGGATTTGTTTGATATCTTGTTGCTGTTGTTCTTCTTCTTCCCACTGAAGTGTTACGGTTGAGAAAAATTGCTCTCAACAAATGATCTAGCTTTCAATCTGCATACATGCTCTTGCAGATTTCTTCTTGCTTTGCAGATTATCTGGAATGCCTCATTACAAGGTTACCCGGAGAGACAAATCTTTGTAGCTCTTCAGCACCGATTTGGACGATCTGGCATTGTAATCTCAAAGCTGCTTCGTCTTCTTCTTCTTCTTCTTCTTCTTCCCAATGAGGTGTGTTAGGGCTAAGAAAATTTAGGTTCAAAGATCTTCATGTATGCTTACAGAATTTTTGTTGCTTGCAGATTTCTTCATGAAGTACAATGAAGAAATCATGAAAGGAGAACTCTACTCCTCCATGGGAAGAAGGTATGAGATCTTTTTCTCAATGTCAAAGGGGGGCATGGATGTCATGGTGTGATTTACAATTTGATGAAAGCACAAAAAGTCTTGAAGCAACCTGAAAATTAAATCATGATAGTAGATAGATGTACAAGTGCATCCTCTAGAATGAAGTTGTTTTTTGGTTCAAAGTTGTTTGATGTCGTTCTTCATCTCTATATGAAGTTCCAAAAACTCAATTACTTAAACCTTAAAATCTCAAACCAAATGTGTGAAGAATTTTGTTCATTGTTTCTTCCTAGCTCCAATTTGTGATCATGCAACCTTGATGTGATGATCTTTGTGAAAAGTTACAACAAAGAAATAAGAAACAGCAATGCAAGATGAGTTAAATTTGTAAACACAACAACTTGTGGATCATGTAACAACATAGAGACTTAGTAGTTTGAAGCACTTGGATCTCCATGTACTTTATTTGCATGAATAGCTTCTTTTCTCACACTTCTTTTCCCTCTAATTATGTCAAATGAGTGTTGATTAGAGATTTTATTTCATTTCCCAAAACAAAAGAGTTCTCTTAAGATGCAACCAATCATATATAATGCCTTAGTAACAAATCAACAACTAATTCCTTATGATAGAGATTTGTTGTGATAACATATTGTCTACATTGAGAATGAAATGATATGAACCTAACAAACTATGTTACAAGAAAAAGAAGGAATAAGGAAATGTTCAAATGAAGGAAATTGGTCTTAGATTAATTGTTGAATGATTGAAGGCCAAGAGCAAAGTTATAGTCGAACTACCACTAATGATTACTGGATTAGAAGTGGGAATGGGTGGCATTCAAACATTTCGAAGGCAAGAAGTAGCCATACTCATAACTATTAGTCAACCTAGAATGATTGAAGCTTGTTCTTGTGAAGAAAAAACTTAATTCACTATTTAGAGAAAGTCATTAAGATTGAATTTTGTACCTCCATGCATAATTCTTATAAACAAGTGAAAAATCATTAGCTTGTTTTTGCAAAGAATAATGAATTGTTATTGCGAAAGGGAGGAATCATTTTCAATGATGACACTTACGAACCGCCTTAAAGTATTTAAAGCATTTTTAAAAGAAGTTATTAGGATATCATGTATGATAATTCATGTCATTTTGTTCATTGTTCATAAAATGAATTCAACATTATGAATGAATTTCATACATCATTATTATTGATGATATGTATTTATGAATTTATTTCAAAAGACTTTTTAGACAATTATGCCTTTTGGAAACTTTTTAGAACTAGTATTAACAAAATTAGGGCCACTAGTCATTGTCAATTTAATCAATACATTAATCTACCTTGCAAGTTTACATTAAAACACAATCTTTTGAATGCATGAATAAGTCGTTTTCCTTTTGTTATGCCACCTTCAAGATTGTGGAACCTTTGTAGATTTTGGTCAAGGTAGGAGACATATTTTGGAAGTAGCAACGAAAAAAATTTGTAGGGTGTGAAAAATTTTATATTCAATATTGAAATATGGACAGGAACAAGGTTGAATAGAAACGTTGTACTACAAATTGGTGTTTAAAATGCCGAAATGAACATGATTAATGCAATATTTTTATTTATATCCATTTGGAAATCACAATGTACATTATTCAAGGAATTTTTTTAAGCATTTAGAATAATTTTTATGGAAGAAAAATGATTAATGGCGAATGAATTTTGTCCATCATGGATGAAACTAAATAATGGTGGATAAACTCTCCTTATTGGATATAAATTTGACAATAATTGACAAATTTCATTCATGGTGGATAAATATGGATGTGAATTAAATTGATTTTTTCATCCAAAACCTTATATTTTGGTTTCCCTATGCTTTTAATGGACCTCCATTGCCTCCTTCATTTCATTAATGTATAATTATTCAGTGTATTTTTTCATTAAATGAAATTTTATTAAAATATATTTTTGAAATTTGTTAAATTGATAGCCATTTTTATTGAAATGAAAATATATTTTTTGCATATATAATTAACTTTGCAATGAAACACAAATTATAAGGTTAAAATAAGGTTCAAAAGTTTCATGATTTTACCAATAATTTTAACATCACCACACAATTTCATAAATTACATTAGCAAAATAAAATTCAACTAAAATTCATCAAATTATGTTATCAATCACTAAATCACAACCTTCTTCATTGGTCATCACATGTATTTACACAAAAGAACTTTCAATTTTTTAATATATGCCTCTTAATGTTTATATTGATGAATTAGCAAAATCGTTAAACATTAAAAAATACACATTAATTATCTCAAATCTATAGTGATATTTTCACCTTTTTGGTATTGTTTATCAAAGTAAGGATATTGTTATGGAACCTACACTTCTACTCATTACAATTTTATGTTGGATATCATATATCACAAATACAATTTTAGATTTGAAAAATGAAATTCAACATTGCAAAATTTGCAATATTACGTACTACAAATCGGATTTCGGATTTATATACATTATTTAAAATAAATTCTCAATTTTGCATTTGTAATATTTTTTCATTATTCCCTCTGTATGTTTGTTGATTATTTTTTTGTTTTGCATAATGTAACCCAAAGTTCCAATCTATCATCAACAACATACTAAAAAAAGATTCATCTTTCCAATATCTTTTTCCATGGGCACAAAAAGAAATATGTGACCTACTGAGTTAGACTTTTAAATGATTATTTTTAATATCATCTCTAAAAAGCAAAAAAAATGTTCTTGCATGCATAATTTGCATATGGTTGAAATGATTTTAAACTTGAATGTTTTCGTATCATGTGAGGGGACCCATATGGAGAAAGAGTAGAAAGCATATGCACATGGTGATAATATGTCCATTGGATGATATTCCATAATATCAATTTTTTAAAATGTAAAGTTATTATTTGTTTTTTTCATATGCCCATCCTTTTTAAGAAATGACATCAATAAACTTTTCATCAATGTTTCATTCATCTAACATTCATGTTTATACAAAGTTTTATATATTTTATTATTATGAATATATTATCAATGTTCATTTTTCATAATTCACCATTCATTAACTAATATTTTTCAAAATCTTGGAGTTTCCATTCATTCAATAGTTCCAATTAAACCATCATTAATATAAAAATGAAATGTAATTTTCATTTTAAATCATTATGGCACAATAAAAATGAAATAAATTCATTTCACCTTAATCATTTCACCTTAAATAAATTTATTTCATTATAAAATCACTATGTAATCATGTTTCATCATTAATTAATATAATATATTATTAACTAAAATAATTCAATATAATAAAAAATATATGTTGTTTTTATTATACTTTATAATATTATCCCATATATTATTGTAATTTAAGTTACATAATAAATTATTATAAGTTATTCAAGGTTGTACTTTAAGCTATATGTTAAGTTTTTATAGGTTATTCAAAAGTATACTTTAAATTATATGTTAAGTTATTATAGGTTATTCAAAGTTATACCTTAATCTATATGTTAATTATTATAGGTTTTTTTACATTAATTTATTTTCAATTATTTTTATTATTTGACCTTATGTAATTTTAAATTATTTCATTTTACAATAATTAATGTTATTTAATCCATTTTACTTTATCATATTCTATAATATTATACCCTAAGTTATGAACACTCAAATGAGTATTTTCAACATTTCTAATTGGTCCACATGACATATTTCAATCAAAAATCTTCCATGATTTGATTTATTTGCACATGGACACATGATCTCATATGGGAAAAACAAAACAAAAATAAATTCATGTCATGAAATTTTTTTAAATGATATTTATTATTATTATTATTATGGAAAACACTAATATTAATCTACTACATGTTATCTTTGTATATTTCAATGTGATGCTTTAAAAAATGAACAAAAAAGTTTGTTTCTAAAAGGTGTTTTTTCCATGTTTAAACTTGTCGATTTTGTGTTTGTTTCAAAATTGTGGCACTACATTTTTGTGCTACACTAACCACTCACATTGTTTTATCTATGTGCTTCCACACCTTGTTTAATTTTTTAATATTCCAAAACTTTTTTTTATGTCTTTTATCAAACATATAGTGCACACCATTATTAATTTCTATGATTAATAACTAGTGTTATGTAATTGGTTATAACTAACGAATTAAATAAAAGGATGGTGCGACATTTAAATTGGAAAAAGTTAATCCATAACCCGAAAAAACAAACTAACCTACACGAAGTGCTTGTCCTTCTATTGTCCACCATGACATAAAGCACATTTTTAAAAATCATCATTAAAGAAAAAAATGAAAAATGAAAAATAACATTTGAAAACAAAATTCATAATATTGATTGTATAAACTAACGCATTTTCATTTACAAATATCAAAGGTTTTAGAAAGGATTATAATAACTTTTCTCAAAATAAAATATATGCCTTCATTTTTTAATAGATGTTTTATAATGTTTTATAAGTTTCATTGCAGAAAAACATATTCCTTCAATTTGTGTTTCATCTTTTAATAATTTTTGTGAAAGAAAAATAATTTAATCTTTCAAAAATCGAACTTAGTATGGAATAGAATGATTCATCAACAAAAAATTTAACCCATTTATGTGCATACACCTTTAATTTGGTTTCATTATAATTTTACTACACTTTCATTTTTATTTAATGAAAATATGTTCATGAAAATACTATGAATCTTTAGAAAGATTTTTATTCACAAACCTAATTGGTTTTTTTCCAATTTTTTATAGTTAAAATCCCTCATATATCCACCACTTGGCCAATACGACAATATTTGTGATTCAACGTTGTTATTTTGTCATTTACAAAATTTGGTTTGTTTTTTTATTTTGTTATATTTTCACGTGTTTTGCATGTTTTTTTCTTTTCCAAACCTTAACATATAATAATAAATTATAAATAAAATAATAAAATAAAATAAAATGATTTGAATAGTCCAAAATAAAATAATCATATAAAATTTTTGAGTAGATCGATTAAAAATAAATAATAATTACTTCAAGTAAAATAACTTAAGGTGGAATAACTTAAAATAATTAATCATAGCCCAAGATAGTTCAAAATACTTTTAAATAGAATAAAATAAGGTGGATTAACCTATTATCTTATAATGATTTTTTGCATTATTTCAAATTGAAAACATGCAACTCCCCAAAAAAAATTGAAAATGAAAGTATAATTGTATTTTAACAAATTAAAATATGGTTCAATGGCATTTAGTGAATCATATTAAAAAACCTATTGTGTTATGTGTTCACTAAGTTATTATCAAACATATTGAAATAATCATAATTTACTATGACAAAACATGAATTAACATTGTGTTGACATTTAGTTGAAAGTTCATCATTTGTAAATAATTTGACCCCAGTTCAAATTGTTATAACGTTTTCATACAACTTTCAAATTTAACATGTGAAAATTAATTTCATAAGCAACATTCACATTAAATTTCACAAGGTTTTATTTTAATAATTGGAAATTTTGCTTCTAAATTTAAGAACTACATTGACAACATTGAAGAAAAACGACCATTGACCTTTTTCCTTAATAGAAACTTAAATGATGCAAAAAATTCATGAAAACATTGGTCAAATCGTATAGTAGTATTATTTGAAGTTTCAAACAAATCCATTGTTAATTATAAAAGAAATAATTATTTTCAATAAAAGTTTAGAGAGTTGATCATCAAACTATTTCATAATTCTTCGATTATCACTGTTATTACACAAAATGTTCTTCCACGTTGTTTTACTTACACACATATTTGTCATTATGAATAGCACATATACATACATATAATAGATTATTTTTCCTTTTCACAAATTATTTTATTTTAATAAAAAAAAAATCTGCTCTCCAACACAAGCAATAGAACATAGATTTAGGAGGCACCAATAAGACCATTCTTTAAACTTTTTTTTTCTTGACCAATATAAGCTTATATAAATCTTTGTTTTAATCAATGGCGTATTTTCTTCTCATGAATCAATTTAACTTTATGATGATTCCACTCTTCGATAATGATTAAGATGAGAATCTTTGTACCCAATGAAAATACTACAAAGGTTTTCATCTTGCATTCATAATAGAATAATAATTACCATGACCAATAAATTTGAAAAATCCATCCTTATCATTACCTTGCTTATTTTGATGGGATCTTTGAACTTGATCATTATTAATTTTTATTTTTTGGCCCAAACATATTTATTTTTCATCCTAATCATTTTAAAGTAACTAAATTTTATGATAATTTATCAATGGTAAAAAGTAAACATCTTTTGGTTTTTCTTTGGCTAAATCAATTCAGGAACATTCCTCACCCTCCTCCCAACCCATACATTATTTATTTATTTAGTTCATATTATTTGTGTAATATGTAATAAATCATACTAATTACTTGAATATTACATAATCAATTGAAAATAAGTTTTCCACTACAATTTTTTTTGTATTCTATGTGGATCCATTGTTAGAAATGAAATATAGTTATTAATGTTGGCCTTATCAAAACACATTAATCATTTAAGTTTTTGATGTTAAGACTTGAAATAAATTCATGTCATTTGGGTGTAAGCTCAACTTAATGTCAACATAAAACAATAATGTTTTTGTTAAAGTAAAATTATTTACCCCAATTGTGACCAAAATTCAATCACAAATTTTTTTATGAAGACAAAGATGATCAATCAAATTTAGATATTAACCCATTTATATGGTGATCAAAATTCAATCACAATCAAAATTGTTGATTTTATAAATGTTAATATGTAATTATTAACATGTATTAATCATAGATTTGACTTTTATAAATATTAGTCTATCATTATTTTGTTAATAAAATGTTAACACATATTAGGTACCTATTTAACCTTTTAAAAATATTATGTCAAAATTTATAGTTATATTTTTAATTAAATATTACCATGTATTAAATACATATTTGATTTTTGTATGTATTAAATAAAAAGTTGGATAAATATTAACTAACTAGTTATTAATTAGAATATTAATTCCTACGTAATTAAATAACTATTTTAGTTACTAGTAAAAACCACCTAGCCTATATAAGGAAATGAATTTGAATCTTTTGTATTATTATTCATTTACAATAATATTCATAAAGTTGTCTTATTATATTTTGAATTTTAATCTATACATTGTGTGTTATTTGAACATGCATGCATGCAAAAAATGAAATTCTTATGGACATTTTTTTTTAAAAAATGTATACTTTGTTGATTAACAAAACTCATGATCATTAAAATATGGTCATCGTTTCAATAGTCAAAAATAAATTTGTGCAACTTTTTGAAAGACTCCAACCATAATCAATCTTAATAAACTTAACATAAATAAATAAACATTGTTTAATGAGTATAAATTTTTTAACTAGTTAGTTCCATAAGCCTCCTAGTAACAAAAAGTTACTAGTGGTAGACTTATTATTCCTTGCCCAAGGGGGCGAAGCTAATGGGATTAAATAACTTGGGTTAATAAGTGATGGGAGGTAATCCACATCTAGGAGATTTTTAAGAAGGGATTAGGATAAAGGTCCTATTTTCTAAAGGTTAATGTGGGCCTTATGTGATGTATGGAGAAGGGGGATTAATGGTATCCAAGACTTTTGTAGAATGAGAGAAGAATGGAAAAAGATGTATGTACTTGGTGTGTGATTTTAATGAAAGAGGGTTGAAGGACTCAAATATTTTGTGATGTATTTTCTTTTCCATTAGAAAGTGTGGAAGGTAGAGTAATTAATATTGTACAAGTATGACGTTTCTTTAAAATGATATTTTTGCATTTTTTCCATAATAGAAAGTGAAGAGGCATACCCTTTGGTATCTTTTGGAACACTAAGTTATTGGTTGCCATAAGTTTTTGATAGTGGAAAACAAAGAAGAAATACTAGCTAATAATCGCCTATAAATTGAAGGGTTATACTTCAAGTGATAAGCGTTTGATATATGGGAATACAATAGCTACATATGGTAGAGAGTAGAAAGGAAACCTCCTAAGGTGTTGCAAGGCACAAGTAGAGCCACTAGAGGGCTTGCAAGCTTGGAAAAGATGGGATAGTGGTGATAGAAGGTCTGTAGACCCCAATAGAGTAATATCTAAAGGCATAGAAAATAATGTAGTTAATTGGAGAGGAACCACCTTTCAAGGGCTGTTTTTTCCCATGTCGCCTTTTTACTTTTCTTCCCTACTTCCTTGGATTAAACTAACGACAAGAGGGTAGGTTTGTTCTTGGACAACAACATACCCTTACTTTCCTCCTTCATTTTTTGTATAATTATTTACTTGTTATTTGAATAGTTGTATTAAAATAAATTAGTGAAGGTAGTTCTTTCAATCAAGTAATAAGGTAATGACCTTGTCCCCTTAGTCTTACCCTTAGAGGACAATAATGATTAGGTCACAGTTTGGGATATAGTTTTACTTGGTCATAATACGAACATCACCAACTTATGGGGGCATAGTCATGTGCAAAATTGGATTAGCCCATATTAACATACCACCACCTTTTAGCATATCAACCAATTTATTTGAAACTAACATATTATTGTTCCAAGATGATTTATTGTTCTTTTCAAACCTCACCAATTGTGGAAGTTAGCTTAACTAAACCCATGAATAAAAATTTCACTTATCTTCAACTAACATTCAGGAAATTTCCAAATGGTTTTCAACAACTTGAAACTTTTTTGCAACTACATCCAATTCCTTGCATGATTATTTTAATTGTTCATCATTTAAGAATTTGGATCCAAATTCATCACACTTATCAATTTAACATTAGAAAATAAAATTTGAAATATATATGTTGATGACATGAAACTAAACTTCAAAGATAAAAGACCTCAAGCATAAAAACTTGTTAATCAACACACCACATTAACATTACAAAATTGAAATTGACCTAATCCCACAACTTGAATAAAGGTTTGTGAGCAAATGCAAAAACTTGACTTTATAAGACCATTTACACTCATTAAAAATGTTCCACTTCAAATTCAATGACAATGAAAGTTTTTAAAGCTTTGAACATAAATGTTTTTTGGTCCTCCATTATAAACCACAAACTTATGAACTTTCTGTCAACTTTAATTCCTCCCCTCCAAGTTGTTGATTCTTCAATAGGTAGATCCTTTAATAAATCAACAAAAAACAATTGCAAAGATTCAATAAGTGGTTCACTTCTATTAATGACACATTGTATGGACATCAAGTGTTGCATACATGCCCCTATTTCACATATTTAGCCCCCTTAATAAGACATCATCTTTAGATTTGCAAGAGACCTCACCCTTGCTCATTTTTTAAAACTCAAGTTGATTGGATACATGTTGCATTTTGTATATTGATTCTTTTTAACCTTCTTTTTTGCAATGCATGTAATAATTTTAACCCAATTAATTTAAACCCTTTCACTTATATAATGTAACTTTCACCACCTAATACATGAACTTGTTGTTTGTCACATTTGGTGTTTCATATATTTGAGTGTACAAACCAATAGACTTCATCTTCATTTCCTTGTGCAACTTATTGTTGGTGTTTTTGAACTTGGCAACTTTCCCAAAAACCTTCCAAATTTGCTTCATTAATGTGTTGTTGAAGTAAATTTTAATTTTTGATTTAATTTGTTGTCATTGAACTTCTTAACAATCAACAAAAACTCCTCAATTTCTAGTATTTATAATCTACAACTTCAAAAGTTGGGTATTCCTTACACATGTCAATATCCATCATGAATGATCCCTCTAGTGCAAAAAAAACCTCTATGCAAGCTTTTACTACTAAAATTTATCAACAACAAAAATTTGTCAATATTGATTGCCATTCTTACAATTTAGTAGTGAAGTTGCAAAATCAAAAAGTAAATTAAGGCCCATGAGCAATGAAAGATTGTAGGAAAAAAACAAGGTTGTTTTTAAATTGTAACACCCATGATGTTTTATAGTTACATTTGGCAAACAAGGGCAATACTTCATATTCAAAGGCAACTAGGTAGCTCAATTTGATAAAAAAAAACAAGAAAAAAAGATCATTGACAACCTATGTGTGCATGTGCAATGGTCATGAAATAAGGTGCCCATGTATCGAGGTAAGTAAGGGTAGGGGGAGTGTTTGAGTTTCAATTCAAAATTCATTGAACTTGCATTGTCATTGACTTGGCATATGTTTTATTCTGGCCCTAACACATCATATTTCTCTCAAGATTTACACATTTTTAATCCTTACTAAGTGTTGTACCCTTGGCTCTTTTTTTGTGAATGTACACATCTAGCCATTTCCAGTCCTTATCTTTCTTCTATAATTGGGGATCCAATCCATAATTGAGGAAACATTGTTTTTAATGAGTTTTTCACCAAAATTCACAATTCTAAAAGATGTAACCAAACTTAGCATCATGTTTTTGGGCTCAAATATTTCTTCCCAATAAAATGTGTAAGAAGGTGTATGTTCTTGCCATATCTTAATTGTTATTCTAGCTTGTAAGATAGAACTTATTTCCAAAAATCCAATGTAAAACCCACAAGACATAAAGTTGTTCCAACAATGAACATATCATATGACATTGCATTTATCACAATGGTTTTGAATTTCATCATGGAACCATTTGTGGGATGATCTAGTTGTAATCTCACATAGAATGTTCAGTGTGTCATCCTTCAAACCTTATTTGATCCACATAATTAAGGAAATGTGTACTTGGAATGGACAAGGCTTCCAACCTACCTCCCTCTATTTAATGTGACATAGCAGGGTAAGTAGGTCATAGATAGGTAAGTATTAGAAAGTAATAAGGGGTGAATGTAAGGTATAGTGGATCACAAAGAAACACATGAAAATTTCACCCAAGTTCATATTCCTTTGTATTTTTTTGGAGCCTTGAATGGATTAGGTAATAAAACATCAATACTCCATTAGTTCAAAGATTTTTTTTCATATATTTATGCCCATTTAAGTATAATTATTTTAAACAAATGTGCATGAACTTGAAATAAAATAAATAATTTTCTAAAATGATATGAACTTTTGAACAGATCCTTGTTTTTAACACAAACAAATAAAAAAAAAAGTCCATTAAGATTTATTTACAATGGACATGTTACAAATTCTTTCAAATTTGATTTTAAAGATGTATTATAAAACTAAAATGGAGTCCCTAACAATTATAATATCAATCATTGGACCATTTTGAATTCCATATATGAAACTTGTTGTTAATCCATATATTTCACTTTGGAAGTCCCTTTATTTTTGAATTTTTTGAAAGTTATGCATAACACATACATACATCATATGCATATTCAAGTTTCTAATGTAAAGTTTCAGCCCTATTAAAAAATGATGTGATGTAAAATACAAATTAACCATTGCATTTATATTTAGATTACATAAGTTGTCATTATAACAATAACAATGAACCAATATAGTTTACATTCACCTTAGGTGTATATGTAGCTATTGGGTAGCTGAATAGGTAGGAGAGGAAAGTAAATAAATAAATAAATATTATGTTTGTTATTAATATTTTAAAAATTATTTCCAAATTATAATTTAAAAATCCTGAATAGTTTAATTTAGGTATCATATGTAATCGAACCTAATTAGGTTAATATTTTAATATACCTAGGTTAACATATTATCTATACTACCTAAGCTTATATTGATATACTTTGTTTATGTTATATAATACAAATAACCTAACCTAGGCTAACATACATAAGTTAATTATGATAGTATATCTAATATATTTAACCTACTTCAACATAGGCTATCACAATTTGTATGGACCATGATTTGACAATAATAGTTGTGCAATTTTTAAAAATATTGCAATTGTTTACCATTTAAAAAAATGTTGGGTTTGTAAAACATGCATGAAAAAAAAAAAAAAAATTCAATTTTGTGATATTGTTCAAATGGTGCTAATCCATAAATATATTTAGCCAAAAAATTCTAGATAAAAATATAATATTTTAATCACCCTTTCATATTGTAGACAATTATGGTCATTTTGGGTCATTTAGAAAAAAAAAAATTCACAAATTTTTAATAATTTTTTAAATTTGTTTTATAAAGTGGAAAAAATTGCGCAAAAAATCATTGGTATGAAGCACATATAAATAAATTTATATTACTAGGGTTTCAACAATCAGTTTTGGCAAACCAAATTTCCTTTCACTTCTTTCAAACCCCAACAACAAGGTTACAATTTGGGACATTCATCCCAAAAGCAATCCTAAGATGTTTTAAAGAAATGGCGTGATGGACCATCCAATGTTCACATCCATGCAATTTTGGCTTTCTAACAAGAATGTGCATTTTCAATTGGCCACTCCCCACTACCAAGGTTACAAGCACTCAAGACATCCATCCTAAGAGTATATTAAGATGTCTTTAGGAAACAATTGATGAACCATTTTCAATTGCTACAAAATTCAGGCCACGAAGCATCCTCAAAATACAAAGGAAAAATCACTGCTAGTCTATAGATGGCGTTAACTAACATACATTGGGATAGGCATGAATGAGGTTTTCTTAAACTTGTTCACTTCACACTACCAAGGTTATAAGGATTTGGGACATCCATCTTAAATGGCCATCCTAAGGATGTCTTTAGGAAATCATGCCATGTTTACTAACATCCATTGGGACAAGCATGAACAAGGTTTTCTCAATGTTATGCACTCCACACTACCAAGGTTATAAAGAGTTGGGACATCCATCCTAAAGGTCATCCTAAGGACGTCTTTAGGAAGTCATGCCATGTTAACTAACATCCATTGGGATAGGCATGAACAAGGTTTTCTCAATGTTGTCCACTCCGCACTACCAAGGTTAAAAAGATTTGGGACATCCATCCTAGAGGTCATCCATCCTAAGGATGTCTTTAGGAAATCATGCCATGTTAATGCACATCCATTGAGGTAGGCATGAACAAGGTTTTCTCAATGTTGTCCACTCCACACTACCAAGGTTATAAAGATTTGGGACATCCATCCTAAGGATGTCTTTAGGAAATCATGCCATGTTAATGCACATCCATTGGGATAGGCATGAACAAGGTTTTCTTAAAGTTGTCCACTCCCCACTACCAAGGTTACAAGGATTTGGGACATCCATCCTAAAGGCCATGCTAAGGATGTCTTAGGGAAACCATGCCATGTTAACGCACATCCACTGGGATAGGCATGCATGAGGTGTTCTTAAAAGTTGTCAACTCCCCTCTACAAAGTCTTGAGACACTATTCATCCCAATTGCCATCCATCCTAAAGGCCATCTCCTAAGGATGTCTTTAAGAAATGAGTGATGGGCCAACCCAAGTTCACATACATCCATTGGATATACCATCCCAAGAAGCTAAGAGTCTTTTAAATTACCCATCCCCTACCACCAAGGTTATATTGTAGTATCTTTTCATGTTCGGCATTTCGTTGCTGAAAATTTATTTTATTTTGAAAATTTAATTTTGACATAAAAAATATTTTTTGAATTTTCGACAAATGTTCGTTTAAATTTTAAAATATTTGCATGTTATTCATCACCAATATTTTTTGCAAATGTTTTGTTTCATGGCACAAGTTTTAATCTCATATCTTCTTTTTCATGAAATATGGCACTAATCATTGGCATACCATCGGGCACTGAAAAAAAAGATTTTTTTTTACATTTATTGCATACACAAAGTCAAAAAGAATTTTTTAGAAAAAATTCTGCAACAAAACATTGCAACTTTCCGCAAGGTTGCATTGTTATGCCCATAAAAAAAATGTCGAACCTAATTCTTTAGGGGTGTTTAATGACAATTTTTTTTTCTTAAAGCTCAGAAATCTAATGAAATTTTGGTTTCAATAAAAAATAATTAAAAAAAAATCAATAGGAAAGGACCTTCATTTAAAAAAAAATTGACATTTAAATTTTTTAAAAATTAATTTTTTTTTTTTGTGCCAAACCTGAAAAGGTATTATTGTAGTGTGAAGACCCAAAGTCCATCCCAAGATGTATTGAGGAAATGGGGTGATGGGCCATCCTATGTTGACATCCATGGGATAGCCCATTCCCAAAATGAGTGTAAATTTTCCCCCAAAAAAAGGGAAGGGAATTTGTTTTGGAAAAGTGGATAGGATTGAGAACACACACATGTATGTGTTTGTTGTTGTTTATTTGTGTGTGTTTTGCTTCAACCAAACGTGGTAGGATTTGTTATTGACATTACAAATTTCTTAAAATTGGGTGTGAAGAAGAAGAAGAAGAAGAAGAAGAAAGGAGATGGGATTGTAGATCTTCTTTTTTTTTTTCAAGTTGCAAAGTTGTTTCCTTTTTCTCGGTAGGGTGAAGAAGTAAAGAAGTACATTGTTGTTGTGGTTGCAAAACTTCTTCATTTCTGATGAGTTGTTGTTGTTGTTGTTGTTGTTGAAGAAGAAGAAGAAGAAGAAGAAGAAGAAAGGGGGTTTGTAAGATGTTCAACTTGTGATGTTTTGTTTCTCTATTTTTGTGGGGGTGAAGGAGAAGAACAAGGACATGTTATGGTTGCAAAACTTTGTTTCCTGCTGGTGAAGAAGAAGAAGAAGAAGAAGAAGAAAGGACTGTAGTAGAGATCCCTTCAAGTTTGTGATTGTTGTCTGCCTTCTCCTGTGGGTGACGAAGAAGAAGAAAGAAGACAGGTGCCTTTTAGTCTCTGAGAGAGAGAGAGAGAGAGAGAGAGAGAGAGAGTCTGTGTGTGTGAGACAGACACACAGACAGAGGGTGGGATTTTGAGAGCTGGAGATGGCGGCAGTTGCACCCAATTTAGTATGTTTTGGAGCTTGTAGGGAAGCTAGTCAGCAGATGTGGTGTAATAATCATACAAGTGTTGTGGGTTCAATTGCAAAGCCATTGTTGTCTGTGGGATGGTGGCTGAGCAGCAGCGGCAACAACAATAGCAGTAGATTCCAGGGTAACAACAATAAAGCGAGAGAGGACTATTATGGTAATAACTTTGCAGGAGGGGCAACAAGCAGCAATAGTTCTCGCGGTGTTTCCAGACTACATTACTGTGTTGTTGCTGCAGCATTGGCTGGACCTAGAGCCAAGGATAGCCTTTTGGTAAGTGCGCTTCGCTTAGGTGCATGGCTGTTTTTCCCCTTTTGCTGCTGCTTGATTTTTTTACTTGTGGATGATTCTAGCTTCAGCAGGCTCTCTCTCTCTCCCCCTCCCTCTCATCCCCATTTTTTTTGGTCTCTCACATATGCCCATGTTTTGGAGGCTTGGTTAGTGAGTGGGGGCGGGGGGCGGGGGGATTTGGGTGTTTGCCTGTGTTTTCGGTTTTTTGAGTTTTTCAGGTTGAAGCAGAAGAGCGATGGCAGCGAGCTTTGACAAATCCATTAGATGGGGTGTCTTTCACTTATGAGGAATTTTCTGATGCACTCTCCAAGTATGATTTCAGCTTTGAAGTTGGTGATTTGGTAATACAATTATTTTTTTCCCTCTTATATATTACACTCAGTTGAAAATCTTCTTTATTTTCCAGCTCGTTGAGCTCTGCTGAATTTGTATGGAAAAATTGGCACATACCCATCTCATCTATTTGCAAATCTAGTTGAAGAAATTTTCTAATCTTGCAATTGGGCAATCTTCAATTGGGTGAATCTACTTGAAGCCATTTTCTAATCTTGCAATTCTGTAAACTTGAATTGTGCAAATCTGATTGAAGCTTTTCTAATCTTGGGTAATTTTGCAATCTTGAATTGTGCATTAGGAGAGAGAGAGGGAATTTTTTTTTCCTTGAGCTTTCCATGATGTCGTCTGTCCTTTACTAAGTGTTTGGTGGTTGTAATGAGCATAGGTGAAAGGCATAGTATTTAAGGTGGACTATAATGGAGCATTGATTGACATAGGGGCAAAGGCACCTGCACACCTGCCATTGCAAGAGGCATGCATATTCAAACTCAAAAGTTTGGAAGAAGTGGGGTTAGTGCCAGGCATTGAGGAGGAATTCCTTATTCTGAGAGAAGATGATGATAATGGTCGTATGATTTTGAGCTTGCGCAAGTTGCAATATGATTTGTCATGGGAACGTTGCCGTCAGCTTCAAAGTGACGATGTGGTTATTCGTGGTAAGGTAAGAGAGAGAGAGAGAGAGCTTGATCCTAATTTTCCATTCTAACAATTTCTTCTCCCTTCTTGGAAATTTTCATAAGCATAACCAGAATTTCACTTCCAGGTTTTAGCACTTTTTGAGAAAAAGAACTGTCAGCAAGCATTCTGTGTTATTGTATGCTGAAATGGGTGTGTTTTGTTGGAACAATTTTGTCTGCCTTCTACATCTTTGGAAAACCTTAACACCATTGTGCCATTTGAAGAGGGTTGGTTACATGAAAGCTGCGAAGACTTTTTAGGGTTTTGATCAATTTTAGGGCAATGCAGGTTGTGTTGGCTAACAAGGGAGGACTTGTCGTACAAGTGGAAGGTCTTCGAGGTTTTGTTCCATTCTCTCAAATTTCAGCGGTATAGTATTTTGTGCTTTTCCAACTCAAATCTTTTGGGGTTTATTCATCTTTTTTGTTTAATTTATAGGATTACAATTTGAGAAGAAATGATGGATTATCCAAGGAATTTAGGGTCAGAAAATAAAATTCTGATTTTTTTTTTCCCTGAAACCCATTTTTTTGCGGACTAGAATTGGACTTTCTTAAAAGGGAATTTGCTGCTAATTATTAAGTTTGCAATTCACTGGATTTTTAAAAAAATTGCAGAGACAAGATCCAGAGGAACTAGTAGACAAGGAGCTGCCACTTAAGTTTTTGGAGGTTGATGAAGAGCAGACACGTTTAGTTTTGAGCAACAGGAAAGCACTAGCAGAAAGTCAATCTGTGTTTGGTATTGGATCAGTTGTGCTTGGAACTGTGCAAACTGTAAAACCATATGGTGCTTTTATTGACATGGGCGGAGTAAGTGGACTTTTGCACATTAGTCAAATCAGCCATGATCGCCTCACCACAGTTGAGTCAGTGCTTGCTCCTGGTGATAAGCTCAAGGTAAAAAATGGACTCTCTTGTGTTGTGTCTAATGTAATCTTTGACTTCCTGACAAACCCAAGTTTATGCCCCTCTCAAAGTTTAAGCAGAATCCAGATAGTGGGTGATATTTGTTTGAAATGCAAAGCTATTCTGGACTTTGTGCAGGTGATGATACTGAGCCAGGATAAAGATAGGGGACGCATAAGCCTATCTACAAAGAAGTTGGAGCCAACACCAGGTGACATGTTACGTAATCCTGCACTTGTTTATGAGAAGGTATCCTCTCACTTTGCCCCCACTTTTGTTTTGGGTTTGTCTTCTGCATCTGTTGTTGTGAATGAGCTTTACTCTTCTCCATCATCACTCTGCATTTACACCTTCATTTTTTAAGTACTCCAGTTCACCTTTTAAAGAGAGACTGAATTTGCGGATTTAAAAAAATAAAATGCAGAAGGGTTATGATGGTCACACTTTGAACTTGATGTTTGGAATGGAACAAAACATTTGAAGACAACAATATTGCAAACTAAATGCCATGTTAAAAAACTGCAGGCTGATGAAATGGCAAAAACCTTTAGGCAGAGAGTTGCACAAGCAGAAGCAGCTGCCAAGGCAGAAGAGCTGCGGTTACATCAAGAGGTAAAGCTTATTCTCCCTCCAATGTTTGATTGCTTATGCTCATCACAATTTGGTGAAATTTTTGTTCTCTGACCCAAAATATGTGTCATTCACCATTCTTCAAATTTTTTTGGTGGTAAAAAGGTAAAGATCTATACTCTGGACATTATTTCTTTGGCTCTTGTTTTTATTTTATTTTACATTAATTAATTATCTTGCAGAGTGGCTTTGCTTTGAGAGCTGATTTGGCTGCAAGTGCCAATGTGTTGGGTTTGGAGGAATTGGATCTGGCAGCATCTACAAGCGGAGAAGACTGAGATTTATGCCCCACTTTGAGGTGTTTGGTCTTTTATGTATGTTTGTGTACAATTGTGTGCTTTTTTGGCTACAGACTGGGTACATCTTGAGTTTAGTAAAAAATGTGTTAAGTCTCTGTGTGTGTTGTTTTGTGACATATCTGGGTTTAGGGTTGCACAAAACAAAACGCACAACTACAAGGATCCAGAAGACTACGATGTACATTTATGAAAGTGAGGTTATTTCTAATTGAATGACTAGCTTTTGCTTAAAAATTTGATGGAATTGAAACTCAGTTTCTGGGTGAGCGTTGAATTTGCTAATCCTCTGGGATGTTCAATAGAAACATATATGGCTTATTTTAATGGAAAATATATTATTCTACATTTCAACAACTTCAAGTCAAAATCGAAATTTCAATGGGCAATTCAAATAGGATTGGAAATTGTCACTCTACCTTCAATAAATTAAGATCAAAATCAAAATTTTCAATGGTCAATTAAAATAGGATTGGGAACTTTCATTCTGCATTCAATAAATTAAGATCAAAATCAAAATTTTCAATGGGCAATTAAAATGGGATTGGGAACTTTCATTTTGCCTTTCAATAAATTAAAATCACAATTAAAATTTTCAATGGGCAATTAAAACAGGAGTGGGAACTTTGGTAACCCATAATAGTTTCCTTGCTAGTGAAATAACAATTTGAAAATCCAGCAACTTTGATCACTAAGATTTTTGTTTTAACAATCATGCCACCCTAAACCCTAAAACCATGTTTGCTGGATATGCTTCTTTGGGGTACAGGAAGGGACAGTCAAAGATCTTGGGCAGAGTCAGGAGTCCTAGCCTCACCAAATGTGTTGCCAACCACTAAAATTTGCAGCTAGATGTACTGCTGAATCATTCAACCTCAGGCCAATTTCCCTTCTCCACACTACTATGTTAGCCATGCTAGCTTGCTCCATCACAGAGATTTTTCAAGAAATGGTTCTTAGATAATCGGACATGCAAATATCAAGGAATGACATCCAGTAGACAAATTTTATGGTTAGAAAATTGCTCACATTTTTTCTGGGTAATCAATTCTGTCGCATTCTGCAGACCCTAATGCACTCCATTTTGAGAACAGTCCCAAGAAGACATTATCTGTCTGCACGCTCTGAAGCATGGGAGACTTGGAAACATTCCCACAATAATGTTCAGACTCAAAACTTGAGCAACAGTTGTGTCAAGTGTGTGTGCCAGTACACATCACTTCACAGAGAGACTTCCATACAACATACCTTGCCTAGCACTCACCAGGAAATGACATTCAAAAGACTAGATCTACAGTTGAAGGATTTTCTAAAATTGTTCTGAGTATCACAGCAGAGAAATACTTTCAGAAGAAACCTCCTCTATCCCAAATTTTATTGAAATTCTATCACAGATCTGAAAAGGACAACTAGTTTGGAGACATTTCATCTGGATGAGCTTCACACAACAGACCACATTGGAAGCATATCTTGAATCAGACAGACAAGACATAGACATAGACGTAGAGTTCATACACAAAGAAGTTTAGGGGCAAGACTGGGATTGTGTCAATTTCCTGATGGGATCCCATCAGTTGATACAATTAAGCATGCAGCCAATTCAGATTCAGATAGAGGGACACCAAAACAAGCAGAAAACTAAGTCATGAGCAAGCATATGATACAAGTTTTCATCATTACTGCTTTCCACTTCTTGCACTCTTTTGACTACATTAAACAACCCTTAGTAGACGGCACACATCATAGACACTCTGGCATCAAGGGACAACATGATTTGTCATGAACAATGCATCAAAAAAGTTGGATAGAGAAGCACAAAGGCCAGAGTAGATTTTAGAAGGGATCCAAGATCCAAGAAAAAGGGAAGCTACAGCTGCTCAACCCAACTTCTGCAGTATGTCCCCATCAAGCTCAAGTTGAAACCTGATTATTAAAAAAAACAACATTGTACCTTCATTCCTAGCAGGGGTTGGAACTAAAATCCACCTCACACAGCCTCATCCAAGATGGAATTCACAAAACTGTGAAGGAAAGGTACTAACGATCTCCATTCAAGAGCCAATTACAAGTTCAGAAACTCACAAGCCATGAAGGAGAGGTAATAAGCCTTTTCCATTCAAGAGTGAATTACAAGGTAAGTCAGAAAAATGACAACAAAACCATAGTGCCAAAAGAGGAAACAAACTGAGCAAGCTGCACAGTTACATGGAGAACTCTTTAGTAATACCTTCAGAAAGGCGCTACTCCCCACCAGCCTTCTGGTAGACATAGGTGAGACCACACTTGCCACAGTAATGGCGGTCAAAGTGGTTGGCCATGAAGGTTCCTGCTCCGCACTCAGGGTTAGGGCACTCCTTGCGCAGGCGCTGTACCTTTCCAGAATCATCCACCTTGTAGTACTGCAGTACCGCTAGCTTGACTTTTTTCTTCTTGTGTTTGATCTTCTTGGGCTTCGTGTAGGTTTTTTTCTTGCGCTTCTTGGCACCACCACGCAACCGCAGCACAAGGTGAAGAGTCGACTCCTTCTGAATATTGTAGTCTGCTAGGGTACGCCCATCCTCCAGCTGCTTTCCTGCAAAGATCAAGCGCTGCTGGTCTGGTGGGATTCCTTCCTTGTCTTGAATCTTGGTCTTCACATTGTCGATGGTGTCCGAAGACTCCACCTCAAGGGTGATAGTCTTCCCAGTCACTACAACATGATTTAGAAAAACATCAGAAAGGATCCAACTGTCTGCCTACACACGTTCTCTTCACCTGACCAGACAAGACAAGAAGAATAAAGAGCGAGTGCGAAATAGACAAAACCTTTGCACACAGGTTATATTTTTGGCATTGAAATCAAGAACCTCACATTGGGAGCAAATGCAGAGAGACACAGAAATCATATTGCTAGAAGAAATCTACAAGAACACTTAATTCCAGGGGAGCAAAAGTTCCTTATTAGGTCACATACTCCTTATTGCATACAAGCTGCGAAAAAACCAAATAGATACCTCAAATATAGCAGCAACGAAGCCATAAGAAACGAAGTAAAACACGCAAGGCAGAAGAAGCGCAAGCAAAAACAATCAAGGTGATGATAGGGACAGCGCAGAGACAAAAACACAGCCCCAACAACAATGAATGACTAAAATCCGAAAACAAACACCACACTCTGAAGGAAAATCAGACTTCAGGCTGCCACGTTTAGGAACTCACAGGTCTTCACAAAGATCTGCATGGCTGCGAAGGAACGAAGGAACGATGGATCGAGCGATCGCACACGAGCTCCAGACTCTTCCTTCTTCGCTGTGCGCAATGGCCGGCCGCCCTTCCTCTTCAATTCCGTCTCTGCAGATGATCCTCGTACTAGGGTTTGCTCCGTGGTATTTATATATCCCCATGGATGGGAATTCTGCACCGTCGATTTCACATCGACGGTTAAAAATTGTTTTCCATAAAACCTCATTTTAGGGTTTCTTCCCCGCGCTATTTCTATCGTTGCTTGAAAATGCAGAGATGAACCAGACTTCATCCATCCATGTCCATCCTACAACAAATTTGAAAAAAAATGAAAATTTCCAAAAATTGCCACAATTGCCTACAATATGAAAGCATGCTAAAGATTTTGTTACTTTCATATTTTGAATATCGTAAAATATGGCTAAATATGCTTAGTATGGACCATTGCCACTTGAGCAACATCACAAAAATTGAAAAACAAAACTCTAATTCAGCCCCAAAACCTAAGTCTGAATCAGCTTTGTGTTGACTGGTGAAATTTTGCCAAAAAGAGAAATTAAAGATTAAAATTTTATCTAAAAGTAATTTTGGAGGTTTCAGTCGCCAGAAGTGGGGAAAAGAAAAGAAAAAAAGAAAAATCACCAGATTCTTACATATAGTTCTCATTGTTTAGCCAAAAAAAAAAAAAAAAAAAAGGATGATTAAAGATTTGTACTTTATTTTTGGTTTATAGCCAGATTTGGCTAAAATATTCCTTTTGATGATTCCACTTTTTCTGCATCTTCCAAATTTCAGGGTTTTTTTTTTTTTCCGAATTTTTGCACTGTGGCGATTAAATGTTTTTGGAAAATTTCGTTTTTCTAGTGTCGAGTCGTAAATATTTCTAATAAAAAGAAAAATAAAATCACCTCGAAACCACAAAATTGGAACCCAAAAAAAAAAAAAAACCCTGCTTCCAATGGATTGATGACCACTTTGGGAACAAACAAAAATTCGTGGAAAAATTACTTACCACACATAAAAATTTCTAACTTAGTTGAAATCCCATAAGTGGAGGAATAGGTACTTGAAATCCCTATGAAAGGGCGGGGTATGAGTTGGAAATCCCTATCAGATAATCATAGGGATTATTCTAAAGCTTTTCCTCCTAGGGATTCAAGGTTCCACCATCCTCCTAGGCATGGATGGTGGAACCTTGAGGAAACTTGAAAGTGACAATCAACCAAACAAAAAATTTCTTTTGAAAAAAAAAACCACT
The DNA here is from genome assembly GCA_963921925.1 of Sphagnum tenellum. Taxonomy (NCBI): domain Eukaryota; kingdom Viridiplantae; phylum Streptophyta; class Sphagnopsida; order Sphagnales; family Sphagnaceae; genus Sphagnum; species Sphagnum tenellum. Next base: position 886,778 of record OY998142.1, read on the forward strand.
TACAAAGTTCGGAGACACCATTCGTAAGGAATTCAGGGAGACCCACAAGAATCTTTGATTGGTAAGTCTCAGATCGGGGGTTTAGTGATTCTACACACTCACATGTGGACATCCATTACGCGGCCTGCATCATGTGACATTCTAGTATAATCCGAATCAGCTAGCTGTGGACAATATGTATAACAATCTTCTTGGTTATCTTCTCCAGCTATGAAATCGATCTTACAAACTATTCAGTACTCACCCCACGAATTCTACAATCGTTGGTTCTGCTACTGCCTGTAACTGAGCATCACGGGGAGGGATGATAATTGATTGGCTCCCGCCCACGTGCAACAAAATCTTCACTAAGCAGCAGAAGATACCTGAGGAGTTTTACCAACTCTTTTCCCAGTCGCACTAAGAGCACGAGACTGAGGAAACCCAGGATCAGAACTTCCGAATGTGGATCATAAAAAGCGAACTGCGGGCTTGGATTTAGCAGCTGGGGCTCATGGCTGGAGCTGGTCACCGCTGCCATGAATCGAGGAGGAATTGATCCCGAGCTCGGTGGAGACTTCATAATCAATTTGTGAACAGCAGCAGATGATCGACAGTAGTGCTGCAACTCCTCCCCTCCTCCTGCAGCTTGTCCTAGCAACAGCAAACAAAGCTCACTGGTATAGATCGACGTCGTTGTAGCCACGAAAGAAGCCTTGAAGATGAAGTTGTTCAGGAGGGACAGTAGCGATGAAATCATGTGCAGGAGAAGAAGCTAGTGAACCAAGAACTTCAAAGGAGTGATAATATGTTACACGGAGTTGGAGCAGGAATGACGCCACAAGCAAGTATGCTTGCTTGCATCCTTGCAAGTTCTCGGAGGAGGAGAGACCTATTGGCTACATGTTAAATATGAAAGTAGAAAAAGAAAAGAACCGTTTCTATGTTGTGTTCTGGCTACCTACTAGAAGTTATCATAAAATTCTGATGATTTGAATTTTTGAGCTTCTTCGAAATCTGGTGAATTCTGGTCATTTTTTTCCATGAAAATTCCTTTGCATAGGTCGAAATTTGGCGAAAACTTGCCAGTGAAAGAAATGCTGACTCAAAGCATGAGGCAAAACCTTAGAGTAAGCCAAAACAAATCCAGACTCCCAGGGAGTAGCCGTGCGAGGGACCCTTATGCCTAGTATTTGTGGAACAGGATGGGAACACATTGGGAACTTGGGGAACCCATTGAGAACTTGAAGTTAACCTAGTGGGAACACATTGGGAACCAAGGAAAAATGAAAAAAAATCCTCAGCCCCCTCCCCCCCCAAACCTGAAAAGGAAAAAAACCAAGGCACCTTGAGTGCATGCTCGAGCCTTCCCATTGGCTGCATGAAATTTCTCTTCCCAAAAGAGTTCGTCACCATTTTTGGCCTGGGCTAATACCCCTTGCAAAGAACACCCTACCCAATTCATAAGGAAGCTAGTGGAGAGACCTATAGCAACCACCACCCAAAAGAAAATTTTGCAATTTAAGAATAAAAAAACAATTCGCCAAAAAGGTGAATCGGTGTTGCCAAATGACTCTTTGAGGTCAATGATATATTTTTCAATTTTCTGATGTTGCATCATTTGGCTAGCATCCCAAGAGGGGTTTAGCATTAATTGGCAACAGGTTTTTAGAACCTATCCAAATAATAAGAAAATTATTTTTCATAATGCTACCAAACTAAAATCAGAGTCCAAAATTGGTGAAAATTTTACAAATTTTTAAAATAAAAGTTTGATGATTGTTCCCAATCAAAGAGAGAATATTGTGACTGAATGTGCTTTTAAAAAAAAAAATAAATCGCATTTTGACAAATTTTCACACCCAAAAAAATGATGCTGGAGGCCCTCCAAATACACATAGGAAATTTCTCCAAGTGTTTTATTGTATTATATATAAGCATTTCCATACCTTAAAGGTGAAGAGACAAATCAGTCATGCTTATATGGGAAGCTTGGTGCCTCAATTCTTCTATTCTTTTATGTCCTTTGAATCTTGATCTCTCGATCAATGTTTTTCTTTTCTTTCATTTTTTGATCTTAAAAATTTGGCAGAATTAGTCATTCTTTGTACCCAAATTTGCAATTGGTTTGGAAATAAAAATCATATGCCACTTGAATTTGTTTCAACATAAAAGTTATTGTATTTTTATTGGCGTTGCCTACTAAGGTAGGCAACGATATTGTGTTTAGATTCATTGTAGAGTATAGTAGCTTAAGGGATTTTGGCCCCTATGAAATAGGTCTATTTTGGGATTTGTAAAATATGATGTTTGGCTTCTATTGAAACTTGAGATTCATTATACAAATGTAATATTTTGAAGGATTTTGATTTGTTTTAGATGAGTTTTTTGAAGATTATATTTTGTGCATAGTGAAATAGTTGAGTTTTCGTAATTCTTCTTTTGCCTTAAGATACTTTTTATTGTAAATGGCATGGCCACAATGTGACACACCCCTTGTTGATTTTGTTTTGATTGAAAATATATGACATATTTATAATACTTGGGCTCTGCGTTGTTGTGCACTATGAAAGACAATCAATTGTCCACAAAAATGAATCGATTTTGAGAAAATTAAATTTCGTTCAAATGAAAATGTTTAATAACATTGCATGCAATTCGAATCCAAATTTGACTAAATGAGATGCAAATGGATGCAAAAAAATATTGAAAGTTTGCTTGTAACTATGATGTTGAAAAAAAAAATCTTGTAAAGACACTTTTTCATTGCTTTTAATTTAAGAATGGTTTAAATAAATTTCAATTGGGAATTGTCCAAAGGACCACTTATAAAACCTAAAGTTGTCCTACATAATAAAACTAGTTCAAATGAATCATAGTCATCAAAGCTTTTACCATCTTGACATACTTATCAAAATAGTACAATTTAAATATCTGAAAATTTCAGTAGTCTTCTGATAATTTCCCTGGAGAGAGGGGAGATTATTGTAACATCTTTCTATGAAGGAAGGTAGTTTGTTTTGTAGTTATGAGATTCACCGAACTGGGATGCTTTAGAATGTGTTCTTGATGTCTTTGGGAGAAGCTCTTGACAAGGAGGGGTGGCATGGACTTGGTTCCATGATGTTTGGACTTGCGGTGCAAAAGTTCTTGGATATTGACAGTTTGGGAAGCAATGTAGGTTTGACTTGACAGCTTGGGAAGGCAGCCAGAGTGTTAGGGAATACTTTGCTGTGCAGAGATTGAGGGTTGGGTGAGAGTAGAGCTATAGAGGTCATGCAGGTTCATGTGTAAGTATCAAAGGAACTCCTGTATATTATGTTGTGGAAGAGAGATTGGAGCTTTGAGAGTCTGAGTAGTCATCAGAGAGTAGATATGGCTTGCTGCATAATTGGGGTGGGCTTGGACTCAGCAGTCCTTCGTGCTGTTGAACCCATCACAGATTACTGCTACAGGTACTTCATTACACCTTTATACCCCTTGAACGACAATGTTTCCTTGAATCTTCTGATGAACGATGCCAACATGACTCTAAAACTGTGAAGGATCCATGATGTTCTGTTCATGATGTAATGGTTTTTTTTGTTTCATCTTTTGTGGCAAATTTAATGTAGGTTATGACTTTTGACTGCATCTTGCATCCCTTGTCTTGATTCTGCACTGGGTGGTTGTTTGTGATGGCTCAAGAAGCGGAAGTGATTGGAGCCAAGGACAAAATGGGTGTGAAGATTGGGGCAATAGCAGGAATATGACCAGTGTTGGTGTATTCCTAATACAAGGGTTGGCAATAGCGTTTGCACGATGCACCACACAAAACTGATGCAAAACACAAGAGGACAATTGAACTTGGCAACATGCCTACAGAGCTTGCCAAGGTTTGGCTATCTCTGAAGCTCTGGAGTTTGCAGCAGAAGGCAAGGAACCAGAAAATGCACTTCAATTGATAGGTCAGCTGGTCTGCATTGCCAGTTTAGGGTTTGGTGTGGTGGACAAGTCTTTGTTGGATTTAAAGCTCCATAACAGGAGGCATTTTGTCCTGTGCACTTTGATGAGATTTAAGCTAATTGAGATTCAAGACATGCCCATGGTGCAGTGACCCACTGGGCACCAAAGCTGTTTGCCATGTACCCCACACACAATGACCCATGTACTACAATTGTGGTACATTGGCCAAGAAGCTCTTGACCTTGAAGCTGCCTATCAAAACAAGGTCGAAAGTGGAGTTTGATATAGATTTGGGGCACATGTTCCAGCCAGCTATGCTAGAGGATATGGTGAAGCAAACAGGCTACAAGTCCTCTGTTTTGGCAGTCATATTCTTAGGTAGTAGTTGGTGCAATTGGGGTTTATATAGATGTGATTGGTAAGCATTTCCTGCAGGAAGAAGAGGGAGGTACTTACAACCATGTAGCTTCTTTTCCATCTTCGCAATTCTATTTGCTGGTAAGCAGCTGATCATGACTACTAGGACATCAACTATGCCAAACACACGAGTTCTCTGTAATGAAACTGAAACACCTGCTACAACACTACAGTTTTTCAAATCATAATGCTCACAGGCAGATTTTTTTAGTGTCCTTGGATGGTGCCTTACTGCACAGAAATTTTCCTCCACAAAGGGTTCAAAGAACTTGCTTTTGGTTTTATCCGTGTGATACCCAATGGGTATCCTCCAGGTGCTTTGCCCTCAGTAAAGCCTGAAGCTTGCAGCCTCGGTCTTTATCCTAAACAAATAAATGCTAGGGTTGCAAATTGCAGAACAGGTACTGAATGGTTGGGACTCTACTTGATCCCAAGAGAGGACTTTACAATGTTTACCTGGTGTCGTGTGATCTGTGTAGTGGAATAAAGACCCACAGACTACCAAACAAAGTTTTGCAAGAATGAGTTGGGCTTTCAGTAAATATTCTTGTTCTCTGTACATGTGTTTGTTTTTATAGGATTTGATATGGTATTTTATAGAATTCGATCCACCCTGACATTCATGCGTTAATTGACAAGTGCAAAAAGAATTTCACTAATATCCCAAAACCCTGACTAAAAACTGAATCAAAGTCTCTTTTTCTCCCTTCACCTTAAGATCTTAGGAGTAACAGGCACTTGTGAGGGCTTGGAACCCACAACCAGTTGCAAACTTGTCATGAGGCAAAGCAACAACTATGGCTATTGCATATCAACAAGAATCAAGCCTGGCAAGTTGCTAAAAAATCAAACTGTGTTCAAGTTCAAGGATCTGGAGCTTGAGGTTTACTTCTTGAACGTGCACTGCAATCCAGATTGCTTCACAATTGAGCAGCAGGACAAGGAGAGCTGGAGAGGAGGACAGAGGAGAACGTTCACAGTAAACATTAGGGCTGGACTGCAAGAGAATTAGGGTCCCAATGTTAGTCGGCTGTAAGAAATGGCACCAGATGACCGCCAAAAACCCCTACAATTCTTATAAGCATCTACGAAGCGGTCCTGATACATAACCGCAGTTCTCAGAAAACCAAGAACCAAATATATAACTGCAGTTCTCAAAAAACTCTAGGAACCTGTCAAAATTCTGTTACTCTCCCTGTTATTCCCTGAAAATCGCAGGTTCTTTTTTTAGGGTTTAGAGGTTTCTCCATTACAAAAGAATTCCAAAAACCCAAACCAAAGGTTCTTTGATTCTTAAAATTTTCAGAAATTCTGGAAACCAGAGGCTCTTTGATCTCTACATTCCATAAAACCAGAAACCGGAGATAATTTGGAAAAATCAAGTAACCGACCAAACTTGGGTTTCATCTAGTTGGTCACCCAGGAGAATTAGGGTTTCCACCCACAGTTTGAGGGCCGCCCAAGATGCACATGGGAGCCCAAAACAGGTTCTCAGAAGCTACAGGGATCTGTGAAAAACCCTAGGGGTTTTCTTGTTTGTTGAGGAACTGCAGAACGTCTCAGGACTGCACCCAGAAACAAAGCGTTTGTAGAGAGGACCAAAGGGCAGATAAATCTACTGTTTGTCCGTTTTGAAGCTTCGGTATTCAAGCTCGAAGTAGATTGTGTGATTGAGATACAACGCTCCCCTGCATTGCATTAGGTATGAAAAAATATTCGAGACCCCCACCCCCCCCCCCAAAAAAAATCCCGAGATTTTTTAGACATGGCAGCAACTCTAATATTGAAGATGAGAGCGGATGCTGCAATTAGGCATCAGATCAGCTTAGGTAGATTCTTCAGCGTTCCTGACGTTGGAACCGAATTTGGAATGGAATTGTGAAGCTAATCCTGCACGAGATTAAACAAACTAGTTCGTCGATACTCCATCTGCGAGTTCAACTCATATATTTGTACAACAGTATGCTGCCTTCGGCTAAGCGCACAGGCCGCCTGACTCGGATCTATCGTAGAGATTTTCAAATTGCCTTCAAGTTCATCAGCTATTCCACTTTTATATTCTCCTCATCTTGGAATGGATCCCCGCCTTCTGTAGTTCCGGCAAATTAAGACAATCCAGTAGCAGTACCATTAAAAAACGAATTATGCGTCAATAACAATCAATGGTTGCGTTGGGTGCTCGTATGACAGCAGGCATAGGGTGGACGCACAAGAACCTGATCTAGTTCACTTGGCTGGTTCGCCTGAAAGGGTGGGGGGGAATTGATTCTATACACTGTGTGATCATGTGCAGGACACCCATGACGCGGCCATCATGCATGCGACATATTTGGTACAATCCCAATCTCTGGAATTTTACAATTTCTCAAATCTAGTAATCGATCACAGAAACATAGTATCTCAAGTGTTTAGTCGAGTACTTACCCATGATTTCTCCAATCCTTGATGATACACGTGATGATGCATTGGCTTCGACTACGACTGCCTGCAACTGAGCATCATGGGGAGGGATGACAATCGGCTCCCGCCCACGTGCAAGAAACTCTCGAGTAAGCTAGCTTCCTAAGATATCGGAGGAGTTTCACCAATTCTGTTGCCAGTCGCACTAAGAGCACGAGAGTGAGAAACCCAGGATCAGAACGTCCGCATGTGGATCAAAAACATGGAAGTGCTGGCTTGGAATTAGTAGCTGGAGCTCATGGCTGGATCTGGTCACTGGTGCCATGAGTCGACCCCGGGGACGTGATCGCGAGTTGGGTGGAGACTTCAGTTTTCAGCTAGCTGCAGCAGATGATCAGTAGTACTAAAGCTCCTGCAACAAACAAATCACTACTGTTACATTAGAACTGTAGTCACAAACGAAAGCCTTTATCAATGAAGAGAAAATTGCAGTGCAAGACGGTACTGAAAACATGCAGGAGAGATGAAGCATTGAAAGGGGAGGTGATCAAAGACTTGATCACAACCTGTTATGCTGGAATTTTTTCTATAGTGGACTCTACATCACCCTAAAATGTAGGGATACCAAACTTTGGCCCCTTTCTGGATGCATCACAATGTCTCTTCCCTGAAGAGCAGAGCCAAATAAAAACATAGAAAATATATACATTAGATGCATAAGTTGCTACTTCTTACAATATAAAAAAATTTCACTAGTGTTAAAAATAAGCTCTCAAAAAATGAAAAACGAGTCACCTAATCATGGGCAAAATGCCCAATGGTGCAAGCATGAATATTAATCTTCAATAGGGTCCCCTCCAAGTACACTGAAAAACCATTTGGGGGCAGGTTCTTAGAGCAGCTCCACTGATGATCACTCAGAATGTGACTCTCCCAAAATATATCTCGCATCCAAAACTAGTTATTTGCTTTTTTTGAACCCCAGCCATAACAACTAAAACTAGGACTGCAAAGAGGTGGGAACTGCTACCCACACTACCTTGACAGATTTGGCATTAATTATAATCTTTTTAGGAACCTTGAAGTTTTCAAAAATAAATGCAAGTAACAAAAAAATGTTAAGGAAAATATTGAATCTTCAAGAATATTCTATCTGTTCAACAAAAAAAACCTTTAAATTAATTAATTAATTATTCAAGCTGTGAACCTACAATTGTAATAGCAATCCCACCTGAACCAATCAAGCTTATATCTAGCCAATCAAGAGCATGTGTTTAAGCTCTGCTGTGCCAAATCCCTTTTGCTGAGCCAAACTGGCATAGTTTGAGTTTGATTCATCTAATTTTGATTTGCTAGGCCACATACTGAGCACTGGTAGAGCTGCTCTTCTGACTAAAAGCTCAAAGGGGTATATGCAAACTGAAGGGGTTAGCGCCAAGGGGGCTAGGTGGGGATGACAAAATGGGGCCAAATGGATGATGTGATGAATCCACAAGAAGAAGTCTAAAGGATCAATCCCAGAATGGTAGAAAAGAAAAGAGTCAATGGGGACGCCTTACTAAGAGCACCTTTTGATTCGCCCACAATAGATACAGTTCAACCCAGTTAGAAAATAGACGACCCAAAACCTGGGAAACTATTGGCTGCACGAACAGTTGTTTTCCAGGGTTGGATTTGGGTGGGGAAGGTTTCTACCCTCATATACCCGTGGGTAAATATTAAGGTGAACATATATACTCTAACTAGATGATTTTCTGTTACCCTTTGCTTATTATATACCCCAACCTGTTAGTATTTCAGAGTTACCAGCCAGAGTGAACTAGCAGTCACCAATGCACCAGTTGGCCATTCTGTTCACTAAATGGGTTGCGTTTTTTCATTCAACGTCAGATGGGGTTCATCACAGTCAATTTCTTCTCGCTGTTGATCGTTGTATTCTTTTTTTTTAAGCGTTTGTTCTTGGCTGTTTTTTCTCTGGACCTGACCTCACACATAGCTACCCTACTCACCTTCCTACCTTCATAAATATTGTCTCAACCTTGGTACCATACTAATTATTTTCTACTAACATAACTACTTTAATAACTAGTTATCCTACTAACCTAACTACTATACTAACTACTTATTCTACTAACCTAGCTACCATGTTAATTACATACCTTACTAATTTAACTTTTTTACTCGCCTAACCATTGTACTAACTACCTACCCTATTGACCTAGTTACATTACTATTTACCAACCATATATACAAAACCACCTTACTGACATAAGTACTTTACAAACCTAGCCACCTCAATAAAGTAACTTGTTTTCTATGTACTAATTTGTTTATCTACCTAGCTACCTTGCTAGTGTAACTTTCTTCCTACTAATTAACTTGCCTACCTACATGCTTACCTACTCTAACAACATATTTACCTTGATCCTTGAACTTCCTTTTTACTTATTAACTTGCTTAGTAACCTAACTATCGACCTATATAGCTATTTACTTACCTATGCACCCACCTTCCTACCTAGCATTATGTTCATCTATCTACCTATGTTTTTTACATAGCCAAACATTTAATTAATTACCTATTCATTTTTCCACCCCTAGCCCCCCAATCTTACCTATCAATTTATTAAGGTTTGCTTTAATTCATGGATGATGAACATAGGTCCTCATATGTAGTTATTACAAACAATTTATAGTGGAAATAATGTCATAATTGGAGCCAATTTGGTTTAGTTAATCCATATTTTACTAAATTTGTTTACTTAATTTAAATATGAAATTGACATTATAATATATCTTTTCATGTAATTATTATAAATATGTACTATTGAATTATGGTTTAGGTTTAAGGTTGGGACACATAAATTAGTCAGCAAGTTTTTCACAAATCTATAGTAATTAACCTAAATTAGACTAAATTTGGGGGGGGATTTTAAAGTTTAGACATATGTGAAGTAATACAATTTTATTCTATTTTTTTTTTCAAAGAAAGTGGAAAAAATTAATTTGGAGAAATCACACAAAGGTAAGAGACATATCTATTCTTTTGGTTTTTTACAAAATTTAATTGATTTTTGAGCTCAAAAATTTTGCTTTCATAAAGGCAGAGGAGGGAGGAGGAATTGCAAGGCTACCCATACCAACATCAAAAGTTTCCCATTTAGTGTTCATTATATTTGATTATCTTTTGGTGGTGGTTGCGTAAGTGTTGCTCTTAACATTTCCATTGCCTCCACTAGTCCTTGAACCTTCATCATTTGCGTAATTGGGAAAACATTGATGAGATTATTAATCAACAACATGGGGGAAGAAATATTCCAAAACAACAATGTAACCATCAATAAAGGTCAATAATGGTTCATAATTGAATTAAAATAGTCAATTGAAAAGGTATAAAGACCTTTCCTCTAAGGAGAAAACATTCATTATTTGGTGAACAATGTGGGTTTTGTATCCATTATGATTGAAGTCCTTGTTGTATGATACTTTCCCAGATTTTTAGTAGTCTTCCAAAGTTCAAAAGACCATATCTAGGATATGACATTGGTTTGCCATTGCAACAATAACTTTCAACCGTGATACTTTTGAAACACAACTTCAAGTCTCCTATGAAAGGGCTTTCCCATATGCTTCTATTAAGTGCAATGATAATAAGATACAAATTGATAATTGTGTGGACCCCACAATTGCCATTTTCACATTGGTGTCCATAACATGTCAACAAGGAATGGAAGTGCTAATCCGGTTCTTTCTTCAACAACTTTGGAACCAAACATCAGAAAGGTAATGGTAATGAGAACATGGCATGATACTTGTGTTTTCCTCAGAATCTTGGCCTCAATAATTGCCTCAATCACATCAAGTCGAAGCAACCTTTGCATCAACGCTTTATTTAAGCAATGCAACTCACTTGCTAAAAGTGCATCTCCATTTCATAATGATTAGTTGACACCTACCATCATCAATGATGAACTTATGATCAACTCTAATACATACTTGGAAAATAACCACATGAGTTGCATCTAAAACTTAGGAATAAAAATCTCATTATCGAGCCTATGAACAAACCATGTATTTAAGTTCAAAGCATATTAGCACCAAAGCCAAATAGGTATGAAATTTAAAGATGAAAACATAAACCCTTTATTGATGGTTACATTGTTGTTTTGGAATATTTCTTCCCCCATGTTGTTGATTAATAATCTCATCAATGTGTTCCCAATTACGCAAATGATGAAGGTTCAAGGACTAGTGGAGGCAATGGAAATATTAAGAGCAACACTTACGCAACCACCACCAAAAGATAATCAAATGGTAATGAACACTAAATGGGAAAATTTTGATGTTGGTATGGGTAGCCTTGCAATTCCTCCTCCCTCCTCTGCCTCTATGAAAGCAAATTGCGAAACTTTTGAGTGAAAACAATACCATTGTCTTAAAGCTAATGGTGTGCATGTATTCTTTTAGTGTATGAAATTGAGTAATATCACTACCATATACAATTTTCATAGATGCCTTGGGTGTTCGGAATGGTATAAAATTGAAGTAGAAAAATTAATAGTCTTTGTGCACTTATAATCCCTCATCTTGTGAGGTTGGTTATTGTTTATAAGCTAGCAGAATTATGTGTATCCTTCTACCTTCTTCTTTCCCTCTCAATTTTTACCTAGTTGCCCAACTTTTAAGTAGTTAATTGTGTGTACAAGCTAAAGATTTACTATGGTTTTGAGTAGCTACCCCCACCACCTCATGTGATGAAACCATTAGTAAAGGAAACTGCTAGGCTTGATGTGCCAGTTCAGGTTGTTCAACAAATGTTGAAGCCCCCCAAAAGAACTAAAATGACACCTAATAAACAATTGATCCCAATGATGCCCAACTCGTTAATTGTTCATGAAGTTGATTTTTATCAAGGAAACAAATCTTGATCTTGGGAAGGTTGTTGATTATAACCATCACTATGATCTCATGGAACATATGACCTATTTATTTATCCATGTGGTGAAAAGATGTGGTCTTGCAACGAAAGATTTAAATGGAACTAGCGATCTTGCAAGGTTTTTTTGTCATCCTACCTTTGTTCATCATCTTCCTTGTTGTTCATTGGTGGCATCATTGTATGCATATGGCATTAACCTACCACAAGTTGAATTCAAAATTTGACAACTTCTATTATGTCAATATGTTTGGCTAGATACATCTGATTATGCATTGTTGAATCCATTTGTTTGCTTTTAATATCTAATAGCCTTGTTGCCTTTTAACCTCTTTCCTTAGCAATGCAACTAGCTAGAAATGGTCAGTTCCCAACTAGACATTTTTTAATACAAACACTTGAAATTTCAATTGAAATCTGACTTTTTATTGATGGAGCTTATGATATGAGTATTTATTGCAACTAGCGTGTACCCGTTGCGTTCGCTGCCGGGATAGGCATTGATGTGGGTACCCATGACCTTTGGCCACTAGGAAGTCCCCCACCCGTCCCCCCCCCCCCTCGCTCGGTCCATTCCCCTACTGGCCCCCCCCTCTGGCCCCCCTGCCCATGCCCCCCCCCCAGTAGAAAGTAACTTAGGTGAAAGAAGGTAACTTCAGACAGATAGTAGATAAAAAAAAGTAAGTGGGAAGTCCCCCGCCCGTCCCCCCCCTGCTGCCCCCCCCCCCCCCTCGCGGGACGGATGACGATTTGGGCGGATTCAGGGGTTGCTTCAATTCTCATCCCCAAAACAGTTCAAAACGAAATTAGGGGTTGCTTCATTTCTCATCCCCAAAAAAACAATTCAAAACAGTTCAATCCGCGCGGACGAATGACGGTTCGGGCGGATTCAGGGGTTGCTTCAATTCTCATCCCCAAAACAGTTCAAAACTGAATTAGGGGGTTGCTTCATTTCTCATCCCCAAAAAAAGTTCAAAATAGTTCATTCAAAACGGAATTAGAGGTTGCTTCATTTCTCATCCCCAAAAGTTTTCATATATAAGAAGATGATGACCTACATTTGGGTGTGCTGTGGATTAAGGCTGGCATACAACAGTCTGTAAGGATACAAATGGGGCATGTGAAAGCAGAAACTAAAATTGTCTCACACAACCTTAACCCAAAATGGAATCAAGTTTTTATGGTTGGAGAGGACAAAGTTCAAGTTAAAACCTTTGAATTGATAGTTTGGGATGTGATACATGCCTTTCATTCTCTTACCTTCCTTTGACAATTCTCCCACCTAACCTAAAGTTTGAAACCTTTAGTAGTGTCAATTGATAGTTCAATTATAAGCATTGAAAAAAAAAGGCCAAAAAGCAAATCCTCTTATGAATTTTCTCTCAAAAGGAAAATTCAATGTAAACATCGGAGGAAGCTATGGGAATCCAAGGATGAGAAGCTTTGGGCCTATGACTTGTTTGATGAACTTACAACATGAGATGAAAGTTTATTTATATAGGTAAGGTTTGCATTAATATTCTTTTGTTACTAATGTAAGATATAATTTAAAATTGTAGACATTTCATATAAAGATTTCAAATTTTAGTTTTCAGTATTTAAACATTTTTTTTCAATATTTTAATTTTCAGCCGGTTTATTTTTTCTTATTTTATGTCGACTTTTAAATGAACCAATGAATCAAACTTGTCCATCCATGTTCATCTTAATGTGCCAAAGGTTTAAGGTTAAACATTTTAAATTGTTGATTTCATGTTGTAGATGAAAATTCATTACAATTTTGAGAAAACCTAGGTAACAAATTAAGTACCTATATTTCAAACTCCATGGATGAAGGCAAACTTAGGGTTAAGACTAAGGTTAGGGTTTCGTCTCTCCTATTTTATGTTGTTTTTTGAATGAATAGATGAATCGAACTCATCCATCCATGTTCATCTTAGAGTGCCAAAGGTTTAGGATTACGCATTCTAAATTGTTGATTTCACATTGTTGGTGAGAATTCATTTCAATTTTGGGAAAACCTAGATAGAAATTCGGTACCTATATTTCAAACTCCATGGATGAAGGCAAATTTAGGGTTCGGAATAAGGTTAAAGTTTATTCCCTCCCATTTTATGTCGTCTCTTCAATGAGCCAATGAACCAAACCCATCCATCCATGTTCATCCTAATGTGTCAAAGGTTTAAGGTTAGGCATCCTAAATTGTTGACTTCAAATTGTTGGTGAAAATTCATTTCAATTTTGAGAAAACCTAGGTATTAAATTAGGTACCTATATTTCAAACTCCATGGATGAAGGCAAACTTAAGGTTTGAAATAAGGTTAGAATGGGTTTCATTCTAAATGGTTGTTGTTATATATACATGGCTTAGAAAAATTAATTTTGATTTTGGAAAAATCACAAGTGGGAATTGTTGAATTATTTATGGATGTATGGTTCAAAATAGATATGTACATGCACACACATGTAGAGTTAGGGTTGATATTGCATGAACACAATTTTTAGGTTAAAGTAAATGAAACCTCCTCTTGGCACCTATTGAAGGCCAAGGGAAAATGACAACCAAGTTGGGAAGTTACACAAAAGATGGTAAACCAGATTGATTATTTGTTCCCTTGCCTTGAAATTTTCTTGGTGAAGAATTTTGCAATACATATAGTTGGTGGTGTTACACTCGAAGTGTTGTTAATCCATTGGTATTTGAATTTGATACCAAGACCTCTTTGTTATAGGTAGCTTTATTAGCTTCATTATTTCAGCCTATTACCCCCATGGTTCCCCCAATGACAATAAGATGTAAAAGGAGATTATTTATATTGTTAATTGGAGCCTTTTTATTCACTACATTCCCAATGGTTGTTCCCCACACCACAAAGGCTTTTGTGGAATGTAATGAACCAAAAAATGCCTCCTTTAATTGGCATTCCATTTTTTGAAGCACCCTTAAATAGAAAAGGGGAAAAATGTTTAATAGCATGTTCTTTAATTACAATTTAAAATTTGGCCTTTACAATTTCAAACATCATTATTTAACTTGTAATAAATTTTTGCATATTTACATCATATAAAACTAGATAAAGCATCCCAAAGAAAATTTGAATGTTTGTTTCATGCAAATTTTTTGTTTTCCTAAAAGAAACTTCACCTATTACAATATATTTTGGAACTTTAGAACATCTCCATTGCACCCCTTGCATCAAGCCCGAAAAATTGTTGAAGCGGGGTGTGTGCAAGAGCCCAAGTGAAAGGGTTAATAAATTCTAAGAAATTACCCCACTACACCCACTCCACCCACTACACCCGGCCCCACTCAACACCTGATTAGAATAGTGCCAAAGAGTTTTTTTATTATTTCACAAAGAGATTGAAAATGGGTTTTGAGAGTTTGCAACAGAAAAGGTTATAACTCTTGAGTGATGGAATGTTGGAGATAATGATTGCAACACAATCTTCAAGTTTCATTTGAAGATGATGATTGTGAAGACCTTTTTTTTAGCACTTTCGTGATGAATCATATAGGGGCTGATTTTGAAACTCAAAAAAGGAAGCATGGAGGTTCACTTCTAACACAAAAACATAATTTGGAGAGAGAAAGGTAGTGTAGACAAGATAGGATCTAGAGGGATTACTTTTGTGCATCACCAAATGTACGATGACATATTGTTTAGGTGGAGGTACCAAATGAGATGAACATTGTTTTTTCAAATTCTTAAAAATGTTTGTGCACATGATTCATATTTCTTACAAATGTGCGAAGTGAGATGCATTTGGCAACATAGGCTTGAGCTCAATCCAAAAGTGCATTGTTGCATTACACATTTTAGTTTATGGAATCACACCTAGTGTAGTTGATGAGTACTACTGAATGGGAAAAATTAGTATGGTAATGGAAGCAATGAAATGTTTTGTGAAGGTTGTCAAGGAAATTTTTGAAACCAAATATTTGAAATAGCTTACATGAAATGATATTGAAAGGTAGTTCAAAATCAATGAAGCTCAGGGGTTCCTAGGTATGTTTGTAAGTTTGGATTTTTATGCAATATTAATGGAAAAGTTACATGACTGTTTGGCAAGGGCAATTTCAAGATAAAGATTGCAAAAGATCAATCATTCTTGAAGATGTTGTAGACAAATCATTTTGGATTTGGCATT
Source organism: Sphagnum tenellum (assembly GCA_963921925.1). Classification (NCBI taxonomy): domain Eukaryota; kingdom Viridiplantae; phylum Streptophyta; class Sphagnopsida; order Sphagnales; family Sphagnaceae; genus Sphagnum; species Sphagnum tenellum. The sequence goes on from OY998142.1 coordinate 902,606, forward strand.
TTCTTGTTCTTATTGGCAGTAACAATGACATTAACATGTTAATAGGTCACCACTTATCACTAATTTGCTTCAAGGGCCAGCCCAAGACATGGATTTTGTTGTCAATGGCAATACATATCCAAAATACTACCTATGTGTTAGTGGAATCTATTTTCAATGGAGCATTTTTGTTCAAATAATTCATGAGCCACAAGGAAAAAAAAGGCAACATTTTTCTAAAATGCAAGAAGGAGCCAGAAAAGATGTGGAGCGTTGTTTTTGGGTGCTTCAAACATGTTTTGCAATCATTCAAAATATGAATAAAAAATGGGACATGGCCACAATCAAGAGTATTCTCATAGGGTGTGTGATTTTGCACAATTTAATCATAGAAGATGAATCCAATTGTAATTTAGAACATTTGTTTGATGTTGGATCTAATGTTTCACATTTGAAACAAGGGTTTTCTTTAAAGACCACTTCCAAGGAACCACCCAAATTGAAAATGTGGTTACCCACTACAATCTTGAAAAATGAGCATTTGTGGGCTCAAAAGGGCAACAATGCAAACTAAAATAAAAATTCTGGTTTATTCAAAAAAAATTGGTCAACACCCATTTCTTAGTATTATCCATGTCTATTGACAACATACAATCATTAACAGGGCTCATTTCTTAAAGGAAATTAAACATTTTCAAAAACCTTCCTACATAAGGTGAATTTTGTGGTGAATCTTGTGAATTATGGTCCTTTCTACACAAATGAGTTGGCAAATTACCAAATGTTAATGAATATTCATTTTCATGTGAATCACCATGTGGGGTTGTTGGATCTAGAATTTCCTTAGGAGGGCTTACATTTGTTAGAATTGTGATTGTGGGTTGAAGCTTGCTTGAAACTTTCCAAGTTCATCTCTTCTTTGAAACATGAAATTTTCCTTGGCCTTCTCTGAAACAAGCCAGAATCAAGACCTATGGATGAGGCCATTATGTTTTGGTCCTCCATGATTGCTGTTTTTTTCAATGTTGAAACAACCATGTTAGTGGTGGCTTGTGCATGTAATCACAAAGTTGATTCTTAAAGTTTTGATTTTTTTTGTTCTTCCTTTGCAACTCACGGCCCATGAAGTCTTTTGAAACTTGAACCACCATAGGCCATTAGTGGTGGTGGTTCCAAAGTTTCAAATTCAACACATGCACCTTGCTTAATAGGGGCATGTTGTTTTAGATTAGAAGTTTCCTTCACATCCTTTAAAAAATCTACCCATCTAGGAACATCTTTTGGTAAGAACCAATAATGTAAGAAAACAAAACTTTGATTTTTGATGTGTTTCATTTGTATAATTCTATTTTTTGTTAAAAAAAAATCTTACATTGAAGTCTTAGATCCACAAAATGCCACCACAGTCCATAATGCCCGATAAATTTGGCAACGCTATGTTTAATCACTCCCCATTTTGTTTCAAGAGATTTGGCAAGTCATTTAGCTCCACAAGCAAGCTGATTTTGATTGTAATGCTCATGAATCTAGTCCCAATATTCGATTGATCTTTGGCTAATACTTGTGGGATCTTGTGAAACATGAAAAAAATTGCAGCAAAAATGCCTTTCCTCCTTTAGAATAAAGTTTTTCCCCTTCTTGTTTTTTGTGGCAGAAGTAGTCTCAAAAACATCTGCAGTAATTCGTTGCAACATTTTGTTGACAATGTTTATGTGCTAAAAAGTGAAATTGCAACCCCCAATCATTACCCTTCCTCCAAGGGGTAAGACCAAAGGACAAGGTTGACACCTTATTACATCACATAGAGAACTATCCTCCTTTTTCATTTATATTACACCTACTCAAGTAATAAATAAGAGGTCATACAAGTGAAAATGGGGAAGGTAAAGGTCTACTATCTAAGACCTGACCTACTTTTATATTAGTTTCTTAATCCAAGGAGTAGAAGGTAGAACGGAGAGAAGGCAAGATGAAAAAGAAAGAAAACCTGAAAATAATCACTCTCGGTGGGTCTATAGTGCCTTCAACATCCTTTGGATATCGCTTATGGGACCTTTCTAATGTTACTATCCTTCCTTTCTCCATATTTGCAAGTTTTTTAATGGCTCAATTTGCCACTTGCAACCTTTGATGTCCCTCTTTTGTGGCCCTTTCATCTACAACCCACTATCATACCCCTTGATTTTCACCACCACAGACTAGTTGTTACCTTCATGTGGGAGCTAATAATTTAGGGCTCCAAGACTACCTAGGAATCAACCCTCTTACTCTTTATCATATAAAAGATGTAGAAATATTAGTTAAAGGACACATTTTACTTTTATCACAAAAACAACTTTACCTTCCACATTTAATAGAAAATCAAAGCAATATATGAAACTTGAGTCCTTCAATGATCTTCCGTTAAAATCACACACAATGAATATACTTCTTTCTCCATTCCTTTTTTCCACACTCCAAGTCCATCTCCTCCATCCCCAAAAAGTCTATAACGAAATCTCTTTCTTTTCCCCCTTATTCTATTCCCCTTCCCCCCATACCACACACAAGGCCTTCATTGACCCCTAGAAAATAGGGCCCTTATTTGAATCCCTTCTTAGAAATATCCTAGATAATTGGGTGAACTACCTTCAACCACTCACTAACCCAAGCTACCTAATCCCATTAGTTTCACCTTTTGGGGGCAAAGGATGATGGGTCTACCACTAATAGTCACTAAAAGGACTATATATGGAACTATTTTGTCTAGATATTTCTACCTGTTAACATTGTGCATGAACGTTGTTGGTGCTTGATAATGTGCAACAAAGTAGTAACGAATTATTTTTCTTCTAATGGGACATGTGTTTTTTATACCAAGTAGAATGTGTAGTGGGCATCCACATATGTTCTAATTTGCAATAATAAGGTATGGTTAGTAGGAGCTTGTAAACTTACAATGGAGATGTTCTTAATATAACTAAATTAGAATGAATCATATGCTTTCCTCCTAGGGTATTAAAGGGGGTGGGTTCGAGGGTTAGGACTCAAAACACAACCTTTCATATTTAAGAATATTAGTTTTGGTTTTTATTTCATTTCATTGTCACTTCAACATTATTTTTTACATTTGGAAAGCACTTGGAGACATTTCCTAAGTGTATTTAGAAGTTACCTTAAAGCCTATTTGGACATGAAAATAACATGGTTGTCAAATGCTTAATAACTAAACTTGAAACAGATTGTTTGCAAATGGTTGACATTACAAATGACATGGGAGTATTATGGTGAAGGAAACTTTTGAAATTCAAGAAGGTGTTAATTTATTCCCAACAAGGTGATGATCATCATAAAACAAACATCTTGGTGTTTAACACCACCAATAATGACTAGCCTAATAGCTTGGAATCCTAACAATAGTTTATCAACAAGGCCATTTATTAATAAGGTTCGAAAAGGAAACTAGTTAATCCTAGGTGTGTTCTTACATATGATGTATTTGGAAGTTAAGCTTGGAACAAGTCCTCTCACAAAACTTCTAATTGAAATGGAAATAGGATTAGAAAAAAAAAAGAAACTAAGAAAAATTTTGGGTTCATTTGGGCATTATGGCATCATGCATTAATTGTCATCATATGACAAGCTAATGCAAACTAGCTTGACATACAAGTGAAATGCCCCTCTTGTGATTTTGAAACCCCATAATTAGTTGCATATATTTTGCATAGATTTTAGCAATGTTAAAAAACTATTAGGGCTTAAAAATTAGATTTAAATTCTTTATATCACCTTAAATTGCCCCCACATAATAATAGGGTATGCAACAAACAACAATACTTAGCATACTTAATAAGTTTAGTTATATATGGTCCTTGATAAAAGGTGTTATTCTCCAACCATATGGATTGAAAGTAATGATTTGATGTTTAATAACATTAAATGGCATGATGCCAAATTGAAGTAAGTCATGTGGGACAATCTTATCAAATGCAATAGACTTGAATGGCAACATGTTCAACAATAAATTAAGAGATATATAAAAGATGATAATAGAATTATTGAAGTTTTTGATAGAATATTGGGTATTCATCACACTATTTATTGATTTCACAGTATGAAAGCTAGATGGTGTTATTAACCACTTAACGATGGTTAGGCTTGTTTGTTGGTTTTGTGGTTATGGTTATCCTAGGTAGGGAACCCCCTTAGTACTTCTTCTTGTTCAAGTTTATTTTTGCAATGAATTTTTTGTTTGTTCATTAAAAAAATGTAAATTCTACATAGAACATGATTCTTTCCAACTATTGGTAACATCCGTACTACATGGTTGTAAAAAGAAATTTTTATGTAAGCCCAAGGTTGAAGCATTCTCAAAATAAAAGGCTATAGGGAAATGGATGAAGTGAAGGGTGCATCTAACTTCACATTTGGGAATGTTTGCCACCCATGGGTTTTAGCCATTGTAAAACATGGAACAAATTATGTCATCATGAACATAAACATATGTAACTCATGAGGTGTAGGAGGTGATATTTTTTACAAATATCTTATTTGAGAATGGAAAGGATTTTATGTTTACATGTAGGCATGATTTCCCTCCCACTATGAAGGCCACATAACACATTATGGTTATTGGGCCAAAAAAATTAGTTTACCCCCAAATATTGTTAATGAAAGCTGCAAAGGGTTTGGTAGATGAACAACTAGGACATAGTGGTTATTCTCTAATAGCTATCAGAAAAGGTGTGTGAAACAAGGGTTATGTAAAGTTCCTTTTCAACTTTAATAAAGGTTTTGCAAACAAAGAACAAATGGAAATAATTATGCATGTCACTACAAGGAATTTGCAAATAAACAAATGGATTAAAAAGTAAATTTTAGTCATAATTACCACATGAGATTTACTATAAGGTCTAGTTGCCTTGAACAAGTTGCATAAAGATGCGACTAACATTTATTTTTCATCCATCCAAACCAACTTATGTGGCATCATCATTTTGCAATGATTTTATGACTAAATAATGTAGTTGTATTATTTTAAAAATATATATTTAAAAATATATTGTATTTATGTTTTTTTTAATTTATATATTTACATATATTTTTATTATTTTTAGTTTCATTACATTCAACCATTATCATATTTACACGTGTCATTACACATGTGAAATTTAAAAAACTAATCTAGGTTAACATAACAACAAATTATGGGTTTTTTGATCGGTTAAAGAAATGACTATTGTCCTTTTTAATTAAATTATAACTACTTAATCACAAAAAACATTATGTAGTTGCAAAGGCGATCATTAGAAGAAAAACTATCTTTTGCAACTTGTTTTATGCAACTACAAGTGTCTTATGCAACTAAAAAATGTCGCATGCAACTATTTTTTAGTTGCAGGTGACATGTGTAGTTGCATAAGATAATTTGCAAATGACAATTTTTCTACTAATGCATTGAAATGCCATGTGATGTCATGACTTTGTGATTATAGTTAATATGATGACTAGAGGGTTTTCTAGATAGAAATAGTATTATTATTGCAATAATAATATTTTTTTAAAATTAATTATAAATAACTGGATTCTTGGGTCAAAACTTGTAGCTAGGAGTTAAAAGGATTATTTTGGAAAAGGACTCTAAGTCTTTTTTCCCAAAAAAAACATTTTACATGCAAATGAAATTTTGAATGAAATTTTTTGTAACTTGTTTTTAAAATTATTTAAATTTTCCCTAATGCATGAAATATTTTTGTTTAATCATTCTTGAATAAATATGAATTTTTAAAAGTGTGAAAATTCCTTACAAGTTTAATGTTTCATCTTGAAAAATTATCAAAATTTTAAATCATCTCAAAAATTAAAATTTTACATTTTAAAATTTTATTATACTCTAAGCTATAACTTTTCTTAATACATCATGTACATTATAACTCATTTATATGTGGTAAGGACTTTTGAAGCTTTGAAACTTTGAAATAATATTCAAACATTTTGCAATTTTAAAGTTGTAGAATTTCACATTTGTTAAATTATGAATGTTTTCTTAGTGTGGTTAATATTTTATTATCATCTATATGTTTTCAATGAACTTTTAAAAATTTATATGAGTCCTTTTGATAATCCTTTGCAAAATTGATTCCTACTAATACAATAGGTGTACATTTTCAAACATTTTAAATTAAAACAAAAACTGAAAATTGGATCAAATGAAGTTTTACTTTAAGTTCCTTGACGTTCAAATGAGGGGAAAAAAACTAACTTGCCATGATTACTATGGTTTTAAATGGTAATAAAAAAATAAATGTTCAATTTTGATTCATTATGTTTAACATCCAACACCATTTTTGGCTCATAATTATGTGTTTTGACCTTTTTATGACTAGAATAACAATTTTTAGTTTCATAACATAATGATGCAACATTCCATGTGGTATAAATATTTGATTATTAGTCAACATGATGATTCATACATTATTTTGGATAAAATTAGGCATTTATTGGTCAGTCACTATTTTAGAAATGATGTTCAATTCTTCATTGTAGCTCTATGCATCAAGATGCAAGTCCAAAAACTTTGCCCTCACTACAATAAATCCTATCCTTTAAACCAGACACATAAATGACTTTTGTTTTTTCAACTACATGTATAATTATTTAGTCATAACAATCACTAAATATGGCAAAAGAGAACATGCCACATGGCATCATGGTTTTGCAACTATAATCAATATGACAAATTATCATATTATTTTTCAATTTTTGTTCATTAGTTAATTAGTTGTAAGAACCATCCACCTTTGTCATTAGTAATGATTCAATCTCCCATGATGATGACATGGCATACTATATGCGAACAAGATGACGTGATCACTTGTTGACAAACCGATTCATGTCATTGATTTTGATGAATTCATCTCATTTATTAATCAGATGAAAATATTGTTGTCCTTTGTCATTGATAGTCATTGTTAATGATTTGAATGTGATTTCTTAAAAACTTAAGGTACTTTCTAATGTGGAAAAATTAGTAGATTTAACACAATCTAAGTAGATGCATTTTGGATAGTCATTGTTAATGAATGGGCCAATAAATTGGTCAAAAGATCATTTACAAGCCTTGTTGTCCTTCAAAGAAGGTAAAATCCTTATAACTAATGACAAAAAATTTAGTAGTCTTTTAAACCTAAAGGGCAATACTCAAATGAATCTTTTGTCATGAAGGGCATGACCTTAAAAAATAAACTCTTTCTACATACATACCACCATAATGCCTTGGTAGCTTCAACACATAGATTATATTACATTTTTAGAAATGTTAAAATTTTCCCCAAAATAATTTTTTTCTCGAAGAAAAATAAAAGTGTGAAGGAAAACGAGGGGAAAAAAAAACTTTGGGAATATTAAAATAGTTGATGAAATCACCCTTGCAAATTCCCTCACGAAATTTCTAGTTGAATTTTGGGTGAAGTGCAAAGGGTGTTTGGGTCAAATCCTTTTGGTTTGAAAGGAATGACATAGTTGACATTTAATGAGCCTTTTCAAAGTGTTGCTACTCTTGAGTTGTGTTGTGAGTATGTGTTTGCGTGTTTTTTTTTGGGTGAGATATGTAAAATATTAACAAATCTAGTAGACATTTCATATGTCTCCTCTTTCTCTCTCTTTTCTCTTTCTTGTGTTTATTCTCTTCTCTTTTTGACTATAACAAGTCTCGTCTAACTTTTGGGATGCAAAATGACATCAACATGACATTACGCTAACATCATTCTTATTACACAAAGGAAGGGAAGGTGGGATGGGCCTCCCTTTTTGCCTTCTAAATTCTTCTACTCTTAACACATACCTCACACATCTCTTGTTGTTTCCTCACAAAGTTCTTTGTTCTTCCCCCTCCTCCTCCCCCCCATTGAGCATGCATGATGATGCTAGACCTTGCCTCCATTGAACCCTTTAGCCGGTGTCAACCGGTAAGTTCTTATTCACCAAACTTACCATGTGGATGCCAAGTTTGACACATGTTGGCTAAATTTTGATTTGAGCCCCCCAACTTGGGTCTACCTTGATAATTTGTCTTCTTGTGAAAATATGGTACCCATGGTCACGGAGTGAGTGGGGTATTTGTTTTCAAATATATTATGGTACCCACGGTCACGGCGTGAGTGGGGGTATTTGGTTTCAAAAATATTATGGTACCCACCATCACGGAGTAAATGGGGTATTTGTTTTGAAAAATATTATGGTACCCACGGTCACAGAGCAAATGGGATATTTGTTTTGAAAATTATTATGGTACCCATGATTACAAAGTGAGTGGGGTATTTTGTTTTCAAAAAATATTGTGGTACCCACGGTCACGGAGTGAGTGGGATATTTGTTTTCAAAAATATTGTGGTACCCACGATCATGGAGTGAGTGGGATATTATGGTACCCCTTGATCACAAAGCAAGTGGGATATTTGTTTTCAAAAATATTATGGTACCCATGGTCACGGAGTGAGTGGGATATTTGTTTTAAAAAATATTATGGTACCCACGGTTACGGAGTGAGTGGGATATTTTTTTTCAAAAATATTATGGTACCCACGGTCACGGAGTTAGTGGGATATTTGTTTTCAAAAATATTATGGTGCCCTCCGTCATGGAGTGAGTGGGGTAAATGGGCGACAAATGCGTTTTTAAGAAAAAGACTTTCCTCTCATCCAAGATATTCAATTTCTTTTCCCTCTCGGGGTGGCTAGGTCAAGGGGAACACTCGTGTTGGTACCTCCTTACCTCCGCCTTTTCTAGTGAGGCCTCTTAGTGGCCAAATTAATTAGGCCCGAAAAAAAGGGTTCAATTTTTTAAACTCCAAAACCTTGATTTTGTCTAACACGGGGGTATTTGTAATATAATTTAAATGAATTTTGAGATTTTTACCATGTTATCAACCAAGGTGATGATGCTAGGCCACCCAATGTAGGGAGGAAGGGTGTGATTTTTGTGGATTTTGTTTTGGGGGGGGGAGGGGTTGTTGGACCCAAAGAATTGGGCAACCACCTAGATCTTAGTTCACTCATCTATAACTACAAAAGAGTAGCACTTCTACTTGTTTCAAGTAAGCCAAGAGATAGGCCTAGTGACATCATGTTTGGATTTTAGTTTTGGATTTTGTGGGTTCTAGTGTGTTTTCACCGAGTTCTCATCAAGTTCTCATTGTGTTCCCAACATGTTCCCCAACTTTCCAATGTGGTCCCCCAAGATGTTCCCAATACCACCACCACCACCACACTTGGATAAGCTTTGGGTAAAAAGCTGAACAACTCTCATACTCTTCTTAGAACCCTAAACCCTAAAGGAGGAAGTACTTTTAGGATTCTATATCTCGGGTTGGGACGAGTGAGTGCCGATTTATGTTTTGGGAAGTGTGAAATGTTGCAAAATCCTTAAGAATTTTGTGATGCGTCAATCAAAATGGTTCATTTGAACAACAAGAAGGAAATCATTCAAATGAGGCCCACTTTACACTATGAATCATTTCCGATGTTCAACCCAAATCAAGCATTCCTATTGGTGCAAAAGTTGAAATTGGCCCTAAGGCTGAAATAGAAAAAAAAAATCTTTTCAGTCTGCCCCAAGTTACTAGTAAATTAATGCTCAAATTTATATGGCCTTGTAATTGGCCCCAAGGCTGGAAAAAAAGGATACCATCATCCAATTTGGGACCCTAATTTGCAACCCTTGGGGCCAATGTTCCAGCATTTACTAGTAACTTGGGGGCCAAAAAAAAGCTCAAAGTTGGCCCAAAGTTTTTTCGGCCCTGACTCCTAGTGTAAACTGGGCCTGAGTTTCATACCCATTTTGACCCCCTCTTTCCTTTTTTCCTGACAGCCTCCACTGCTGCTGCTGCATATATTTTCACTGCTCCTACTTGTACAACTACTATAATTACTCTCGAACCTTGTGCATTAAATGCTGAGTTTTGTGATTTCATACCCAGATTGAATAAAAACTTCCTTACTTTGCAAGACTTCACTCAAAGATGGGATAGGGGGCCAAAGGAGGCCCAAAGAGAGTAGTACATGCTTCTTCTCACTCAACTTATGTCACAATGAATTCACAATATTGTTGTATAGTGGGTTTAGGGTTTAGGGTTTATTGACTCTTTACCAATGAAGGAAGATTCAACATTTAACACTTATGAAAACATAAAAATGCCATGTGTAATTATTTGTGTTGGATCAATCGATAATAGTCAATGGTTGACCAATAAAAAGACAAATCATTTCATTTGTTTTGGGGGTCCTTTGATACCCATAATAGCATCTCGTGCAAATTTTTACAAATATTGTGGCATTGACTTCATCCAAAATTCATGGTGCCATTCCATTGTAGAGTTGATTGGACTTGGACTACCCACAAAACCTTTTTAAAAACTCAAACTTGTTGTTATTGACATCATCTTCACATCACCTCGTGTTGTTACTCTTCATTTGTTAATACATGTAGAAACATCCACAACATTTTCTTTTTTGTTTATTTGAAACACGTGTCAACTATTGGACAACTTCAAAATTGTCAAAACATTATGTTGACACACAAGCACATTATGTATGTCATCCTTGTGTTATTACTTTTTTTTTTGTGTCCTCCCATTCCTACAACCTTCTAGGCATCTTATGAATTTGATAAAGGTTGGTTGGTTGGTCCTCAAATGTTTTCTTGGAAGGTTATCTTTTTTTCTTTTTCTTTTTTTTTCATTCATATTATTTATGGAAAGATGGCAAGATTTTTTCTAAAATATTTTTGTAATATCAAATTTTTGGAGCTTCCTATTTTATTAGGCACATCAAGTTAGGATCCCACCTTATTGCAATCACCTTGGCCTCACATAGGTAGGGGGTATAGTTGATAATGGTGTCATTACAAGTCATGTAGGTTCACAATATTCATCTACTACTTGGTAAGTAAACATGTGAATTGTGTATATGGCAAACTATTTCCAACATCATCCACACATGCATTAAAAGGCACCCATGGGTCGAGTAACTCCCTATAATCAATAATGGGAAGTGGGGATTTTGTTTGAATAGTTGGGATTAAATACAAATTGAGGACCAATACCCCTCATTAAGATTGGTTTAAAAAACTTTGCACTTGCATTCTTAGTGTTTTACTTACACCTATACATGTACTTACAATCTATATCTTACATGTATTTGCAATGGATATCTCACACTTATAGCCTTGCAAGGCTTTTGTATATGCTATGGCATTGTTTTCTTATGATTATGTTGGCATCTTCACCCATAACCAAGGCAATGCCAAGGTGTAAGTGAGTGTGGTCAACTTAAACAAAATTTGGAAAAGTAAGAAACATTTTGAACCCCACATTATCAACAATTTGTCAAAAAAATCTGTAAGTAACATATGCACAAATTTTGACAAAGTTCAAATTGCAACTTGAAATAGAAGAGCCAATCACAATTATAGAAATGGTTTTTTCACCTACAATTGAAACCATAGACCAAAATATCAAGGTGATGGTGGAAGTCATGGATTCTTTCAAAATCCAATATTCAAAAAAAATCACACCCATCACACCTAGGGCCATGAGTGCACCTTCATGGACTTATTACAATGATTGAAACAAACAAATATAAGAAGATTCACAAGATTATGTAAAATATGGTTAGTGTTTCTTTAATTTTCATTTGGCACATGCCACACTTTCATGCATGATGTAACATTATATGACAATTGAATTCTAATTTCAACGTATTAGTCAATGAATATGATGTGACTCCAACATCAATTGTATGATGCAACTAGTTAATAGTTCAAATCTTGTTAAAGTTTTAGTCTATGAGAAAATAATTAAGTCTAGCCATATTTCACATGCCTTCCAACATTGTATGAACTTTAATATCATTTTGCCAAATTATAGTACAAAAACCTATTACCACATTTTTTTTCAAAGATGATTGTTATTTAGTCCCCAAAGTTTGCAAATTCAATTCTAGTTTTAGGTGCATGTAATTTTTGTAAGAATCCACTCTTTAGTAAAAACAAATTTGACCATCAGGATGAACAAAGTTAACATTGTTCTTTGAATTAAATTGAATCATTAGAGTTTTAAGTCCAAGTCCTTTCTATCAAATATCTTGATGTATAGATTACAAATAAAAGATCACCACATTAAATTTTTAAAACACATATATCTAGGTCAGTTTTGAAAACCAACTTTCTCATTCTTGTCATAATACCAAAGGCATTTTCACCATGTAGTTAGATTTTATGAGCTCTCAACAATTATGTAAATATGGAATGATCATTCCAAAATAACATGGTAGAAATTATGAATTTATATGTACAATATCTTACATAATGTATTCAATTCATTTGGAATCTTGATGATTTATCATTGAAATTTGAAAGAACCATGTTGTTAAACTTTCATTCATATTCCAAGATGCATGTTAAATCAAAATTCATAAACACAAGCTTTTTTTATATTGATGCAAAATGTACCTAAAGAATTCAACATGGTTTTGGAAAGTTATTTATTTTTCAAAAAACAATTTGCACCATGGCACAAGAAACTACTACATCATGTTAATCTTTGCTTAGTTTGCAACATAAGTTTTGTTGATAAATAGGAAAATTACAAAGACATTAGATTAAAGGTTAATCTTCCTTTCAAAAACAAAATGGTATCTTAAACATTTAAGTTTTTAAAAAATGTTAAAGATGAAAGTGGAAAATGGGAATTATTGTTTTCTTAGTGGCAATATTTCATAAACACAACATGAATGTAAGGAGAAAAAGAAAAAAAACAACAAGATCTCAAAATAACTATTTAATTCTTGAAATGAGAATTGAAAATATATGCCATAAGTGTTGACCAATGTTATACGAACATTAGAAACATGTATATTTTGAGCTTTGGACTTATAAATGTAAAATGTAAGATCATACTAGAATTCACTTTCCTATGATATTTTCTGCAATCTTGTGAAAATTTGGGAGTTTTTTTGTCATGGAATAAACATTTTTTAAACCATTACAAAGAAAGAAAGAATAACAAGCCTAATCACATAGACAAAAAATAAACAACAATACCATGGAAACATGCATTGAGATAAAAAAAGATTGGAATGTGTGTAATGGGCTAGGTTAATGTAAAAAAGAATTATAGAGATGTGATATGAGATAAAGGTGTATGCACTAATGAATGGCTCATTTTTTGGAAAAAAAATAGTTTTCACACAATCCATTTTAAAGTGTTAAAATTTGTAGTATAATCTAATATCATTTGTTAAATAGTAAAAAAGTTCACTTATCAAAATTAGTAAAGTTCATATCAATAGGAGCCCAAATAAATATTCCAAAAGTATATAATTGTGAATTTATTGTTTTGAAATTCAAGAAAAAAAAAACAATTCCAAACAGTCATGAAAATAGGGTTTAGTTTTGACCATTCAAAAGTCCTTAATCAAAATTTGGTTATGATTTTGTAAGGAATGATTTCACATAAAAAGGTTTATTATTTCATGCTTCATTACATATTGAATGAAATTCAATATAAACCTTTCAATATTATACCATTCTAGTTAGGCTACTAGTTCATATTTTTTGACTTCACAAGTCCACTATTAAAAGTGGGTGTATTTTTGTTGAAAAATGATTGCAAATATATTTTCATAACCAAGTTGTTAATCCAAAACCAAATCCCCATTTGGCAAAATGAAAATTATGTGTTTTACTAAAAGATATTTCAATAAGATGGATATTACAAAAACCACAAAAATGAACCACTTGTTTGTGCATCTACCCATAGATAGCACATGTCCCTTGTTATCATACCTATGATTGATGTTCAAAGTTGTTCTTTTGTCAAATATTTATTTATTTTAAAAATGAAGTTAGAAATTTTTCAAATTAAAAATTTCAAAATTTCAACACACATGAGGAACATTTATGCAAAGTATATATTTTCTTTGTGTATTTGTAATAGTGACCCTATGCTTAGCACTTTTAAGTAAATAGTTTTTCACAAGATGGGAGTTCAATTTTCAACAATTTTGACAAATACGAATACTATTTTTGTTTTTTCGTTTTTTTGAACTAGACCTTTGGCGATTTTTTTTTTTTGTTTTGTCAAAAAATCAATCATAATACAACTTTGTTCTAATGCTAATGTCAACTCTCTAAACTATTCCTTTCACTTCAAATATACTTTTAACACTCCCAATTTTTTTTAAAAAAAACTCCATGAGTCTACCGAAAGTGTTGGAGCTTGGCACAAAACCCTAGGATTATTCCATTGGATCAACTTTCAGATCACCTACCTACCTACCCACCCACCCTAAGAAAACCCTTAGAAAGCCATAGAATATCTCTAGGCAATTTACCTTGGATGGGTCATCAAGGAACTATTGTAGGAAAGAAGGCTCTTAGTTACATTGACTTTGAGTGTGATGTCATATACATGTACATATACAAAAGTTTTATACAATATAAAATATTAGCTCAGAAAGCCAATGCCTCAAGAAACCATGAGGCTCTTTGTGTCACAAAATGGGCCTCAATTGGTTGATGCCATGTGTATTTTATACACATTAAAATATACTATACTATACTATATGCACACTCCAAGATGTAGTAATATCTTGTATGGGATGGTCAGTTTCAGTGGGCTAGTGATGAAGTTCAACTACAAAGGAAGGCCATTTTCACACTTTAATATTAAACTTAATTTTTTTAAAAATTAAATAAAGAAAAAGGGGTTTTCCACACTTGGGGTTCTCAAATAATTTGACTCGAGTTTTCAATATATTTTTCTTGTCCATTATTATTTTTGCATTGTTATATCTATTCCATAAGATATCTTAAGGCCTGTTTTACACTCGGTGTCAGGGTCGAAAAAAAATAAAAACAAAAAACTTGGGGCCAACTTTGAGCATTTTTGGGCTTGTTGTTTGGCCTCAAGTCACTAATAAATGCCAGAACATTGGCCCCAAGGGTTGCAAATTGGATTCTCAAATTTGATGGTATTCTTTGATTTTCTTTGATCAAATTGGATTCTCAAATTTTATGGCCATGTTAATTTGATGGTATACAACATGGCCATAAAAGTTCAGCATTTGTTACTAACTTGGGGCAGATTGAAAAGATTTCTTTCTACTTCAGCCTTGACTCCTAGTATAGAAAGCCCTTGGAGGGCTGACTTCAACTTTTGCACCAATAGGAATGCTTGATTTGAGTTGAACATTTGGCCTTGACTCCTTGTGTAAAGTGAGCCTAAGACGACTACCTATTGAAAAGTAGAAGAAGAAGTATGATCCTAAAATTTGGGACTAGATTGGGCTTCCAGGACTTTAGTTTTTAGTAGTCTCAAATGACTCCTTTCCTTCTCCTATGAGTTTCATACCAGCTAGGCATTCAGCAACATGGATCAGTTTTCACATTTTCATTGCTCCAATTTGAAACTTTGTAGAATACTAATCATCGATACAGATTTACAAGTTTTCATACAATGCATCAAAATTCTCATGAAAATTCTCATAATTCTCATCACGTTTTCATTGCTCCAATTTGAAACTTTTTAGAATACTAATCATCGATGCACATTTACAAATTTTTATACAATTCATCAAAATTCTCATGAAATTTCTCATAATTCTCATCACATTTTTATTGTTCCAATTTGAAACTTTTTAGAATACTAATCTTCGATACAGATTTACAAATTTTTATACAATTCATCAAAATTCTCATGAAAGTTCTCAGAATTATCATCATTCATTCATTCATTCATTCATACATTTGGGCTCAGCTTTTAAAATTAATTTCTGCCTTATCTAACAAAAAGGTAGGGTACCCACCCCTCCTTTTGACTTCTAACCATTGTGACACCCCCCCCTAACCCCCTCCCCCCCTTTTTTTTCCCCACCCCACTTTAGAAGATATTATAGACAAACTCTATTTTGAACCACACAAAAATTATAGAATAGGGTTTTAGTCAAAGACCCTATTTTTGCCTACTTTAGGTCAACATTTGGCAAGTAGGTTTGAAAAAGAGGGCAAAAAAAACCCTAGTTTAAACCCTAGCTCTGTTTTTTCTCCCTCTATATAACATCACTGTGCTGCACAGGACACACAACACAGACACAAAACATCTTCACTTCCCCTTACATTCTGAATTTGATTGAGTGAGACACCATGTAAGCATTTCAAGTGTGGCCTTACTTGCATACAACAATTAAAGCTCTTACAAGTTTTACCCATTTTGCTCAATTTTTTCTTTCTTTCTTTAGTCTCCCAGCACCATATCATCATCATCATCATCATCATTAGCATCAGCATCATCACTTTCACATTTGTTTTGTGCATTCATATTCCAAGTCAAAGTTTTGTTATGCACACTTTTTTTTTCTTTTGATGCGTAAGTTTTCATGTGTGGGAGTATTAAGAACCTAGATTAGATCAAAACTGCCCTCTGGGGTTTTGTTTTATTTATTACAATTTGTTTTTCGTTTCTGATTCATTGCCTTGATGATGGTCATGATGATGATAGAGAGGAACTTAATTTTGTTGTCAAATTAAGCTAGAGGGGTTTTGTTTGTGCTTTTACTCTGTTGCTGTTGTTGTTGTGAATGAGAATTTTTTTGTTTTTTGCTGCTTTTGCTTGTGGTGGGTGACAATGGGAAGTGTATTGTCACAGGAAGAGATAACAACAAACATCAGTACAAACATCATGGATAGGAGAGCAACGGTGGCAGCGGCGGCAACAGCAGAGGAGCAGGAGGAGAAATGTTTGAATAGTGAAACAATGGCAATCATGCTGCTTTTGAACTGGGCAGCCATGGCAGTGGATGACTTAGATGAGAAGGAGAAATGGATCAGCTTGGTCAGCTCCATTGATGCGCCACAGCTTGATGTGCTTCTGCAGATGCCTTGGACACAAGAAGTCCTGGACCATTTCTTCCAATGGCTTGTCAACCACAACCTGTTAAATGGAAATAGTGATACATGTAGTAGCATTTATCATCCAATTCCTGAAATTTCGGTGGGGAGCTCTCAGATCCTGGCAGTTGATCCTGCTGACAGTGCACCATCAAATCCGGGAATGGGTTGGAGCAACACTCAGATCTTGGCAGTTGATCCTGCTGAGAGTGCACCACCAAATCCGAGAATGTGTTGGAGCAGCTCTCAGATCCTGGCAGTTGATCATGCTGCTGGGAGTCCACCACCAATTCTGGGATTGGGTAGGAGCTCTCAGATCCCAATTACACTTGATCCTGAGTCTAGTGCGCCACCATCCTTAGTGGAGAGCTCTCAGGTCCCAGAACTTCATCCTGAGTCTAGTGCACCAACACCACCACCAGGCTTGACAAATTTGGTTCAACATGAGAATGTTGTTGCAGGTGGAGATCAAGAGTCATGGCCTTACCAGAGTTTTTTCAATGTGGCTAGTGTTGGGTATGAAGATCATGATCAATCTTCACATCTGCTACATGTTGCTGCTGCTGCTCCTTGTGGAGGAGGAGGAGGAGGAGGAGGAGGAGGAGTTGAACAACCAAGGGTGTTTGCTGATGAGCAGGTTTCGACTGCACATCAGAGCTTCTGGCTCCATGACCCATCATCTGCCAATGTTGATAGTGGAGCTGCTGATGACATGTTCCTGGCTAATCTGCTGAAGGAAGCTCTGGGTGAGCAAGAAGAGCCCACACCAAATTTGCTGCCATGGATGATTGTTGATAAGGAGGTGCCACTGAAAGGGAAACAACAACGCAGCACTACTGCTGCTCGCAAGACAGGAGTTGTTGGTGCAGGAGCTCCTCTGAAGCAGCAGCAGGTGGCAGCACATAGTTCACAACCAGTGGGGCAGCAACAGCAACAGCCTGGGCACTACAGAGGGGTGAGACCCAGGCCATGGGGCAAATTTGCAGCTGAGATTCGTGACTCAACAAGGCAGGGTGGGCGTCTGTGGCTGGGGACTTTTGATACTGCACTGGAGGCAGCACTAGCTTATGACAATGCTGCTCTCAGATTGCGTGGCTCTCGTGCCCTCTTGAACTTCCCTGTCAGAGCTGCAGCAATAGTGAATGAGTTGCTAGCTCCACCAGAAGCACTTGCTGATGATTGTCTTCCTGATGTTGATTCCAAGCCTCCTGCTGGTGCTGCCCAAGAGCAGGATCCACCCCAGCTGGGATCAGCCTTAGCTCCCAGCAGCAGCTCAAACAAGCTCTCTCATGGCAAGAGAAAACCTCCAGCTAGATCAAATCTTCATGGTTGTGAGCTCCAGGACCCATCATCAGACCCTGGTCAGGTACAGAAGAAGTGCAAGCATGCTGAATATCATGCAGTACCGGATCAGCAGGCATCTGTAAGACAAGTCCAGGAGAGCAACAAATCCAAAGTCTCAGAGCAAATTCAGCCCAGCCAATCAAAGTCGGGAACAACAACTATCGAGTCGAATACTGATCAGGACAAGCTGCTGCGGATGCAGCAAAATTTTCAGAACCGAAAACCTGGAATGGTAATTCAGAAACGCGATTCACAAGCTGAGGGAATCAAGAAAGTGAAGGAGTTGCAGATCAGATGCAAGAATTTTGCCTCTGAAAGCTCTCAATCACCTCATCGCCAAAATTTGAGTAGTACTACTACATCTCAAGAAGATGACAATGTTGTTGCAGATCATCATCATCAGCAGCAGCTGCAACAGCCCTTGAAATCCAAGCTCCTCAGCCAGGATCAAGAGCAGCTGCATCATGCATCAAGCTCAAAGCCAGCTGCAGGCATGGTGATGAATCCATGGAACTGGTATCCCTGGAATTGTTCACCAAGGTCCCCACTTTGGAATTTTTCCCCAAGGTCCCCACTTTGCCCATCACCCTCACTGTCAAGCCCATTGTCACACTACTTGTTCTAGTTGGAGTTCCAAGTTGGGGTTCATTGCCCCACTTCTGTTGGGCCTCCAATTTCTGCTTGAGCAAGCTATTCTTTTATTATTACTGAAATTCTTCAGCAATGACACAAACATAAATAGATAGATAGATAGATACAAGCAATTTCCCATGTTAACACGATAGAATCAGACTGGGGTATAGATCTAGTGGACAATTGACAAAAGCAAGCAATCCTGGTCTGATACTTGGGTCTTGTGTTTGAAGCCTGGTTTGGAGTAAGAAGCTTAGAAACTATACAGTATTTTAGGACTGCTCCCTTTGCAATTATGCAGTTTTTGTGCAACTGCAGTACCCTCTGCAATGATTTTGCATTGTGGGGATAGCTTGCTTTGCAATTTATTTTTTTGCAACTGCACTATCCCCTGCAATGATTTCGCATTGTGGGAATTGCTTGCTTTGCATCTATTTTTTGAGGAGTGGTAGTTGTCTCAGCCTATTCCAATTCCTTTGCTTCCAGATTGAATATGCACACCTAGCTAGCTAGCTAGCTAACTGCAATTGCTCTTGCCATTGTTTTAGCTTCTTCAAGAGGGAACCGGAAAATAAAAAGACTGTTGGATCATGTGGAATGCAATTTGTGTCAAATTCTCAGTTTTTGGCTTTCACTATTAAAACACAGCTGGGAGAAAGCTCAAACCCACTTCTTCCCAGAGCTCACTGGATGGAAACAGAGGTGGTGCTCAAGGATCACATCAAATTTAAGCTTTCCTGTGTTTTTCCTCTCTGTGTCTACCTATTGTCTTCTTCTTCTCATGGTTTGTTTCCTGGAAATTGTTGACCTGATATCTTTGGAAGTAAATCGAAAGATTGGACACATTCTATGCAAGACACGGTACCTCATCATTGTGGCTTCTATGTGATCAATCTACATGATTTGAAAGCAAAGTTCTTTCTGCAGTCCCTTGCAGATCAGAGAGAGAAACCATGGCAGGAGTTCTTTTTGGATCCTTCGCAATGATGTCCAATTGAATAATTTTGCATGGAATCAGAAGCAGGCGTTCTGAGTCATTGGTGCTTGTGAGTTTGTTGAGAACATAAAGACAAGGATGTTAAGCTGCTTGTAGCTCTTTGCATCAGTGAAATCATGAGAATTTTGGC